>CM041293.1:17372001-18064338 GCA_023052935.1 Piezodorus guildinii | reverse complement strand
ACCAGAAGAGGCATTTTATACCATGAATTTTTCACCTTTTTCGATTTTCTCAAAAACGGTTCAGACGATTTTGATTAAACTCGCTATATTGATGTAAAATTTAATGGGCTTTAATATAATTTAGGTTTCATTCGTATTTAAATGGTCTAAAAGGGCTTAAATGCCGATATTTTCTTTATCCAAAGTACCTTTAATTTTGTTGATTCTATAAAAATAACTACATTATCTTGTTACCACTGATAAAAAACAGCATACTTTTGAACACGTAGAGAAATTCAAGTATTTAGGTTCAATGATAACAAGAAAAAATGAAATCCAGGAAGAAATAAAGTCCCGGATAAAGGTGGGAAATGCGTGTTATTATTCAGTTGCTAAGTTACTTAGCTCACGGCTTCTAACTAAAAATTTAATTGTTAGAATTCATAAAACTATTATTCTTCCAACGGTTCTTTACGGATGTGAAACGCGGCCGCTTACTTTGAAGGATGATCCAAGGCTTAAGGTTTTTGAAAATAAGGAACTGCGTAAAATATTTGGTCCGAAGAGAGTTTAGAAGGGCACTGGAGAGTTTAGAAGGTTGCACAACGCGGAATTGCAGAACTTGTATCCTGTGAATATAATTGAGTTGATAGCATCGCGGAGACTCAAATGCTAGGTGATGACACGGAAACCATACAACTAAATACAAGTGTGTTAATAAAAACTGGTAAAGAAATAGGTATCGAATTAAATACCGATAAAAGGAAATATATGATTAGTAGCAGAAACGGTGGCGTACTTTTGAACACGTAGAGAAATTCAAGTATTTAGGTTCAATGATAACAAGAAAAAATGAAATCCAGGAAGAAATAAAGTCTCGGTTGAAGGTGGGAAATGCGTGATATTATTCAGTTGCTAAGTTACTTAGTTCGCGGCTTCTATCTAACTTAAAGGTTAGAATTTATAAAACTATTATTCTGCCGACGGTTCTTTAGGGATGTGAAACGTGGCCGCTTAATGTGAACAACGGCTTAAGGTTTTCGAAAATAAGGTACTGCGTAAAATATTTGGTCCGAAGAGAGATGAGGCCACTGGGGGGAGTTTAGAAGGTTGCACAACGCGGAATCGCGCAACTTGGTGATAGAATCGCGGAGACTCAAATGGGCGAGTAAAGTTGTTGTGCTCGGTGAGGAGAAGATTCCGAGAAACTTGGTATTCGCTGATCCGACTGGAAGGTGTCCGAAAGGTAGGCCGAAGCGTCGACGGGATGATTGCGTTAAGGCTGATCTCGGGGGCTTGGGCTTGAACGGTGAACATTGGACGAGTCTGTGTAGGGGGAATTTGGTGGTATCGGCATCGAACCTTCGGGTTCGGTAAGCCTATAATAATAATAATAATTTTCCTCTTTCAACTCTGGCTTTATTTTCTCCTGAATTACGTTTTTAAATTATGTCATAAAAGTTAAATCTCTCAATTTATCCGTTTTATTCATCAAGATTATCGCTGTTTTTATTAATAATAACAAATTTCTACTTACATTGTTTCCGAATCTTTACCTAACAGTATGAAATCATTAGCTTATTCTAGAAACGGAATTTAACCACTCAGTTTATATTTTTCGGTACTCATTATCTTATCAGTGATATATTCTAATACTAAGTAAATTGAATAAAATTGGTGAAAGGGAGTTAACTTGTTAAGCAAATGTTTACGATAATGTAAGGGCTTTCAATTAAATACAGTCACTTATGAATTAAGAAGCGATGGTTAAGATAACTAAGTGAAAATCCAAATTGAAAATTTCGCAAATAACAAGTGGGTTGAATAATCTTAAGCCCTCTCCAAGAACTAGCTAAGCCAACTAAAGCTGTGAACCCTCCAAATGGCCTCTAATCAAATAATGATAGAATGATGAACACCACATAAATGCCTTAAATTAAGTAAAATATGCTGGACATATATTCCATCCAATAGAACATATTTATAATAATAGGTATAATATATGGTATGCAAGTGCACAGTGTGTAAGTAATATCTAATGACTTAGCTATCCTACGGCTCTATCCCTACTCTTTAGGCGTGACCAGTTACTTCTCACAGAGAGCTGAAAAAATTATGTTTTTTTTTTTTTTGTTTTTTTCACTAGTGGCTATATTTGAGATCAACAGGAGAAAAACTGTAGGCGTACCAATCCAACATAATTAAAAAATTATTTTTGAAAAATTAAAAATTTTGACTCACGTTTTCGAAATAAAAATTAAAAAAAAATGTTTTTTAAGAACTCTTCCAGAAAACCATTAACATATATTTTTTTTTCGTGAAAGTCGGTTGATCCGTTCATAGTAAAAAAATGTTGTTTTTTTTTCACTATGGGGCACACATGCGATAAAATTGAACAAAATATATATTACGGAGGACCCTCCAATAAAATAAAGGAGTGAAAAATTGGGGGTGTACCAAACCATCATAACCTTGAAATATTTTATTGAAAAATTAAACAAAAAATCTGGTGCTGGCAAAACACGACTTACACTTACCTCTATTGTAAAAATCAATGAAAGAATTTTCAAATACTGTTAGAGATAAAAATACATGAAACTATTAAATAATTAATTAAATTTAATTTATATAGAAACATGTGTTTTATTGAAAAATCGATTATATTATTATCTAAAATAATCACTTAGTTTTATCTTCCTTTCATCACTCTTTATTAGCTTTTAAAAGCTTGTGTATGAGATAATATTTATTCTAAAATCTTTAGCTTTCCAACGGTATATCATACATGTATACTGCTCGTACGTTCAAAAACAAAAAATTGCATTAAAAAAAATATTTTCTCCGTTTTCTCCTCTAGTTGGGTATCGAATTCATTCAATTTATATATTTACCTTATATTAACCTGTTGCATATATAGGTATATAAATTTTTTTTTATTTTTTTTTTTCTTGTTTACTTAATTACATAGATTTTCTATAAATAATGGCGGAAAGCTCTCTGAACAGGCTGAGTCTAGAAGAAAAAATAGACCTATTAATCAGTTCTACAACAACCACAAATGCAGAAATTTCAACAATTAAAAATTCTATGGAACAATTTACAAAAATCATATCAGGATTTCAAGAAACTCAGAATTACATTGTCTCTCAGTTTAAAACCTTTAACGAACAGGTATCAAGCCTAAAAACAGAACTTCAGAGCTTAAAAAACGCTTCGGCTGAAATGATGTCAAGTAAAAAAATAGAAGTCAAGGGGATTCCTTATAAAGAAGGGGAAAACGTAAAGAAAATATGCTCCGATCTATTCAGTCTCCTAAATACTGACTTTAATATCAGAGATCTTGATAATTATTACAGAATCCGAAGAAAAAACGGGTCTTTCACTGATATTATCATACTGTTTTTTCTGAGGAAAGTCGATCGAGATGCATTTTTGGAACGAGCTCGAGAAAACAGAGGAAAAGTTTTTGTTAAGAGTATCAGTGGCTTCGAATCTGACCAGGAAAAAAACAAAAACGTATACATCAACGAAGTACTAACCCCTGAAAATAGAATAATATTCACTAAAGCTAGAGCCTTACAAAAAGAAGGACATTTCAAGTATGCTTGGCATAGAAACGGAAAAATATATATACGGCATATTGATGGCTCTGCGAAAATACCAATTAAAAGCGAATCTGATCTGTCTCTATTTAAAAATATACATGAACAGTATTACGACACCGACTCCGATGAATTTAATAGAAATAAAGATATTAATGAGAAAAAGCGTTCACTCCCGGCATCACTCGAAACTTCTCCGTGTACTTCAATCCAAAATAAGAAGACTAAAAGTAAAGATATTACATCTTGACCACTGTCAAAAAAAATACCGAATTGTTTATCTGGAATTTTAAATCACAAAAGGAATACCTGTAAAATCAAAAATTTAAATTACTCAGAGCCTTGCACAATATTTTCCTGGAATGTTGATGGATATAAAAATTTCGTGGAAGAAGGTAAAAAATTCAAAGACACCTCTATAATCTGCCTCTGTGAAACGCACTTATTAGAAAAACCGCCAGCGGCCCCGCCAGCGCTCTCACAATTCAGTTACGTTTCGTCCAACGCCATCAGGGAGAAGAGCCGAGGTAGAGGCAGTGGTGGTCTAATGATATTCTATAATTCTAGTGTCTTTGAGGTCAATGTGTTGGATATAAGTGAGTATTGGATTTGTGCCTATTTTAAAGAAAATCAGGGATTTAGTGCATTTATTATAATTTTAGTTTATTTTAAGCCTTCTTTGAACTTAAACTATGTTTTAGAATTATTTGAACCAACTATATTAAGTATAAAAAGTAGATATGCTCACAACTTAGTTCTCTGTCTAGGGGATTTTAATGCCAGGGTTGCGAATTTGAATCAGGGAGATATTGAGGCCTTTGATGGCTCTAATTTAACACATCGTAGAACTAGCTTGGACCTTGTAGATAATAGGAGGGGTCAAATACTGGTAGAATTTATGGAAAATAATTCTTTTGTTCTTCTAAATGGTCGAACTGCTAGCGATAATCCCGGTCAGTATACTAATGTCACTCCAAAAGGGAAAAGTGTAGTTGATATGGTCTGGTGCAGCTATCAACATATAAATTCGATTGCCGATTTAAAAATAATACATAATATTTCAGTCTCACAACACTTTCCTATAGAGACCAAGCTCAATATTTGGGTAAATACTACGTGTACTATTCCGTTAAAAAAATCTAACCTCTCTTTTACTTTCGCGAAATGGGATGATTCAAAAACTTTAACATATTATGAACTAATTATGAATTCCCCTAGGGTAGGATATAACATAAACTCGCAATCCGTCGAAATACTTCAAAATAATCTTATAACAGCTATCCAAGAAACGTCACAAACACTTGGTTTATTAAAGAAAAAAAAATTTAATAGTAATAATTGCCATAGAATAAATAAACCCTGGTTTGATTATGAATGTGCATTGGCGAAAAGGTATGTTAGATTTAGGCTAAAATCAATGGTTAAAAATCGTTTTCTTGAGAATGAAGTTGCTGATTACATTACCTCAAAGAAAAAATTCAAAAATTTAATAAAATTGAAGCGGCTTGAATTCGAGCGCACCATCATGGATGATCTAGCTAATGTTCGTGATTCGAAAACATTCTGGGGTGCAATAAACAGATACAAAAATAGGCAACCACAATCTTCACCGATAAACTGTGAACAATGGCTTAATTATTTACAAAGCATATATCCCCCGCGGGTCGACCAAAACGTATCGTACTTCGGAGTACTTCATCCCCTCCTCGACTCGGTCATTAGCCTCGAAGAACTTCAGATTTCCTTAAGAAAATGTAAAACTGGCAAGAGTCCTGGTAGAGATGGCTTCAATTACGAATTTTACAAAAATTTACCCACTAACTGGCAATTATACTTACTACATTTATATAATAAAATATTTGAAACGGAAAATATACCAACATCCTGGGTAAAAACGGTGTATATTATGATATTTAAAAAGGGTGACAGATACCTACCAGAAAATTACCGTCCGATTGCTTTGTTGAATTGTATTATGAAAATATTCACACAAATAATTTTAAATAGGCTCACTCTATGGTGCGATGAGACGAATGCTCTTCCCGAAGCACAATCCGGTTTCGTAAAGATAGAAGCTGTTTGGATAATTTGTTTATATTGACAGCTCTTATTCAGATGCAGCTGGGATCTCGGGGAAAAAAGTTTTTTGCCATCTTTGTCGATTTTAAGCGAGCCTTTGATTCGATTAATCACAATCTCCTATGGCAATCTCTTCACAATCAAGGCATTAGTGGAAAAATTATTAGAATTTTAAAAAATATATACCAGAACGCCTCGGCTGTCGTTAAAAGTGACGGTATGATATCAGAAGAGATCGATGTCACATTGGGTCTACTGCAAGGGGAAATATTGTCCCCTTATTTATTTAGCCTTTATCTAAATGATATAGATGTGTTTTTCCGAAGCAAAAATGTTGGAGGCATAAAAGTAAATAACTCGTGCGACATACTGCTACTCCTATACGCGGACGACCTCATTATCCTAGCAGATAGCTATACCGACGCCAAAAACAAAATAAATATTTTGAATCAATACTGCCTGATGAAAAGGCTAGAAGTTAATACTCGGAAAACAAAAATAATATGCTTCCACAAAGGAAAATGTAAACGGGTTGGCAAGATATACTATGAAAATAGTGAAATAGAAAGAGTACCGGAGTACACGTATCTAGGAGTACCATTTTCCGAAACGGGAATATTTTACAAAGCCACTAACTACTTCATATCCAAAACGAAAACTGCAATAGGTTCTGTTATCGCACTTTGCGCAAAAACAAAACTAAGATCGTGGGAAAACAAAATTAAAATAAATAATGCAATAGCAATGAGTATCCTCTTTAATAATGTGCAAATATGGGGACTAAGATATGTAGACAGGATAGAGAGCGTAAACATCAACTTTTATAAACGTTTATTCGCATTAAACAAAAATATACCTTTTTTATTAATACGGTCGGAATTTAATGTTCCCCATTGCCTAATCTCAATATTAAAGTTTTCTCTCTCTTGGGTGCATAAAATTTTAAAACTCAGTGATAACCGACTCCCTAAAATATGCTTTAATACATTAAAGAAAACTTATAAACCAACAAATAAAGAACAAAAATACAACTGGTTTCACCAATTATACTGTATATTAAATCGAATAAACAAACAGTCTATATTAGAAATAGAAAACCCGGCTATTTTTCAGTTAGAGATGCACAAAACATTGATACTGTTTACAAATCATATGGAGACAATAGATAAACAGAAGTTAATCACCCCCGGTAAATACAACCCACTCTATCCGTCCATTCATAACAATAGACATAAACCTCAAGCTTACTTATTATCAAACGCACCGTTCCGTGTCATAAAAATATTTGCACAATTAAGACTCTCTGGAAATTACAATATTAAATTAACATTTAACAATATATACTACCAATTTAAACCCAACGAAAACTGCACGCTATGTAACCTCAACGAAAGAGAGGACTTATTTCACATTTTCATTCGATGTCCCATATACGCACCGTACCGAACGCATTATATCCCTAGGGCCTTAAATATGAACATTACAAATTTTATCGCCCTATTTACCACCGATGATATTGATGAATTGAAAAATATTTATTATTATGCCAGGCAATGTTGCCAAATCAGATCATTTATAATAAATGAATAAACATGTTTGTTAACTGAATCATATTATTTATCGTGTTTCGCCATATTATGTAAAACATATATTTATATATTTATTATATTGTAAACTATTATATTATTCATATATTGTATTTGAGTTATTTTGTTATAAGTTTTATTGTAATACAATGTACCTAGAGCTGATAACGTAGTGAATTAGTGTCTTGCTAACTTTTTTATTGAAGTATGTTTTTTATTCTATATTTGTTATGTAGCCAGCTCTATTTGTATGGGGGTTACCCCGAAAGCAAATAAAATTATTCATTCATTCATTCATTCATTCATTCATTCATTCATATATTTACCTGTTTTTTATCAGTGGTAAAAAGATAATATAGTTATTTTTATAGAATCAACAAAATTAAAGGTACTTTAGAAAAAGAAAATGTAAAATATCGGCATTTAAGCCCTCTCAGACCATTTTAATCAGAATGAAACCTGCATCATATTAAAGTCCATTAAAGTTTACACCGATATGGTGAGTTTAATCAAAATCGTCGGAACCATTTTTGAGAAAATCGAAAAAAGGTGCAAAATGCATAGTATAAAGTGGCTTTTTTGGTATGCTCATTTTGATGGAAAAGGTTTTGTAACGTCTCGGGCGTATAGTTGTCTTAAATATGAAATTTCAGTTTCATAGGACTTTTCGTTTAATGCCCGGGAGTTACCACAAACACACACACACACACACATTCGGGGGATCCTAAAACGTGTATTTCCGTTGAAAACTGGAATTCGTATATTTTCACGATCGCAATAATTTCCCTTACTATATATAGTAAGTGAAAGTAAAAATTGTTAATATGTTAAAAGATATTTTTTGAAACTTTTTTTCAAAGTCTATAACATATTTTTTTTCGTGAAAATCGTTCAGGAGAAAACAATTTTTTTTTTTTTTTGGTTTTCTCTTTCCTCTTCCATAACTTCCCTCCGATAAGGTTTAAGGGGCTAACCATTTGCATAAGGTTGTTTCTCATAGGTGTGAATCATTGTTATAAATTTCGTTCTAATATACGCGGTGGCAGATTTCACATGAGTATTCCGCTATACCGTTTTTTTATTAGCCAGAGCAGTTTGTTCCGTTAGTTCCGTTTTATTCTAAGTTGCTATGTTGCTAGAGTGAATGAAGCCTTAGATGTGAAACTTGATTACAGTAGTCCTTTCTTTTTTGGGGGAAGACGGACGAAAGATGTAAAGAAAACTGAAAGAGGAAAAATTGTGTTGTTAAGAATTTAATTACCTTTCGAATAAATAAATATAAAGGTGGACGAATAGGTAAACGAAAAAATCAAAATGGCCAAAAGTTTCCCGGGTATGAGAAACTCAATTTACATTCAAATTCGCTAACCCTTTACTCAATTGAAAGAGTTGCATAAAAACAGGGCAAAACCTGCAAAACATACCTCAATTTTATGTTATTTTTCTTCCAGCTGACAATATAAAATTTAAACTCATTCTGTATAAATGATAACGCTAGATTTATATTGGAGTTTTTGATTATAAAATATAATAATACGCTCAGATTACAATGTAACGATGGCATGTGAAAGAATGTATTAAGTCCTGTACAAATAAATAAAAAACACACAATCACACATATATGTATATAATTAAGGAAAACAATTAGTACACCATTTAAAGAATCCAAAATGAAAGATGAAAAGTGATCCGTATTTATAGTATACATTTCTTTCAAATTTTTTATCATTCTTTTAAATTGAAATAAATATTCAAGCTCCATAAATGATATGGATATATTCAAACATTTTTTTTATAAATTCACGCTATTTTTTGTCTGAATTGAATATGCCACAAATTTTATACGTTCAATTTATATCAATTAACACTAAAAAATGTTCTTTATGAAATGATATATTGTTTTTTTTTAAGATATCATAATATTTATCACAAAATTATTTGGGAGAGTTAAGAATTATTGCATTGAGCGAAATAAAACCAACTTAAATCTCGCATGCTATCATTTATTCATATGGAATATGAATGAGCTTGAGCGGGAAATTCCATTTTTTGGAAGGGAAAGAGCTGACTCGTGAA
Organism: Piezodorus guildinii; assembly: GCA_023052935.1. Lineage (NCBI taxonomy): Eukaryota > Metazoa > Arthropoda > Insecta > Hemiptera > Pentatomidae > Piezodorus > Piezodorus guildinii. The sequence goes on along the minus strand of CM041293.1, from coordinate 18,055,016 downwards.
AAGGATGACGAATAGAGACCCGGGTTAGGCGAGAAAACACAAGGGACCTTGTCGTAAATTATCTTTCATTCATCAATTAGCTTTCATTCATCATTCAGTTGCGCAGCCCAACACATTCATTCATCACTCCCTCTTCGGCACACATTCATGCGCCGAGCTTCGTCAGCAACTCAATCAATCAATAAAATTATCTTTCAAGTTGAATCCACTGGAGCATTTTTCTGTGAAAACACGAAATAGGAATTGTTAATGAGTTAGGGGATATTTAACCAACCAATTACTACAAAACATGTAAATAATTTGATATAGCGAATATAGCTAATTAAATAATAAGTTAATTTTTAAAAAGTCTGGTAAGCTCTAAACGCGACTTTCACTTAACTCCGTTGTTAAAATGAATTCAAGAATTTTCAAATACAATTAGAGATGAAAATAAATTGTTTAAGAATTAACTACGTTGAGTTTCAATAGAAATATGATTTTTATTAAAAAACCTATTATATTATTGCCAACGACAATCAGTTAGTTTTATCAGGTTTTCATCACTTTCTGTTAACTTTTAAAATGGTGTTTAAGATAATATTTTTTTCTAAAATCTTTAGCTATCCATCAGTAGATTGTACGTTTATATTGTTTTACTATAGGTCAAAAATAAAAAAAATACATTAAAAAAATATTTTGCTGCTTTCTCTTTGAGTTGATTATCAAATATATTTACACTTATTATAGCAATAATATAAATCGGTGTTTTTTTCGAATCTAAAAAAATAAAGGTACTTTAAAGGAAGACAATTTAAAAAATCGGCATTTAAGCCCTGTCAGACTATTTCAATCAGAATGGAATTTATATGATATTGAAGCTCATTAAATTCTACATCAATGTAGAGAAGAATCAAATCGTTAGAGCCATTTTTTGGGAAAAAATTGTAAAAAGGTGATAAATGAGAGGTTTAATGTACCACACACTGTCAGCCGATTGTAGTGAAAAAGTTTCTGAAACATCTCGAGCGTGAGTTGTCTTAAATGTGAAATTTCAGTCTCATGCAACATTCCGCTTCTGTGCTAGACTTAACACACACACAGATCATTTTGTGCTACTTGGTAATTTGGACTCAGAAGAGCCTAAAACGCGTATTTCCGTTGAAAACTAGAATTCGAAAATTTTCAAGATCGAAATACTTCCTTATTATATATTTCATATATAGGTAAGTGAAAGTAAAAAAAAAAAAAAAATATATATATATATATATATATATATATATATATATATATATATATATATATATATATATATATTGTATGTATGAAAATAGGCATGGCAAACCGGCAAGGTCCGATGCTGATACAACCGATCTTCGCTTACAAAGGTAAACTAATGACTACCACCTAAGCACAAATCCCCAAGATTAGATTTTTGTAATCGGCCTAGAAGCCCATTCAGCACATGACGTTTTTGGAATTCGTTCTTTAGCTAGTCAACGGAGTTTGCATGCCCATTTTAGTCGTCACAATTTTATTTTTAGTACAGTGTCTATGTCTGTCGTTGTGTAGCCTTCTAAATCTACCACCACATCGAAATCCTTAGGGCGTAGTTTGTCCTTCAAAGTAAGCGACCGCATTTTACACCGGTATTTATGCTTTACATTCTACATTATAGTATCTACAAACTGAGATGTTTTGCTAATAAGGTGTGTTTTTCGCCTTAGATTTTATTTTTTCATGACTTTAATTTTTTTTTTAGTTATCGTAAATGCTAAATACCTTAATTTATATATATATATATATATATATATATATATATATATATATATATATATATATATAATATATATATATGTATATATATGTATATATATATATATATATATATATATATATATATATATATATATATATATATATATATATATATTCATATTAAATAAAGATACATATTTTATTTATTCAAATATCTAAAACCAAAATTACCATTAATTATTCCTTTTTACGAAAAAATAACACAAAAATCTTAAATCATCGTAATTAAGTTGTTGTTTTTTTTTTTTTTTTTTGCACTTTGGGGTCCATTTTCTACTCAACCCAAAAAAAAAAAAAAAATAAAAAAAAAAAATAAATAAATAAAAAAAACAGCAAAAGAAGAGTCCGATTCAATTATACTTTTAATCGAATCCTCACGCACCAAGAGTTAAATTGAATAATAAAAAAGAGAGTTGTTTGCTGTTTGGTAAAGGATATTAATCCGGGGACGAGAGAGGAAAGATATTTAGTTAACTAGCGACAGGGGAGTGACGCCTTCAGTTCCACGCGGCTGCACCTTTTGCCGACCCGCATTACCGGCCTGTCATGCGGGTTCCTCTCGCTTTCCCAATCAGGCGCCCCCTGCCTCAGTTATTGGATTACGTCCAATTTCTCGGTAGGAGCACCACATTTCTGTTTATATCCGGATTTCGGATGCTTTCTAATATATATATAAAACCATCAAAGATCATTTTCTGGTTAGAATATTTTATTTATACTAAAAAATTAGCTTTATATCAGAAGATTAAATTTTTTCAGTCCTTTTTCATCCTTGAAGCTTGTTGGTTTTGGCCATGTTTTGTAGAACTAACGAGGAGAGTATCCCAAATGATTCTCACCGATTTTGATCAAATTTTTTTAGGTAAATAAACATATTAAACCATTAGAATCTGCAAAATATTTGGGGCAACGCTCTCCAGGAGTAGAATGAAAATATCGGAAACTTTTTGCGCGAAGAACACATTTTATTTAATATATCTTGTTCTAGTGAAGGTAAAAAAAAGTTTGGTGTGAACAGTGTGTTCTTTACTCCTAAGAAGGAATGTTGATCTCAGCACGGTTCTTAAGAAACCTTATTAAATAAAAGTACTGTTTCAGAGATATTATTTTAATTTTAGGGTTATTAACAAGCATAAAATTAAATATTTTGATACACTTTGATTCATTCGTTCATTAATTTTTTGGTTGATTCATACATTTTTGGTTCATTAAGAAATTATTAATAAATCATATTTCACCTTAAGAAGTTTTCTCCAAAGTAAGCTACTACGTAGGGGTACTAAAATGATTATATAAAAAACAATCATCCGAACTGTACTGACCTATACCAGTGCGACCTGGATCCTGCGCAAAAGCCTGGCTGAAAAGATGGACAGGTTTAAAAGAAAAGTCTTAAAGCGTATCATAGGACCAGTTAGAGAGAAGGGTAGCTATCCTTTAAGAGGGAACAAAAAGATCTACGACCTTTTTGACAATCTCCTAGTTTTTCATTTTGTGAGACTTCAGGCTGGGTCATTTTACTAATAGCTGAGATACCTTGTCAGGATGGATAAAGATAGAGCCGCGAGAAAATTATATTATGGGACCCCGGATGGAATCAAACCACGTGGAAGACCGAAGGGAAGGTGGAAGGACTTCGTGGCTAAGGACCGGAGGATGGTAGGAGTATCCAGCAGACCTACTTCTTCTTCATAGGTGCTACAACTAATAGCTAAGTCTTGGCCTCCTTAATTAGCCTGGCCCATTCTCTCTCTCTCTCTCTCTCTCTCTCTCTCTCTCTCTCTCTCTCTCTCTCTCTCTCTCTCCCTCTCTCTCTCTCTCTCTCTCGATATACGATACGATCGAATGATAACTGTATTCATATCATTAGATTTTACAAGGGCTTTCGATTCGGTCGACCATGACACGCTTTTAAAGACGTTCGGTAGCTTTGGTGTCGGTGAACCAGTCTTGCATTGGCTCAAGTCATACCTTACTAAACGACTACAGCAAGTAAAGACTATAAGTTACGTGTCTGGATGGATGGAATGTAGCTGTGGTGTACCACAGGGTTCGGTTCTGGGACCACTACTATTCCTGGGTTATGTCAACGATATAGCTCATACACTCAGGCATTGCAGAATTCATATGTTTGCTGATGATATATGTATTTGGGCATCTGCGTTGCCTGAGGGTATGGTCTCTACCCAGCAGCGGGTTAATGATGATCTAGACCGGGTTCAGCTCTGGGCCCGCACTAATAGATTTCACCTCAACGCCCGGAAGTCTTGCTGGATGCTGATTGGCAGCCCAAAACTGGTAGTAAAGGCTGAAAAAGATAATCTCACAGCTGGCCTCCAGTTGGCCTGTCTAAAAAGATCTGCTTCGACCCCATCCATCCAGCGCAATCTAGGTCTACTAACTCTTCTTTTTCGTTTCAGTATAATTGCTCTAGTTGGTCTACGCTCAACCATTTTGGCTACATGACCTGACCTGATGAAGCGGACTATGTTCCTTATTATAAATATAGCGGCCAATATCTATATTGGAATAGATTAAAAAGAGAAAAATATCGCGACCTGGACTGCAGGATGGCCATTGGACGGGAGTTAGGGGTGCCGGGCATCGATATCAGAGTGCTCCTTATCACCATAACTTGGAGAGGCGTTCCTTTGAGGATATTCCTCTGCTGGGTACTCCACAACCATTAGGGTTCTCACCTGAATTAAGTAGCTAGTTCAGGTTAAGCTTTAGAGACTAAAGGCTAGAACATGAAACAATCATTTTGCTCACTATTTTATTATGAGTAGTGTGTTGTGGGTGTGTATATGTATCAATATAGTGACGCAGTTGTCGTCACTTTAAGATACTGCTAAGTAAGATAACATGTATTTGCCCTATTAACTGAGCCTTGGATTCTACATCCAAGATATTATGTTGGTAGAACTGTTGAAGGTTGCACCATATATATGATTTTATTATTTGTAGAATATTAACTTGTACAACATAATGATGTAATGTACAATAAATAAAATACCAAACAATAAATAAGATATAATCTCCTTCTGCAATCGCTGCCTATGCCTACTGTCCCATGAATGCGACGTAGTACTTTCCTTTCAATGACCAGAAGCTTGATTTCATCAGCTTTGGAGAGGCTTACAGTTTCGCTCCATATGTGAAGATAAGAAGAATTAGCGTGAATGCTGCTCACCGAAATGATTTGGAAAGGGCAGTTGAGAATGTCAAGGACAGCTTCAGGCGCATGTTGAGCCGATAAATAATAAGAAACGATACAATCTGTCAAAATCAATGGAAATAAGTAGTAGTGATGAAAGGCACTCACTATTCAACTCCATATGTACAATAAAAATAGAGAAAATAAATAAATAAGTAAAAGAAAGGTAAAATTGAGATATAATAAAACATAATGAATATATATATATATATATATATATATATATATATATATATATATATATATATATATATATATATATATATATATATTTATAAATAAAACAGAATAATTAGGTAACACTCTAGATATTTTAGATCTTTGAAACAAGCAAAAATATTCCGGGGATTTGTTACGATGAAAGAAATCCCTCTCTCCTACGTCACTGTGCATTCATGAAATATGATGGGGAATCCAAGTAGAAAATCTTCTGATGCGTTGCGAAGAGGTGTTGGCGTTTCGAGTTTCGCCTCCACCAACTCTATCCCCCTCCCCCACCTCCCCCTGCATAGGTAACCAGATGCCCTCCCACCTTCGGCTTTGTAAAGTATTACTCCCCCCCCCCCTTTACCAACCCCTCTCCATTCATCTCCCCCCCTATTCTCTCTTTACCACCCTCTCCTTCCGACATCGTTACCGAAATGTTAAACATCATGCCTTTCTTTGCCTTTCTTTTTTATAATTTTTTAACCCGAATTTTCGTTTCTGATATTTTTGTTCTCTCTCATTATATTAATAAAAATTATGAGACACATTTCTTATCACGCAACGACAAGTAATTAAATGTAATATATAAAACTAGTTGCATATACTCCTGTAGAACAAATCCGATACCTAGAAATCCATCTTGACAAGCGCCTAACTAGGAATCCTCATACAAGACTGAAACGATAGAATAAGTCCTGAAGGCCCCTTATTTTGTCACAAATCAACTCCTCCATAAATATCTCAACATCCCATTTTTGCAGACCTAGCTCGTGAACTAAATAAATCTTTTCATTCTAAACTCCCTGCCCACACAAGCCCACTTGTTCGTAATCCATCATTCTTAGGTATTCCTGATAATATGATTGGTAATTGAAGAGAAAGTGGCCTCGGGACCTACTGCCTTAAAATATTTGGTGAAGTGCTATCACTGGATAGTTCTTTCTAAGGACATTTTCACGACATTTCTTCACCCTGCATATTTACTTTTTGTGTTTGTATAATACAGATATAAATTACAATAAATAAACAAAACGTTGTGTATAAAAATATAATGGGAATAGAAAACCCGAAGGTACAAAGCCGATACAAGCAATCCTTGCCTAAGGCTTCGTTAAACTTAAAGAATGAAATCTACAAAACTATTATTCCCCCGGCCGCTCTATGCAGATGTGAAACGTGGTCACCGATCCGTAGTGTCCAGGGTGCTTAATAGGCACCGTCAAACTGGGGGGCATACAAGAAGAGTCGGACAAGGCCGTCCGAGGTCAACTTCCCACCGTGACGAGAGATTTTGCAACTGCATGCTCTTCGGGATCGCCGATCAACTGGTAACAGTCTGCGTGGTCTACTCGAGCGGTTCAGGAATGTGCAAAATTCAGAGCGAACCGTGAGAAGACGACTCAACAATTATGGATTGATATCCCATCCTTCACCTACTGGATCTCTTTTCTCCAGGGAACACCGGGTTGAGCGCTTGAGGTTTGCTCGGGAGCACCTAAACTGGACTCAGAAAGATTGGAGCCTCGTATTATTCAGCGATGTGTCAAGATTTTGTCTCCGATCCTTATGGAGGGGAAAAGGTATGGAGAAGGCGAAAATTTATTAATCTTATATAAAATAACATAAGATGAAATAAGGTAAGGAAACTTAACTAACAAATGAAAATAAATATAAAGTAAATAAAATCTTGGCCACATTCATACCTATATACATTATTTACATACTGCCCCTGGGAACTCAGAATCGAACCCCTACACCCAGAAGTGGATGGAGTGGCACAACACCATGAGTTCCCAGCGCCTCTCATTCAGCCGCGTCACAAGTCTAGCCAGTGGAGACTGAGTGAGGGCGCTAGAGCCACACACTCTCAGGCATGAGTGGAGAAGTTGGCCATTGCCAGCACTCCAGTTGCATTTTTATAGGAGATCTCTCGGCCACTGCCGCCTCAGCCTACGAGGAGGGTTGTAAGGATGGTTGGTACTAGATAGGGATTGTGCCAGAGGATTAGGAAGAAGAGTAAGTTTCTGGTGGAACGTTGAGAATTTAGATGGGATGAGATCAAGGACATAAGGGATCTTAAGGTCATGATGTAAGGTCTAGTTTGTAACATAATAGGGAGCATTGACTATTGTTCTAAGGACTTTGGACTAAAAGGATTGGATACGTTTGATGTTCGAAAATTTAGTAGTTCCCCATAGTTCAATTCCGTAGGTCCACATTGGTTTGAGAATTGTCTTGTAAATCAATAGTTTGTTTTCAATGGAAAGTGGTGATGTTCTGTTCAGTAGTCTATATAATTGTCCGTATCTTCTGTTGAGCTCTTGTCTTTTAAGTCGAGTATGTGGGTTCCAGGTCAGTCGTTTGTCTAGTAAGAAACCCAGATACCGGACTGTGTCGGAACAGGGAAGTGGTATGAAGTTAAAATGAACTTGTGGACAGGATTTGCGTCGGAGGGTGAAGGTGACATGCTTACTTTTGGATTGATTGACTTTGATACGCCATTTGTCGCACCAATGTTCAATCAAGGAGAGGTGGCTCTGTAGATGGGAAGATGCCAGTTCTGGGTCTGTATGGGTTGATAGAATGGCAGTATCATCGGCAAAAGATGCTAGGAAGGTATTAGGATCTAAAGGTATATCAGCTGTAAATAAAATATAGAGGATAGGACCTAGGACGCTTTCTTGAGGTACGCCGGCCTCGATTGGGTAACAAGTGGAGAACTCTGAACCACAACGGACTCTGAAGGAACGGTTAGCGAGATAGGATCTTAGGATTAGATATAAGGATTGGGGTAATTGGGATTTTAGTTTGAAAAGCAAGCCATTGTGCCAGACCCGGTCGAATGCCTGAGCAATGTCCAGAAAGGCACCAGTGCAGTACTGCTTGTTTTCGAGTGCAGAGGATAAATGGTCTACTACTCTTAGACCTTGCTGTACAGTGGAGTGCCCAGAGCGGAATCCGAACTGGTGGGAAGGAATTTCAATTAAATGTAGGATACGCTTAAGTAGGATTTTTTCAAATAATTTTGAAAGGATAGGGAGGAGGCTGATTGGTCTATAGGATGAGGAGTTGTTGGGAGGTTTACCAGGTTTAAGAAAGAGGATAATAATGGAGTGTTTCCACAACAGAGGAAAGTGGGCTGTGCGGAGGATACTTGCTTTTTCAGGTAGTTGTCGATTGATCTTGGAACTGAGGAGGTCGTGGCCAGGAGATTTATGAGGTTTTAGTTTATTTATAAGGAATTTGACCTCAGAGAGATTAACAGCTTTAGGGGGTAGAGAGAGAGGTATTGGTGAAGAGAGGAATTCTTGTACCCTAGCTGTATGAGTGGAATTGTGGTTGGGATGGGGGGTGAATATGTTGGAGAGGTATTGGGCAAACTCTTCAGCTCTAGTCTCCTCTGACGAAGCCCAGGAACCATCGGCACGTCGGACAGTATGGGTGATAGTATGGCGTTTAAGAACTTTTTTGGTTATTCTCCAGAGAGAATTATCGGTAATGGATAATGAGGAGAGGTAGGAATTGTAGGAATGGGATCTAAAGGAATCTAATTTCTGTTTAACTAATTTGGTAAAATAGTTGTAGGATTTCCGATCGTCTGGGTGCCTGGTTCTTTGCCAGAGGATTCTGGAGCGTCGCTTAGTATGGATGAGATCTAGGAGGTCTTGGGGTATTGGATTCTTCTTGTGGTACAGAGGGGAAGGAGAGGGTGACGATGCATTCCAGGCTGCTTGTTGGATCAGGGTAGTGAAGGAATTAACGGCATCATCTAGTTCTTGAGGAGATTTGAGGGATACTCTGAGGTCTATTGCGTCGGTTATGATTTCACGGAAGAGAGTCCAGTTAACTGGGCCTCTTAGGAATGACGGTGGGGGGAGTTTTAGTATAGGTGATAATGAAAGAGTTAGGATAAGAGGGCTGTGATCTGAGGATAGGTCATCGAGCCGGGAGACAGAATGATTTAGCGGTCCTAGGCCTTTGTGGATGAAGAAATCTAGAAGGTCGGGATTACGGTTAGGATCGGTGGGCCAATAGGTGGGAGAGTCGGGAGAGGGGGTGTTACTATGGGTGGAATAGAGTGCAGACTGCAGTGTTCGCCCCCGAGAGTTCGTAGTTCTGGCTCCCCACTGCTGGTGTTTAGCATTTAAGTCTGCACCTATGAGGAAATGATGGTCTAGGGAATTGAGGAAGGAATTGAATTTTACTGCGGATATCGGTATTTTAGGTGGGGAGTAAGCTGCTACCACTGTTAAAGGAAAGTAACTAGTTTGTATTTTTATAGCAGTGGTTTGAAGAAAATCATGAACTGGTAGGGGAAATGGGTGGTGGGAGAGGGAGCTATGGATAATGACCGCAGTGCCAGCATGAGCTGTCCCATCAGGGTGGTCAGTTCTGTATATTTGGTAGTCAGGGATGTTGAATGATCGTTTGTTAGTCAGTCGTGTTTCAGTTATGAGGGCTAGGTCGATATGTTTGTCATGTAGTAGTGTAGTTAGTTCGTTGACGTGGTTTCGAACACCATTCGCATTCCAAAGGAGAATGGAGAAGGACTTTTTCGGTGTCATTTATGGATTTCTAGGTACTTGGACCAGGTTGGATACTAAGTTTGTTAGCAAAGAGATGAGAGGGGTAATAAGAGATTTGAGCTCAGACAGGAATGTATTCATGGTGGCAGTAATATCAGTAGAGGTGGTAGGAGGAGGAATGTAGGAAATTCTGTGTGGGCTGGACTTTTGGGTATCAGTCCTAGGTTGAGTGGTAGGATTATGTGGATGTTGATATTGAGGGTAGGAATCTTGAGGTTGGGGATGAGGTCGAGGCTGCGGGTGGGCCTGAGCTTGTGGTGTCTCATCTTCTTCCAGCATTTGGGCAAATGAGACCCCAGAGTTAACAATTCTGGAGGGTTTTCTTAGCGGTCTAGGAGTGAGGTCTTGACGAGGTACTGCCTGCAGTCTTGACTTTAAGAGCTTGTAGGTCTGGCACCCCTTGTAGTTAGCTGGAAGCCCTTGGTGACAGAGTGCGCAAATTGCAGGAGTTTGTCTTGTTTTGGTGCATTCCTCAGTCTTATGCTGTCCACCACATCTGACGCACCGGGATATATGATGGCAGTACCGTTTTGTGTGTCCATATGCCTGGCAGTTATGGCACTGAACTATGTCTTTTTTAATATATGGCTTTTCTACTACAACTCTTGTGTAGTAGAGGCGATTGACGGAGTAGATGTTTTCACCCCCGGGGGATCTTTCAAGATCAACAAAAAAGAGAGGTAATGGTATTTTGTTACTTTGTCCGGGCTGTTCTCTATTTTCCTTAGTAACATTGACAATTTGGCGGATTTCAAATCCCATAGATGTCAGTTCTTCCTTGATGGCATCTGTAGGCGTCGAGGGGTGCAGGTGTCTTATCACCACTCTAAGAGCTCTATCTTCTTGTAGCTGATATGTATGAAAGTCAGTTTTCGTGTCACACAGATATTTGACTATTTTTCGGTATGTCTCTGGGGTGTCTGGCATCAATTTCGTGTCATTTATACGACTGACACAAATGTATGTTCCTGAGCCCGCGATATTATTTAATTGTTGACAAAGGAGTTTGAAATTTTTGATATTTTTGATAAATATTGGAGGCGGTTTAGCCTCTCTGGGAGCTGGTGCTGCCTCCATGCCGTCTTCAGGGGTGTTAGATAACGCCTGATATGGATTGGGGGTGAAGAAAGGAGATTCTTCTGTCATAGCCTGTGAAGAGGTGCCAGGTCGGGGCTCCATGTTTTCTACTGAGCTGCCTGGTGTTACGGTGTTATTAGCCTTCCTTTGTGATTTCCTAGATTTATTTTTTGGCGGAGAATTAGTAGGAGTAGTCCCTAAGCTCCTACTTCGTTTATTGCTTGTCGCTTTACTCGACATCACCATATGAAAATATCTCATTTCATATTGGCTACGAGCGATGAGATATTATTGTGAAAGAAAAGGCGGAGGAAAAAAAAAATAATAATAAAAATAAATAAAATAATCTGTCCAGTAGTCGTAAGTAATTACGTAGGCGCGGAGAAAATTGACTGGCGAGAAGTATCCTCTCTCTTGGGCCACTGAAGGCTCACTGGCTCCAAGTGGGAGTGGGGAGGATGTCCAAGATGTCCAGGAGTCTCCAAGCCTTATCTCATAGACTGTTATTGAACTGGTCAATACGACTTAATAATCAATTGATTACTCACCGATTGTAGTTTCTAATGAAAATAGAGGTGATGTGATTTTACTACACTAAATTTTTCACTTGATAACTAACTATATCACAATGAGATAATGAAGTTTTAGAGAGACGAGATAGCATGTGGTTAATAAAAGTAGCGCTTGCTCAGAACTCGGAGAAATACTAATGACACATTCTTGAACCCTGATAGACTGCCGAATATTGGTGAAGATTAAGATAAAAATGGAAGCAACAGCTGTGAATACAGTGGTGAGGGGTTAGCCACCGGAAATAGGGCAGGCATGATAAGGCCCGCGCTATTCCGCTAACCGCGCGCTATAAATAAGCCGCCGACCGCTATCTACCACCGCCACCGCCATCCCGTCCTAAATACTTCATCAAGGTACGGCCATCTGTTCTCGGATACAGCCCTCGACTATAGGACAGGGCAGGGAACACGTCTACCAACGAAGGATGTAGGCCATTTTCCTAAGAATGAAATAAAACTTTAATTTGAAAATAATAAAACTATACAAAAAATAACTGGTGCCCGCAACACAAGACATTCACTTTCCTTCTTTTTTTTTTTTTTTCTTTATATCTTTATTTACACCTGTCAGAAGATGTCTGACAATCAGCAAATGTGCTGGACAAAAGTAAGATCAGCCAAGGTAGGCATGGGGAAGTAAAGTGCCCAGCAGCACCCCTTCCAAGGCTTTAATCTAGCTGAGGAGGTCCCTCATTTCAGCAACTGACATGTTGTTAATCAGTCTATTGTCGTGTCCGTTAAGTTTAATGTGAAATCGAGAAAAGAGTGTTCGTATATGTTGGTCAACTGTAGGTTGCTGTAAGTCCGTATGTAGGGTTCTGTTGTTTACGTACCAAGGAGCTGTCGTTATCAGTCTTAAAGTTTTTGATTGAAATGATTGTAGTTTTTGTATGTGAGTCTTTTTTGCTGAACCGAAAATCTGTGAAGCGTAAGTCCATATTGGATTAAGTAGTTACGTGTATATATTCAGTTTCTGTCTAATTTTTAATTTTGAAGATTTACATAAAAGTGAGTATAGTTCTGTCAGTCGGTGTTTAAGAGTCTGTCTTTTCATCTTGACATGTGGGCCCCAAGTCATCCTTCGATAGAGTGTCAGTCCTAGAGTTGGTCTGAGGAATTTGGTTGTTGTCGATAAAAATTGGTGGGCAAGTGTTTTGTCGTAGTGTGAACGTTACGTGTTTTGATTTGTCGTGATTTAAACGAATTTTCCAAAGATTGTACCAATTTTGTAGTATCATCAAGTGATTTTGTAGAGTCAGTGAGGCGAGTATAGGATCGTCGTTTGATGTTAAAATTGCAGTATCGTCCGCGTAATTAGCAGTCAATGTGGTGGAATTATTTAAATTGAATTTCTAAAGAAACATGTGTTTTCTTAAAATATCTATTATATTATAATCTAAAACAATAATTACTACTTTTTATTACCTTTTTTTGCTATTCATTACTCTCTATTAACTTTTACAAGCTTGTGAATAAGATGAGATTTTTTTATAAAATAATTAGCTTTCCAACGGTATATTATACATGTATATTACTTTTCCTATTTTCAAAAACACAAAAATTGCATACAAAAATATTTTTGTATTTTTCTTCTTTAGTTATATATCGAATTCGTTCAACTTATATATTTACCTGGTTTTCATCAATGGTAATACGATAGTATGGTTACTTTTATAGAATATAAATATTTAAAGGTAGTTTAGAGGAAGAAAATTTAAAATATCGGCATTTAAGCCCTGTCAGTTTATTTCAATAAAAATGAAACCTACATAGTGTTAACGCCCATTAAATTTTACATGGATATAGCGAGTTCAATTAATATCGTTTGAGCCGTTTTTAGCCGAGAAAATTGTAATACGGTGCAAAATGCATAGTATAATGTAGCTCATCGATAGACCAGGTTAGCTGATTTTGATGAAAAAGTTTTTGTAACATGTCGGGCGTATAGTTGTCTTAAATATGAAATTTTAGTTTCATAGGTGTTTTCGTTTACGCGCGGGAGCTACAACACACACACACAGACCTTTTTAAAGGAATTGGTCATTTGGACTCAGGGAATACTAAAACGTGTATTTCCGTTGGAAACTGTAATCCAAAAATTCACGATTGCAATACTTTTATTACTATATGTTTTATATACAGGTAAGTGAAAGTAAAAATAAAACTTTCAGGACAATCACTAAAGCTATATTCCTTATTATAACTATATTGAATCAATCTCCCTAAATGATCAACTCCCGGCTGTTAGATTTTATATCAGGAAAACCCCTCAAATCACTATAATTGTCTGCCAAATGTTAATTTAGGTTGCTGATGGCTGGGTCCCGTTCGGATTAATTGCGACGTCACCGCTCTGTCCTTCCAAACACGCTTCAATAAACAACTTTCCAAAGCGGGCTATTGCTTGGTATTCGGTTCAATCAATTCACTGTTATTGGTTCCATCGACATTAATATAAATTTGAATCATTTGACATTTTCAGATCATTTATTTAATTTACTTTGGTATTGATTTATTTGTTACATTTATTGATATCCATTTAACTATTACTCATTAGTTTGGCAGCCTTTACTATCGTTTGATTAAAAAACAATTAAAAGCTATATTGGATGACATTATTTGTGTACTGAAGTAGCCATCAACAAACTAGTATAACACCATTAACGTTCTATAATAATAAATAGTATAACCGGTCGCGGTGGCCCTTTGTATCTACCTTATCTTTTCTTTTTAATTTTTTTTTAAAAGTAATATTTCCTATTATCATTGTCTTATATTATATATTGGTATATTAATTTATACCTCTACTTGATTTCGTATTGTATATATATAATATATAAGGTTGTAAGGTCGTATAATATATTGTATATATATAATATATAGTAGGCCGAAGCGTCGATGGGAGGATTGCATTAAGGCTGATCTCGGGGGCTTGGGCTTGACCGGTGAACATTGGACGAGTCTGTGCAGGTGAAGTTTGGTGGTATCGGCATCGAACCTTCGGGTTCGGTAAGCCTATTATTATCATTATTATGATACATGAACAGTATAAGAAAAACTAAAAGTTAGACTGAAAACAACTTTTTGTCGGTAATAAAAATAATTACTTCTATTCATAGAGTGTTTTATGTTTAACAAATGTCTTCCTTTGAGCTCTAGAAGATTTAAAATGTTAAAATATACAGATTTAATAAGTTATATTGTGCCTAAAATCATTTGAAGATAACTGTAAACAATTTATGAAATGGAAAAAACGTCTAATCCCTCAGCTGTTTCTCTTGAGTGAATAATGCTTCAACTGCAAAGGGTAAACAAAAATGACGAATGAAGGGTAAAAAATCCTGCGATATTTCACCTTTTCCATTGTTATCAATATGTTTAACAATGAACATTGAGACGTTGATTTCCAAAAGGTACTATATCTATAGCAAAGTTTACAAGAAGTTCAAAAATCTCTCTTTACTATCTTATTAATCCAACTTATTGATTCTGTTCAAATTAAAACCAAGATTTTTTTTTCTATATTAAGAAAATATTTTAAAGTTATTATATTATATATATATATATATATATATATATATATATATATATATATATATATATATTATATATAAAGTAAGTATTTCAATTTTGTACATAGAATGTTTTTGCATGGTATTAATTGCTATTTTATTTTGTAGATTAGTAATAAATGCCTTACAAGTAGTTGGCTTAGCTTGTAGTTACATTCCATGTCAGTTTAAACTAACTCATCCCTTCTTGCATGGGCTTAGCTGGAAAATCAATTTATTTCATTTCATGACAGGGCATGTACCACTTTTAACATCTTATTTATCTCTAATAAGTTTGGGTGAAGCTACATATATCTGGCCTAAGAGGCCTGGCGCCCTTTTAAGTAACTATGATTTGAAATACCTTGGTAATTATATCTATCTATCTATATATATATATATATATATATATATATATATATATATATATATATATATATATATATATATACTTGGAGGTTGATATTTAACTTCACCACTATTTTATTTAGTTATGATGCACAACGTTTCTGTTATGCTTTCATCTTCTGGTGCAAGGAACAATTTTAATCTAAGGTGAGTGGGTACTTACACCCAGACAATACACACATGAGGCTTCTGGGTGTAAGTACCCGCTTTTAGACTTCGACCTTCAACTAAAATAATCTACACCTAATAGTCATAATATATATATATATATATATATATATATATATATATATATAATATATAAAAAGCAAGTATTGATATTCGTGTGGTTTAAAATGTCGGTTTGTGAAAAATATAATAGGCTCAGGGAACCCCACCAATATTATTCGAGTGGCCAGTCATGGCCACTACTGAAATTGTGCCAAAACATCCATCGAAGGCTGAAAAATCATAAATAGAAATAAAAATCAATCTAGGAAGAGATGTCGCTGGGTTACTTTATACATCAGGACTACCACGCAACAACTTCAAAACCTACCCCTATCGCATTATTGGTTGTCCATGAAGTTTACAGCTGTGGATATATAAATAACATTAATTTTTTAACATAAATTTTTTCCAATGACTACCACTTTACTTAATCCAAGAAACATTACTCCAACAGAGGCGTAGCCATATTCTGATTTAGTTTTTGAAAAACCTTGAAAAATGCTTATACCAAAATTAAAAAAAAAATGATAAGTAAAGATTTTTTCTATAGGATAATATTTAATTCTATTCTGATAGAACACGCTTTACTGGAAGCTTTCCAAATAGGAGAGAAGCAAAACAAAGCATTCTTCCTCCAAGCCAACGATATATAAAACCACTTCTAAAGATTCTCCTATACACAAGGTGTTTCTTATTAAAACATGTCAAGGTTTGGACTTCCTTTCATTATATATTTATTTCCTTTTACAATTTGTTACATCGTTTTTTCAAAGTTGCGGGGTTCTTTCCCCATTATCAAGACGTTTTTAGAACACTTTTAAATATTTCAATCATTGTTTCACATTAATAGCTTACTGCTATTCGTATAGTAAGCTATAAATGTGAAATGAGGAGTGATATATTTAAAAGTGTTTCTAAAAATAATAGGGAAAGAACCATGAAACGATAAAAAAAACGATGTAACAAATTGTAAAAGAAAATAAATATATAATAAAAGGAAGTTAAGGCATATTTGAATGAAAAATATAAAGTAAAACTTCCTGAAAAATTAAAAAAGAAAAGTGTTTCGTAATTACATGGCATTATTTTAGATATTTGTTCACTAACACAAAATAAACAAAAATGTTTATAATAACATTTTTTTTTTATATAACATCATTTATTGAAATTTGCAACTGTACTTCAAAGTACAACAAGTAAATGTGTAGATGACAAAAGATTAATGGCGTGATACAGACTTGAAGAAGAACTACCCAATGGCAGCACTCCTGTAAGTTTTCTAAACTAGAAGGTCTCGAGGCTATCTTCTTTTCAGACGCCTCGGAGGATTGTCAGGAATGGAAGAGGAAGCTAGGATTGAAACTAGTGGGTTAGAGTGGGAGAGGAGTTTGTTATGGAAGGAGTGATATCTGGTTCGGGCTAGATCAGCAACAAATAGAATATTTAGGTCTTTATGGATGAGTTTATTTGTGACAAAGTAAGGAGCGTTGAGGGTTTTACGAAGGATTTTGGATTGTGAGGATTGGATCCGGGAAGAATTTGAAGGTTTAGTAGAGCCCCAAACCTCAACTCCGTAAGTCCATATAGGCCTAATGATAGTCATGTAGAGGAGTCTTTTGTAGTTAAGTGGAAGTTTAGAGAATTTGTCTAGTAAGTGTTGAAGTAAGCGAAAGCGACGAGCAGTTTCTTGTCGTTTCAGTCTTGTGTGCGGATTCCATGTGAGACGTTTGTCAAGCAGGAGACCTAGATAGCGGATCTGTTGGACCGGGACAAGTGGGATATTATTAAAGGATACTGTAGGACAGGAGGTCATTGGTTTACGACGGAGGGTAAAGGTTATTTGGTGGGATTTTTCTGAATTTATTTTAATTCTCCAATTCTGACACCATACCTGAAGGTCTCTGATGTGGGATTGTAGGGTTTGAGAGGCAATAGTAAGATCGTTATTGACTGATAACACACAAGTGTCATCAGCATACGTAGAGAGGAAACTGTTAGGATTGGTTGGGATGTCAGCTGTATAGACTGTGAAGAGAATGGGTCCGAGGATACTGCCTTGTGGAACTATAATAACATACATCTCAAACTCATTTATTAAACAGATATCAAAGGCTAAAGATTGATTATTTATTTAATACAATTAATAATAACTGTACAAAGTTTAACGTGTTTATTACTAAATAACAGGTTTTAATCATTTGATAAACAAATACAGTAGTTGCTCATCTGTGCTAATTCTCTGTGTTTTAGTGTATTGCATATTGTGACACAGTTCAATTTATGATTATCCTGGGAGATACCATAAATTTAATCACCTTTACTGAACAAACGGCTGATTTAAGGCTGATCTTGACCGGTGAACATTGGACGAGTCTGAACAGGCGAAGTTTGGTGGTATCGGCATCGAACCTTCGGGTTCGGTAAGCCTATTATTGTATTGTATTACTGAACAAACGGACATGCTTTTAATTTATGGCGAGGTTATTATAAACGGTGCTGCTGCTTTTCGAAGATGTGGAAAATTTCCTGAAAGAAGAACTGCAATATTCAATAAATTTATGGTGTCTCCCAAGATAATCATAAATTGAACTGTGTCACAATATTCACTCTTACTAAAACACCCAGAACTAGACAAATGATGAAAAATACAGCGATGATACACTAAAAAATGCAGAACTAGACAAACAGTTGAGCAACTACTGTCATTGCTTATCATTCATTTGTTTATCAGGTCATTAAAACCTGGTTTTCTAGTATCAAGCACGTTAAGCATAGTATAGTCAGTTTTATGTGATAAAGAAAAAATAAATCTTTAACTTTCGATACCTGTTTTATAAATGTTATTATAGGTGGAATAGTCAGGAATCAGTCATTTTTGAAAAGTTTTTAATTTTGCCAACGTTTCGGCTCAAGCTTGTGAGCCATCATCAGGGCTACAAACATCAGAACAAAAGAGATACATATTAATATGATAATGAAAATTTTCTTCTGAATGTAGTGACAATGATAACATTTTAACATGGTAACCATATGTTTATGGTTTTCCTCAGTTTATGCTTGGACATGGCTCAGTAATGGTACGTTTATATATATATATGTTTTTTTTACTTTTATATTAAAGTCTAAAGTTCTGTAAAATTTGTTATGCTTATCATCATCAGATTATGTATCATATTATCATTATTTGTATCTATAATATTTAAGTATGTTGGTATATTTTCTGTTTTATTTCAAATGTTATCATTGTCACTACATTCAGAAGAAAATTTTCATTATCATATTAATATGTATCTCTTTTGTTCTGATGTTTGTAGCCCTGATGATGGCTCACAAGCTTGAGCCGAAACGTTGGCAAAATTAAAAACTTTTCAAAAATGACTGATTCCTGACTATTCCACCTATAATAGTTTCTACAGTCGACTATACACCCTCAATATGTTTTATAAATGAGTTTGAGATATATGTTAATATAAAATTTGTTGTTTATTTTGTGTTAGTGAACACATACCTTAAATAGCGCCGTGCAATTACGAAACACCCAGTATAATAGGGGCGATTCTACAGAACCGTTTAAGAGCTACAAAAATGTAAAGGGATATCTAAAAATGAGCTAAATAAGAAAGATTATGAAATTGATAATAATTATTTATAATTGGTTTACCTTCGTCCGTGAGGTCCACGTCATTCCTGGAGGAATGGCTTACGCCCATCCTGAGTTCATGTAGTCACTAACATCTGGAAAATAATTTACAAACTGATAAATTTACAAGTTTTCGAACCATATTATTTTATTAAATAAAAACTAGTAACAATACTGCTTGATACATTTAAACTTAGAATGTGACAATGATTTTCCAAAAGTACTATATCAATTTTAGAAAATTGAATTGAAATCAAATGAATAATAAATGTAATTACTCTACTTGATCACTATTAAAAATGTCCTAATTAGGGCAGAATGTAATATTACTCAATAAAAACTGTTTCTTAAAAAAACCTACCCAAATACTTCTACATGAATAATTTTTTAAAAATATTTTCCTATTGGATCTTCATATAATGTTTGTCTATGATCCTTAATTTTCAATTAGGTGATTTAGATACTTCATTTTTAACTTATACTAAAATACTTCATAACTTTTATTATAAAGAGAAACACAAGCTCAAATGAAAAAAAAAATTAGACAATATTTTTGTCATAAAATTTTGAAGGTTTATTAAACTTTGAAGTTTATGAGCTCATCCTATTTACTTGGAATGCAATTTTTATCTAATATCGATTCTAGAATTATATTACCTTGAGTAAACGATATAATATGCTACCCACATTTATTGCAAAAAAAAAAAAGTTGATAGAAATTCTTATTGACTAAGTAAATAATAATGTGATAATAGTCAATGTAATAACCAGAGTAAATATACTCTATACATGAACATATCATGTATTTGTATCATTTTTTCATATATTTTTATCAATAAATATAACAATCATTTATTATTGTCTCAAAAAAAATAAATTACATCCAATTTTCCAAAATATTTGCTTCAATTATATTGATTGAAAGAAGCTCACTTCTTTTTAATATACATCTCTCTAATTTATTTTATTTTAAGTTCTACTAGTCATCTATTTGATGAAAATTAAATAAAAGCCAGAACTTCTTGAATCAATAGCAATCACTTGGATTAAGGTATCCCTCTTTATTTTATGTTATTTTTTTAAATTTAATTAAATTCAGTAGTGAAGTAGCTGCGGTTGAGATTTTTTTTTTTTCATTCGCGTATCACTTTTAATTAATAAAAGTGCAAACTATTTTTTTCTTAACTGCATTTTCGATAAGCATATTCGCAAGGTCAGATATTTTACTGTCAGAAAAATTGTCTAGTGAGCCCTGATAATTATTTTGTATCGCTCTAGTGTTTTAGATCGTAGATGGCAACTAAAATAGTATACTTAAAATTATGTTTGTTAGAAGGATTTTTTTATTTATATTTTATTGAATTTTACAACTGGATATTAACATAAATACAATAAGTAAAAGTGTTGAATTATAATAAAGAGCGTGAAAGGCTTGTGAAAAAACTATCCAGTGGTAGAACTTCGATGTTTATTCAAGTAAGTAGATCCTGTGGCCATCTTCTTTTCAATCGCCTCGGAGGGTTGTCAGGAATATGTGAGGTTGATATGTTGAGGACAAGAGGGTTTATATGGGTTGGGAGTTTGGAATTAAAAGTGGTATATCTGGTACGAGAAAGGTCTGGAACAAATGGAATATTAAGGTCGTTATGTATGATTTTATTTGTGATGAAGTAAGGAGCATTTAGGATTTTGGATGGGTCTGATGTCAGTAACATAAATAAGCTTTTTGTAATGAGTTGGATGTTTTGAACGTTTGTCGAGTGTGTTGCAATAATCGGTACCTACGTGCAGTTTCTGGTCGTTTTAGTCTCGTGTGAGGATTTCATGTAAGACGTTTGTCAAGATGGAGTCCTAGGTATCGGATTTGTTCAACAGGCATGAGTGGGGTATTAATTAAAGGATACAATGGGGCAGGGAAGGATTTTAAGTGAAACAATCAAGCCAAAGGTAATATAATTAGGACAATGCATACATACAGTGTCAAAAGTTACGGAATTCATATTATTTTTTTTCATTCAATAAATATTTTTCCTAACTGTTCCTCAAATACAATTTCTTGAGTTTTTCAACTGGACAATAAAAAGTAATTTGATTGGTCAAATCAGTGCCAAAAGACGAAAATGTGTAATTATACAAAAAGTGTTTATATATTGTTACTGGATATTTATGTATTGTTGCTGCATCATCGTATGTTTTCGAATACTTTTGAAACTTCTATTTTTCTAATTTATATTCAAAACGTTAAAATATTTTTATTTTTTTACTTTCACTTACTATATATAGTAAGGGAAAGTATTGCGATCGTGAACATTTTCGAATTCCAGTTTTAACGGAAATACACATTTTAGGGTCCCTTGAGTCCAAATAACCAAGTCCCGCAAAAAGGTCTGTGTGTGTTTGGCAACTCCCGGACGAAAACGGTAAGTCCTATGAAACTGAAATTTCATATTTAAGATTAACATACGCCCAAGACGTTACAAAACCTTTTTCATCAAAATGAGCTTACCAGAAGAGCCACTTTATACCATGCATTTAGCAACTTTATTCGATTTTCCCGAAAACAGTTCTGACAATTATGATTAAACTCGCTATGTCGATGTAAACGTGAATAGGCTTTAATATCATGTAGGTTTCATTCGGATTAAAATTGTCTGAGAGGGCTTAAATGTCGATATTTTAAATTTTCTTTCCCTAAAGTACCTTTAATTTTGTTGATTCAATAAAAATAACTATATTATCTTGTTACCACTGAAGAAAAACAGGTAAGGTCGATACTAAACTAAAGGAGAAAACAGAAAAAATATTTTTTAATGCAATTTTTTTGTTTTTTAACATAAGAGCAGTAATATACATGAATGATGTACCGTTGGAAAGCTAAAGATTTTAGAAAAAAAAATTATCCATACACAAGCTTTTAAAACTTAATAAAGAGTGATGAAAAGAAGATAAAACTAACTGATTATTTTAGATAATAATATAATAGATTTTTTAATAAAACACATGTTTTTTAAAGAAATTCAATTTAATTAATTCTTTAACAGTTTCACGTATTTTTATCTCTAACTGTATTTGAAAATTCTTTTATTGATTTTAAAAATGGAGGCAGGTGAAAGTCGTGTGTTGCCCGCACCAGATTTTTTTATGTGTTTTTTTTTAGCTCTTTAACACTTTCTAAAAATAAAAAGTGGTTAAAAACAGAACAATAAGTTTTATAAGAAGTAAGTTACACAATTATATTAAATTACAAATACTTTTGACACACACTCCAGGTGTATATAGATAGGTGTGTAGAGAAGGATAATCAAAATTTCGATTCTTCAGAAGGAGAAGAAAGTGACCAAAATCCGATATCATGCATTCGGAAAAGGGCTTCAATAATTCATGTTGCTGCAAGCAGGTAGCGCTACTGTTCTGAACCAATCTTTTATGGAACAGCCACGTTCCTTCCACAACTGGTCTTGTCAGCTAATTACGTTGTTTGTCTACACAGGGCAGGTATGAATAAGGGACATTGAAAAAAAATTGTTTATTCATTTAACTTTATGCTAATGTGGCAGTTTCAATTAAGATAATGTTACGGGCTACGGGGTGTGAAAAATGAACTACTTCAGTTTAAAAATTGCAAATATTTATTAAATACAGAATGCACAGATACAAAGGGATTACTAACCACTATACTTACAATAATAATTGAATTACTAGCTTAAATACTAAACAGTCTACATATAAACTCAGGAATTCCTAACAAATAAACTACTTACGTAAATGTATACAATCTGCTAGACTTATTCTAAAACTTACAACTATAAATTATATATGAACTATAGTCTTTTAATTTCCCACCGACCGGTTATCACAATACTGACACACAGTTTCACTACACTGTCACTGTTCACTGATACATCCACTTGAGCAAGATCAAGGACTGACCCTCTCAGGCGTAGTGGACCGGTATTTGTACCATTACAGAAGAGCCTAGACACGGCAGGCAGGTAAACGGCGAGAGGCGGATGGGCCGTTCTAGGTACTTGGAGGACCGTCCAGGTCCAGAAGTCTCTAGCCAAATCCGGACCCCTCTAGGCGTGGTTTACCTGTCATTGTCTTGACCGTAGCAATAGATATATTTAACAAGTTACGGCATAACTCCTTAAAAAAATTTGGGCCGTAGGCGAGGTTTGAACTCGTGAACTTAGCCAATAGAATTTTGCTATGCCAACCTCTAAACTACAAGTTAAACTCTTATTTTGTTATTTATTAGTAATATAAATGTATTAAAAAATGATTTTGTTATGAAACACAGACTCCTCGGACGGTCAAATTACCATATAGTGCGTCTTATTTCTGATTTGAATTCAAAAATGTTGATTTTTTTTAAAAATTAATATTGTATCGATAAATGAAAAGATCCTTCATCTCTTCTTATATAAAAAATAATACAGGTTATGATAAATAGTAATTGATCAACGGAAAGTAAAACTGTTAATTTCTACAAGACAAAATGGCCATTTTTAGTTAGAGCAAGGAGACAAATGAAACTGGCGGACAAAAATATAAAATATGTATTATAATTTCAATTTTTTTTTACTGAATAAATCTAATTGCTGGGTTCTTTTAAATAAAATGATCCATTTTCACTCAACGCTCCTCTATTTTTTTTTTTTATGTAATAAGAGTACATGATAACAAGTTGACAAGACTAGTTCAGCCTGTAATAATTATTTTTTAAATGTAACAAAATATATGTTATGTATATGCAATATAAAGGAAGGATTAAAGAATCCTTAAAAATGGCAAAGGCTGAAATGTAGGGAGAAAGAAAAAGGAAATAAAGGAGTGTGGAGTGAAAATGGATCATTTTATTTAAAAGAACCTAGCAATATAATATATTATTTTCAAAAAAATTATGTTATTTAACTACTGATTAAGTTTCATTTACAAGGTTCAAACAATTTTGAAAAACGGATTGAAAATATATTTAGAATGTCTGAATCACTAAAAATAAACTTTTTTTCATGGTGTTGTCCAAGATAGAAAAAAAAAATAAAAAAAAAATAGACCATATGGAATAATTCAGGAAAAAAAAATCTGGTGCGGGCAACATACGACTTTCACTTAGTTCCATTTTTAAAATCAATGAAAGAATTTTGAAATACAGTTAGAGATAAAAATACGTGAAACTATTAAAGAATTAAATAAATTGAATTTGTATAGAAACATGTGTTTTATTAAAAAAATCTATTATATTATCTAAAAAAAATCAGTTTTATCGGCTTTTTATCACTCTCTATTAACTTTTAAAAGCTTGTTTATGAGATAAAAAAATGTCTAAAATCTTTAGCTTTCCAACGGTATATCATACATGTATATTACTGTTCTTATGTTCAAAAACGAAAAATTGCATTAAAAAAATATTTTTTTTCTGTTTTCTCCTTTAGTTGGGTATCGAATTCATTCAATTTATATATTTACCTGTTTTTCTTCAGTAGTAACAAGATAATATAGTTATTTTTATAGAATCAACAAAAAATATCGGCATTTAAGCCCTGTCAGACCATTTAAATCAGAATGAAAGCTACATGATATTAAAGCCTATTAAATTTTACATCGATATAGCGAGTTTAATCGAAATCGTGGGAACCGTTTTCGAGAAAATCAAAAAAATGTGCAAAATGTATGGTATAAAGTGGATCTTCTGGTAAGCTCATTTTGATGAATAAGGTTTTGTAACGTCTCGGGCGTATATTTGTCTTAAATATGAAATTTCAGTTTCATGGGACTTACTGTTTCCGCCCGGGAGTTACCACACACACAGACACAGACACACAGAGACCTTTTTGCGGGACTTGGTTATTTGGACTCAAGGAACCCTAAAACGTGTATTTCCGTTGAAAACTGGAATTCAAAAATTTTCACGATCGCAATACTTCCCCTCACTATATATAGTAAGTGAAAGTAAAAATGGAATGTTGAAGGAGTTTATAAACCAACTCCTGTAATTTATTTACATTTACTAATTAACTACTGACTTTAGTTGAACTAGTAAGAGGTCCGGGAATCAAGCTTTTTCACTTTTTCTATAAATTCTTGACATGCGGAATTTTGAAACTTCATTTGACTTGTGTCGGAAGTTTTCTGACTGTTTTATGGTACTTCTTCTTTTATAGCTTCCTCAAGATCCTCGTCCCCGATCGATGCTGGAATTTAGAGAATACGGGGTTAAAGCTCAAAATTCGTATATAAAGATGACGATTCAGTAAACCAAGGACGAGATTTTCTTTTATTATAACGCCCTTTGTTTAAAGCTTAATTAATATTTCTTTCAGTCTGGTCAAAAATAGAGAGAAATACCCTAAGTTTGAACTTGAAAATAGATTCTTTGAAAATGGTATTTTCCCATTATCACATTTGACCTATATCACAAAACATGTATGCTACTGGAGAATTTAAAAGGCTGTCAGTAAGTAGTAGATAATAGATTTTTTTTATTATAGATGTTTAATATATTTGTGAATCAACCATGTTTAATCCTCTCTAAACGCAATAATTTTTAAAAAATTTAATTTTTAATTTTTTTTTAAATTAATAGTGCTTTATTGAGAAGTAATACAATCTGCCACTATCTCGGGCAATAAGTATTAGAGATAAAAGAAGTCATTCATTCCATATGTACAAAGCGGAACAAGCAAAAAATAAAATAAGGTAACCTAAATAACAAATGAAAAAAAAAAAAAAAAATTATATCTTGGCCACATTCATACATACACATTTACAATATTTACATACTGCCCCAGGGAACTCCGAATCGAACGTCCGCATCCAGAAATGGATGCCGAGGCATAATGTCAGGAGATCCCAGCGCCCCTCAGTCAGCCGCGTCACCAATCTAGTCACTGGAGACTGAGTGAGAGCGCTAAAGCCACACGCTCTCAGGCATGAGTGGAGAAGTTGGCCATTGCCAGCACTCCAGCCGCATATTTATAATAGATCACTCGGTCACTGCCCCTCAACCTACGAGGAGGGTTGTAAGGATGGTTTGTACTATTTTTTAATTGAAATTTACAATTCTATATTATAATAAATCAAGTAAATATGCTGATAAAAGATATGTAAATGAAAAACATGAAGAGAAACTGCCCATTTTCAGCACCCTAGTAATCATTTTAAACAAGAAGGTCTCGAGGCCATCTTCTCTTCACACGCCTTGGTGGATTATAAGGAATTGAAGGGGAGCAAGGATTGAAACTAGTGGATTAGAGTGGGAATGGAGTTTGTCATAGAAGGAATGATACCTCGTACGGGCCAATCAAAATAACATAAAATTTCAAGTGTGATAACCCAATACTTATCTTAGTTGAAGAATAGATAGTTATGTTATTTTCTTTAAATGTCTATACAGTTGATATCCTAACCCATCCTCAAAGGTTTCTTTCTACCTATGTTGGCGACACTTGTGTTCTATTTCATTGCCTTCTATTTCTTCTATTCCACCTCCGTGACCTTGAATGGTGACGGAATTATTGAATAAAAATTAATTCCAACAAATCCCATATATATTATACTTTACCATACTTTACTCAGCACTACAGTTTAGTAATATATATACATATATACATATATTACTAAACTGTAGTGCTGAGTAAAGTATGGTGGCCTGAATACTTAATTGAAGAAAAAGAGGAAAAGCTTGCTGGAAGTCGGAGGCGGATAACGAGCGACGGCGTCAGCTCAATAGTGATTGTTCCTCGGATCTGACTTGGACCAATAGGAAGCCTCGTTACAGAGGGCTGATATAATAGTAGCCAACCAGCGCTCGCCTTCCATCCGATATGCTAATGCCTCTCTCTCTCAGACGTAAATATGGTAATGTTACCAAATATCTCTAGGAGGCTAACAAGGTCCCGCGTTTCGAGGATTATCCCACCTTCCATTGAATGGCGACCTTAGCAATGTCAATACATGATCGCGATTTACTTCTTAGTCTAGAGTGTCAATGTTTTTGATGATGCGAAAGAAGATAGAACAAATGAAATAGTTTATGTGCGGTATATATTTGGCCGCTCTACAAAAGAAGTCTTAGATACATTTTTTTTATTTATTTAATTTTAAGATATCATAACGTTTCAGCTTTAAGCATCTGTAAACAATAAAAGTTTTTATGGCATTTATACTCTTTTTTATAATATATATATATATATAATATATATATATATATATATATATATATTATATATATACATCTAATGTAAACATTTTAATAAATTATTTTTAATAAATGCGTTACCCAGCATATCCATGTTATATATCTATTCATTCACCGATTCATTAGATGTATATAAAAAATAAATAATAATAATAATAGGCTTAGCGAACCCGAAGGTTCGATGCCGATACCACCAAATTCCACCTACACAGACTCGTCCAATGTTCACCATTCAAGCCCAAGCTCCCGAGATCAGCCTTAACGCAATCCTCCCATCTCCGCTTCGGCCTACCTTTCGGACGCCTACCAGTCGGATCAGCAAATACCAACTTTCTCGGAATCCGCTCGTCGAGCCCAACAACTTTACTCGCCCATTTGAGTCTCCGCGATGCAATCAGCTCAATTATATTCACAGGATGCAAGTTCCGCGTTGTGCAACCTTCTAAACTCCCCAGTGGCCTCATCTCTCTTTGGACCAAATATTTTACGCAATACCTTATTTTCGAAAACCTTAAGCCGTTGTTCATCGTTCAAAGTAAGCGGCCACGTTTCACATCCGTAAAGAACCGTTGGAAGAATAATAGTTTTATAAATTCTAATCTTTAAGTTTTTAGATAGATAAGTTTTCCTCGCGCGGATCTCATTACCGCGTATGGGGAGCGTCCTACGGGTGGCGGATGTGGGGATGGTCGGTGGAATTTCCTCGGAAGCTCCTCCCGGCTAAGTCCGATGGACTCGCTGACCAACAATGAGAGCGGCCCCCCAGGCTTGCTGGAGCTTGTGACGTAGGTTCGAACGCCCTACTCACATATTTTAGTTCACAAAATATCACCAAAAGCCATGGATTCCTCTGAGGTAAAACGCTCATTATCCGGAGGTAAACTAGTCCCCCGTTCGGGTCTCCGGGTGGGGACTGCTTCAGGGGAATCATGGCGCAAGATGAAATAAAAAATAAATAAAATGAATAAATGCTATAAAAACTTTTATTGTTTACAGGTGCTTTGAAATGGTCCTAGAGGCTGAGACAGTGTGATCTAAAAAAATTAAATAAATAAAAAAATGTATCAAAGACTTCTTTTGTAGAGCGGCCAAATATATATTGAACAAATATTGAACCAAAAGAAAACTTAGGACAATGATGAGGCAATAGTTTATTAATTTTAAGAAGATAAGGAAAAACTTTATTTTAGGTTCAAACTATATATATATATATATATATATATATATATATATATATATATATATATATATATATATATATAATTATATATATATATATAAAGATTACTTAAAAAAACAGACGGGCACTTAATGATAAGGAATCTTGGTTGAAACTAATTCATAAAAGCACCTTAACTAATCCTTTTTCAAGAATACGTAAACATTATTCGACAATTACCATATTAAAACTCCTTCGTCATCTTCTTCCATTTGAAACCCGGAGGCTCTTGGTTCGTACACTAATATTCTTCCACTTTGACAACTGCTGTGCGGTGTATGAACTGCATTATATATGAACATATTTTTATTCTTGTCTATTTTGTTTTGTTTGTTTTTTAAAATTATTATAAGAAGCTACCTATTAATTTAGTACTATAATTCAATAAATTAATAGGTAAATGTCTTCGTTATTTCTGTTTTTTTTTTTTGTTTGTGTTTATACTCTAAGAAACTGCAGCTCTATTTTAATTTTTTCAGTAATATTATTCTGAAGAGATTTGTCCTAGAATAAATAAAGAATTTAGTATTATTATTATTATTATTATTATTGACCAAGAAAACATTATTTTATAAACACAGAGAAGATTAAATAGAATAAATTAAAAACTCTAGGAACTCATCTTACGACTCAGTGCCATGTTTCATCATTGA
This sequence comes from Piezodorus guildinii, assembly GCA_023052935.1. NCBI lineage: Eukaryota > Metazoa > Arthropoda > Insecta > Hemiptera > Pentatomidae > Piezodorus > Piezodorus guildinii. Next base: position 18,025,679 of record CM041293.1, on the reverse strand, counting down.
AAATAATGAACCAAAAAAATAATGTTGATGAAAAAATTGATATTAGGTTCTTAAATCTAATTAATAATCAAAATTTGGTATTGTTTCATTTTATTTTTTTGGTTTCATTTTATGTAATTTGACTTTCCTTTTGTTTATATTGTATATATTGTATGAATATTATCTTGTAGAATTATTATTGTCCATTGTGACAAATTGTAATATATAAGAATAAATTAATTAATAATCAGCTTATAAATAATAATGCAACAAATAAATGCTATTCGATGAATTTCTCCAAAAAAAATTTAATAAGTAAAAAAAAATATTATTATGTTTCTAATGAACGAACTTTTGTATATTTCTCTATTATATTTATATTAAAATTAAACAAATTTAGCATTTTTTAATCGCGCATTGCCATTTCATATTTCCGTTTATTTTCTTTACATTTTTTTTTGTTTAACTTTATTTGTAATTCGTTATTAACTATCTGTTATGTATTAACCTTTGTATTTGTGTTTTAAAAGTTTTCATGCTTATATATTTCTAAAAATGGAACTAATTTATTTTTTAGACTTTACGTATTTAACATGCATCATTCCCTGAAATACAAATATTTAACAAAAGCTGAAAATTAAAAAAAAAAAAAAAAAAAAGCAGTGAAACAAGTAACGTAGAATACTAACGAATAAATCTAAAAAGAAAAAAAAAAAGCAAAGAGTTTATAACTTCAATTTAGCGGACCTCTGGTAATTAAAATGTTAATCCCCACGTGAATGTTTACGTTGCTTAAAACATGTTGTTTTATCCATTTACAGCGGCTACGGTTAAGCAAACTACGGAACGTATTTTTAATTAAACAGGAAAATTTGTCTATAAATACCTCTATGTAAAAATAAAATTATGATATCACTAAAGAGCACATTCTCAATAAAAAAGGACAAAATTTTATGAGTATAACCACACACCCGGCCCTTGTATATCCAGGATTACCAGGTTAAGCGATGCATAGAATAAATTGGCGTAATAATCATTAAAATCTTTACATAAGGAGATTATAAAAATATTATGAGGACTTGATTTATAGACCCGGCTTTTTTTATAGACTACGGTTTAGTGAGATAAAATGTGATTATTCCCATTTATTTTTCTATATTTACTTTTTTAATTATCACAATCAGTAAACAAGAATACACAAATATTCTTCCTCACCTAAAAAGATTTTAAACAATAGAATGAATACACAAATTTTAATTTTACTTATTTATGTATGAGATGTATAGTAAGGGAAAGTATTGCGATCGTGGAAATTTTCAAATTCCAGTTTTCAATGAAAATACTCGTTTTAGGGTCTCCTGGGTCCAAATAATCAATCCCCGCAAAAAAGGTCTGTGTGTGTGTGTGTGTGTGACTGGTGTCTGTGGTCTGTGGTAAGTCCAGCACGAAAACGAAAAGGTGTACGAAAATGAAATTTCATATTTGAGACAACTATACATCTGAGCTGTAACAGCAGCTTTTTTATTAAAGTTAATTGACCTGAAATGGTACTTTATACCATGCATTATGCACAAATTTGTTATTTACTTAAAAACGACTCTAACGAATTTCATTAAACTCACTATGTAAACTTTAATGGTCTTTAATAATATATAAGTTTCATTCTGATTAAAATAGTCTGACAGGGTTTAAATGGCGTATTTCCTCTGAAGTACCTTTAATTTTGTAGATCCTAAAAAATTAACCATATCGTCTTATCAGCATTAACAAATAACGGCTTAATATACAAGTTGAACGAATTTGATGACTAAATAAATGATAAAATAGAATATTTTTAAAAGACATGTTTGTTTATTAAAAATTAAAAAGTTTAACGTAGACGTATAATATAAGGTTGGAAAGAGGAATATTTTAGAAAAAAAAAAACAATATCATATACACAAAGTTTTAAAAGGTAATAATGCACAGTGACTTATAGAGCATAAACTGCTGAATGAGTATACTAATTTTACTTTTACTCACTTATGTATGAAACGAATAGTAAGGGAAAGTATTATAATTCTAAAAAAAATTTTAATTCCCGTTTTCAACAGAAATACACTTTTTAGGAGCTTCTGAGTCCAAATAACCAAATCGCTAAACGATCTGTATTTGTGTGTGTTTGGTAAGTCTAGTGCAAAAACTAAAAATCGTACGGAACTGAAATTTTGTATTTAACACCACTATACGCTCGAGAAACATTCCAACAAACATTCCATGAAGTCATAATTGCTCCGAGAAATTTGAGGTGCGATCGGGTTTGAAACAGGGTGACTCTCTTTCACCTGTTTTACTTAATAATGCTTTAGAATATGTCATAGAAAAAGTGACGTGTACCGAGAAAGGTTTAAATATGGGCGATAAGATTCCGGTTTTTGTGTATGCCGATGATTTGGTACTGCTAGGTGAAGATACGGAAACCATACAACTAAATACAAGTGTGTTAAAAAAAACCGGTAAGGAAATAGGACTCGAAATAAATACCGATAAGACGAAATATATTTATAAATATATAGCCGCAGAACCGGTGGCGATCTTGGTGATATTGATATATCAGGGCATACTTTCGAGCAATTAGAGAAATTCAAGTACTTGGTTTCAATAATAGCAAGACAAAATGAAATCCAGGAAGAAATAAAGTTCCGGTTAAAGGCGGGAAATATGTGTTATTATTCATTTGATAAATTACTTAGCTCGCGGCTTCTGTCAAAAAACTTAAAGGTTAGAATTAATAAAACTATTATTCTTTCGACAGTTCTTTACGGATGTGAAACGTGGCCGCTTACTTTGAAGGATGAAAAACGGCTTGGTCCGAAGAGAGATGAGGCCACTGGGGACTTTAGAAGGTTGCACTACGCGGAATAGCGGAGCTTGTACCCTGTGGATATAATTGAGTTGATAGCATCGCGGAGATCTAAATGGGCGAGTAAAGTTGTTGGGCTGTGAAGATCAGATTCCGAGAAAGTTGGTATTCGCTAATCCGACGGGTAGGCGTCCGAAAGGTACCTGGTTAAGGCTGATCTCGAGGGCTTGGGCTTGAACGGTGAACATTGGACGAGTCTGTGCAGGTGGAGTTTGGTGGTATCGGCATCGAATCTTCTGATTCGCTAAGCCTATTATTATTATTATACGCCCGAGATGTTACAGCAGCTTTTTCATCTAAATCGGCTTACTAGAAGAGCCACTTTATACCATGCATTTTGCTTTTTTTTTTATGATTTTCTCAAAAACGGCACTAACGATTTTTATTAAACTCGCTAACTCGTTATATTGATGAAAAATTTAATGGGTTTAATCACATGTAGGTTTCACTGTGATTGAAATAGTCTGACAGGGCTTAAATGCCGTTATTTTAAATTTTCTTTTTATAAACTACCTTTAAATTTGTACAATCTAAAAGATTAGCCATATCATTTTAATAACAATGATAAAAGGCGGCTTAATATACAAGTTGAACGAATTTGATAATCAACTGAGAGAGAAAATTACAAAAGAATTTTATAATGTAATTATTATTATTTTTTTTTTTTTTTTGCTTTAACACCGTTGGAAAGAGAAAGGTTTTAGAAAAAAGATTATCTGATACGCAAAGTTGTAAGAGGTAATATGAAGTGACGAATCGGGAATAAGTTATTATAATCTGAACCATATGTTTCCAACGAAAATGAATACACGTTTTATTAAAATCAACTTAAAATATTTTACCAATTGAAGTATATTTAATAGTTTTTAAATTTATTTTAACAGTCGAGTTAAGTGAAAGTCGTGTGTTGTCCGCACCAGATTTTTTAAACAATAGCATAAATAATAGAATGAGTAAAATAATATTACTTATGTATGAAATGTATAGTAAGGGGAAGCATTTCTGTTATAAAAATTTTCTAATTTCCGTTTTCAACAGAAATACATGTTTTTAGGTCCTCTGAGCACAAATAACCAATTCGTGAAAGGATTGGTGTGTGTGGTAGGCCTAGCTCAAAAGCAAACATTCAAACGAAACCCAAATTTCTTATTTTTTACAACTTTAAGCCCGACATGTTACAGCAACTTTTTCATCGAAATCGGCGAACCAGAAGTCCCATTGTATTCTATGCATTTTGCACCTTTTTACACTTTTCTCAAAAACGGCTCTAACATTTCAAAAGCATCCTCTATAAAATGGGTAACCGAAAATTGAGAAAAACCTTGCGGCTGAGCGTGATCAAGATCTAATCACCTCATTGCTCAGCTGTTGGCCTTGAAATATTACGAATCTCTATCTGTACTGAGCCCAAGACACTTCATGGGTCAGGTTTTTTTTATTAATATCATCGAATTGAATTAAATAAACTTTACACAATAAAAACTATAACTTAGCCCAAAAACATATCCATGTGAAAAACGCTGCTAATTATTACACAGTGGTTTATTATTTCCAAATAATTATATTAGGGTATAACTGCTTGTATAGCTGTTTGAAGGCTATTATGTAATATGAAAAGCAATAAATAATTTAAGGGATATGGTATATCACCTCTGCTAATCTCAAAACGAAATATCTCTGCTATTTCAAAACCGATTTCAATGATTCTTTTTTCGTTTTGTAGAAAATGAATAAACAAACGTACATACAGGAAATATTTTTTCCCTTTTTAATTTTATTTTTTTATTTGTCGTGTTGTCCTGATCCTGAACACAATTTTTTTTTTCTCCTTCTTAAAAATAATTAAATCATAGGTGGGGTAAAATTTTATTTTTTTATTTTTGACAATAATTACCAGTTCATTGTTTAACAAATTATTATAATTATAATTATTCTCTATCTTCAAAAATAACTAAGATATAGAATTATATCTTATTTAATTGGCAACTATTCTAAAAGTAATCGGTGTATATCAACATCTAGGTGTTAGTATTTTTGTACCGAGTTTCAAAAAAATCTATCTAGTCGCTAAAAAAAAAGGGACGGCGGCCATACGGATTTTATTTTTATTCGGAATTCGGATTCTACGTATCTTGAAACGTAAGCCCTCAAATTTTGAGGATGAGAGGGGGAGTAATTATTAATAAATTATGGGATTGATTAAAACAGACGTCTGTAAATAGGATGAATAGGGACGAAAACATTGCAGATTGATGTCGGATAAACCCTACTGATTTATCACGCCCGAGAGGAATATTTTTCGAACACAGAACCTTTATCACCATCAGCTGGGTCCTGTTTAGAAACAGATACACAATGCAAACAATTTAAACTGCTTTATAGCACTTTTTAGTTTATCTTAATATTTTTTCTGTTTATTCTCGGCCATATGATACACTTTTAAATATTCAAATCACAGGATTTTCCTTTTAATCCTGGGATTAAAATTAATTAAAGGGGAAGGATTTAAGGAGGGAATTTTACTTACACTTTCAAAGATATATAGGGGAAAAAGTGTGTTCTTACACCCCTTCAAAGGTTAAGGATTATATTATAGCAGTGGTTCGTTTTGTTAAGTAAAGATTGACTAACCAAATTGTTAATTAGGCAATGATCAAGATCAACCACAAGAATTTCCTTTAAAATTTATGTAGCCCACTTTATCGAGTCTTGTCATACCTCAGGGCCGAGAGCTCTGATGCTTAAATAACTTCATAATATGATGTAACAGAAATAGAATTAGGAAAAAAACGGTGAACAAGAATTAAGAAAAAATCTATACTATAACCAAAGACGATGCAAATAAACAAAAAATCTGGATATCGCAAGACACTTGACTTTCATTTAGCTCCGTTGTTAAAATCGATTTAAGAATTTTCAAATACAGAGATAAAAACAGATCGATAAAATTACATCGAGTTTCTAAAGAAAATGTTTTTTTATTAAATAATTTATTATATTATTATCTGCAACATCATTTAGTTTTATTATTAGTTCGTAGTATTGTTCGTTAGTTTCGTCACTCTCCATTACCTTTTAAAACTTTGTTTATCAGATAATATAATACTAAAATCATTAGCTTTCCAACGGTATACTATAGATCTATATTAATGTTCTTATGCCCAAAAACACTTAAGTTGTATTATAAATTTTTCATTTTTCTCTTTTAGTTGGATATCGAATAAGTTCAATTAATATATGTTAACAAGATAGTATGGTATTTTTTCCTAATCTACAAAATTAAAGGTGCATTAAAGAATGAATATTGAAAATATTTGCATTAAAGCACTGACGAACTCGTAGCTGATGCTTCACGCACTCGCTCACGGGTGCGCTAGCAGTGGCTACTTGGGTCATCGGCCGAATATATGAAAATGTACTATTTAATAATGTTTTATATCTTAATTGGTATTAACATTGTAAATATTATTGTCATGCTACTGTTTCAAGAGAATAAATAAACCATTCGAGGTATTTTGACCTAGGACTAAGACACTAGTCTGGTAGAGAAGCTCTCACCCTCAATTATTAATAACGTGGGCTTACAACCCCAAGAGTCAGCTTAGCCTGACCCAAGAGATCACTAACCTGCTTCTACCAGGGAGTATCTCTATGGGTCAGAGTACGTTTGCCTTTGTAATCTGAAAAGTGGTCTATAATTATTTCAAGTCATTCTATCACATTCTCTACTTCATCGTTCTTATTTCTTCATAGGATGGGGTGCATAGTTTTTACTCACGTGCAGCTATGAGGAATCCTGCTGTTGAGCTTCTACCTCACGGGGCATTCCCTTCCTAACCAGCCCCCTCAGCTAATTGGTAGGTGCGGGTTCGCCCTCTACCTCTCATACCTGGTACTGCGGTACGGTGCTTCTACCACGGCGGGCACTGACCTCCATCTTACTCTCTTCCTTGCAAGCACACGCAACTGTCAAACTTAATAATAATACCTTGACAAACTATTTCAATCAGAGATATCGCGATAGGCCATTTTAGGTAATTTTCCTTGAAATTATCCATGTTTTTCGTATTAATCAATTGCCTATAAACAGCTATATAAACTGTTATACCCCAATATAGTAATTTGTAAATAATAAACTATTGTTTAATTAGAGACAAAAACATCAGGAATGCGTAACACACAACTTTCAGTTATGTGTTTTCACTCATATGACGGATACTTCAAGGAAAAGAGTAACGGAAACTTGGAGCTGTTTAAGGATAAAGATGGATTTTCCGGGAATTTGAGAAATATGGTAACTATATGTTAAGTTTTAATCAAACATAACTAATAGAAAATCGTATACGCTGGGCTATCCGTGAAAGAACAGTACTTCCAAGTGACAACTCAAAATTGAGGGTGGTTCTATTGAAATAAATTAGTGGACTGTATAGATTTAAAAAAAATAAAAATAATCAAAGCAAACGACGAATCACAATACATTTAATACACTGAAATACATATAAACAAGATAAGAAACAAATTAACCCAATAAATTTATATAAGAAAAAAATTAACCTAATTATATGATTAAACAGCTGTAAAAAAATGTAGGAAACAAAATAAACCTAATTAAAATATTGAAGAAAATAGGAGAAACAAACTTAACTTAATTAAATGCTTAAAGATGTAAAAAATATAGTTATCAAAATTCAACAGTTTCTTGAATTAGAATTAAGAAATTAAATGTTCCATTAATAGATAAACTATATTCACGTGAAAAAGTCCAGTTGCGTATTGTAGAAAATCTCCGCAGGGTGGCTAGGACGAAGTTCTCAGGTATGTTGAAAATCACCGCAGGGCGGCTTTTCCAAGTTCCAGGGGGAACGATGAGAAAATGACGAACTTCGTTTGCAAACGTACGGAGTACGAAAGCAGACTCGGGTCTATAAGGCACATCTACCCTTTAGACCCTAGCTTAAGACCCCCCGCCACTAGGCGGTAATAAAAACAATTGAATTACGATCGTCTTCTTTTTCTTTCTCTTCTATTCAAAACTTTTAATTATATTTAAAATAACTATTTTTATAACAGATAAAAAAATAAAGATTAACACCAAGTGAGTTATAAATATCTTGATAAATATCGTAAAAATTATACAGTTTTCTTCTTTCTTTTTTTTTTCCATGAAACCTCATCAGGCCATAACATATGGCGTGAACAAAATAATAATTAAATAGATTATTCAATAAAACACATGTTTCTATCGAAACTATATGATATGTTTTACCTTTCTATTTCCACTTATATATATATATATATATATATATATATATATATATATATATATATATATATATATATATATATTATTTAAAAGTTCTTAATCTGATTTTACTAACAGAGGTGAGTGAAAGTTTTGTGTTACGCACTCCTGAATGTTTTTGTCTCAAGTTCAGATGTTCTATTTAATAATATTTTCAATATATTTAATATATATTTATTGTATTGATAATGGCCCATTCGAAGGAAGGGAGACAATTGAATAGAAAAGAAGCAATAATGACAAAACTGTTCTTGGGACTTGGCTAAAGCTAACAGATCCTAACAGGCGAGACCTCAAAGGCTCGATCGAGCGAGCAGAAGGAGATAAAGGGAACACGGCCACTTTCTCCTAACCCAACCTCAAAATAGAAAAAAAGCTTTTTATTCTATCGGGTGTATCCGAAGGGGCCCTTAAAGCGGAAAAATAAGAACGCTGCAAATTATTACACAATAGTTTATTATTTTCGAATCACTATATTGGGGTATAACAGTTTATAGGCATTTGATTAAAACGAAAAACAATGAATAATTTAAAGGAAAATGGCCTAAAATGGCCTGTCGCGATATCTTTGATTAAAATAGTTTGCCAAGGTATAGTTATTATTAAGGTAGAGATTGTGTCACTGAAGGTCTCTTTCCAACGGTATATCATACGTCTACGTTACTGTATTTAGGTTTAAGCAAATAAAAATTAAATTAAAAAATATTTTTCAATAAGGAATTAGTCCGGGTGGTGGTCAATAAATGAAATAGTTTTAACTGTCTGCCAACATTACGACTTCATTGTAGGTCATCATCAGGGCTAAAAACATACGAAAGGAGTACAATGGGTAGTATAGTTTTCATACTACATAACTGCATGTTTAAAAAAAATGCTAATTAAACGAAAAAATAATATTATTTATTAAAAATTAAAGAAAAGCAACGAAAAAAATATAGAAGTTTAAGCTCTCTTGTAAAATGAATTTTCAAAACTATGACCGCTGTTGATTTGTGTCACGATGAAAATTGTTCCAATTCATCTAATCTCACAATGTAATTGTTTCTTATACCAAAATGATTAAAATTCGACATAATTAAAAAATGCATTCCGGTATTATTTAAAACTACTAACCAATAACTAAGAAACGTTTCTTTATTTCTTTGTTTCATTAAGCGTATGATGCAAAAAAAAAAAAAATATATATATAAATATATATAGTATATAGTATATAGATAAGTACACTATTACATATAATATTAAATATTACATTATTTCATATCTTAATGTTCACCATTTTATGTGAATTTTGATATGTTTGTACATTATCTTTAGTCATGATTTGTTCTGTCAATAGTATACTGAGGTCATTGTAATTTAATTATATTAGCAAATTATTAATTCTAAATACGTGGAGTTGCGTGAAATGCGGAGACCCACACAAATCTGATGAATGCATCAAATCAAGGCAAACTCCAGCGGTGTGTGCTCTATGCCTGAAAGGGCATCCGGCTAACTATAAAGGATGCCAGGTTTACAAAAACCTAAAACAAAAATTCCAGAAACCGCATCCAACAGAATATCCCTCTACTCCAAGAAGAATGACTTCAAACCTCATCAACTCTAATGTGTCCTTTGCCCAACTTGTAGGAGGCGGTGAGAAAAATAAGAATTGTGAGGCCCTGCCGACGGAGCAACCAAAACCTCAACAACCCCAGCCCCAACCTCAATATTCTCTTCCTCTAACCCAACCCGAGCCTCAAAAATCCCATCAACATCAAATTCCACTTATTCCTCCTCCATCTAATGCAACAGATATCACCAGTCTCTTAACATCCTTCATCACTGAACTGAAATCAGTCGTGACTCCCCTAATATCTCTTCTAACTAACCTCGTATCCCACCTCATCACTTCTGCAAGAAAACCTTAAATGACCTCTTCCGAGCCTATATCCATACTCCTTTGGAATGCGAATGGTATTCGAAATCACACTAACGAACTAACAGTCTTCTTACAAGAAAAACATATAGACATAGCCCTAGTAACAGAAACCCGACTTACCAACTCACGGCTGTTTAACATCCCCAATTACAACATTTACCGCACGGACCACCCGGACGGAACCGCACATGCTGGCACTGCTGTCATCATCCATCACTCCCTCTCCCATCACTCACACCCCTTACCCGTCCATAATTACCTACAACCTACAGCTGTAACAGTTCGAACCAAGCTCTTTAACATAACAATTGTTGCAGCATATTCCCCTCCGAAAATTCCTTTTTCCGAACCCCAATTCAATACATTCCTAAATTCCTTGGGACACCACTTTCTTGTAGGAGCAGATTTTAATGCAAAACACCAACAATGGGGAGCCAGAACCACAAATTCTCGCGGACGAATCCTGTTGTCTGCACTTAATTCTACTCGCAGCAATATCCTTCCTCCGGATTCTCCTACCTACTGGCCAACAGATCCCAACCGCAATCCCGACCTCCTAGACTTTTTCATTCATAAAGGTCTAGGCTCACTAAATTTCTCCATATCTCGCCTCGATGACCTATCTTCAGATCACAGCCCATTACTCCTTACCCTTTCATTATCGCCCATTCCTAAACCGTCTCCACCCTCATTCATCAGGGGCCCAGTTCATTGGGATCTATTCCGTCAAATCTTAACCGACAATATTGATCTCAGAGTATCCCTCAAATCCCCTGAAGAACTGGATGCAGCTGTAAATACCTTTACTACCCTAATCCAACAAGCAGCTTGGACTTCATCTTCACCTCTCTCTTCCACAAAATCCCGATGTACAAATCCTTTACCTCAAGAACTCCTGGACCTTATCCAATACAAGCGCCGTTCTAGGACTATCTGGCAGAGGACCAGGCATCCTGATGACAGGAAATCATACAATTATTATTGTGAATTAGTTAAAAATAAATTGACAACTTACAGATCTCAATCCTATAATTCCTATCTTTCCTCATTATCCACTTGTGACCATTCCCTCTGGAAAGCAACTAAAAAAATCCTTAAATACCATTATATCTCTCATCCTCTTCAACGTCATGATGGCTCCTGGGCCTCGTCAGATGAGACTAGGGCAGAGGAGTTTGCTAAACATCTTGCAAACACATTCACTCCTCATCCTGAACTTAATCCTACTCATACAGCTGCGGTTGAAGAATCCCTCTCCTCGCCGATTCCTCTCTCTTTACCTCCTAAAGCTGTCAACCCCTCTGAGGTCAAATTCCTAATAGATAAACTTAAACCTCGAAAATCTCCTGGATTTGATCTACTCACTTCCCAAATCATTAAAAAACTTCCCAAAAAGGCTATAATATTCCTGACCTACATATATAACTGCATCCTCCGTACAACCCATTTTCCTATGATGTGGAAACACTCAACCATTATACTTTTCCTTAAACCGGGCAAACCTGCTAATCATACCTCATCCTATAGACCAATCAGCTTGCTCCCAATTCTCTCCAAAATATTCGAGAAAATCCTTTTGAAACGCATCCTACCTTTACTCCAATTACACAAAATCCCATCTCACCAGTTCGGTTTCCGCTCAGGCCACTCCACTGTTCACCAAGGTCTTCGGGTTGTAGATCACATATCCTATGCCCTTGAAAGCAAGCAATATTGCACCGGTGCCTTTCTGGACATAGCACAAGCATTCGACCGGGTGTGGCACGATGGCTTGCTTTTTAAACTAAAAACCCTATTACCCCAATCCCTATATCTAATCCTTCGATCTTACCTCTCTACCCGCTCGTTCAGAGTTCGTTGTGGTTCTCACTTCTCAAGTTGTTATCCGATAGAAGCTGGTGTTCCACAAGGTAGTGTCCTAGGTCCTATCCTTTACATCTTATTTACCGCAGACATTCCCACCTTTCCTGAAAACTTCTTGGCAACATTTGCCGATGACACAGCTATCCTCTCATCCCACCTAGACCCGATAATAGCATCCTCAAACCTCCAATCGCATCTTGCTTTGATTGAACAGTGGTGCAATCATTGGCGTATCAAAGTAAATGAATCAAAAAGCAAGCATGTAACCTTTACCTTACGACGCAAATCCTGCCCTTCAGTCCATTTTAACTCTATCCCCCTTCCCTTTTCTGACACAGTCAAGTACCTTGGTTTCCTCTTAGACAAGAGACTGACATGGAACCCACATACTAGACTCAAACGACAAGAACTCAATCGACGATATGGCCAGCTATATAGACTTCTAAATAGGAAATGACACCTCTCAACGGACAACAAACTACTCATTTACAAGACCATTCTTAAACCCATTTGGACCTACGGACTTGAGCTGTGGGGAACAGCAAAATTTTCGAATATCAAACGTATCCAATCCTTCCAGTCTAAAGTCCTTAGAACAATAGTCGATGCCCCATATTATGTCACCAACAAAACCTTACACCATGACCTGAATATCCCATTTGTCCTTGATCTAATCCCATCCAAATTCTCAATCTTCCACCAGAAGCTTACTCACCTTCCTAATCCCTTGGCACACTCCCTATCCAGTTCCAAACATCCCTATAACCCTCCTCGTAGGTTGAAGCGGCAGTGGCCCAGAGATCTTTTATAAATATGTCATTGGAGTGCTGGCAATGGCTGGCTTCTCCACTCATGCCCTGAGTGTATGTGGCTCTAGCGCCCTCGCTCAGCCTCCACTGGCTCTCAAGACCAGTGACGCGGTTGAATGAGAGGCGCTGGGATCTTCTGGCATTGTGCCTCGACATCCACCAGTGGATCTCGAGGTTTGATTCGGTGATCCCAGGGGCAGTTTGTAAATATTGTAAATAGGTATGAATGTGAACAAGATTGTTATTATTATTTTCTTTATAGTATTTATTTAATTTTGTGTATATATATATTTTTTTCTTTCTTCTTTGTTTGATCTTTGTTAATTATTTATTTTTATTTTATTTCCAATGTACATATGGAATGAATGATTTCTTATATCATTAATATTCATTGCCCCAGAAGGTGGCAGTTTGTATTATCTCGTAATAAATAATAATAAAAAAAAAAAAAATACGTGGAGGTACGAAGTACCCCTGAGTCAAGATTGTCATAACTCCTAAACTATCAAAAGTTTAATCACTAAACTAATAACTCTAAATACTCTCCATGTAACCATAGTATTCCACAATTCAAATCCTTAATCCAATTACTAGAGACTAGATTACTCCATTCTGCCATTTAAAATTCCTATCCACAGAACTGATGCCTCTTCTATTTGAGTTTTGTGGCACGATGGCTTGTTTTTCAAACTAATCCCACTTACCCCAATCCTTAATTCTAATTCTACGAACCTATATTCTAATTCCGTTCCTTCAGAGTCCGCTATGGTTCAGAATTCTCCAATAATCATCGGATTGAGGCCGGTTACCTCAAGGCAGTGTCCTAGGTCCTGTCCTCATTTGCCGACGATACTGCCATTATATCAACTCCATACTCCTTCCCTGCTCTGACACAGTCGGATATCTTGGCTTTCTATTGGACAAAAGATTGACCTGGAACCCACACACTCGACTTCAAAGACAAGAACTCAACAGACGATACGACCAACTATATATACTACTAAACAGAACATCAATATTTGCTGTTGCAAATGAACTATTTATTTATAAGACAATTTTCAAACCTATGTTGACCTATGACTTAAACATTGGGGAATACTAAATTTTTCGAACATTAAGCGTATCCAATTCTTTCAGACCAAAATTCTCAGAACAACAGCCAATATTCCCTATTATGTTACTAACAAGACTTTACACTATGATCTAAATATCCCATTTGTAAGGACAAATCAAGGGATCTAATCCCATCTAAATTCATAATCTTCCACTAGAAGCTTACTCATCTTCCTATTCCCTATCATTTTCCCCAACATAAAACCCCTATAACCCTCACCCTAGATTGAAGTGGCTAGGACCAAGAGTGCTGGCACTTGCCAGCTTCTCCACTCATGCCTGAGAGTCTGTGGCTCTAGCACCCTCACTTAGCCTCTACTAGCTTACAAGACAGACTGAGAGGCTCTGGGATCACTTTGAATTTTTTCTTAACATTCACTAGTGGGTGCCGGGGTTTCATCCGGAGGTCCCTTGGCATTGTGTAAATATTTGTATTGGGTTATGTCACACAAAATGTCCGTTTTCAAGGTAAAGGATTTTTATTAAAAATATGATATGAAAACAAGATAATTTTATTCGAAGTATTTACTTTCTATTTTAACACATTTTTCCCAATGTGACACCAACTTTTTTATCCCCGAACTGAAAAACTCTGAGCTTTGAAGTGAGACAAAATCTGAAAACGCACTTTTCACTTGATTATCATTTTCAAAAAGTTTTCCTTTGACAAAGTTGTCTAAATTCCTGAACAGGTGGTAATCTGTTGGAGACAAGTCGGGAAAATATGGTAGGTGAAAGGTAGGAAGAACTTCGTAGCCCAGTTCTTTCAATTTTTGCACGGTATGTTTTGAAACATGGCGCTCAGTGAGATCATGAGGTACCCATGTATCGAGCTTTTTTACTTTCCCAATACACTTTAAGTGTCTTTAGATGCACTTTCATTTAGTTCTGCTGAGAGTCCTTTAACTGATTGGTAGGGGTTTCCTTCTAATGTTTGTTTGAGGACATCGTTGTCTATTACGGACGGAGGTCTTCCTCAGGGCAAGCTTTCCAAGTCGGTATCCCCAGCAAAAAAACTTAGCAAACCAACGGCGTATGGTCCGTTCATTAACACTCCCTTCCCCAAATGCTCTGCAAATATTTCTAGCGGCTACTGCTCTGAATGGCTGAGTTTAAACTCGCACAAAAATATTACTCGAAAATCGCGAGTTTCCATGCTCATATTTGGAGGTATACAAAAAAGTGGGTAATTGTTTGGGAAGCTAATGTTTATAATACAAAGGTAGAGGATTAGTAACTGTCTACTTTAAATATGTAAACATTCGGAAGAAAACAACAGAGACCTGCAAAATCCTTTATGTAAATGTAACAACCCAATATATAGGTATGAATGTGGTCAAGATTATTATTATGTTAGCTTATTTTTTGTTTTTGATATTATTTTTGGATTACTCTCTATATATAGAATGAATAATTTCTTATATCTCTAATAATCATTCATTGCCTAGTATAATGGCAGACTGTACCTATATCTAAAAAAAAATTAAAAATACACACACATATATATATTTAGCTGCACGTTGAAAAATTTTAATTAGTAAAATACAAGATATTCCCTATTCACAAAGAGCAGTTAAACAGATTAAAAATGAATAACTTGTTTAGTATGACGATCATAAATTATCAATCTTTATCGGTTTAAAGCTTAAAAGCTTTTCAAAGGAGGGAGAAAAAATGAAAAGACCATAAAAGAGAGAAAAGTGTGAAGATAAAAGAATGACTTGTAGGAGACTTGGTTGGAACTGACAAGGCAGCGAACGGCCATTATTATGGATCTGCTCTTCCAAATCTATTGTAATCCTTCATCTGTATATTGATAAAATTAAATATTTTTAAATAAATTTTATAATGAAATTTGGAACCGGTAAGGCTTTTAAAATAGTGTATAAAATAAATGAAAAATAAATAGTTATGGGGTAACGTCCTATTAAAATAACATAAATCTATAAGACAAATAAAAATTATAGCCGGAGAAAAAAACATTAAGGAATATAATTAATAAAATAATTGTTTAAAACTGAGATCGTTCATTACGAACGAATAAAATAATAACTGTCTATTGTTATTAAACTATTGTTTTAAAAAAGTACAATGTTACGAATACTCAACAAAGCCTTGGATATAGAATTGATTCACGGAAACGACATGGACCTCGGACATACAAAATTGGTACATGGAATGTACGGACCCTATATCGAGCTGGAGCTTTTAGGGAACTTGCTGATGTGTCCCAGAAGAGTCGCTTAGACGTTTTGGTTGTACAAGAGATGAGATGGACTGGTAAAGGAGATATGAAGGGAAAGAACTATACGATGCTAAATATTGGGTCAGAAAACAGACATGAGTTTGGAGTAGCATTTATGGTCTCCAACAGAATAAAATCTGCAATCCTTGACTACCAACCAATTAACGAAAGGCTTTGCAAACTACGCATTAGAGGGCATTTCAGGAACATTAGTTTGATTTGTGTTCATGCCACCCACAGAAGAGAAGGATGAGGAGGTGAAAGATACCTTCAATGAACAATTAGAAGCTGCTTATAATACCTGTCCCAACTATGATATGAACATCGTCCTAGGAGATTTCAATGCGCAAGTCGGGAAGGAGATAGAGCTGAGACCAACAACTGGAGCTCATAGCTTACATCAAATGACGAATGACAATGGACTAAGGATGGTAAGTCTTGGAACCGTGAAATCCATGGCAGTCATGAGTACTATGTTCCTCCATAACTCTACCAGGATATCAGTATCTCCTCTCATATTAAGATACAGAGGTTAAAATGGATTGGGCACGTGATGAGGATGAACTGTGACAGGATTGCAAGTTGAGTGTTCAGGAATGTTCCGGATGGCCGGCGTCGGCGTGGCAGGCCGAAGGGTCGATGGTGTAGGGAAGGATCTTAGACAGCTCGGGATCTCTCTGAGAGGAGCTGTGGATCGAGAAGGATGGTTGGCGACTGTTGAGCCAGTAGAAGAAGATTGTTATTAATAATTTAATAATGATGAATGGCTAATAAGTCAATAGTCAATATGCTTACATACAAAACATAAACAATAATATGCAAATAATGACTGTTTTTACTGATATGTACTATTTTATAAATAAATGTGTATTATAAGTTAATTACTTTATTTCTCTTTATGCCACCTGATCTCAATAATGGATTGATAAACATGATGCCTAAGGAAAAGAAATCCAATAGTTTTAGAAAAGAATAACCGAAAATTTATATATTAATTAATACAATTTCGGAGTCACCGCTGCCATAGAAATGTGGCGGCCGAAACATGCTTTTTTGGCAGTCCGTGTAATCAAACCCACTGCATGGTACATCAGAAGGAAATAAATAATAAATCCTTTGGGTAGAAATTTACTCTTGAGTTTGAATTGTAGCCTCGTACCGAATTCTCTAGATAGCTCGAGCAACGTCAATTCTTAATAGACTTAAAAAAAATTATCTGTAAATTTAGAAGTTTCTGATAAGAGAAAAAATTATGATCCTACTAAAAAAAAAAAAAATTATTAACTGGATCGTGCTGTATCTCTGCTAGAGAAAAAACAGACTTTCAACATGGCAAGACCAATCATACCGCAAAAGCCGTTTATAATCCATGATTTACTGAAGTAATCAAAGCAGTAACAAAAAATTGAATTTAAACGACTTGATCATTACATATTCCTAGTCAACATTCATTAACTAATTACGGAGAAATATACCTAAGTCTCACAATAACATTATTATACAGAGCTTACGACCACCAAAGGCTTACAACCATAAATCTTGAATAAACTCCATGAATACATAAATAAAATTTAAGTATCTTATTACTATTTGTATTTATAAACAAATTTACTGATTAGGTGTAAGAAACGTTTGTGACTATCGTAAGTAACAAGAAATAATTGATTACATTTAATTATTAATGATGTCTCTTACGTGATAAAATAAATAAGAACAAACCATATGATTTTTGTGCCTGGAGCTTCATTTTCAGTCAAGTATTCCCATATGGAGAATCGAGAAGATAAATTTTATTCATTTTTACTTTCACTTACTATATATAGTAAGGAAAAGTATTGCGATCGTGAAAATATTCGAATTCCAAATTTTCAACGGAAATAAACGTTTTAGGGTCCCCTGAGTCCAAATAACCAAGTCCCCCAAAAATTCTGTGTGTGTGTGTGTGTGTCTGTGTGTGTGTGTGTGGTACCTCCCGGGTGGAAACAAAAAGTCCTATGAAGCTGAAATTTCATATTTAAGACAACTATAGGCCCGATATGTAACAAAAACATTTTCATAAAAATCGGCTATGAGTGTTTTCTCATACACAAGCTTCTAAAAGTTAATAGAGTGATGAAAAGCCGATAAAACTAACTGATTATTTTAGATAATAATATAACAGATTTTTTAATAAAACACATGTTTCTATAGAAATTCAATTTACCTAGTTCTTTAATGGTTTTACTCATTTTTTTTTATTTATTGATTCCTCGACTGTCGAAGTTGTAAGAAGTTCACTGCACGGGTAATTTTTATAAAAGAAGGGTTAAAAAGTATGAATTGTCAGTTGAATTACTTAATGCAAACCAAATAATATTCAAAGAGAAAAAGATAGTAAAAGTGCCGCACAATAAAAAAAATTCAAACAGATTAATTGAAACAAAATAAAGAAAAAATAGGTCCTCTCTTGGGGTTACCTGTAGCATAGTGGTCAGCATAACAGCCTCCTATGCCTAAGGTCCCTGGTTCAAACCCTCAGGTGGTCCTAGGATTTTTTAATAGGAGTAAAACATCCTTAGTTATACCGTCTTTCGGAGAGAACGTTGAAAGGTGGTCCCGAGCCTGTGCGATGTCAGGTACTCCTTAAAGATTCCTATACTAATTAATTCTGGATAGGCTAAATTTAGAATAGGCTTAATTGTAGCATCGCCCAATTAGCCACAGTAGCATAAAGTGACGTTAAATAAATGAACAAACAAAGAAAGGAAATAGTAATGAAGTCTAGTATAAATGCTTCCGGTTCATTATTTTGAATAATGAACCGTTGTAATAGACTAAAAAATATATTCTCCCCCCTCTAAAAATTTGAGGGCTTACTTTTCAAGATACATTGAACCCGAAATAAAAATACAAAAAAATTTTGTTCTCCGAATTAAACAATAAAAAAATGAATAAAAAAAAAAAGTGATATTCGATAGAGAATTAAATTTTCTATAAATCGAAAAAAAAGAAAGAAATATTGAAATCCTTTTAGAAATACCAGAGATATAGCGTTTTGAAATTAGTATTTGGGATAGGCCATTGTCCTTTGAATTATTCATTGCTTTTCATAGCACTTAATTGTATATAAACATCTATATAAACTGTTATACCCTAATATAGTTAATTGTAAATAACAAACCATTGTGTTTTAATTTTCAGGGTTGTTTATTTAGTTATATTAGTTTATTAATTTAATTTTGAATATGGCTTAGAGTGAGGATATTGGGACACCTGGAAAAGCTTATAAAGGATTATTTACCTTGTGGAGTGGGGTGAGACCTTGGGTGACGGTGGTCCGGGGTAAACAGGGTCCTAATCTTATCAAGCATGCCTCTCTGATACAGGGTCCTACGCCCGAACCTCATTAGTCTGTATAAAACCATACCATATTCCCTTCTAATATTATACACCATTACACAACATTGGAAATATATAATTACATTAAATAAACTGTCTAGAGTTTACATAGAGATAAAATATCAAAATAATATCGTAATTATAATATTACTAACGACCAGTTCATACTTCGCACGGCTGCAATTTGAATTTATATCATGTATTATGCCATTAAGTATAAAAAATCTGCTGCGCGAAACAAAAGACTTTCACTTACCTCCGTTCCTAAAATCAATTGAAGAAATTTTACTATCACTTACCTATAAATGAAATATATAGTAAGAGGAAGTATCGCAATCGTGAATTATTTGTTAATTCGTGTTTTAACCGAAAATACACGTTTTAAGGTCCTTTGAGTTCAAATGACCAACTCCTGCAAATAGGTCTGTGTGTGTTAAGTCTAGCTCAGAAATAAAAACGATCTTTGTTTACTTATTTAATGTCCTTTTATGTTGCTGTGGCTAATCGGACGTTGCTACAGCGGGAGTCCTAAATTTTGCCTATCCAAGTTTAATTAGGATAGAGGTCTTTAACGAGTACCTGACATCGCACAGGCTCGGGACCACCTTTTAACGTCCCCTGCGAAGGATGGCATAACTAAGGATTTTTACCCCTATTAAAATTCCTAGGGCCACTTGCGGGTTTGAACCCGGACCTTAGTCATTGGAACCTGTTATGCTAACCACCATGCTACAGGTAATAACTCCTATCAAAAACGTAAGGTGGCAAGAACTGAAATTTCATATTTAAAACAAATATACGTTCGAGAATATCTAGCAACTGTTTCACTAAATTCGTTCGACCGGAAGTTGTACTTTATACCATCCATTTTACACCATTTCGCGATTTTCTCCAAAACGGCTATAATGATTTTGAATAAGTTTAATTCTGATAGAAATAGTTTGACAGGGCTTAAGAGTAAGTATTTTGAAATTTATTTCTGTAATAATAATAATAGGCTTACCGAAACCGAAGGTTCGATGCCGATACCACCGAATTCCGCTTACACAGGTTCGTCCAATGATCACTGTTCAATTCCATGACCCCAAGATCTAACGCAATCCTCCCATCGACGCTTCGGTCTACCTTTCGGACGCATACCAGTCGGATCAGCGTATACCAATTTTCTCTGAATCCGCTTCTCATCGAGCCCGACTCATTATTCGCCCATTTCAGTCTCCGCGATGCTATCAACTCATTTATATTTACATGGTACAAGCTACGCAATTCAGCGTTGTGCAACCTTCTAAACTCCCCAGTGGCCTCATCTCTCGCGGGACAAGTATTGTAATTTAGCTACTGAATAATAACACGCATTTCCCGCCTTTAACCGGGACTTTATCTCCTCCTGTATTTAATTTTTTCTTGTTATCATTGTTATTTCTTTATTTTTCTTGTTATTGTTATTTCTGTAAAGTATTTTTAAATTAAAAATGGTTATAAAAATAACCATATCACACATTCAGCATTGATGAAAGACTGACAAATATATAATTTGAACGAATTCGGTATAAAACTAAGCAAAAATATTTGTTTATGAATGTTTGTGTTTTTGAAGATATAAATGTATAAAAATAGTGTCGACGTATAATATACCGTTGGGAAGCTAAATACTTAAGATGTTAGAACAAATATTACCTTATTCACAAAATTTTAATAGTTTACGGAGCGTGATGAAAAGCCGATAAAACTAACATGTTGTCGTACATAATAATATAATAGGTTTTTTAATGAAGCACATGCTTCCATTGACCATTCCATTGAGGGAAGGATCACAGGACTACGATTTTTTAATGGGAGTAATTTCCTTCCTCTAAAGTACCTTTAATTTTGTAGATTCTAAAAAATTAACCATTCCATCATATTAGCATTGATTAAAACCAGTAAAAACAAATTCGATATTACAATACAACGAGTTTTAACAAATTCGATATCCAACTAAAGGAGGGAAAAGAAAAATATTTTTAATGTAATTTTTGTTTTTTTGAATATAAGAGCAGTAAATATACTCTAGAAAAGCTAGAGATTATATAAAAAAAATTTTATCTTATAAACAAAGTTGCTAAAGCTAATAGAATGAAATTAAAAAGACAAAACAAGCTAATTGCTGTTGGTAATAGAAGAGATTACTCAATAAAACTCACTTTTCTATCCGAACTAAATGTAATTAATTCTTTAACAATTTATTTTCATCTCTAAATGTATTTGAAAAGGCTTTGATCGATTTTAACAACGAAGGCAAGTGAATGTCGTGTGTTGCCTAGATTTTTTTTTAATTATAAATAATAATGTTTCTTAAAAATACTAATTTTAATTTTGCGAAATGGATATCGGAGAAGTCATTGAATTGAATCCTCTTCTGGAAGACAGAATATAATAGACCCTACTCCAGAGCCCTTTCCTAGCTCTCTTTTAGTCCTTTGAAGTTCTTTTTTAGCAGAGTCTTTCTTTATTTTATCTTTCATTTCGTTCTCTTCATGGCTTCCTCCCTCCATACCTTGCTGGGTCTCGATCGTGAAATATTTTCCACGAGATTCTCAACTTTTACTTCACAGACAAGTTTAACACCAGTGGTAAGGAGGAAGTATAAACTGATTTCTTAATTAACGTTCGGAGTTAATGATTCGTTGGGAACGAAATGATTTATTTATTTAATGATTTACATTAAACAATATAACAATATAGTTATACATTCACTTACTATATATGAAATATATAGTAAGGGTAAGTATTGCGATCGTAAGAATTTTCGAATTCCAGTTTTCACCGGAAATACACGTTTTAGGGTACAAATGACCAAATCTCGCAAAAATGTCTGTGTGTGTGTGTGTGTGTGTGTGTGTGTGGTAAGTCCTATGAAACTGATATTTCATATTTAAGACAACTATACGAGATGTTACATCGCCTTTTTCACCATAATCAGCTATTCAGAAGAGCCACTTTATAAGAGCACCTATTTACGACTTTCTCAAAAACGGGTTCAACGATTTTAATTATACTCGATATATCAATGTGATATTGGACAGGCTTTAATATGATGTAGGTTTCATTCTGATTGAAATAGTCTGGCAAGGCTTAAATGCCGATATTTCACAATTTCTTCCTCTAAAGTACCTTCAGTTTTGTAGTTTTTCATGAAAAAAGAAAAATATGTTATTTTTTTACCACTGATGAAAAACAGGTAAATATATAAGTTGGATGAATTCGAAATCCAACTAAAAGAGTAAACTGAAAAAATATGTTTTTAATGCAATTTTTTTGTTTTTGAACATAAGAACAGTAATATACATGTGTGATATACCGTTTGAAAGCTAAAGATTTCATAAAAAAAATATTATTTTACAAAAAAGCTTGTAAAATTGATTAAATAGTGACAAAAACTCTAACTGTATTTGAAAATGTTTAATCGATTTTAAAAACGGAGGTAAGTGAAAGTCGTGTGTTGCCCGCACCAGATTTTTTTCTTAATGTTTTATTCACACCTGTCAACTTAATGGACTCCCAGTAAATACGTGGGGGCAGATTTTGTTCTTGTGGCGTGGTAAGCTTAACGGATAGAGTAATAGAGTAGAGGTATCTCATCCTGTCTTGATTCCTATTTTCTGTTTATGACAGGTGATCTCTCATCCAGCTCCTCTTCAGCCTTCGACAGATGCTTTGGCATTTCAAGCCACATATTATTTTATACAAAAGCTTGCAAAATTTAATAAATAGTGACAAAAACTCTAACTGTATTTGAAAAATGTTTAATCGATTTTAAAAACGGAGGTAAGTGAAAGTCGTGTGTTGCCCGCACCAGATTTTTTTCTTAATGTTTTTATTCACACCTGTCAACTTAATGGACTCCCAGTAAATACGGTGGGGCAGATTTTGTTCTTGTGGCGTGGTAGGCTTAACGGATAGAGTAATAGAGTAGAGGTATCTCATCCTGTCTTGATTCCTATTTTCTGTTTATGACAGGTGATCTCTCATCCAGCTCCTCTTCAGCCTTCGACAGATGCTTTGGCATTTCAAGCCACATATTATTTTATACAAAAGCTTGCAAAATTTAATAAATAGTGACAAAAACTCTAACTGTATTTGAAAAATTTTTAATCGATTTTAAAAACGGAGGTAAGTGAAAGTCGTATGTTGCCCGTACCAGATTTTTTTTTATTTATTGTAATTAATTTTTTTTATTAAAAATTCTCTATAGTTTACTACACACTTCACAAATCTAAATAATGTGTTCCAATTATTTCCATTTAAATTTTCTATTATTTCGTTTTCGTTCAAAATACTCTTTAATAAAAAAAGTTTTAGTTTATCGTAGGAAAAGTTTTTTATAACGCCTATTCATTATTATATTTCAACATTGGCAAAAATGAAAAACATAAATCAAAAATGATTTGAGTTTATTTGATTGATATTTTAAAGTGAAGCACATATAACGGAAAATTTAATTCATTCTCTAAATGATGGTGAAAACTGTAAAAAATCAGTCTTGTGGGGTTTAAAAGGAGTTCGAGGAAGCCAAAATTGCGTTATCTTTATATATATCACGAGAGAGAGAGAGAGGGAGAGAGAGAGAGAGAGATTAGATTAGATTAGATTAGATTTTTATAAAAATTATTAAAGTAATAATTTTTACAATAATTAATGTGCCAAAAAAAAAAAAAAAAAAAAAAAAAAAGACAGTTTTAAACAATACATATATAACCCTTTTTTCTTTTTTTTTCTTTTTAAATAAACATAAAACAGTAAAGATTTTAAACTATACAAAAAGAAAATATTAATTATAATAAACAAAATTTATGTAGACTATTTAAAATAAAATAAAATAAATATTAATGATAATAATAACTAACACTGAGGGAAGAGATTAAGGAAAAACAATCAAATAAAGTAAAAGGAACAAAGGGATATTGGAAAGGGAAAGGAAGCATCTCCATGTTTGTTCAGAGCCTCAAGGTGCACTCGACGAGTCTGCCTCAAAGAGTAGTCGAAGGCAAGCCTTACGGAAAGAGGATGAAAACCTGACTTCCACCGGTAGCTGGTTGAGCTCTCTCGCTGCCGCGGCGTGGAAAGAATTCCTCAAGGCCTCAGTTCTGCAAGCAGGTAACTGGAATACGCCCTGCAACCTCTCACTCCGCACCTCAACAAACTCACGCCTTAGGATTTCTGGAACTCCGGTATCAAGCACTTTACGGGCTAGGCACATTAAATTGAGGCGGCGATATTCTTTTGCTCGAAGCCAACCTAACTCCTTTATAAGTGGACTTATATGTTGGTCCCTTTTAATACCAAATATAAATCGGATAGCTGCGTTGAGCGCTCTCTGTATCCTGTAGTCCTCAGCTTCCGATATATCTATATACACGGAGTCACAATACCATATTAGTGGGCGTACCAGTGCTGAGATTATTTTTCGCTTGGCATCGGCTGGCAATAGCCGTTTCCACCGTGAGAGGGAATGCAAGACACCGTAGACTCGGCTCACCACCAGTCCAGCATGATCGCGCCATGACAAGGATGTGTTAATAATCACACCTAGGAGTTTCATTTTGTCACAACGTGGGACAACCTGATCGTGAATCACCAGTGGAGGCAGCGCGATGTCTTTTTCAGCCTTTACTACCAGTTTTGGGCTGCCAATCAGCATCCAGCGAGACTTCCGGGCGTTGAGGTGAAATCTATTAGTGCGGGCCCAGAGCTGAACCCGGTCTAGATCATCATTAACCCGCTGCAGGGTAGAGACCATATCCTCAGGCAACGCAGATGCCCAAATACATATATCATCAGCAAACATATGAATTCTGCAATGCCTGAGTGTATGAGCTATATCGTTGACATAACCCAGGAATAGTAGTGGTCCCAGAACCGAACCCTGTGGTACACCACAGCTACATTCCATCCATCCAGACACGTCACTTATAGTCTTTACTTGCTGTAGTCGTCTAGTAAGGTATGACTTGAGCCATTGCAAGACTGGTTCACCGACACCAAAGCTACCGAACTTCTTTAAAAGCGTGGCATGGTCGACCGAATCGAAAGCCCTTGTAAAATCTAATGATGTGAATACAGTTATCATTCGATCGTCCATAGCTCTTCTTATATCAGTTAAAATTAAAAGAGAGAGAGAGAGAGAGAGAGAGAGAGAGAGAGAGAGAGAGAGAGAGAGAGAGAGAGAGAGAGAGAGAGGGGTATATTTTTAAGAATTAAAATTAAGAACGTATTCTTAATTGTTTATATTAGGTTTTAAGTTTTAGAGATTTTTAATTGTAAATAGATAAATATATATATATATATATATATATATATATATATATATATATTAAGTGGACCCACTGAACATAGATAGGAAATTACTGGAGCCCTGTTTGGTGGGAACAGCTCTCCAGTTGCGGACAGCCCAATAGTTTTTGAAACCGTGATTGATTCCCATTTTAAAATTTGCAAAATATGCCTCACGTTGGTTTCAATTATTTTGGGATCAACTTGAGTGCAGTCCTGCCCGCTCGGTTGTCAATCTTCACGACCGAGCCTAGGTAAATGCGCGCAAATTAAATTTAAATAAGAAATTGGAACGAACCGCTGGTATAGGGCTGCCCTTAGGTACAGCGGGGGGAAAGAAGGATAAAAAATAAAAAAATAAAAAAAAAATAAAAAAAGAGGTCCAAAAGAGGGGTAAGTGAAAGTAATAATATTAAAGATGAAAGTGACTTAATATATCGCCCTGGGTAGGTAGAGGGAGGATAGAGTAGAGCTGGACCTAGCGGGATCCCAACTCGGAGAAAACTCATTTACTCAACTCATTTAAAGCAACTTTGTAATAAAGCAACTAACCGGGAGTTTTAAATTCAGTTTAAGCGCTGCCCCAATGGCAGGAAACTAGCTTATTCTACTGAATAATGAGTCGGTAATTAATCAATTTGACTCTTCAAACAGCTTCAGGTAATTTGGCTTTCTGGATAAAGGCAATAACTCAAAACATTATACGGATTTAAATTGAAGAAGTAACCACATCCGATTAAAATATTCTCTCCAAAATACTTGTTCCTAAAATTAATAAATACCGTACACTTACCTAAAAAATTAGTTAGATTTTCATCATCCTTACTGTTACAAATTGAGCATGTGTGAACTATTTCCCTCATCCATGGTTTACAATTTGAGAGAAATAGTTCTTTATTAAGTAATATTACAATCAGTCCAATTGCGGACATTTTTAATAGTGATAAAGTACAACATTCATACTACATTCACACGATATATACAAAACAATAAATTTATATAATAATAATACAATATACGTATATACAAAACCAAATCAATAAAAATATTATACAAAAAAATCAATAAAAATAGTATACAAAACAATATCAATAAAAATATTATACAAAAAATATCAATTAAAATATTATACAAAACAAATAATATTAATAATAATAGGCTTACCGAACCCGAAGGTTCGATGCCGATACCACCAAACTTCGCCTGCACAGACTCGTCCAATGTTCGCCGGTCAAGCCCAAGCCCCCGAGATCAGCTTTAACGCAATCCTCCTATCGACGCTTCGACCTACCTTTCAGACGCCAACCAGTCGGATCAGCAAATACCAACTTTCTCGGAATCCGTTTGTCACCGATGCCCAACAATTTTACTCGCCCATTTGAGTCTCCGCGACGCTATCAACTCAATTATATTCACAGGATAAAAGTTCCGCAATTCCGCGTTGTGCAACCTTCTAAACTCCCCAGTGCCCTCATCTCTCTTCCGACCAAATACTTTACGAAGTACTTTATTCTCGAAAAACTTAAGCCTTTGTTCATCCTTCAACGTAGGCGGCCACGTTTCACATCCGTAAAGGATCGTCGGAAGAATAATAGTTTTATAAATTCTAACCTTTACGTTTTTGAGATAGAAGCCGTGAGCTAAGCAACTTAGCAACTGTATAATAACACGCATTTCCCACCTTTAACCGGGACTTTATTATACAATTTTATTTAAATAAAATTGTATAATAAAGTATAATTAGTAATTTTATACAAAATCAATAAAAATATACACAAAAGTCACTCATACCTATATACAATCCTCAAACATACAGCACATGAGTAAAGAATCTAGCCAATGCTGGAACTCCAATATATATGTTACAAGAGGTCGCGAGGCCACTGCCGTTTCAACCTTCTAGGAGGATGGTAAGGATGTGTGGAACTGGATAAGGATTGAGCTAGGGGATTAGGGTGATGAAATAACCAGCTGATTACACCTTCTGGGAGTTTTTTTTGGAATTTAATGTATTTATTCATTCGGATATATTACAGTTTGTCGCAATGGGCAATAATAATATTGCTACATGACAAAATTCATACAATATAAACAAAAGAAAAGTCAAATTACATAAAATGAAACTAAATTTAATAAAGATACATAATAACAAAATTAATAAATTAAATAAATACTAGGTTAACAAATAAATAAACAAAATGAACATGAACACACTCATACTTATATACAATATTTACAATTTGTTGGGAAACCACCGTCGGAATCCGCTTCTCCCTCCTCCAACTTGGGGAGGGCAAGCAGAATCCGGGGATCCCAGCGCCTCTCTCTCAGCCGCATCACTGGTCAGTGCCAGCGGAAGCTGGGTGAGGGCACCACAGCCACAGACACACCGCACATGAGAGGAGAATCCACCAGTGTCAGAACTCTAGAAAAGATATTTACAATATGTCTCGGGGCCACTGCTGTTTTAACCTTCTAGGAGGGTTGTATGGATGTGTGGAGCTGAATAGGGATTGTGCTAGAGGATTAGGATGATGGATAAGGTTCTGATGGAATTTAGAGAATTTTGATGGTATAAGGTCTAAAATTAATGGAATATTTAGGTCGCGGAGTTTACAATTTAACTATATCATTTCAGCTCTTGTTTTGAAAACCATTCTTATTAAATCTATATTGTTTTTATCGTTTATGTAGTCTACACTGTAGGCTAGCTTGTTATAGATTAGATGATGTTCGGCGCCCATAACGAAGATTATTAATTCGTTTTTTAAATTCTCCTTGGCTGCAGCTATTAATTTTTTTTTTTTTTTTATTGAGAAATATTACAGTTTGTTACATAATGAACAGTAGTAATAGAGATGTAGTACACATTCATACAATATATACAGAATAATGATAATAAAGTCAAATTACATAAAATCGGAAATAAATAAATTCGAATATATACAAGAAAATAACAATTAAAAAAACAAAACAACAACAAACAAATCAAAACAACAACCTGTAGTAGAGATAAATACAAGTTGGGAAATAAACAAAAATCATACTAGCAAACTTAACTATATACAATATATACAATCTGCTAAAGGGACCCTAGACTCCGCTGCTCCCTCCACAAGTGGGGGAGAAGCCGAATCCAAGAGATCCCAGCGCCTCTCACCCGGCGCTTCACTGGTGTAAGCCAGTGGAGGCCGAGCTAGGGCGGAATAGCCACAAACATACAGTACATGAGTGGAGGATCTGACCAGTGTCAGAACTCCAGAATAAAAGTTTACAA
This sequence comes from Piezodorus guildinii, assembly GCA_023052935.1. Classification (NCBI taxonomy): domain Eukaryota; kingdom Metazoa; phylum Arthropoda; class Insecta; order Hemiptera; family Pentatomidae; genus Piezodorus; species Piezodorus guildinii. The sequence continues at coordinate 17,996,575 of CM041293.1, read as the reverse complement.
AACGTCGCGGGGCCACTGCCGTTTCAATCTTCGAGGAGGATTGTAGGGATGGGTGGAGCTGGAGAGCGATTGAGCAAGAGGATTAGGGTGATGAAGAAGGTTCTGATGGAATTTGGAAAATTTGGATGGTACCAGGTCTAAAATAAATGGAATATTAAGGTCGTGGTGTAGGGTACAGTTGGTAACGTAATAAGGAGCATTAACTATTGTTCGAAGGACTTTGGATTGGAAGGATTGGATACGTTTGATGTTAGAATGTTTAGTTGTCCCCCACAGTTCAAGTCCGTAGGCCCATATAGGTTTCAGTACTGTCTTATATATTAGTAATTTGTTGTCGACTGTAAGATGAGATTTTCTGTCCAGTAGTTTGTATAACCGGCCGAATCTGCGGTTGAGTTCTATCCTTTTAAGTCTTGTATGTGGGTTCCACGTCAGTCTTTTGTCTAGTAAAAAGCCAAGGTACCGGACTGTGTCTGAGGAAGGAAGCGGTATGGAATTGAATTTAACTGTTGGACAGGATTTACGTCGAAGGGTGAAAGTAACGTGTGTGCATTTGCTTTCGTTCACCTTAATTCGCCAAGCCTTACACCAGTCTTCGACATAGGAAAGGTGCCTTTGGAGATTTAGCGATGCTACTTCAGGATCGGAATCGGATGATAAAATGGCTGTGTCATCAGCAAATGTTGCCAGAAAGGTTTTGGGATCGGTAGGGATATCGGCGGTGTAGAGGATGTAGGGGACGGGTCCTAAGACGCTGCCTTGAGGAACACCGGCCTCAACAGAATAATGTTTGGAAAATTCGGAACCACAACGAACTCGGAAGGAGCGGTTTGATAAATAGGATCGGAGGATTAGGTATAAAGATTGAGGTAAATGGGTTTTGAGCTTAAAGAGCAGTCCCGGGTGCCATACCCGGTCAAAAGCTTGAGCTATGTCCAGAAAGGCACCCGAACAATACTCCTTGCACTCAAGGGCGGAGGAAATGTGGTCTACAACTCGGAGTCCTTGCTGAACCGTGGAATGTTGAGGACGGAATCCAAACTGGTGTGGAGGAAAATTATGAAATTTGGCTAGGATTCGTTTTAATAGGAGTTTTTCGAAGATTTTGGAGAGGATCGGAAGAAGGCTAATAGGTCTGTAGGATGACGTACAGTTGGAGGGTTTGCCTGGTTTTAGGAAAAGGATGATAGTCGAGTGTTTCCACAACAGAGGGAAATAGGTAGTGCGTAGGATACAGTTATAGATATATGTAAGGAATGTAATGGCTTTAGATGGAAGTTGTCTTAGGATTTGAGGAGTAAGGAGATCGTATCCAGGAGATTTACGGAGAGGAAGCTTTTTAAGAAGATATTTTACCTCAGAGGGATTGATTGCTTTAGGTGGTAAGGACATTGGTATCGGTGACGTAAGGACCTCTTCAACTATTGCGGTATGGGTTGGATTGAGATCAGAATGAGGAGTGAATACCTTGGAAAGGTGTAGTGCGAATTCCTGGGCCCTATCTTTGTCAGAAGCAGCCCAGGAATTATCACTACGCCGGAGAGGATGGGATATCAGGGGGGATTTAAGAATTCTCTTCGTGACATTCCACAAGGAATTGTCACGAGTCGAGAGAGAGGAGAGGTAGGAATTGTAGGATTGGGAACGGAAGATCGCCAACTCCCGCTTTAATTGTCTACAATAAAAGTTATAGGAGTGGCGATCTGATGGGTGACGGGTGCGTTGCCATAATGCTCTGGCTCGGCGTTTAGTGTGGATTAGGTCTAGGAGGTGTTGTGGTAAATGGTTTTTGTAAGGATTTATTTGGGAGTGCTTGGGAAAGGAGGCAGTCCAGGCGGCTTGTTGAATCGAGGTTGTAAAGGAATAGACGGCATTGTCAAGGTCAGTTTGGGTTTTGAGAGTCACTTTGAGGTCAATATCATTGGTGAGGATTTCGCGGAAGAGGTTCCAGTTGATAGGGCCTCTGATGAATGACGGTGGGACAGGTTTAGGAATAGGTGTTAAGGATACATTTAGGATCAGTGGACTATGGTCAGAGGATAGTTCATCAAGGCGAGTTACGGAATAGTTCAGGGAGCCTAATCCGCTGTGGATGAAGAAGTCAAGGATGTCTGGATTACGGTTAGGATCTGTTGGCTAGTAGGTAGGGGAATTGGGAGGTAGGAGATTAAGGCGTCGGGAGTTGAGTGCAGCCTGCAATGTCCGTCCACGAGTATTTGTGGTTCTGGAACCCCATTGTTGGTGCTTGGCGTTTAGGTCTGCACCCAGAATAAAGTGATTCCCCAATGAGTTGAGGAAGGATCCAAATTGGGTAATGGAAATAGAATGTTTAGGAGGGCAGTATGCTGATGCGATGACGAGCGGAAAGGAAAAGGACTTGATTATAACAGAGGTGGCTTGTAGGAAGTCGTGGGCGGGAAGTGGGTGTAAGTGATGGGAGAGGGATCGGTGGACAATGACTGCAGTACCGGCATGGGCTTTGCCGTCTGGATGGTCTGTCCGGTATGTTGTGTATTCAGGTATTTTTAAGTACTGTTTAGTGGTTAGTCTAGTTTCAGTAATGAGTGCAACATCAACTTTTTTGTCTTGCAGTAAGGCTGTAAGTTCGTCAGTGTGAGTTCTAACACCATTCGCATTCCATAGGAGAATAGATAAGGAATTAGGTGAGGTCATTTATGGCTTTTTTATGGCAGGAATGAGATTTGATACAAGATTCGTAAGGATTGTGATTAGGGGCATGACAAGGGATTTGATTTCGGAAATGAAGGATGTCATCAAACTGGTAAGGTCTGTGGCATTTGAAGGAGGTGGGATATGAGAGATTTGTTGTGGATGAGGATTTTTAGGATTGATTACGTTTTGAGGAAGAGGTATTTGTTGAATGGACTGAGGATATTGAGGTACATTTTGCATTTCCGGCAGGGCCTCGGTTTCACTACATTGGTTCCCACCTCCAAGTAAGTGGGCAAATGATACATTAGCATCGATTATTTTTGAGGGTTATCTTCTAGTTCTTGTTTGTCTTGCTGTTTCATCCAGTACTTGGGGTTTTTGATACCTGGTCCTTAGTTCCTTATAGATTTGGCATCCTTTGTAGTTGGCCGGGTGGTCCTTGAGGCAATGAGCACATACAGCGGGTGTTGACTTCGGTTTTGTATATTCCACAGACTTGTGCTGTTCACCGCATTTCACGCAGCGTGGTATGTGATAACAGTAACTTTTGGTATGACCATACGCCTGACAATTGTGACATTGAACAATTTCTCTCTTGGTGTAAGGTTTTTCGACTTTTACACTTGTATAGTACAGTCTTTTTAGATCATAAATTTGTTCTACCCCTGACAATGGTTCCAAGTCAACGAAGAATAGCGGAAGTTGAACCCTATCTTTTATGACATTAGTGACTTGGCGCACTTTGTAACCCATCTCCATAAGTTCTTCTTTGATTGCTTCAACTGGTGTAGAAGAATGTAGATTTCTTATTACAACTCTAAGAGATCTCTCTTGGCGTAACTGATAAGTGTGGAAATCCGCTTTAGTATCAGTTAGATATTTCACTATTTTTCTATATGTCTCGGCGGTGGTCGGTGATATTTTGGTGTCATTGATTCTACTCATACAGTAGTAGCTGGTGGAGTCGGTAATTTTATTCAATTGAGCACACAACAACTGAAAATTTTTAATATTTTTGACAAATATCGGTGGAGGCCGTGGTTCACTGGGTGTAGGAGCAGATTCCATGTTTTCTTTTTCATTATGTAGGATTTGAAAAGGATTTGGGGTGAAAAACGGAGATTCGTCAGTCATCCCTTGTGACGATGTGCCAGGTTGTGGTTCAGATTCGGTATTAGTACCTAAAGGGGTTGCTTGCTGATTAAAATTTTTATTGGTATCACGGCGGGGTCTTTGTTTTATGGGAGGCGTGATTGAACCACTAGATCTAGATCTTTTAGTTGATGCTTTGGAGGACATCACTTGGTGAAAATATCGCATTTCATGTGAAGAAGATAATAAGATAATAACTAGATGTGGAAAATAAAACAATAACTAAAGAAAAGAAAACCAATCCCGGCCTTGCCGAGCTATTGGCAATCAGCTGATGTGAAGAGGTTACCCAGCATTCACTTTACACCGTAAATTGTAACAAAACTTACTGTTTTTTGCTCCAATATTTACTGCAGTTGTTATCCTGAAGCCTGGTGATGTTTTCAAGATTGCACTGAAGTGAATTCCAACTGAAAAAGCAAGAAATCCAAGACACGATTTGAATGATGACTGCTATACTCATGCGCATGCGCAGAACTCCATTAAATTAACCATCTGACTCTTTCACCAAGCCACCGATACGAACTCCCTATCAAATGGACATCCTAAATCTTCCACTAATTTTATTACCCACTCCTTTAGCCAACTACATTTTGTTTTTCACGCCTTCAAGAGCTATAATTTTAGGTAAGCGTGCATTACTATAGTTTAAAATTTTTATAATATAATTTAAATTTAAACTTCTTGTACTAAAACATAACAGATCCCTGCCTGTTCTCAGGTACAACATGTAGTTAGGCATATTTGGTTAATTTGGCTCATATATATATATATGTCTTCAAACATACACTTTTTAATATCAAAGGAGTTTCTTTTTATCATTGCGGATTACAAAAAATCATTACTTAAATTAGACCAAAATCAATAAAGTTTAAATATTTTCCCTCTATTTTTCTGAACAAATGGAAAGTTTATGAAGTGTAATTGATGAGCTATTGACTGAGGACTTGATCTTGATTGTGAGAGGAAGTGAAGGCTTACAAGAGGACCCACTTAGCCTAAGTCACTGGCTTAGCTCCTCGCTCAAGTCCAATCAAAAACACAAGCAACTCTCGCAAAGTCGGCATTTGACAGTAACTCAACAAATTCATTATTCTGTATTTATTGTTCTACTTTTAACATTAATAAGTCAAGCAACTTGTAAAATACATAATAAAGAAAATCATCAACTTTATCGCTTTGATTTTTTTAGATTCATTCATTGCAGATCAAGGTGGGTAAATAATCATCGCCAATTTAATAAATAAATCTCTTTATTTGTTTTCGAGCTAGCCCATACAAATGGAGTTGAGTTGTACAAAACAGTTAAACATAAATCAAAGAAATCTATTACAACTGTACTAAACAAAATACGCTTCAAAAACAAATACATAATAAAAGGCAAAATAAATTGTAACTGTATAAATATTAAGCAAATAAATTAATCATAAATAGTTTAACAAATTCAATTATTGTTATTTTAGTAATGTGCTTAAATTATTCTTGAATAGACAGATACAAATTTCTTAGCTTTAAACACTCTGTTACATAATAAAATAAATTTTCAAATTGCTTTTTATTTTCTATTTGCAACAAAAGTTGTACTATGAGGTCATTGTCAGACATATTTCCAATATACGTCCTCAAGTACTTATTTCTGGACGGGGAGTAAACAGGGCATTGCAACAAAAAATGATTTAAATCTTCTGGTTCGCCTGAATTACAAATAGGGCATTCAACGCTATTATCTGAATAACCATTTTGGAATCCGTAACTGGTAACTTTCAGTTTATTGGGTTGACATAGTCTTAGTTGACTGATCAATCTATGTTTCCTCATAGGTCCCTTTAATTTCAAATAATATTCCCCCATATTTAAGCTACTAATTTTCCTAAAATTAGGATTAAACTTTGAGGGCAAAATAGCCTGAATATCTAGGGAAAGATTATGATTATTGAATTTTTCAACAGCGTTATTTAATTCTCTTTCAAATAAGGCTTTACTTTTGATATTTAATATATCAGCCGCGTCTACAATTAACAATTTATTAGTAAGTTGCCTATACCAATTGTACCTCACATCGACCCTCTGGTTCAAGGAATATTTTTTTAAACTGTTTAAACATATTTTCGGTAACCGATCCTCTTTCATTAAATCTACCTTTCGGTACCAGCGAATCATTCTTTTTAGAACATCTGTTTCTATTGATTTCAGGCCAGTTTCTATACGAACATAATGGTTGGGTGTATTCCGTGGCCAATGATATATTGCTTTAAAATAACTTAAAGCAACCCGCTCTATCGCCAGTTTAATTATTTAAATGAATTGGCCTTATTAATTAGCTGTCAGTTTTCAGCTAGCAGTACTATTTTTTATTAACTATTAGCAGTCAGAACGATTTTTGAACCTGAGTAAAAGAATAAAAAAGTCTGACCATAAAATTATTTTCATAGAACTTTTTACCTTCACTTATCTATATATATATATATATATATATATATATATATATATATATATATATATATATATATATATATATATATAATATATAGTAAGGTAAAGTATTGCGATCGTTATAATTTTCAACGGAAATAACCGTTTTAGGCTCCCCCAAGTCAAAATAACCACGTCCCGAAAACATGTGTGTATGAGTTGTAGAAAAGAACATAAATTCATAAAGTTGGACGAAATTTATGACCAACTAAAGGATAAAAGAGAAAACTATTTTTTAGTTAATTTCTGTTTTTGTTTTTTAAAATATTAATAACAGTAATATAGACGTACAATGTACCGTTGGAAAGAGAAATATTTCAGAACAAATATTATCTGGTACACAAAGTTGTAAGAGGTAATATAAATTGACGAATAGAGAATAAACATATTACTGATTAACAATTTAATGTATTTATATTATTTAATCTAACCCATATGTTTCCAACGAAAATACACGTTTTATTAAAATCGACTTAGAATACATTTAAAATTGAATTATCTATACTAATATTATAAAGCTGGAGAGTTTGTTTGTTTGTTTGTTGAAACTACTGGTTCAAATTGAAAAATTCTTTTTGTGTTGGATAGTCCATTTATCGAGGAAGGCTATAGGCTATATAACATCACGCTGCGACCAATAGGACCGAAGAATCAGTGGAAAATATGGGAAAAAACAGGGAAAATTGACCTCGAATCCTAACGATTCCAAATGATTTACCTTTTAATTTTAAAATAATTCACTTTCACGTTAATTTATCTTTTACCATAACAATTAATAAATCACATGGGCAAGCATTTAAACACGTAGGAATCGATTTACGTCAAGATCGGGTCGCGGAGAAAATCAGTATGTTCTTCTGCCACAAGAAAATAAAACCAAAAATATTATTTAAGCAGAAATACTTTGAAATATTGGGTCGTCCGAAAAGTTGGTAGAGGTTTTTAAAATAAAATTTACCTTCTGTTTTTTCTACTAAAATGAATCAGGAGGCTAATGTTTATTTATATGCCTCTAATCCTCATGGAATTAACTATATTTACACACTGAATTCGTCTTTATGAAGGATCAGTAGAGTAGTTTATTGCAATCCAACATGAGTGACGATTCAGTTCATTTTCGAAATAATATGCTGTTCTTTTTTAAAAGAGAGAAAAACGTAGCCCAAACTGCAAGAAACATTCGTTCCGAGTATGGCAGCGATTCAATTGCTGACAGCACGGTTCAGAAGTGATTTTCGCGGTTCAATTTGGAGGACCAACCCCATTTTTGTAGATTAAATAAACAAATTTTAAGCTGTCCAATTTTAATTGTTGTCCAAATTTTTCTACGAACTTTCCGGACAACCCTATTTATTCTTTTAAAAACGTCTTAATAGCGATCATAATAACTGAAATTGACGCAGACGAAGTCGCGCGCAACAGCTAGTTTTTAATAGTTTTTATATTGATTATAAAAGTCGAGGTAAGTGAGAGTCGTGTGTTGGAGATTATTTTTTAGATCGTTTCATTACCAATCAAGGTAGTTTAAGAAACATCTCCAGTGTGGGTTGCTTAAAGTATGGGTCACATAAATTAGTTGGAAACAAACACAAGAAATATGTCAGTTTTAGACAGAATGATTTTTAAAACAGAGAAGAAGAATGAAAAAGTCTGAAAAAAAAATTATTTCAATTTATTTGCAGAGATTTATATGTATGTTATATTATTGAATATATATTATATGTAAAATTTCCATTTCTTTCCTCTTTTTTTTATAATTATTGGCGGTTTTTGGCAAAAAAAACCCTTATAAATGTTTTCTTTATCATCAAAAATAACTGAGTTACGGGCGTATTTATAAGTAAAATTTCAATTATTTTTTTCTTCATTTTTTAAAAATTATTATTTGTAGCTAGAGGTTAGTATAACAGTCTCCTATGCCAAAGGCCACGGGTTCAAACCCGCAGGTGGTCCTAGGATTTTTTAATGGGAGTAAAAAATCCTTAGTTATGCCGTCCTTCGGAGGGGACGTTAAAAGGTGTTCCCGAGCCTGTGCGATGTCAGGTACTCGCTAAAGATCCCTATCCTAATAAAACCTGGATAGGCAAAATTTAGGACTCTCACAGTAGCATCGTCCGATTAGCCATAGTAGCATAAAGTGACATTGAATAAATAAACAAACAAACAGAAATAATTATTCGGGGTTTTTTTCTTTGTTAAAAACACTAATATTGTTTTTCGCTGTCTTCAAAAATAACTGCGTTATTGAATAAATAATATTTAATCGGCCGCGATTTTAAAAATTACCAGCTGATTTCACCTTCAAAGAGTTAGGATCATGGTTGGATGCCCTAGTATTTTTGTAGCGAGTTTAAAAAAAATTGGTCCAGTAGTTTCGAAGAAAGGGACAAACGGATTTTTTTTTCGTTATTCGATTCTGCGTATCGTGAAACGTAAGCCCTCAAATTTTGAGGAGAGAGGGTAATTTTTTTTTAATTTTTAATTTTTTTGACAATTACAGAGGTTTATTATTAAAAACATTAAACCAATATAAGAGCTCTCTAATTATTTTAAAGCACTCAAAGTTGTTAGTTCATAGTAAATCTGGTCCATCGGCATGACTTTCTAAAAGATGTTTTTTAATGCATAGCTCAATTCCAATCAATTAATCTAATTACGATGACATCCTCTTTGATTCTAGCCCTAACGAGGTAGATCAAACGGCATTAAATATTCGTTAAACGTTTTAATATTTACATATATGAAAAAAAGGGACTAGTTTTAATCCTGAAGCCTTCTCCGTCTTTCTAAAGAACCCTTTGCCGGACAATTAGAGACTTTTCAAAAGCTAAGAGCGGACTTGAAAAGTGCTCGTTAGGTGAAGTATCCACTGTTTTAATGACCCCTGCTCAGGTAGAAAGTTAAAGAGTGGGGAGATAGGCGCATTGCTACACTAACAAGTATACCTTTATAATGAGGAGCGAGGTAACCTTACTCCCAATTAATTTACTCATAATATTAATTTATTTGGGTTTATTATTTTCAATAATAACCTTTTTAATAAACCAAAAAATTATTTATTTAAAAAAAAAGCTCCCCCCCCTCAAAATTTGAGAAACGTAGAACCCGAATAACGAATATAAAAAAAAAACCAGTATTTCGTCGTCCGCGACATATCTCCGAAACTGTGGACCATTTTTTTGAAATTCAACACAAAAATCCTAGGGCATGCAAGGATGATCCCAACAAAGTGGTTTAATTAAAAACTCAGTTATTTTTTAAGATAAAGACAAAATTATTATTGTTTTTTTTTACAAAAAAAAAACGAATAATTATTAAAAAAATTAAAAATTGAAATATTACAAATTAATACGCCCATGGGTTTGGTTTTAAATCTTGAAGGTCACTTGTGTAAATAAATAAAATCAAAGAAAAATGCACCCATAACTTAATTATTTAAAAAAAAAAAATAAACGCTTGTAACTCCGTTATTTTTGAACTTAAAGAAAAAGTTTATTACTGTTTTTTTTATCAAAAAACCGAGAATAATTATACAATAACAGAAAAGAGAAAAGAAAAAATGTAGTGTTACCCATAAATCCGCCCATAACTTAGTTATTTAAAAAAAAATAAAATAAAATAAGAAAAAATAAACGCTTGTAACTCCGTTATTTTTGAACTTAAAGAAAAAGTTTATTACTGTTTTTTTTAACAAAAAACCGAGAATAATTATACAATAACAGAAAAAAGAAAAGAAAAAATGTAGTGTTACCCATAAATCCGCCCATAACGCAGTTATATTTGAAGATATGGAAAAATATGTATTGAGTTTTAGAATAAGTAAAGCGCGATAAAAAACAAAACAAAAGGAAACAGGAAAGAAATTGAAATCTTTATTGTATGTATACGCTTAATACTCCGTTATTTTCGAAGTTTGGGAAAAAGTCTATTTGTGTTTTTTTAACCGAAACAGTTATAAAAACGAAAAAATAACTAAGTAAAATAACTAAATTTTACTCATAAATACTCCCATAATTCAGTTATATAGTATTGAGTTTTAGATTCAATAAAGCGCGAAAACAGAAAAATGCGGCAGAGAGTCTGAAACACCAGCCCATGTGCTGGGAAATTGCCCCAACAACTCCCTACTCATCACGCGTATCGGCACCAAAGGGTTAAGAACGAATTAACAAAGCTCCTCAGGAAAAAGATTTCACCTGTCTTGACGAGGTCTACTGCATTGATACGGACGAATCAGTTAGGTACGCAGACATCGTTGCATTCCTGAAGAACAGAACTACTGCAATGATCCTGGAACCTACCGTTCGATATGAGACTAATGACCTTCGATCAAGCAGTGTAGTGGAAAGGGAGAAGAGAGCCATCTACGAGAAATGCATCCCTTTCCTGAAACAAAAGTTCCACGAGAAATTCGGCGAGAGACAGTTCTCCGGTTTGGGTCTCGCGGAGCGATCCCTGGAAGCACAAGGAGATTTTTGGAAGAAGTTGGTTTCGACATAGGAGATATAGCGGTGTTAGCAGAAAATGTAATTTTGGACTTCCTGGGGATTATCCACCATCACCTGTATGGCAATTAAATGGTGAATATGATTATATTTTGATTATGTAATTTGCATACCAAAGGTCTAAATTTACAATATAGTGCTAGAGAGAAACAAAATAAAATAATGTAAATGGCTAATAGAGAAAATATATATATATGCGGAGGTTCCTTGCCAATACACTGATTGTATTAAGAGGTCAAATTTAAAAGAGTTAACAATCCTTAAATTAATTTTTAACAATGGAATTAAATGAAAGTCGAGTGTTGCACTCACTAGTTTTTTTTTTTTTTTTAATGCACAAAACTTTATCCTTCATGTTCACGGGGTTCATGTTCCTCAGTACCACAGTAATTGGGAGAGTCAGAGGTTGAGTCAGTAATCTACGAGTTAATCTGCGGTCAAATAGGAGTGATATATTCAAAGGCCATTGGATTAATCTGGCGCGGTGATTGTGCTAATACCCCAGCATTGCGATCGTGTGGTCGCTACTCCACTTTAAATCGTGGTAGTTGTCAGGAACAATATAACTGACATCTGGAGTTAGGTGGTCTGGATTATTTGACTGTCTCATGAGTTATACAGTTGTAGTGCGGTCATAGATATAATCATTTTCTAGATCATTTCATCAATTAAAGATTGATAAATGAAATGAAAATGAAAAAAACTTCTTTATTATCCTGGGACTAAAGTCCCTTAAGAATAAAATAAAATACATAATTGATGACCAGAACAGTGTGGTCATAGCTTAGAATGACAAATTACTAAACTAGAGAAATAATAGAGGTTGTAATATATATATACATCTTTACAAGTCGGACTTACAGAATGAAATAAAAGAATAAAAATAAAACAACTAAAAAACAACAACAGAAATAGCTAATTCATCAGTGATAATTTAAGTAATATAAACACACACAAAAAATACAATAATAATAATTGGAATTTCTAGCATCTGCAGTTGGAAGTTATTGTTTGTTTGACTGGGTGAGGAGAAGGTGGTTGAAAAGGAGCGATTTGAAGGAGGAAGTCGTTCTTACATGACGGATCTCAGGAGGGATAGAATTCCAAAGAGAGGTTGCTTTGGCTAGAAAGGACTTGCCAAAGGCAGCAGTACAGTGAGGAGGAGGGTAGAGGTCAGAAAGCCGGGATCTGGTAGAACGGGCTGAATTGATGATTTAAATTGAAGGGATTGGAAGATATAGCTGGGACGATGAGTTCTGATAACCTGGTAGAGGAAGGAAGCTAGGAAATACTGGCATCTGTAACGAGGATAAAGCCACCTTAACTCGTCGTAATACTGGAATATATGCGTGTCTCTGGTGATCCCGAATACAAACCGTATTGCACAGTTCATAATACGCTATGATACTACCATCAAAGTTATTTGAAAAGGATTTAAATTAATAAAATGAAAAATAATTTTTATCCTGGGACATTTCGTCCCCTAAGAATAATTTGCAGTAAATGGAGGAAGTTCAATTTGTCTGGTTTCGTTTGATACATAATTATTTAGTTAAGCAATTATAAAAAGTTAATACAAATAAAACATACATAAAAACAGATAACTTCAAATGAGTTTAGTTATGTATTCTCAAAGTCTAGATTTATCACATATTTGCTGAAGATTGATTTTTGAGGAGATCGATAAACAATTGGTTTTTAAAAGTTTACATATGATACGACCAATATCACCAATACTGAAAAAAAAAATCGTAACAATGACTAAATAAAGAAGAATATACAGGGTCGCTATTGCTTGATAAAGTGCTTACTTTAGTTTACACCTGATCTGGATCTAATTATTACTAGGACATGCAGTGAATGCAGCAGCAAAGACTCTCTTGTACAATGAACACTGCTTATTATTGTATAGGAAGTCCATCATTTGCTAAAGACGAGGTTATATACTACATGAATGATAGAGTTCACCCTAAACAAGAATATACTTATGTTTATCAACTGATTAAAATTTAAAAAAATTGTTAATGTTTGTTTTGTTTTTTGTTTTTATATTTTTCTATGGGGGGGAGGGAAAACTGTTATTTATTAAACACATCAAATGTTAAAATAAAAACAGATGTTATAACTGTGAGAATAAAAAAGAATCATTGTTTGGTCTAACGGTCATTATGAAAAATGATTAGGACTAGACCGAGTGGCAGGTAGAAAAAGTGGACTGTATTGAATGAGTGAAAGAAGAAATGCTAGGATAAAATATTAGTGTATTTGAATAATTAGGTTAGGTTATGGGTTACATTTAGGTGGGCGAGATAATTACTTCTTGGTATGGTTGGTATGGTGTTTTTCTCGTTTCATCTCTTCATTCTCCCCGCCTTTTCGTCCAGCTTAGGGCGACCTTTTCTTCCTCTACTCCATCCTTATAACAGCTTACTCAGAATAAAGAAGGGAAATGGTGTGTAGCGTGTTCGCTTCTTCTGTACTTAGGTTTCCCTCTTCTTACCATATTTTTTTTTTTATAACAAAATATGGCCGCTTGTGGCACTTTATTAAATTGAGCGTACATGTTACGCGAATAATCATTAAGTATGGTTTCTAAGTCGATAATTATTAAATAGCTTTAAGAAGATATAATAGGGCTGATACTATTCGGAGGGAGATGGGTAATGAGTTCCAAAGTTCTATGAGAGGGTAGGTATAGATTGGCAGGTTGAGATCTTCTATTTAGGGTATGCACGGAGTAAGAAGGTCAAAGATTTAGAGAGGTTTTCTGGCTCGCAAGGATTGTTATAGAAAGGTGCCAAGTAGGTATTTTCTTCGGGATTCGGGATAGAGCCACTTTTGACTAGAATTCAGTGAAAGATGTGTGACTGTAAGGAAGTGAATAGCGGGAAGGTTTTGAGCCAATAAACATTGCCTTTTTTTTCAGTGGATTCAGGCAGCCATAATAAGGATCGGCCATGTTTCTCGTTTTTCTTACTGTGAAAATCGCCTTTTATGGAAAGCATTTGTACACGTAAAAACATTCAAGAAACTGATTTAATAGAAGATGAAAAAGATTATCATTTGAGATATTCACTTAGCAGTAGTACAGCCAAAGTCAATGCTAATGGAAGCAACCAACAGTTTCGAAGAATTGACTTTGAACTTTCCAATCACCATCATTATTGGTAAATATGGTAAAAAGCACTAGACTAGAGATATTTGAACAAAATCTGACTCACGACTTTCACTTATCTTGGTCGATAAGAATAATTTTTAATTACAATTGAAAAAGTTAAACAATAAAAAAAAAAAAATTGTTGGGAACTACGGCACTAGACCATGGCACTTTCTGGCTTTCTCAACAAAATGAAATAAATAACAATACAAAATACAAGTGTTTTATATAAAATCAATGACAGAGTTTTGCGTTTTTAGTGAAATATATAGTAGAATGCAAAAACAATATTATATTATGGAAATCAATTTCTTATTTGCTGAATGCTTATTCTATTGTTGACCGTTGCAAATTAATATTTAAAAACAATAAAATGTATAAATAAATTCATATGAAACATTACATGTAATAAATGTTTTGCTTCAATTTAATCTGTACGATTCTGATGAAATGTTAGAGTTAAAAATATTATACTGACATATATATATATATATCCTTTTTTGTTTTTCTTTAAGCTGACGTAAACATTGCAAGATGAAAATGTATTTTTTGATTGTTTTAACTGTTATTGAAAAAACAAAAAAAACATTTTGATTATCATTGCCAGATACAACAATTTAAAAAAATTCTATTTAAAACAAGTAATATTAATTTAAACAAAAAAAGAAACCTGTACTACTACAACCCATGATGGGTCTTGGGCTCAGACGTATAGAGATTCGTACTGTTTCTAGGCCAACTTCCGTGCAATGTGGTGATTATGCCTTGATAACGCTCAGGTTTTTCCCCCATTTATTTGGGTGCCCACTATAAAGGCTGGATCTGTCCAAGGGGGGTCTCCATACCCTGGTGTCGCCCCACGACTGAATTTACAGAATAAATAATATTCTGCCACAGCCCCGATTCGAAACCAGGACCTGGAAAACAGTAGACTAGTGCTATAATGAATTAAATATTAATGAAAATAAACAATTTTTAGAATAATGAATTATAAAAAAAAAAAAAAAATTAGTTAATATGAAAAATATATGAAGTTAATTTGAAATAAATAAATTATAGATACTATTAGAGGAAGAATAAAAAAATAAATTATAAAAACATTATAATAGAAAACAAAAGATAATAAATAAATAAATATAGAAAAAATAAAATAAATAAAATTAAAAAACCTTTGCCCGATCTCCTTGTCAAAGTCAATTTCAAGGAAGTAGATGAAAATGGAGCGTAAAGGATTGAATTTTAAAAGTGGATAGTTATTGAATAAGAAATAAATATATCACTGGCGAATAAAAATCTTAAATTAAACTTTATTCAGATTTTAATAACACAATGATTAAAGGGAATTGATGCAAAGTTATAAAATGTTTTTATACTATCCCTGGATGTTTATTCAAAAACATCAACATAAACTGTTGATTTTCACGGTTTTATTCGGTGAAAAGGGAACCGAAGAATGATTCGGCGAAATTAGAGCTGTTCATTGGAAAATATGGGGCAGCCAATTGGAATGAAAGCTAAATGACCGAGCCAATCCGAAGCAAGGATCCATACACGCCTCCAATCATAGCCTCGCTTTCATCCGACCAATGACAGCCCTGACATTCTTTATATCTTTTCAAAACGGAATTCAATAGATCCTTTTTCACTTATTTTTAAGCACACATATATTTATATATTTGTAAAAAATATAGGCAACTATTCCAACACGATATTTTTCTAAGTCATTAGTATTTCAATAAGAAAAAATTACTACTTTTAAAACATTTTAAATTTTACTTACATGAATATGACATACGATAAAGTATTCAGTATTATTATAATGTACGTTATATAATCTGAAAATAAATAACAATTCTATCAGAATAACATATTTCATCTTGGTCGGTATAATTTCCATAACATTCCTCTTAGGTTTATAAGGCAGAGATGTCAAAATCACAATTAAAACTAAATATGGAGACCATTGTATTTGGCCTGACGAGAAGCCCTGTTAGCAGAAGGGCCTTGAATCGATTTATCTCACTTTCAATTCCACATTTAAAATAACAAACAAAAAATTAGCTCGTTCCATGCTATATTTTTAGCTCAATCAGCTAATCAGCTTTTATTAACTTCTAGGTGTTAGAATCATTGACGGATACCCTGGTTATTTTTGTGCTAAATTCAGAAACAGATGTTTTCGAGAAAACGTTTAACTGACAAGATATTTAGTGTAAATAGCAACACCAATTTGATATACAAACATTAGGTTTAATAATTGTATTGGGTTGTGTCACATGAAAACGTGTTCAAGATAAAGGATTTTTATTGAAAATACAATATTAAAACAAGACAATTTTATTGGAAGTATTTATCTTCTTTTTCTACACATTTTTCCCAACGTGACACCAACTTTTTTATCCCAGAACTGAAAAACTCTGAGTTTTGAAGTGAAACCAAATCTAAAAATTACTTGATCATCATTTTAAAAAAGTTTTCCTTTGACGAAGTCTAAATTCCTAAACAGGTGGTAATCTATTGGAGATAAGTCGGGAGAATATGGTGGGTGCGAAAGAACTTCGTAGTCCTGTTCTTTCAATTTTTGCACGGTATATTTTGAAACATGGGGTCTTGCTGCCTCTTAGTGAGACTAGAGGTACCCATGTATCGAGCTTTTTTACTTTCCCAATACACTTTAAATATCTGGAAACGGTTGATGAACTTGTATTAAGTTGTGCTGAGAGTCCTTTAACTGTTTGGTAGGGGTTTCCTTCTACTGTATGTTTGAGGACATCGTTGTCTATTACGGACGGAGGTCTTCCTCGGGGCAAGTTTTTTAAGTCGGTATCTCCAGCTGAAAACTTGGCAAACCAAAGGCGAATGGTCCGTTCATTAACACTTTTTTCCCCAAACGCCTTGCAAATATTTCTAGCGACCTCAGCTGCTGAATGGCCTAGTTTAAACTCGTACAAAAATATTACTCGAAAATCGCGTGTTTCCATGTTCATATTTGGAGGTATACTAAAAAGTGGGTAATTGATTGGGAAGGTAATTTTTATAATACAAAGGTAGATTATTAGTAACTGTTTACTTTAAATATGTAAACATTCGGAAGAAAACAACAGAGACCTGCAAAATCCTTTATGTATTTCAGAAACTATAAAAACGGACATTTCAGGTGAAACAACCCAATAAATTTTTAAGGTATACTTAATTCATGCATACAGACCATTTTGGGATCCTTTTAATAGCTCAAGGAAGATTTAAAATGTTTATTTCTGTTTCTAAAATTTATGTTAAAAACACTTTCACTGCCTATTTGTTTGATAAATATGTAAGTAATAGCAAATAATTCCTATATATACTTCATATTTTATTGATATACTTATCATCAATTATACAAAATAAAATAACTCGATATATATTTACTATAGTTTTGCATTTTGAGTATTTTTTATTAGACTTTATTGTTTCTTGTTAAAATTTGCACATCCCTTATGTCTAAACGTGGTAAAAATAAAGTTAATTTCCTTTATGTTAAAAACTTTTCCTTTAACATTTTGAAGGTGCTAACACTGATAGTACATCTCGTAGTCGCATCGTAACAGGAAATTAATTTTTTTTTAAATATTTTTTAGCTCAAACAAATTTACGTGAACTTATAATGCAATTGCCGCTATTTAATTAAATCCTTTGAAGTTCAAAACTTGTTCAGAGCGGAAAAGTTTCCGATTAAATGCACTGTAAGCAGAAGGAACCTTTGATTCGATTTCACTAACCAATAGCCTCGGGAAATAAAA
This sequence comes from Piezodorus guildinii, assembly GCA_023052935.1. Classification (NCBI taxonomy): domain Eukaryota; kingdom Metazoa; phylum Arthropoda; class Insecta; order Hemiptera; family Pentatomidae; genus Piezodorus; species Piezodorus guildinii. Next base: position 17,978,837 of record CM041293.1, on the reverse strand, counting down.
CTAATTACATGAGAGTTTTGTTGAATAATTCATTAAAAATATTAGACTTGTGAGCGAAACAAAAATTATACTTTGAAGGAATTCAAAAGCTTTAATGGGAATTCTATTTATTTCGCTGTTATCTGTGGCAGGTGCAAATTAGGAGATGTAAACAAAAAAGGTTCTGATAAGATTTACGATTCACACTATTTCCCTATTAAATACAATTTTATACGTTTATATTTAAAATTCGGCTCTACTATGCAGTTCATATTAAATCAAAAACAAATTTATTAGATTATTACAATCATCTAAATCTAGACATTCTTAACCAATGTTCATTATCGTTTAGAACTTTATATTCTAGGTTCAGTTTATTCGTTTGTTATTTTAAAGTGAAGCACAGAAAATTTAATTTTCCCATATCAGGAAAACTTTTTTTTTTTTTATTCATATTTTATTGAATTTTACAACTGTATTAACATTTTTTTCTCTTTATATCTTTATTTACACCTGTCAGAAGATGTCTGACAATCAGCAAATTGTTGGACAAAAGTAAGATCAGACATGATAGGACCTCTTCCAAGGCTTCAATTTAGCAGGTGAGGTCCCTCATCCAGCTTCGTTTTAGTCTTCTTCTGACCGGCATTTCAGCTACTGACATGTCGTTAATCAGTCTATTGTCGTGCCCATTAAGTTTAATGTAAAAACGAGAATAGAGTGTTCATATATGTTGGTTGCTGTAAGTCCGTATGTAGGGTTCTGTTGTTCACGTACCAAGGAGCTGTCGTTATCAGTCTTAAAATATTGGATTGAAATTATTGCAGTTTTTGTATGTGAGTCTTTTTTGCTGAACCAAAAATCTGTGAAGCGTAAGTCCATAGTGGCTTAAGATGTATGTGTTCAGTTTCTGACTAATTTTTAATTTTTATGATTTTGAAAAAAGAGAGTATAGTATTTTCAGACTTTTCATCTTGACATGTGGGCCCCAAGTCATCCTTCGATCGAGTGTCAGTCCTAGGTAATGTACAGAGTTTGTCTGAGGAATTTGGTTGTTGTCGATAAAAATTGGTAGGCAAGTGTTTTGTCGTAGTGTAAACGTTACGTGTTTTGATTTGTCGTGATTAAAACGAATTTTTCAAATATTGTACCAATTTCGTAGTAGCATTAAGTGATTTTATAGAGTCAATGAGGCCAGTATGTGATCGGCGTTTGTTGTTAGAATTACAGTATCGTCCGCATAAGTGGCACTTAATGTGGTGGGGTGAGTTGGTATGTCATGTGTGTATACAATGTATAGGAGAGGACAAGTATCGAACCTTGCGGTACTCCTGCCAAGACTGGTCGGTTAACGTAAATACAATAAGTAAAACTGTTGAATTAGAATAAAGAGCGTGAAAGGCTTGTGAAGAAACTACCCAGCGGTAGAACTTCGGTGTTTATTTAAGTAAGTAGATCCCGAGGCCATCTTCCTCAGGAAAACTTAAAACTTAAAAGCCATCTATGTTTACAAAAGTTATAGAAATAACAAATGATACGGCCCTATTAGCATTATAAGCTATATTATCATTTTAAAGGTTAAATTAAGTTTCCAAAGGAATCCCATTTAAGTGAAAGATCTGTTTTCAGGTGAAAGATCATGAAATAGCTTTAAATTTGAAATAATTAATAACAACGTTAAGTTATATATTTATAACATCTTGCCGTTTATGCTACAACTTAGTTTGTTTGGTATGTAATTTTGTTTCTAAAATCTTAAGCGTACTAAATTAAAGAATATAACTTCTACGATACCCTAAGACAGTGGCATCATTGAAGCATCAAAACTTCGTCTAAAAATCTATCCACTTTGCCCGTGTGGTTCGGGCTAAGCGAATAATCGACAGGACTTTGTTATTAGTTTATTATTAATATAAAAATTAAGAGTTAAGAAATTCTGAATATATGTAACTAAAGGTAATTAAATGTGTAATTGAAGATGATAAAAGATAGTTAATAAGTAGTTCATTGCTATATTTTTTTTACAGTTCCCTTTAACATATCTGCTTTGCCCGGGCTTCCTCTATATTATACGTATATATTATTGTTCTTATTTCAGGAATAATTTGTTGAAGACTTGTTTAAAGAAAATTTATTTTTCCCTCATAAAAAAAAGTTAAATGCATATTATTAAATTGCATACATTAAACCTTCGGTGAGAATGCCCTAAATGGTAGTGAAAATCGTATCAAAATCCGTCGAGTGCTTTAGAAACCAAAAATCGCGATGTCATATACATACGCCATATATATATATATATATATATATATATATATATATATATATATATATATATATATATATATAATAATAATAATAGGCTTACCGAACCCGAAGGTTCGATGCCGATACCACCAAACTTCGCCTGCACAGACTCGTCCAATGTTCACCGGTCAAGCCCAAGCCCCCGAGATCAGCCTTAATGCAATCCTCCCATCGACGCTTCGGCCTACCTTTCGGACGCCTACCAGTCGGTTCAGCGAATACCAACTTTCTCGGAATCCGTTCCTCACTAAGCTCAACAACTTTACGCGCCCATTTGAGTCTCCGCGATGCTATCAACTCAATTATACTCACAGGGTACAAACTCCGCAATTCCGCGTTGTGCAACCTTCTAAACTCCCCAGTGGCCTCATCTCTCTTCGGACCAAATATTTTACGCAGCACCTTATTCTCGAAAACCTTAAGCCGTTGTTCATCCTTCAAAGTAAGCGGCCACGTTTCGCATCCGTAAAGAACCGTTGGAAGAATAATAGTTTTATAAGTTCTAACCTTTAAGTTTTTAGACAGAAGCCGCGAGCTAATCAATTTACCAACCGAATAATAACACGCATTTCCCACCTTTAACCGGGACTTTATTTCTTCCTGGATTTCATTTTTTCTTGTTATCATTGAACCTAAATACTTGAATTTCTCTACGTGTTCAAAAGTATGACCTGAAATATTAATATCATCAAGATCGCCACCATTTCTGCAACTAATCATATATTTCGTCTTATCGGTATTTAATTCGAGACCTATTTGTTTACCGGTTTTTATTAACACACTTGTATTTAGTTGTATAGTTTCTGTGTCTTCACCTAGTAGTACCAAATCATCGGCATACCCCAAAACCGGAATCTTGTCACCCATATGTAAGCCTTTCTCGGTACTCATCACCTTTTCTATAACATATTCTAAGGCTATATTAAACAAAACAGGTGAAAGGGAGTCACCCTGTTTCAAACCCGATCGCACCTTAAATCTCTCGGAGTAATTATGACCGATTCTAACTTTATGAAATGTTTCCGACAAACACATCTCTACTAGGTTTACTAACTTTTTAGGTATCCCCTGTTCAATCATGATGTTATATAGCTTCTGACGGTCTATGGAATCATAAGCCTTTTTAAAATCTATATAAAGTTGATGGACTACACCGTTGTATTCCAGTTTCTTCTCTAATATTTGACGTAAGGAAAATATTTGATCAATAGTCGAGTGATTCCGCCTAAAACCACATTGGTAGTCTCCGATAATTTCCTCAGCGTATTCCGTGATTCGGCTAGTTAGTATTGACGAGAATATTTTATAGCATACTGGGAGAAGAGAGATCCCACGATAGTTGTTACAATCCGTCCTCGGTCCTTTTTTGTGAATCGGAATAAGTATTGATTCTTTCCATTCTTCGGGTATTTTTTCATTTTCCCAGATCTTTTTAACTAAAACTGTAATTTGGAAACGCCGCTTCTCCACACGCTTTGATTAATTCACTCGTGATATTATCATTTTCTGCAGCTTTATACCGTTTTAATTTTCCTATCGCCATTTCAACTTCCTCTTTACTCGGTGCGTCTACCCATGGTTCAGCGCTCTGGTATTCAGAGGGAGGAGATTGATTATTATTTTCCGTATTTAGAATGCCGTCAAAGTGATTGTTTAAATGTATTTAATATATCAGTCGGATCCGCAATTATGTTGTTATTCGCATCTTTAACCCCATTCAATACAGGTTCAAATCTTTTACGCGATTTGTTTATACCTTTGTACATCTCTCTTACGTTATTTTCGCTTCTGTGTTTTTCTATTTCTATTATTTTGCCTTTAAGATACTCTCTTTTCTTATTTTTTAAGAATTTTGAAGTTTCGTTTTTTACTAACCGAAAGTAAGCCACATTATTATCGCTTGGATTATTTAAGGAATTCAGTTTAGCGGTTTTTCTTTTTTCACACATATTTTGACAATCCCTATCGAACCAAGGTTTGTTCTTTTTATTTTCGATTTTCCCAAGACATAAGTTACCGACCTCTTTAATATTATCCCTGATCCCTTCCCACAATTTGTTTAGATCTTCGTTTTCCTCGTCTGAAGATTCCAAAGCATCGAACCTATTTTTTACTTCTATCGCGAATTGTTTTCTAATTTCGGGGTTGTTCAATTTAACAACATCAAAATTCTCGGGATGAATATAGTTCGGTGTTCTCTTTTTTGTATTTAGTTTTTGTCGAAGTTTCGCGATTACTAATTCATGATCAGATCCGCATTCTGCACCACGATACGATCTCACGTTAATTATGCTACTTTGCCATCTGTTTTGATATATATATATATATATATATATATATATATATATATATATAATATATATATATATATATATAGAGAGAGAGAGAGAGAGAGAGATAAATGATTTTTAATAAGAAACAGCTCAAAAAAAAAATTTAACAGGTTTCAACTTTCAAGTAGATTATTTTAATTTTGCAAAGATGGCAGAGACACTCATGAGTATAATTAACATTTAGGCGCCATTGCTACACAATTACACTTGCACTTGCTAATTAAGTTAATTAAACCATGTAATTCAATTATCAAAGGCCAGATATCGTGTAATTAGACAGAGATTACATGATGCCTCTGTGCTCAGCGGTCATACTGGTTAGAGATCCAACTTATCCTATTTACTTTAATTTATTTATATATTCATTTAGCCTCTAACCGTGTGATTCGTTGGTGTATTTATTTACGTTTTACACAATATTGTAAGGTGATTAGGCCGAGGTCACGCTTAGTATCAAAATTTTGAGACCAACAATGAGAGCGGCCCTCCAGGCTTGCTGGATGGTGTGACGCAGGTTCGAACGCCCTACTCAAATATTTTAGTTCACAAAATACCAACAGTCATAGATTCCTCTGAGGTAAAACGCTCATTATCCGGAAGTAAACTAGTCCCCCGTTCAGGTCTCCGGGTGGGGACTGCTTCAGAGGAATCGTGGCGCAATATGAAAATTAGAGATCCAACAATAGGGACATTGAGCGTTAGAAGTTTAAATACGGTGAGTTAAAGTCGGTCGCGAATGAAGTTAAGGGGTACCATTTAGATATCGTTGCATTACAAGAGGTTCGCTAGCCAGGGGAGGAAGTAGGAAGTTCGTTAACAGAAGGAAAGTACACTATTTGGTACGGGGGGAGCGTTAATTATAGTTTAGGTACCGGGTTTCTGATTAGGAATAGATTTCTTTCAGCATTACGGGATGTACAGTTCTTTAGTGAAAGAATATCGGTTGCTATATTTCAAGGGCGTTGGTTTAAAATCGCGTTTATAAACATTCATTCTCCCACCGAAGACACTGATGATGAAGTAAAATGCGAATTTTATGATAAACTAGACTCGATTTACGATAAATTACCGCGAAATTACATTAAGATAATACTAGGCGACGCGAACGCAAAGGTTGGAAGGGAAGAAGTATATCGTCCAACAATCGGTAAAGAAAGTTTGCACGAATATAGTAATGATAATGGGACCCGACTAATAAACTTTGCCACTTCGAAAAACCTAATAATCCTTATAAATAAATAAATACCTACTTTATAAAAGCTGGGTTATTTTCGAAAACCTTGAGGGGTTTTTCATAGTTTCCAATCTTTATGTTTTTTGACAGAAGTCACGAACTAAGTGCTTCCAATGAAAGTTAAGTCAGGATCTGAAAAATAAAACGCGTTTCCTGCCTTTACTGGCGACTTTATTTTTACCTGAATTTTTTGTGATAAAAAATCTTAATAATAACAATACATATATAGTTATCATAGATAGTAAATAGATATAAAAGATTTGAAAAAAAAAGTTTTATTAAATATTGAGATTAAAAAAAAAAATTCGATTACTCAACACTTTTTTTTCACATTTATCGGATGGTTTCAGATTTATTGCTTGATATTAAACTGGCTGATACCGAGAGATATTGGTTCCATGATCACACACCGCCTAATATAGCCAGTGACCCATCATCATTTGATGATATGCTCCATGGCAAGGCATCAGAATAGCGTCATCACCAATCACTTTGGCCTAATAATAGAGAAAACGTTTTAGCGATTATTGGCACTCATCTATTATTAACTTCACTTCACTTCATATGATATAGATAGAAGCGAACGTATTGCTGTCGTAAAAACATTCGAATTCGACTTTTTAACAGACATACACGTTTAAGAGTCCAATGACCAATCCATTCAAAAAAGATATGTATTTATGTGTGAGTGTGTGCGTCTGTATGCCATATATGTGTTAGAGCTATCTCAAATACAAAAATCTGTTATGCACAACACACGACGTTCACTTACCTCTGTTGTTAAAATCAATTTTATGTTTAAAGAACTACATTGAGTTTCTATGAAACGTGTGTTTGTTTTTTTTATCTTCAAATGTTTTTATTCACACCTGTCAATAAATGATTGACAATCAGCGAATGTGATGATTAAGGAATGATAGTTGGCGTGGTAGGCATGATGGAGAGTAGATGCCCAGCGGCACCTCTTCCTGGCGTGCTTCCTATTACGGATTTAGCTTAGAAGGTCCCTTATCCAACTTCTTTTCAGTCTTCTGCGAGTATTGTCAGGCATGTTACTAGTGGCCATGCTTCGTATTAGATTGTTAGTATGTCCGTGCAAGTTGTTGTGAAAACGTTTGTAGAGGGTCCTAATCTGTTCGTTGACTGTTGGCGTGTGAAGGTCTGTATGTAAAGTAGTGTTGCTAACGTAACGTGGTGAATTTCGGATTGAAAACTTTGAATTTTGCGTATGTGTGTCTTTTTGGCAGTCCCGTGTGATATCTGTGAGGCTTAAGTCCAAATGGGCTTCAGTAGGTAAGTGTAAGTGTTCAGTTTATTTTTAAGTTTTAATTTTGAACGTCTTGAGAGTAGTGAGTATGAAAGTTTTAGTCTTTAGTTTCTTCTGTCGAATGTCAAGCTCAGATATTTTATTGTGTCTGTCTGTGGAATTTCTATGTTGTCAAGATATAGTGGTGGGCAGGTGTTATGTCGAAGAGGGAAAGTAATATGTTGGGATTTGTCCTGATTAATTGGAATTTTCCAAAGTTTGCACCAGTCATGGAATTGTTTTAGGTGGTTTTAATAATTTTAAATTAAAACATCAAATAACTCAAAATATAATTATTTGCGTAACACAAATAATGCTTTTACTTCAAGTTTTTTACTGTAAACCCGTCCCTAAATTTTAATTCACTTTGCTCTTTTTATTCACTTATCAGATCAATATATCAAAATAAATTATAGATTTTTATAAAATCTCTCATTTTTAAATTGTTTCAGTTGAAAAATTTTGCAATAAAATTAGAAAAAAATTGATTTTAGAAATGCAAATTAATTTAATTTTCATAATCCATAATTTAAACTGTTTATCCTCGGAATTAATGAGCTAAGAAGACTTGATGTTGCCCTATCCCGTGCATCTATGTTCTCCATGAATATGGATTTGATGACGGAGCTAAAATGAGATGGAAATCATCAGTTCTGCTGTAAGTCAAATCAACCAACCTCCCATTTCCCTTCCTCCGAAATCCCAAAATCAGGACATGGCATACTCCGAAAAAGAATGCCGTCCAACTAGATCCCAATATTTTAATTTTGAGAGTTTTGATTGCTGTGGTAAGCCTTTCTGAAGAGGAACTTTGTTCTAGAATTTAGATATTTTTAAAATAAAGGAATGAATTTTTTAGGATCCTATTGGAATCCTTATTATAAGATCAGAAACTAAATAATTCAAGATGAGTATTTTAATACTTTATCTTTGACAGTTTTCATGGCAGGTTTATATTTTATAAATCTACTACTTTCAATAAAAAAAAAAAAAGAAAAAAATCATTTTTTGTCTTTTATGCGCCTGTTTCATTTGTTATGTTCTGTTGTTTCCTCACAAAATACATTCTTTCTTTTTTTTGCAAAATGTTTTCAACTTAATTTTGACTCTGCAGAATTGTGTTAACGGCGCAACGGTTATACATAACCGGCAAAGCTAAATTCACGATCATATTTGACGCAACAATAATAGCCTTAGGGCCTTTTCACACATAGACGGCTGCCGTTCAAACGGTTTATAATCCTAGGCTTTTCAGCCGGGAAAACGGTCGTTGATATGGGGACATAGTTGGAGCTTTCACACATACACGGCTGCCGTTGGGACGGTTTATAATCCTCTTTATATCCGTGTAGCGACCGGAGAGAAAAAACAGCCGTGCAACCGCCGTGTACGGCACATTTCCCTATATCGGCAACTATAAGTGGACGGCAGCCGTGTACGAGTGAAAGGAGAGGGGATTATCGAACGGCACGGCAGATAAGCCTTTTTACGGCAGCCGTCTATGTGTGAAAAGGCCCTTAGCGAGCCAGCAGGTTCAATGCCAATACTGCAAAATATTGTTATATATATAATATATATATATATATATATATATATTATATATATATATATATAATCTATCTAGTCGTAACGTATAAACAATTTAATACTCATAAATATAAAATTTATTATTATATTAATCCTCGAAAATTTTTCCACTTAATTCATCAAGCTATGAATAAATGCTCCAATAAAATTTAAATGAAATAATTTCTGAAATTTTTATTTATTTGTATAACAAATGACACTAGCCGTTCCTATTTTTTACGATTGGTTAATAATAGGTGAAAATAAAATAAGAAAGGATTTGAAAATCAACTAAAGGAGGTAACGCCAGAATTATTGTTCCGGGTTATTTTATTTTTTGCAAATAATAATATTTGTTAAGACTATAATATATAGTTGAAAAGCTAATGATTTTTGGAAAAATTCTTCTTTCAAATATTGTTCTAGAAGGTTGCTGAGTAGCAAAAAGTACATAGATTTCATTTAATATGGTTTTACTAAATAATAGATAATGTTTGCTGCAAACGAATTTATTATACAGGTTGGAATCTTCATTAGACTTTTACCTGAGGAATGTCCCTTCTACACAGGGAAATGAACCAAAGGGGAATACCACTCATTGTCGCGGTTGCTTTGGGGAACGATATAAATAGAATTGATGTGCTTTCTTACGGAAATGGACTTTTACAAGCAGATTTAAAAATTGTATTTTACTATTATTATTATTATTTTTAAAATTATTATTACTTTATTTTATTTTCTAAATTAATTAATTAATTTTTAACTGTATTTATATACATACATATAAATATATATATATATATATATATATATATATATATATATATATATTTATTTTATTTTTATTTTATTTTATTTTTTTTAATTTAGTTTTTTTTTAAATTTAACCTGATATATGTTTATCCTTTGCTAATACTGTTACATTTGTTCTTACTAGTGATTATTCTTATAGTTAATTGTTTTCAACTATTTGTTGTTATTTGTTTTTTTAGTAAAACTATTGTTCATTATTTAACCTTAAATTAGTTTCTAAAAATGAGTGTCTGGCACTGATGACCGAGATGTTTTGTGCCAAAATAATATAACAACCAACCAACCAACTTTTACCTTATTTTGGTTGAAGCTTGGAACTTGGAATCATGCTTTGTTTCATCAACTATAAGCTGGATTTATATTGCTTCGTAAACGTGAATATGGCATGCTTTTAACTTTTATTATTATTTTAATTCATTTCTGAAGAAGCATATATGTATTTTTAAATTATTGTGTCTTTATTGGAGCAGTAAATTTCTTTTATTTTTTTTAAAAAAAGCCTTTTAATGGGGTTAATTATGTTCAATCAACATATTGCGATTCTTCTTTATTTTCTTCTTCTTCAAATATCAAATTCAAAATATCAAATGGAAGTACTAATCATCCATGGATAGCTCAGCGTGAACAGAAAGAATGCATTACTGTTTTAAACGATATTTCTTTTCGTTCTAAAATGTGCACATTACCAAAAATTAAAATTAAAATATTCAAATCAGATGATATCTGAGGTAATATCTTTCATATTTGCATACATGGCAGGTACTTAAGTGCTGCTGAGACAGAGTGGAGCACTTATCTCGCTGAGGCATTATTGATAAAGCGCTTTGCAGACATTACGGAGGAGGAGGCTATGACTGATGGGGAAACTTAGGGCTTGAGGAGACAACTTAAGCAACAACATTTGTTAAAGAAATAATAAATTATCCTCTCGTTTGTAGCCTTTTCTTAACGAGTCCTAGAGCTTTAGCTAAGTTCTAGAGTTGTTTTTAGTTCTAGATGTTGTTTATTTCAGTCCTAGTTTTAATTTCTTTTAGTTCGATGTTTTTTTTTCCTTGATGAGTAAGAAGAACAAATGATTCGCTTGAAAACTTTCTCTATTGAATCATCTATTTTAAAAGTTTTCGTAAAACTACTCATTTTCTAGATTTTTTTTAAATATTCAAATTAGTTATTCGCACCTATCAAAAGAAAGAATTGAGACGTTGATTTCCAAAAGATACTAAAGGACATTTTTTCGAAATTTATATTTTAACATATTTGTATACTAATTGCTTAGCATTATCTAAATACGTCATCATATTTTATCTAAATAACATAGAAATCCTTTAAAAACGTATTTGTAAATTCCATTTCATTCCAAAAGGTACTAAATCCACATTTCATTTCATTCTAAAAGGTACTAAAAACATTTCCTTCCAAAACGTACCATATCCTCTGTAAACAGATATAACCTTTCCTTTAATTTCATTCCAAAAGGTCTTATATTTCGTACTATACGGCAGAAGCATCTAACCCCGTACGCTACATATCACAATTAATTTATTGTTTTCTTCATTTTGTGCATTTTTATTGGTTCATTTAGTACTTCTTGAATCACTGCTATTATTTTAATCAATAGTTTTAACCTAATAATATGTAATGTATTGAGGATACTGAGGGGAGCTCATAATTAAATAATTTTAATATTAAACAGTTAATGATAACGAACCTTTGTCGGCAAAACATCAAAGGGTGTTTACCTAGCTCCCTAGATTTCCCATCGGTATGGACCCCCCCAGCGGTACCAGAGACCCCTGGTAGTTTCCTACAGCGGCTACAGCCTACAAGAATATTAAAGGTGGTCAAAAGATAAGAATAAGATCACAAATGCTGTACCGCCAACCGGGGTATTTCCTATGTCAGCCCACCCGAGGTGACGAGGATGGGAGAGAAGATTCGTAGGGCAGTCTTATTCGAACCAGGAGGGTAGTCAAGTTTGATCCTCAAGAAGAGGGAGTCGGGTTCTACCTACAAGAAGAGGAGGTGGCCGTCGGGGTTCTGAGAGCAGCTGGAGGATGATGCCGAGAAAGGGGACCTAAGACTGTTTTCACCTTCGTCAGCCGGTTAAAGGTTTCAAAGGTATATCGTTATTTGTAATATTGTATGGCAAAGGTAGTAGAGAAAATGTCCCTCAGTATTCTCAATCAGAGTTCTAGGCAATGTGTTAATATAATTTATATGTGTGAATTAATAATTATAGTAATGTATTAATTGAATCTTGTTTACTTTAATCTTACCCTGCATCTTACCCTGCATGCCACCTATTGGATTGGTAAACACGATACCTTTGGAAAGGAGATCCATGGTATCATTAAATATAGTTTATATATTGACTAAATATAGTAAGTAAGCTAGTTTTTGAAGCTACCGCTGCCTTAGAAAAGCAGCCGGTCAAAAACATAGCAAATAGGTTTTTTAAATGTTTTAAAAAAACTTAATTGCCTCGCTTCGGATCTCGTAGGTTCCCAATTAAATTAATTTCTTTCATAGTATTTCTTCTTGCAGCCACATAAATTTGATATAAAAATCTTAAGAAACTCACTTTTAATAGAATAATAGTTTTTTATCCAGAAAATAGTTTTAATTAGAATTCCCTGACCTTGCTAAATATGAGAAGAAAAACCGTGCCTGATCTAACCTAATAGAATTTTGTTTTTGTTTTCAAAAAGGTAAAAGACCGAAATAAAAGTTATTTATTTATCAGTCTTTATAGTTAAATATTGTTTACTAGTAATTAATAATATAAATACATTTGTTAAATTCACAGAAAGAATAATTAAAAGATCAAAACATATTTCTTAGTTACATACTTTCTTATTATATTCCCAAAAATAAATGAAAGGTCCTTTGAATAATCGCTTTTACATGGAATCCTCATACGAAACTAAAACTTCAAGGAACTGCCCGTAGATACCGATTACTACAACACTTACTCGACAAACGTTCAAAACTTCCAATTTATTCCAAAAAGCTCATTTAAGTTACCATCTTCAGACCCATCTGGACATATGGAGTCCAGATTTGGAGCTCTACAAACCATCTAATTACTCTCGCATCCGATTCTTACAATCCAAAATCCTTCGCAAAATCCTAAATGCTCCTTATTTCGTTACGAATAAAATCATCCGTAAAGACCTAGATATCCTATTTGTCGCAGAACTATCCCAAAGCAGGTATGCCTTATTCAATTCCAAACTCCCGACCCAAACGAATCCCCTTGTACGCAACTTAGCATCCCTATCTATTCCTGACACCCCTCCGAGACGATTGGAAAGACGATAGCCTCGAGACCTACTAAATTAATTTTACATTGAAGTGCTACCACTGGGTAGTTACTTCACATTTCATTTGCATGCGCATAAGTGTAAATTAGCCCATTTACTTGTTGTATTTATTCTAATTACACTTGTAAATATCAATAAAATGTTTTAAAAAAAAATTAATGAGTCAAATAATGAAAAGAATCAAATAACTTGGTTCAGTGATTTAGTAATGAGATATTTTAGCGCTTCCTGTGAAATTTCCAAGAATGGATATAGCACCTTTTGGAAATCAACGTCTCAATTTACTATTGTTTGTTTATTGTTTATTTATTTAACGTCACTTTAAGCTACTATGGCTAATCGGACGACGCTACAGTGGGAGTCCTAAATTTTGTCTATCCAGATTTTATTAGGACAGGATTTTTTTAAGGGATCTTTAACGAGTACCTGACATCGAACATGCTAGGGACCACATTTTAACGTCCCATCCGAAGGACGGCGTAACAAAGGATTTTTTACTCCCATTAAAAAATCCTAGGACCACCTGCGGGTTTGAACCCGTGACCATTTGTCATTTTACTATTGAATTCTTGACCTCCACATTAAATTACCTACACCATAAGAGTAATACTTGTCAATATGAATTAGTGAACCTTTTTACCGAAGCATTGTTACGGTTAAAATCTGCAAAAAGAATTAATTTAATTTAAATTAAAAAAACCGTAACTATGCCCCAGATTCTTAGTGGAGACGGGCGGGTTCCACAATAAATTTATTCGAGAGCCACGCTATTTGTTAATTTTTTTTTTTTTTTTTTTTTTTTTTTTTATTGAGATATATTACAATTTGTTACAAAATGAACAATAATAATATTGATAAGAGACCACATTCATACTATATATACAGAAAATAATAATAATGGTCAAATTTCATAAAATATAACATAAATTCAAATATATACAATAAAATAATAATAATAAATAAAAAACAAAACAAATCGAAACATAAACCTATTATTGAGATAAATAAAAAGTTGGCAAATAAATAAACATCTTACACACAATCATAACTATATACAATATATACAATTGCTAAAGGGACCCCAGCAAGCGCTTTTTCCTCCACTTGTGGAGGAAAAAGCGGAATCCAAGAGATCCCAGCACCTCTATCTCAGCCGCATCACTGGTCTGAGCCAGTGGAGGCTGAGTTAGGGCGCTGTAGCCACAAACATACCGTACATGAGTGGAGGATCTGACCATTGTCAGAACTCCAGTTTAAATGTTTACAATAGGTCTCGTGGCCACTGCCGTTTCAATCTTCGAGGAGGATTGTAGGGATGAGTGGTGCTGGATAGGGATTGTGCTAGAGGGTTAGGATGATGACTAAGGTTCTGATGAAATTTGGAAAATTTGGATGGTACCAGGTCTAAAACAAACGGAATATTAAGGTCATGGTGTAGGGTACAGTTGGTAACGTAATAAGGAGCATTAACTATTGTTCGGAGGACTTTGGATTGGAAGGATTGGATGCGTTTAATGTTAGAATGTTTAGCTGTCCCCCACAGTTCAAGTCCGTAGGTCCATATAGGTTTCAGTACTGTCTTGTATATTAGTAATTTGTTGTCAACTGTAAGATGAGATTTTCTGTTTAGTAGTCTGTATAACTGGCCGAATCTGCGGTTGAGTTCTTTTCTTTTTAGTCTTGTATGTGGGTTCCACGTCAGTCTTTTGTCTAGTAAAAAGCCGAGATACCGGACTGTGTCTGAGGAAGGAAGCGGTATGGAATTGAAATTAACCGTTGGACAGGATTTGCGTCGAAGGGTGAATGTGACGTGAGTGCATTTGCTTTCGTTCACCTTAATGCGCCAAGCATTGCACCAGTCTTCGACAAGGGAAAGGTGCTTTTGGAGATTTAGCGATGCTGCTTCAGGATCGGAATTGGATGATAAAATGGCTGTGTCATCAGCAAATGTTGCCAGAAAGGTATTGGGGTCGGTAGGGATATCGGCGGTGAAGATGATGTAGAGGACGGGTCCTAAGACGCTGCCTTGAGGAACACCGGCCTCAACAGTATATTGTTCGGAAAATTCGGAACCACAGCGAACTCGGAAGGAGCGGTTGGATAAATAGGATCGGAGGATTAGGTATAAGGATTGAGGTAAATGGGTTTTGAGCTTAAAGAGCAGTCCCGGGTGCCACACCCGGTCAAAAGCTTGAGCTATGTCCAGAAAGGCACCCGAACAATACTCCTTGCACTCAAGGGCGGAGGAAATGTGGTCTACAACTCGGAGTCCTTGCTGAACCGTGGAATGTTGAGGACGAAATCCGAACTGATGTGAAGGAAAATTTTGAAATTTGGCTAGGATTCGTTTTAGTAGGAGCTTTTCGAAAATTTTGGAGAGGATCGGAAGTAGGCTGATAGGTCTGTAAGATGACGTGTTGTTAGAAGGTTTGCTTGGTTTTAGGAAAAGGATCATAGTTGAATGTTTCCATAAGAGAGGAAAATAGGTAGTGCGTAGGATACAGTTATAGAGATATGTAAGGAATGTAATGGCTTTAGGTGGAAGTTGTCTTAAGATTTGGGGAGTAAGGAGATCGTATCCAGGAGATTTGCGGAGAGGAAGCTTTTTAAGAAGATATCTGACTTCAGAGGGATTAACTGCTTTAGGTGGTAAGGATAGTGGTATTGGTGACGTGAGGAACTCTTCAACTGCTGCAGTATGGGTTGGATTAAGCTCTGGATGAGGAGTAAAAACTTTGGAAAGGTGCTGTGCGAATTCCTCGGCCTTATGCTTGTCAGAAGCAGCCCAGGAACCATCACAGCGCCGGAGAGGATGGGAAATGGTGTGGGATTTTAGGATTCTCTTCGTGACATTCCACAGGGAATTGTCACGAGTCGAGAGAGAGGAGAGGTAGGTATTGTAGGATTGGGAACGGAAGATCGCCAACTCCCGCTTTAATTTTCTACAAAAAAAATTATAGGAGCGGCGATCTTCTGGGTGGCGGGTGCGTTGCCATAATGTTCTAGCTCGACGTTTGCTGTTGATGAGGTCTGTCAGGTGTTGTGGTAAATGGCTTTTGTAAGGAATTATTTGGGATTGTTTGGGAGAGGAGGCAGTCCAGGCGGCTTGTTGAATAGCGGTTGTAAAGGAATATACGGCGTCGTCAAGGTCATTTGGGGTTTTGAGAATCACTCTGAGGTCAATATCATTAGTGAGAATTTCGCGGAAGAGGTTCCAGTTGACAGGGCCCCTAATGAATGACGGTGGGATAGGTTTAGGAATAGGTGTTATGGATACATTTAGAATCAATGGACTATGATCAGAGGATAGTTCATCAAGGCGAGCTATGGAAAAATTCAGAGAGCCTAATCCGCTGTGGATGAAGAAGTCGAGGATGTCAGGATTACGGTTAGGATCTGTTGGCCAGTAGGTAGGAGAATCGGGAGGTAGGAGATGAAAGCGTCGGGAGTTGAGTGCAGACTGCAATGTCCGTCCACGAGAATTGGTGGTTCTAGAACCCCACTGTTGGTTCTTAGCGTTTAAGTCTGCACCCAAAATGAAGTGATTACCCAAGGAGTTGAGGAAGGATCCAAATTGGGCAGAGGAAATGGGATGTTTAGGAGGGCAGTATGCTGATGCGATGATAAGCGGAAAGGAAAAGGTTTTGATAACGATGGAAGTTGCTTGTAGGTAATCGTGGGCGGAAATTGGGTGTAAGTGATGGGTGAGGGATCGGCGGACTATGACAGCAGTACCGGCATGGGCTTTGCCGTCTGGATGGTCTGTCCGGTATGTCGTGTATCCTGGTATTTTAAAGTACTGTTTAGTGGTTAGTCTAGTTTCAGTAATGAGGGCAACATCAATGTTTTTGTCCTGCAGTACGGCTGTAAGTTCGTCAGTGTGAGTTCTAACACCATTCGCATTCCAAAGGAGAATGGATAAGGAATTAGGTGAGGTCATTTATGGTTTTTTTAAGGCAGGAATGAGATTTGTTACGAGATTCGTAAGGAGTGATATTAGGGGCATAACAAGGGATTTAATTTCGGAAATAAAGGATGTCATCAAACTGGTAAGGTCTGTGGCGTTTGAAGGAGGAGGAATATGAGAGATTTGTGGTGGATTAGGATTCTTAGGATTGGTTACATTTTGAGAAAGAGGTATATGTGGAATGGATTGAGGTACATTTTGTAGTTCCGGCAGGGCCACGGCTTCAGTACTTTGATTCCCACCTCCAAGTAAGTGGGCAAATGATAAATTGGCATCAATAAGTTTTGAGGGTTCTCTTCTGTTTCTTACTTGTCTTGCTGTTTCATCCAGTACTTGAGGTTTTTGAAACCTGGTCCTCAGCTCCTTATAGATTTGGCATCCTTTATAGTTGGCCGGGTGGTTCTTCAGGCAATGAGCACATACAGCTGGTGTTGATTTTGGTTTTGTACACTCCACAGACTTGTGCTGTTCACCGCATTTCACGCATCGAGGTATGTGATGACAATAACTTTTAGTATGACCATATGCTTGACAATTATGGCACTGAATTATCTCTCTCTTTGTGTAAGGTTTTTCAACTCTTACACTGGAATAGTACAATCTATTGAGGTCATAGATTTTTTCAACTCCTTCAGCTGGTTCCAAATCCACAAAAAAGAGAGGTAGAGGAATTTTATCCTTTAGGACGTTAGTGACTTGCCGCACTTTATAGCCCATCTCCGTTAGTTCTTCTTTAATAGCTTCAACTGGTGTCGAGGGGTGTAAGTTTCTGATTACAACCCTTAAAGCTCTCTCTTGGCGTAGCTGATAGGTATGGAAATCTGCTTTGGTTTCAGTTAGGTATTTCACTATTTTTCTATATGTCTCGGCAGTAGTAGGAGATATTTTGGTATCATTGATTCTACTCATACAGTAGTAGCTGGTAGATTCGGTAATTTTGTTCAATTGCGCACACAACAACTGGAAATTTCTAATATTTTTGACAAATATTGGAGGAGGCCGTGGTTCACTAGGTATAGGAGTAGATTCCATGTTTTCTTTTTCATTATGTAAAATCTGAAAAGGATTTGGGGTGAAAAACGGCGATTCGTCAGTCATCCCTTGTGACGATGTGCCAGGTTGTGGTTCAGATTCTGAATTAGTACCGGAAGGGGTTGCTTGTAGATTTAATCTTTTATTAGTATCACGGCGGGGTCTTTGTTTTGTAGGTGACGGGATTGAACCACTAGATCTAGATCTTTTAGTTGAAGCTTTGGAGGACATTACTTGATGATAATATCGCATTTCATGTATAGAAAGTAATTAAATAATAACCAGATGTGGGAAAAAAAACAATAACTTAAAAAAAGTTAAGCAAGACCAGCCTTGCCGGGCTATTGGCAATCAGCTGATATGAAGAGGTGACTCAGCATTCACTTTACACTGTAAATTATATCACAACTTACCGCTGTTTGCTGCAATAATAACTGTTGTTGTTATCCTGAAGTCTGATGATGTTTTCAAGACTGTGCTGAAGTGAAATCCAACTGTAAAAGCAAGAAATCCGAGAGCCGACTTGAAATATGACTGCTATACTCACGCGCATGCGCAGAACTGATTTGTTAATAATAATAAAAAAAAAAAAAAAAAAAAAAAAAAAAAAAAAAAAAGAAAAAAGAAGGTAAATAGCGAAACATTTTAAATTAATAATTTCTTTACCGAAAATTAAAAAAAATAATGAAAATTTAATATACAAACAAAATAAAATTATTGATAATAAGGTGGATATGAACTCGTTATCTTACAGTCTACATTCACCTACCTATCCCATGAGCTAAGGAATCATATAACGTCACCATTATAACTTTTAAGCTTATTACTGCTGACTCGACGAGGGTTGTACAATGTTACCTCGTTAAGGTTAATATTAAATAGAAAATATTTAAGAACATATTACTTAAACAATATATCTAATAGTAAAACAAAATAAATGATTTTTAACAACAACAAAAAAAAGGAAAACTTATTCCTACTTATATCCTAAATTTATTTGTTTGTTTGTCTTAAAAACAATTATTTGTCCTTCTACCTTTCGGAACCTTAACCACTCAGGTTATAAGTTTATTTACAAAAATAAATCATCTTGTTTCTTTGTTTGTTTGCCTAGAGAAACAAACTCCTTTTCCAATTCGATCAGACTTCGTCCACCTGGTCCGTCGAGTTTCACTCGCCACAACCTTACTTTTTAAACTACACTTCAAAATCTTTCGCTGCAAAATGTTTCTTTTCATTCACTTACAATGGGGCCTCGCTCTCGCGGTTCCCAAAAACATTCTACCCAACACTCACATAAAAAAAAGTCTATTAACATGTGTTTTTTATTTTTTTTATTTTTTTTATTTTTAATATTTTTATATTTTGACTAACCCTCTTCGAGGCATTAAAAAAAACATCTTAACTATTATTTTAATAGTTAAATAATTAACTCAAATTCATAATAATTTAATTGTTTTTTTTCCACTTAACAGCATCAAGAATAAAGAATTGAAAATATAAATCAATATAGAGTTTTATTAATAACCTTCTTTGAATGGGCAATGTATCCTGAACTCGACTTGGCATACTCGGTAACAAATGAAAGAACAGAGCAGTCCTTTCTTTGGTTAAGTTGAAAGGAAATTGGTTGTGAGTTCTGGGAACGACCACTTCGCTTCATCCTTCCCCACCTCTTTATAATAGTCTTACTCAGAATTTTCCAGAACACTTCACCCATTCAATCAAGGTTTAATATGGATGAAAAAATGTAAGTAATATCAATTTTCTAGAGTAAAGAATTTTAGAGGAATTCAATAGCAATTTTTTTTTTTTTTTTAACACAGCAATATCTCTCTATTTATCAAATGTTTACTCGATCCTTAGTTTCCACGAACTCCTTCTAAACCATGTGACGCAATTTCTCTACGAATTTCTCTTCTATAATCAACACATCAAAAATCTCTTTCCTGAAATATGATTAATAATATAGGGGTATAATGTACCGTTGGAAAAGGCAAAGTTTTTAGGAAAGTTAAGTTGCAACAAAAAGTCATACATTTAATGGAAAGCTTTTATCAGAAAATATATTTAACATATATTTATGTATGAGGGAGTTTGAAGTCTTACAGTTTTGCCACCTTCTGCCAGACAGTATGCAAAATTTTAGAAAAAATATTACCTAAACAATCGTACGTTGGTTTTAAAAGAATTGGAATGTTCATTCAGAACAAATTCATAAACTAAAATTATTTATACTTTAAGATTGTCTCATAAGTATTTTAATTTATTTTTTTAATAGTATTTTTGGATGTTTCACAAGCGTTTGATAAAGAAAGAGAAAGAAGGCACAAAAGGCTTCTCTTTAAATTCATGAACGTACTACCTTATACGTACTATCTTACTATACACTTTTTCCTCTTAGATAGGTTCTCCTCTGTTCGACAGAGCTCAGAAATTTCTTCAATCCGACCAGTCTTGGCAGGAGTACCGCAAGGATCGACACTTGCTCCTTTCCTAAACATTGTATACACACATGACATACTAACCCACCCCACCACATCGACTGCTACTTGCGCGGAAGATACTGCAATTTTAACACCAAACGGTGTTCCTATACTGGCCTCACAGACTCTACAAAATCACTTAATGCTACTAAAAAATTGGTACACTCTTTAGAAACTTCGTTTAAATCACGACAAATCAAAAAGCGTAACTTTCACGCTACGACAAATCACTTGCCCACCAATTTTTATCTACAACAACGAAATTCCTTAGACCAACTCTGTACATTCTTTAGGACTGACACTCGATCGAAGGGGCCCACATGTCAAGATGAAAAGACAGACACTCAACCACCGACTGAAAGTACTCATTTCTATCTAAATCATCAAAATTAAAAATTAGACTGAAACTGAAACATAACTACTTAAGCCAATATGGACGCTTCACAGATTTTTAGATCGGCATAAAAAAAAAAAATAAATAAATAAAAAAAAATACTCATACAAAAACTGCAATCATTTCAATCCAAACAGAACCCTACAGAAGGACTTACAGAAACCAACAGGTTACCAACATATACGAACACTCTATTCTCGTTTTCACAGCAAACTTAACGGACACGACCGTAGACTGATTAACGACAAGTCAATAGCTAAAATGCCAGTCAGAAAAAGGCTGAAAGGAAGCTGGATGAGAGACCTCAATTAAAGTCTAGGAGGGAGAGCTGCTGGGCACATTCATGACTGTTGAAAATTACAAATATGAAGATTAGAAAAAATAGTCATATGTATTTAAATAGTTTGTTTGAAAAATAAAATAATAATTAACCAAATAAAATGGGGAAGGTTGTTATTTTTTTTCTTTTATATTAAGAGCATAACCTCGCTGATGTAAAAAGGCATATTTTATTATATATATATATTTTTTTAAATTATTCTACCCATTTTATTCATTTAAATTTAAGGCTATTTATAAAAGTTACAAGCGAGCATTCCTGTTCTCAAGTCTCTATTTCTCATCTATATCTTTTTGTTTATTGTATATCTAATTTTTTTTTCTAGAAACAATTCTTTATTGAGTGATATTACACAATCTGTCCAATTTAGAACATTTTTAATAGTGATAAAGGTAACATTAATACTACATTCACACGATGTATACAAAACAATAAATTTATATAATAATAATACAATATTCATATATACAAAACAAAATCAATAATATATATACAAAATCACTCATACCCATATACAATTCACAAGCATACAGCACGTGAGTGGAGAATCTAGCCAATGCTAGAACATATCTAAATAAATTTAAAATTATCTAGCGATTTCTTGTTTCTGCGATAACCTCTAAATCGGTCAAACAGTGCATTTATAAACATAAGTGACACCCCTCTTATTGCACCTGAACAGACCAAGGCGACTTACTAGTCAATAATATAAGGATAAACAATCGACTGTCCTTACCTACTTTGGTTAAATCAATTTCTTATATAATTGTTTGTATTAACCTTAAAATATTGTATCTGTATTATTAGCATCTGTATTATTGGTATTATCTATGTTTTAATGTATTATGTATTTTATTTTATTATGTATTATGTATTTATGATTAGTATATATGTATGTATTATTTTCGTATTGTATGTATTATTTCGTATATTATGTATAATGTTTGTATTGTATTTTATTATTTATCATGTATGTATGTATTATTAGTATATGTATATATATATATGTATGTATTATTACTATTATTATATTGTATCTGTATTATTAGTTTAGGGCTAAAATAACCTTTATGGTAGAAAATCCTTTATGTTACTAAATAAATAATAAGGATATTTTTAATAATAAGGATAATTTAAATAAGGATAATTTAAAATAAATAATAATAATTAATAAAATAAAAAATAATGAGTTTCAATAAAACATAATGAGTTTTATTAAAAGATACGGAATCAAAAAAGGATACATAAAGAACAGGAGGTCGTAGGTTTACAATAAAGTTTTATGATTTGATGCGGTTTGTTAGGATTTATTTTAATTATACAGATTTTATACTGTTCTTTAATGACTGATGTTATTATGAAAATTAAATTTCTATAGAAAATTAATCAAACCTAATTAAAAATATCCTTATTATTTTTTAATTAATATATATAAATATTAACAGTTAGACAACGCTGTGATATATAGTTAATTCTTAGGGGTTGGAGGGTGAGGAGTAGGAACTAGGAGACACAAATCACTTTCAGCTCGCCACGTACTTTATCTTAATAAATCCTAGATATTTATTATGAATTTTACTCCTTTATAAATTATGAAGATTGTTTTAAGATATAAAAATAAATTCTATGTTATTTTTTAATATTCATCTTTATAAAATATTAATATTGTAAGGCTCGATAAGAATTCTGTAAAACTATTCGTCTGTATACTTGAAATATGTATTCTAATAACTTAAATTACCTTGTAAGTCAATCTAATGCAAGCTTAGACACGCAGAGAAATTCGAATGTTTTGATATATAGGCAAGTAATAGGCAAGAATTACTTACTTTTATAAACCTAAAAGTTGTAATTTAGAAAAATATTACCACCTAGGCTCAATAATTAAATCAATGATCACTGATGTATATCAGTTATATGAGTTGTTGACAGCAGCGTATATCGGAGGATTCTGTTTAGGCTGATCTGAGATATTTGGTATTGGTATCAAAATCAAATATTTTTATTACAAAACTAAACACTATTTTTATTTATATTTTATTATTTCAATTAAATTTTATAATTATCAGTTTAAATATTTCTCTATATTACCTATAAAAAAAAAAAAAAATGGATACCAAAATTATTATACACAATAAATATTTTGAACTGCCCTCTCAATGCACTTAAATATTCCTGCATTCAGTTTCTACCCGGCGCCTGAAGTATATTAACTCTGCATAACTGCGCAGTCACGCGGCATAGTGTGCATTAGCTATGAAGGGGAAATAAGGTCTTCCCCTATTGTTATATGTAACGTACAATCGATTTATTGTTTATTCATTGATAATTAGTATTAATTTATTATTTCTTGTTATTTGTTATATTATATTATAATCCAAAACAAATTTACAAACATTATTCACCAATTGCGGACCAATTACCAATTTACCTTCTGATTTAGAATTCTTATTGGAATGCTGCCAATGTGTTTATATTACCGTCAAATTTATTTGTTGAATTTCTTAACACAGCTGTAAAAATAAATTTAAAATATATTTTATCCCTTTAACTCATTACCCAAATAGTGAAATATGTAATTTAAAAAATTCTCAAAAGATAATAAAAAAAACTGGACTTTTAAGAAGTTAAAAGTATATAAAGAAAAGAGACTCACCTTTGATTATTTTTTCTTATATAGCATTTTCTTAGGCCTACTTTCATTAAAAATTTCGATCTTGAAACATTAGTCCTTTTTGTATGTGGATTTTCAAAAATGACATACAAAAATTGTTTTTCGCGATGTTTACACGGTTATACCTAAAAAGAGACTGAGTAAAAAATTATAAAACTAAAACAGATTACATATCTGTAAGATAAGTATAAGTTATATAAATTTGGTGCTATTTAACTATATGGTGCTAGATAACTAAAAATAACCTATATTTTTTTCCTCAAAAATTTTATTTGATTCTGTCAATTCTGTTGGCTAAATTTCATTCTTTTGGCCTGAGTTTCAATTGTAAGTCAAAGGTGAGACCTACAGCTGAAATGCTCCCCAGCTCAACGCAGTGTGTTGGGGGAAGTGGGGAAGGTGTATTAGGCTTAAATCGCGATGAAACATTACGTGATTCCTGGCCTTAGTTACTGGGAAGAAAAGGAACATGCCAGCTGAATCAAGGGATCCACGTAGGCAAAAAACAACTGTTGCAGGAAATGACATAACCACCCCAGTAAGTAACACTTATGCACCATTAGAAAATTTAATTGAAGTAGATCAGCCTACCGATAATAATAAACCCCCCAAAGACAAACCGCCACCAACAAACAGCCAATAATGATAAAGTCAATTTACATAAAATCGGAAATAAATAAATTCAAATATATACAAAAAAAAGCAACAAGAAACAAATCAAAACAACAACCTGTAGTAGAGATAAATACAATTTGGGAAATAAATAAAAATCATACAAGCATACTTAACTATATACAATATATACAATCAGCCAAAGGAACCCTAGACTCGGCTGCTCCCCCCACAAGTGGAATCCAAGAGATCCCAGCGCCTCCCACTCAGCGCTTCACTGGTGTATGCCAGTGGAGGCCGAGCCAGAGTATAAACATTAACGGCATCCAATACTACCAAACTTTCGTCACATTTTTACAAAACAAATCGTCTCCAAATTCATTTCACCTTAAAACTACACTAAAAGGGGTAACTGTTTACCCCTCTACCTCAGAAGTATAAGCCTTAAGAATTCAGAAGCTGATTTTCATACTTATCAACTTCCTGAAGACAAAAACCACAGAATAGTCGTGAAAAACCTTCACCACACTACCCCTATTTTGGAAATCAAAAAAGATATAGAAAATATGGTTATAATGTTGTAAACATCACTAATGTTATTTCTAGGTTAAAAAACCCACTCCCCATGTTTTTCGTTGACATCTCCAAATCAACCTATAATGAAGAAATTTTTGAGATTCAATCTATATTTTACACAAAAATAAGAGTAGAAGAACCCAGAAAAAGAAGAGTCATACCACTATGTATCAGGTGCCAGCAGTACGGACACACGAAGTCGTACTGTAACCACCCTCCACGTTGTGTAAGATGTGGTCTTAGCCACGACAGCGAATTGTACGAAGGCAAGGGATACACCAGCGACATGCGCCAACTGCCAGGGAGAACATCCAGCAAACTACCGGGTGCCAAGTTCTGAAGGAGTTGAGGATTCAACGAACTTCTCTAACATACCGCCCCGAACGACCTCATCCTCCACCACGAAATTTCGACGAATTTCCTGATCTTCGTCAAAAAACATCAACCAACCCACCAGCTCATAATAATGGTACACAGATAAAGCTGTCAGTTCAGCAGCTGAGAGCTCCGACTCGACAGGAACCAGAACTCCAGCCACTGGAATCACCACTCCAGCCATTGAGACCACCTATCCAGTCTCTGGTACCACCGAACCAGCCACAGGAATCATCAGCCCTGCAGTTGGGACCAAATCACGCTTTTCCGCCTTCCAACAAAGAACCAACAGGCTTGGGTGTGAGGAGGGAAGTACCACAGCAGCCGTCTTCCCTTGAAAATTCATCCCAAATTTCACAAATAATTAGAGGGTTGAATAATCTTATTCAGCCCCTTTTGAGCCTTCTCCAAGAGCTCGCTTACTTCACTCAAGCAATTAACGCTCCAAATGGTCCCTAATCGTATAATGATAGCCTTATTAACAATCCAACGTAAGATAAAGACTTCAATCATTTAAAAAATGATGGACACCATACATAAAAAAGAAAAAACCTGACGAGAAGACGTGCTGCTTGGTACTGTCCTTCCTCATGCCTGACATGTCATTATTTTGTTTATTATTCTATCCTATTTGCTGATTGTCACATATTGCTGACAGGTGCAAATCAATGTATAAAGTGAAAAAATAAAAATAACGTTTCTTAAAAAAAAAACATATTAGCTCCGGTAATTTTGCAATTTTGGAAGTAAACAAAATCCAGAATAATGACAAGACTACTATCTAAATTTTTGTTTTTTACAACACATTACCTAAGTAGGCAAGAAAATGGTTAAAAAAATTAACATAAACTGCAATTTATAGCACGCTATATGGAGGAAGGTTACAAATGATTCTCACGCCTATTTCTTTTTCATAAGGGGTACTCACTACGTTTGCTGTAGCATGCTATTTGTGTTATTTTGCTAAACCCGTCGAGTTTCTACAGTTATTTCCTGTATAAAATTGATGGGTTTAGCGCAATAGCACAAATAGCATGCTATAGCAAACGTAGTGAGTACCCCTCTTGTATATTCTTATCATTCCACTAGTTGTAAAAACTTGGATCATCATTTTTTTATATACATTTTCAAAGAAAAGTTATTTCCAACCTCAGCATTTCAAAAGCGAAAAATCACAAAAGGGACTGAGGAAAAAAATGATAGAACTTCTACAGATTATACCTCTATATGATCACTACTATAGGATAAAATTTAGGGGCGGAGACTGAACTGGTTTGAGTGTTATTAATTTGGTTTGGCATTAAGTAGGTTCATATGAATAGGGCAACTCATGCATGTCAGTAATGTGTAACGTATTATATTTCGGAAAAAAAAAAGTTAGTCTCAGTATACGATTTTTTATTCATATTAGGATAGACACATTTAAAAAAGTTTTTTTTTTATCTTCAAATTTTTATTTTATTCACACCTGTCAATAAATGTTGACAATCAGCGAATGTGATGATGAAGGAATGATAGTCGGCGTGGTAGGCATGATGGAGAGAAAATGCCCAGCGACACCTCTTCCTGGCGTGCTTCCTATTACGGATTTAGCTTAGAAGGTCCCTCATCCAACTTCTTTTCAGTCTCTTGCGAGTATTGTCCGGCATGTTACTAGTGACCATGCTACGTATTATATTGTTAGTATGTCCGTGTAAGTTTTTGTGAAAACTTTTGTAGAGGGTCCGAATCTGTTCGTTGACTTTTGGCATGTGAAGGTCTCTATGTAAAGTAGTGTTGCTGACGTACCATGGTGAGTTTGTGACAGTTCTGAAAGTTTTGGATTGAAAAATATGAATTTTGCGTATGTGTGGCTTTTTGGCAGTCCCGTATATCTGTGAGGCGTAAGTCCAAATGGGCTTCAGTAGGTAAGTGTAAGTGTTCAGTTTATTTTTAAGTTTTAATTTTGAACGTCTTGAGAGTAGGGAGTATAAAAGTTTTAGTCTTTTGTTTAGCGTTATCTGTTTGTTCTTGATGTGTGGGCCCCATGTCATTCTTCTGTCGAATGTCAAGCCCAGATATTTTATTGTGTCTGTCTGTGGAATTCGGATGTGGTCAAGATATACTGGCGGTGTTATGTCGAAGAGTGAAAGTAATGTGTTGAGATTTGTCCTGGAAAAATACATTAAAATCAAAAATGTTGAGCTCCAAGGTCTGGACGATTTCGTATGAATTGACCCGTTTTTATGTGTTTGTGACATGCATCCAAATTATTTGGAATTTGAATTGTTTATAGACATACAAGAGGGAAGGTTTCTTGTCAAAGATCCCCCACAATAACCAAGTGTCAATTAATGAACCTATGAAATTTGTAGACAAATACTTTTTTTTTAATCAATTTATTGAAATAATGACTATAAATGACCCTATATAATCCTGGCAGTATTCAGCCGTTGCGGTCAGTTGCAAAAAAATCGAAGCAGCTGGAACATAATTTATGAAGGTGACCTTTGTTGAGATGGAGGTGACCGAGGGAAATGCGTTCCGGTTGAAACGAAAATTTATTTCCTCTCGGTCCTAGGGAATAAATTTATTTCCCCTCGAATTGCTCACAATGGTGCAATAGATATCACCTTTGGAAATACGTTATTTTCAGGCTCTTTGAAATTCTTATCTATTTTATAAATTAATTAATGTAAAATGCTAACTTTTTAATAAAAAATATTCTTACGTGTGAAAAATCGTAATAAAATAATAATATATCTCAAAGATAAGGAAAGAACTCTGAAACTTGTAATTTGAATAATTTTATTATTTAATTATTATTGTAATTGAATAATAATAATTTTTTGGAAGACTTTTATTTTATTGTATTGTGTAATTTTGATATATAATGAAAAAAATTTAATGATCAATAAGAGGATTCAATAAGGAAATGAAGTTTTGACATTTAACACTTTTTAAATACAAACTTCTTTTAGATAAAAACTCTAATCATAAGGAAAGGCTGAATGAAAACTTCTCTCTACTTTTTCAGAAGATTTGAAGAATCGTCTTATAAATTCTTAAAGTTTCCTGACATTACTTTTTTTTTTTTAATTTAATTTTTATGAATTTCTATTCTATTGAAGCAAGTTATATTTTAAAAGGAATTTTAAACTTTAAATAATTACATTAAAAATATGACTCTTCTTACCAAAAGTTGAGTAGGATTACAATTGAACTTTGAAGTATTGTTCACAATCTCCACTGAAGACATTATAGTTTTTGATTATTGTTTCGATCCAATTAATTATTTAATCATTAGTTATAATAAATAAAAGGAGAGAGGAAAGACCAAAGGAGTCCATTCTTTTTAATGGATCAAGAAAAACCAATATGAATTTTCAAATACAAAATGAGATGAAAATAAATTGTTAAAGAATTAATTACATTTAATTTCAATATAAACTTGTGTTTTAATTAATAATCTATTATAATATTATCTACGACAATCTGTTTTATCGGCTTTCCCCCGTAATCGCCTTTTGCAATTTTATGTATAAGATAATATTTTTTTCCTGTATTTTATACTTCTATATTACTGTTTTAATGTTCAAAAACACATAAATAGCCAAAGCAAATATTTTTACACCTTTCTGTTCAATTAAGTTCATTATATACAACTTCATAAAGCTCATAATAATATATAAATATTTAAAGCTCATAACTTAAGATATTAAGTTCATTGAATCTATATATTCATCCAGGGCGAACCTGGGGTTCGGAGACCCTCCTGGGGCAGACCCAGCCTCTATAAAGTGGGTACCCAAAAATGGGGATAAACCTGGCGGCTGAGCGTGATCTCGGCCGAATCACCTCATTGTACGGCCGTAGGCCTTGAAACAGTACAAATCTCTATATGTACAGAGCCCAAGACTCTTTCATGGGTTGTAGTGGCACAGGTTTTTATATCAAACCCTCCTTGATATTGAAGCCCATTTAATTATTTATAGATATTGGGAGTTTAATCAAAATCGTTGGAGCCGTTTTTGATGAAATCGTAAAAAGGTGCGAAATTCATGATATAAAGTGGCTCTTCTGGTTATTCGATTTCAATAAAAAAGAAAAGAAAAAAAAAAGGTGCTGTAACATCTCGGCCTTAAAGTTGTTACATGATATCGTTGTAATTTCTTTTGAATATATTTTTATTGATTTTTACAACTGTATATACAATATATGCAACACAAGTAAAAGGGCTAAATTACAAATATAGGCATGAAATAGTCTTGTGAAGAAGCAACCTAGTGGTAACACTTCGATCATTCTTTTACGTAACACTGTATTGTTTATTTTATTAACAGGTCTCGAGACCATCGTCTTTCGCATCGGAGGATTATCAGGAATATATGTAGATGATAGGTTATGGACAAGCCGGTTTGTGTGGGCTGGTAGTTTGGAATGGAAGCAGGTGTATCGATTTTGGGCTAAGTAGGCAACTAGTGGAATATTTAGGTCTCTATGGATGATTTCATTAGTAACAAAATAAGGAGTATTTTGGATTTTGGATTGCAAGGATTGGAAGCGGGAGGAATTTGATGGTCTAGTAGAGCCCCATAGCTCAATGCTATATGTCCAAATAGGTCTAAGAATGGTTATATAAATTTTAGTGCATATCACTTATTATATATTTTTTTAATAACTCCTTTACTTGGATGAAATTCCAGACATGTCTATAGAGCAAGTAGAAGTCATTATCTACTAAGGCGAGTCCGTGTGCGGGAAAAGAGTTCAGCTGCGGCGATTCAATAGAAGTACAAAAACAAATAGTAACAGAGTAATCAATAAGAAAAAGTAATTGAAAAGAAATAATAAATACATATACATATATACAGGAAATAAAATCTCTAGTTTCAATCCTTTCTTACTCTTCAATTCCTGAGAATCCTCCGAGGTGCCTGAAAAGGAGATGGCCCTGAGACCTTCTAGTTTAGAATATTTAATTTAAAAATTTAATTGTACACCTAAATTTATCTCTATATCATCAGGGATTAAATAATAATAAATTTCCAGGATAGCGTTGAACCATCCGAATAGCTTTGTGGTTTCAGAGGCTAAGCTTAGACTAAAGTGAAAAGCTCCTTTTTTTCCTTTTTAATTGCTGCAATTACAGTAATTAAAAACATAATACCATCAAAGTGAAGGTTACTGCCTCTAACGAACCACTTCATCAGGTCCCTTTTATTATCTTGTGGGTAATTAAGATGTCCTTATTCATGTGTTATGTATTTATGTCACCCACTCAAATTAAAAACGTAGGTCACATTTTTTTTCTATATATTTTCCTGGTGATCCCACAACATGACTATTTTATTAAATTAACAAACATTGAACAAAAATAGAAAAAAAGAATCTATTTATATAAATGTAACAATAATAAGTGAATTCTTTATTATCCTGGGACATGTCCCATTAGAATAAAATATACAGAATGTACAAATCGTGCTTTGGATTTCTTGGCTGAAATTCTTCCCGTAATCAATCCTTACAATCCAAAATCCTTCGAAAAATCCTCAATGCTCCTTACTTTGTCACGAATAAACTCATTCATAAAGACCTTAACATCCCATATGTTGCTGATTTAGCCCGAACCAGGTATCAATCCTTCCATGAGAAACTCCTCTCCCACCCTAATCCGCTAGTTTCAATCCTTAATTTCTCTTCAATTCCTGGCAATCCTCCGAGGCGTCTGACAAAAAGATGGCCTCGAGACCTTCCAGTTTAGTTACCTAGTGGAGTGATGCCAATGGGCATTTTCTCTTCATGTTTTTTTCATATATTTTATCATTACCTGCATATTTACTTGTTGTATTAAGAAAATACAGTTGTAAATTTCAATAAAAATATTTAAAAAGCGGAAGCCCAAATGAACACATCATCGGCAAACATATGTACTCTACAGTATCTAAGTTTGTTAGCTAAGAGAGAGAGTGAGAGAGAGAGAGAGAGAGAGAGAGAGAGAGAGAGAGAGAGATTTTATTTACCTTTTAACATATTTACAATTTTACATTTTAATGCTCTGAGACAATGTAGTCTCCTTGAGCAATACAAATAAGTATAATATCATATCAGCCGACAGTTTTTACAAAACAGTAATTATAAGTAAATGAATAAAAAATGTAATGAACATAAAATGAATAACTGTTGAATTTTAAATTAATTAAATAAAAAAAAAAAATAATCAAATAAAACTTTTCTTTACAAATAAAAATATATAATTATTCTGAAAAACTTAAAATTTCACAAAATTGAAGCTAAAAATATTTACCTATAAAGAAAATTTTCAAGAATATCTATAAATAAAAAAGTATTTACTTATTAATAACTCAAATTATACAAACCAGATAGAAAAATTTAAGCACAAAATTAATAATCAACATAAGAATCAATAAAAACAATAATTATTAATAGAAACAAAGTCAGAAAAATGATGAAAGTAAGGTAACTATTTGTTGAATCTTAAATTTTTCAAGTACTCTCTTTATACCAAATCAAATAAAAATTTTCTTTACAAATAAAAATGCATAAATAATTGTGGAAAAACTAAAACAATTACAAAAAGAAACCATAAATATTTAACTTTAAATAATTTTCTCAAGAATATCCATAAATAAAAAATGTAAATACTTGTGAATATCTCAAATCTTACAAACCAGATAGAAAATTTAGACTCAAAAATTAGTAATAAATATAAGAATCAATAAAAATAATAATCATAAATAGAAACAAAATCAGAGAAACAATTTACATAAAATATTGAAATCTTAAATTATTCAAGTATTCCTTTATACAAACTCAAATAAAACTTTTCTTCACAAATAAAAATACATAAATAATTTTGAAAAATTCAAACTTCACGAAAATTATACTAATAATATATTATAAGAGTATTAAAAGTAAATTAAACAAATACTTGTGAATAACTCGAATTTCACTAAACCATATAGACAATTTTCAAATCAAAATGTAATAATCAACATAAGAATCAATAAAAGTAATAATTAAAAGAAAGTAGAAAAATAGTGAAACATAAAATACAATTTTAATCACCAATCCATCAAAATTACAAATGATTTAAAATATTTAATCTTACAGAACAAAATTAAAAGTCTCCTTTATAAAGAAAAGCACACAAACACTTGCAAACAACTTAAAATTACATAAAAACGAAACTGAAATAAAATTCAATTTTAAACATAAACAGAAAATTTACATGTTTTATTCAAATAATAAACCAAAATACAATGTTTAAACACCTTACCGTCTTACTAAAATTATTTTTTGAACAAAATGAAAGTAAAATAAATTAAAACGTGCATAGAATTGTATACCCCCTTACAAAACTAGGCAGAGCCATATTGCTAAAGAAAATTATGGAACCGATAAAAAAACTTACAACAAAAGATCAATTTACGATTTAAAAAATTCAGAATAAAGAGTGATAATAAAAAAAAAAAAAAAAAAAATCAAATTCAATTTACATTAAGAAACTTGAGGCAGAAAGAATATAAATATATATCATTGTATTTACTGTTTAACCAATCAATACTCAATATCGAATTTAATAAAACCAGTGAAAACAAAATAATTTGGAAGCCTGTGTCAACGAAATCAATGGTGGAGAAAGGGATCAATATTATGAATCTAAAAGTTCTTTGTAGTACCAATTTTTGAAAATCGAAAGGGATTTTGATTCTTTAATGATATGAGGGATTTTATCCCATAAATGTATACTGCTTATTAATAAAGATTTATCGTATCGGGTTGTACGGTGTACAGGTATATTGTATAAACTGTGGGTTTCTCTCATCGGACGCGTTGGAAGAGACAAGTGATTTTCGAAAAATTCCATTATATAATTCGGAGTTCTTTTATTAAAAAGTTTGTATAGGAAAATTCCTAACAAATATTTTCTTCTTTCGGGAATTTTTAGCCAATTGAGTTTTTTAAATGAGGGTGTTACGTGATCATTAATTTGTAGATCGAAAATAAATCTTACACACGCATTTAACGCTCCCTGTAAAATCGTTATGTCTCTATTAAACATATCAGTAAATAATATGCTGCAGTAATCAACGTGCGGTATTATAAGTGTGGAAACGAGATGTTTTCGAACCTGTACAGGCAAATAGTCTCTGTTTCTACGTAAATAGCATAATTGTTTAAAAATTATTTTTGATATATTTACAGCGTGATCTTGCCAGTCAAGAGTACTAGAGAAGGTAACACCCAAAAGCTTTAACGATTCAGAGTATTCAATATATGTTTTGCCTAAAATTATTTTTTGGGGATTTCTTTCCATCACCGATTTTAAATAGAAACGACTGCCAAAAATTATTGTCTTTGTCTTTGACGGATTTAAAACAAGTTTTAATCTATTTGGCCAGACCAAGATTTCATCTATGTCTCGATTTATTATGTTTACATTTTCGTTGAACTCATGTACGGATGAAGACAAATAAATAACGATATCGTCGGCATAAACGTGATACTTGCATGATTTCAAAACCGAGGAGATTTCAGAAATGTATAAAAGAAACATAAGTGGACCAAGAACCGATCCTTGAGGAACTCCTGAATGTATCGGAAGAAATTCGGATAGAGAGCCATCACTATCGATTACCGCTTGGCTTCGATTTTTTAAATACGATTCGAACCATAGTACAACGCTACGGGAAAATTTGAACTTTTTTCTCAACATTTGCAATAAAATATTGTGATCCACTAAGTCAAACGCCTTTTTAAAATCAAAAGATACGAGGATTGTTACATGTCGTCGATCCATTGCAAGTCTAACATCTTCAGTTAGTCTCAATAGTGCTGTTTGAGTGCTGTGTCCAGAACGGAAACCGGATTGATATTTGTCGAAGAGATTTTTAGAGTTTAAATAATCGACGGTTTGATCGTATACAACACGTTCCAGAATTTTTGAGAGTGAGCAAACACATCATCGGCAAACATATGTACTCTACAGTATCTAAGTTTGTTAGCTAAGAGAGAGAGTGAGGAGAGAGAGAGAGAGAGAGAGAGAGAGAGAGAGAGAGAGAGAGAGAGAGAGAGAGAGAGAGAGAGAGAGAGAGAGAGAGAGAGAGAGAGAGAGAGAGAGAGAGAGAGAGAGAGAGAGGAGAGAGAGAGAGAGAGAGAGAGAGAGAGGGGAGAGAGAGGACTTCATTCATAAACTGTATTTAATGGGTAAAAAAGATATAAAATTAATTATAATCATTTAAGGTTCGTAGACGTGGGAATGTTTTTCTTGTCATGGAAACTAAAGTGGTGAGGAAAGTTGTGGGAATGCACACGGCAGATATCTTAGAATCACAGAAAAGTTTCAATGCCAGGGCTCAATAAAGTTGGAGAAGAAATAAAAGCAAAGTTAAAGTCGGTAAATAGTAGTTGTTTCTCTGTCACAAAAGAACTGTGTCAAAACCAACTTCCGAACTAAGTTCTAAGAAAGAATTCATTAGACTATAATACTCTTTTCTTCTTTACG
Source organism: Piezodorus guildinii (assembly GCA_023052935.1). Lineage (NCBI taxonomy): Eukaryota > Metazoa > Arthropoda > Insecta > Hemiptera > Pentatomidae > Piezodorus > Piezodorus guildinii. Next base: position 17,944,015 of record CM041293.1, on the reverse strand, counting down.
GTAGCGAAAAATATGCCTTTTTAGGTATTTGAAATAAAATAATTCATAATCATATTTGTCACCCGAAAGAGTTGGTATCGCTTTTTATGAAAAATAAGTCCATATATGTATTATCTTAAGACATGTTCAATTCGGTTAATTGCTTTATTTTAATATCCCTTGAAATTTTAACTTTTTGTGCAAGATTAAAAAAGAAACGCTTCGTATTATTACACAATGGTTTATTATTTCCAAATAACAATATTGGGGTATAACGGTTTATATAGATGTTAATAGGCAATTAAGTAATATGAAAAGCACTAATTCAAAGCATCATATCATAACACTATCACTGCTTTCAAAACTAAAGCAATATCTAAGCTAGTTGCAAACCAAATTCAATGATTCTTTTTTCATTTGGTTTAACATTTTTTTGGAGAATAGCACTGGAATCTCCTGAAATCCTGATTTGCTATCTACTTGTGAATGGCAAAGTTTAGTTTGTCGTTACCGAGTGTATAACGTAAATCATTAGTTTGGGATAATTGTTTTGATGCTAATAAAGTCTCTATTCATTTTCATTGTATTATTGACATGTAATACTTTATTTATTATTTTTATTTTTTTTTGTTTATCGGGCTTTACTGATTCTAAAACTCTATCCACACTTTTCTCTATCTTCGAAAATAACTGAGTTATAAACGTATTTATGTGAAAAATATCATTTTTGTTTGTGGCGAATTTAAAAAAAATTGTTCCAGAGATATGCCACGGACGGCGGACAAACGGATTTTTTTTTTCGCTATTCGTATTCCTACGCATCCCCTCAAATTTTGATCAGGGGTGATTTTTTTTTTTTTTTTGGTCGATTACAAAGGTCGATTATTGAAAATAATAAACCAAAAGGTCTACTTTTTTTTAATTCTAAGCGAAATATTATTGTTACACTGTGACTATGCAAATTAAATAAAATGTTAGAAAACTCTTTTTTTAAGAATTTTCTTAAATGTTATATGATTTTTTGATTTGATGCAAGAAATGTGCACTCAAGAGAAAAACATGTCAAAAATGTCACAATCTCGCATTTAGTGCGTAGGAAGCCTGGAACTGTAGTGGAACTTGCAACAGTGTCGCCCCGCCCCACGAAGCGTAAGTAGCTAACACAGTCCCGCCCCACGTGGAAAAACGTAGATATTCGCCCTAGCGTGAACGTGTTAAGATATCTATACTAATTAACTATAAATAGCCAAAATACAAATATTCCTCTCTGACATCTTCATATTAACCCAAATACAATAAATTGGCGTTAAATAAATACACTACAAATATTTGTATTTTTTGTAAAACTGATTGTATTGATCCTCCTTTAGGTAAGATGTATGTCAAGATTTTCTCTACCCCGGACTACAATTGCTGCTGTTCTAACCATGAAGAGACATTGCTATCTCTAAGACGGGGAAGTTACTAAGTGGGAGGAGAGAGATAAGAAGAGATAATTCTGCCTGGCCCAGAGCAACGACGTAGTTTGAGCGCAACTTAGCCCAAGTGGTTGTCCCCTTGTCGGGGCCTCCATACATTGCCTTCTATTTCTACTGCCATCTTCTAAGGCTCTAATTAGCATGAGCGCTCTCAATAAATTTCTGTATTCTGATTGGATCATAAGATCAGTAAAAATAAATTAAACAGACAGATAATACAACTAAGTAGGACAAACGAGGCAGTAATTTGTACTTTCACTTGTCTATATTAAAATATATAGTAAGGGAAAGTTCCGAAAATATTGGAAAGACTGAAACATTTGGCAAATATGATTATATAATGTATTCATATTAAAACTAGCATTTTTTTTTTTTTTATCATCTTTTTTATTATCAAGACTTTTTTTATTGATATATACATATTTTGTTTAGCTCACAGCTACATCCGATAGATGTTAGAATAGTGAGCAATAGTCAAGCTTTTAAGCGGATGTAGCTGTGAGCTAAAGAAAATATCGTAGAGTTATGGAATGAGATTTACTCATCTATTGTAATTGCTATTACAGTTGTAATTATAATTATGAAGAGGTTATTGTGATTGTTGTTAGTAATATTTATGTTGCCTCCTATTACAAAGGATGCCCCCTTCTGCCTCCGAAGGGTCTTTGGCCGATGACACCTTTTCTCGTACCTGAGCCCCTACAGGTAGTACTTTGACATTATGGGTGCTAAGTGATCCATATGTCCCTCCATTTGATCTCTCCGCCTTTCCTCCATCCCCTCCACTATTCCTTCCTATATGTACCCCCCAAACCCTAGGGCCAGGGCACTCCGGTCATGATGTTGTTATGATAAAGTTGAAATACATTATATTAGTCAGAAGTCTATGTGTCTATTTCCATAGTGAATAAATATACAAAGTTTAAATAAAAGTGTTATTTGTTAACTGTAGTATGCATAAATAGATAGGTCTTGATAATGCGGAAAAAGCCCTGAAACGTTGACTACATTTGACAGATTAAAAAACAATGATAATCAAAAAGATGATGGAAGAAAAAAATTGTGCTGGTTTTAATATGAATAAATTAGAAATATATAAATAAGAATATATAATAATAAACTAAGATTTATTCTTCTTCTACCAGGGCCCCGCGGTGTAAACTCCTGCGAGTTTACACTCACGTTTCACGATGCAATTTTTAGTGTAGGGTCATCTCTCCCTACGACTAATTTTGTGAGTGGCCACCCTTTGGCTGACGGGTCTCACATATCCGGGGGAGAGGTTGTGAGTGAATCCACATTTTTTTTACATCCTTATAAATGCCCCGCCGGGACTGGGATCGAACTCAGAACCTGTAGCATGAGAAACTAGCGCGCTAGCCACTAAGCCACGGGCTCCCCGAACAATGATTTATAACTCATATAAAAAAATGATGATGGGTAAAATTAAAGAAAATTGTTAATATATGGTTTGGACCTATATTTGTGTCTAAGATATGGAAGGTATGTGATAAAATATAGTTATAGAATTTCAGTTTATGGTTAGGATATAGATGTTAATTTTATATAATTATTTTAAAGGTGTAATTTTGCTAATTAATTATATTAATTACTAACTGATTATAATAATTACTAATTAGTGTGTGTTAATTACTAATTAGTTATGTTAATTACTAATTAATTAATTATAATTAATCAAGTTTTCCCGTATTCAATCCTAACAATGAAAAAATCCTTCGTAAAATCCTGAACTCATATGGATGAGTACATATGTTTTTTATGAAAATACCTTATCATACCATATGTTGCTGATTTAGCCAGCAGGTATCAATCCTTCCATGACAAAGTCCACTCCCACTCTAACCCACAAGTTTCAATCATTGCTTCCTCTTACATTACGGACAATCCTCCGAGGCGTTTGAAAAGATGGCCTCGAAACCTTCTTGTTCAGATTACCTAGTGGAGTACTGCCTGGGAAGCCCGTGGCTGAGTGGCTAGCGCGCTAGTCTCTCATGCTATAGGTTGTGAGTTCGAATCCCAGTACCAGCGGGACTTTTATAAGGATGCAATTACATGGTGATTCATTCACAGCCTCTCTCCGGGTATGTGAGACCCGTCAGCCAAATGGGGGCCACTTACAAAATTAGGCGTTGGGAGTGATAACCCTATCCTACAAAATGCTTCGAGAAACGTGAGTGTAATCTCCCAAGAGACGCCTACACGGCCTGTCGCGCCACTGGAAGAAGAAGAAGTAGAGTACTGCCAATGGGAATTTTATCTGACAGATAATTTACTTGATCTATTAACTAACACAGTTGTAAATCTCAATACATAATCTATCTATCTATCAGCGTGGCTCAGTGTGTCTGAGAAATTAGACGTGAAACTGAAGAGGGTTCTGAATTTTTTCATTATATTCACATGTGGTATTCCCAGAAGCTACCATGTTTCTAGTAGGTGCATCGAGTTAAATTGACTTTTCCTAACTTTCAAAACAAATAAACATCCTTAAATTTTTAATCCTATGCTGATGAAATTAGTGTGTTATCAGTAAATAGCGATCCAACTATTGCTTCTCAAACTCTCCAATCCCACATCAGACCTTCAGGTATGGTGTCAGAATTGACGAATTTTTTTTTTTTCAATAAACATAGTAATTGATATTGACAACTGCATTAAATAAAAATACATCTGTAAATGTGATGGTAATATATGAAACTGTCATGAAATACATGAAGAGACACTACCCAGTGGCAGCACTCTAAAAATATTCAAAACTAGAAGGTCTCGGGGCGATTTCCTTTTCAGGCGCCTCGGAGGATAATCCGGAATTGAAGAGGAAGAAAGGATTGAAACTAAGTGGGTTATAGTGAGAATGGAAGAGTTTGTCATGAAAGGATTGATATCTGGTCCGGGCCAAATCAGTAACATAGGGAACATTAAGGTCTTTATGGATAAGTTTATTCGTGACAAAGTAAGGAGCGTTGAGGATTTTACGAAGGATTTTGGATTGTAAGGATTGGATGCAGGAAGAATTTGATGGTTTAGTAGAGCCCCAAAGCTCTACTCTGTAAGTCTAGATTGGTCTGATAATAGTCATGGGCCTTTTGTAGTTCAGAGGAAGCATTGACCGTTTGTCTAGTAAGTGTTGAAGCAGCCTAAAGCGGCGAGCAGTTTCTTGTCGTTTTAGACGTGTATGCGGATTCCAAGTTAGTCGTTTGTCAAGAAGAAGTCCTAGGTATCGGATCTGTTCAACAGGAACTAGTTGAGTGTTATTAAAGGATACTGTAGGGCAGGAAGTCAAAGGTTTACGGCGAAGGGTAAAGGTTATTTGATGGGATTTGTTGGAATTTATTTTTATTCTCCAGTTCTGACACCATACTTCTAGGTCTTTGATGTGGGCTTGAAGGGTATTTGAGGCAACAAATGGATCTTTATGAACTGATAACACGCAGGTGTTATCAGCATAGGGAATTGATATTAGTTACGAATTAAAAAAAATCCTACAAATCTCGCCAAATAACCTTTACTCTTCGTCGGAACCCTATGATACCCTGCCCTACAGTATCCTTTAATAATATTCCGCTTGTTCCAGTTGAACAGACCCGCTACCTAGGACTCCTATTTGACAAACGTCTAACATGGAATCCTTACAATATACTGAAACGCCAAGAAACTGCTCGCCACTTTCGGTTACTTCAACACTTATTAGAAAGACGCTCTAACCTTCCACTTCACTAAAAAGGCTCACCTATCTAGGCTTGGATTGGACGGAATTGAGCTTTGGGGCTCCATTAAACCATCAAATTCTTCCCGTCTTCAATTCCTACAATCCGAAATACTTCGTAAATTCCTCAACGCTACTTACTTTTTCACGAATAAGCTCATCCATTAAAACCTTAATATTCCGTATGTAGCTGATTTGGCCCGAATTAGGTATCAATCCTTTCATGACAAACTCCGCTCCTACTCTAACCCACTAGTTTCAATACTAGCTTCCTCTTCCATTCCTGACAATCCTTCGAGGCGTCTGAAAAGAAGATGGCCCGAGACCTTCTATTGGGTTGATGCAAAATTAATGCAGGTTTCCTCTATTGCAATATCTTAATTCCAATTGTGTAAACAAAGCTAATCCTAACATTGATCATTATTATACCAAAACAAACCTTATCTAATACCCTCTCTTTCACCATGAATTTGTTTAGTAAAATCGTTTTGTTCAGTGTGTTCAAAGGTCTTGAATCGAAAATGTCAAAGTGCGATTTTCGTCAAATTTATTTTTACGAATTCAAATTAGGGCGCAGCGCTGCGCAAACGGCTCGTAATATTAATGAAGTGTGGGGTCAGGGGGCTATTAATGAGTGCACGGTGCAGCGTTGGTTCCAGAAGTTTCGCAGAGGAGATTTCGACCTCGAAGACAAGGAAGGTCGGGGCCGTCATCTTGCTCTGGACAACGACCAGCTGAGGTCAAAAGTGGAAGAAGACCCAACCAAAACCACACGAGAAATGGCGGCGGAACTCGGAACTCAAAAATTGCAACGTCTTTGCCCAGCATTGATGAATCGGAAGGGGCCGATCCTGCTCCACGATAACGCCAGACCACACGTTGCACAACCAACGCTTCGACGACTGCACGAGTTGGGCTACGAAGTTCTCCAACATCCGCCTTATTCACCTGACCTCTCTCCTACAGACTTCCACTTTTTCAGGCATCTGGACAACTTTTTGAGGGAGAAAAATTTTCAAAACCAGGACGACATTGAAAATTCTTTTCGTGATTTCATTGAGTCCAGGGATTCGGATTTTTTTTCTGGTGGAATAAGAAAGCTTGTTGAACGTTGGCAAAAGTGTATTGATTCAGATGGAAATTATTTTGATTAAATATATATGGTTAAAGTAAAGATATGGCGTATTTACAATACCTACTAAAAACCTGCATTAATTTTGCATCAACCCAATAGTTTAGATTACCTATTGGAGTACAGTTTCTCTTTATATCTTTTTCATATGTTCTATCTAACAGCTAATTTACTAGATGTATTAATTAATACAGTTGTAAATATCAATAATTTTTTTTTTTAAATCCTTAATATTCTTTTCACTTTTTACACTGTCTATTCAGTAAACACTATATTTTAACCCATAAACTTGTATATACCTTCCCACAAATCCGCCCCCTTCATAAAAATCTTTTGTTCTTCGTGCTACCCTGTTTTGTATTTTTTGCCTTTATCCATTGGTACTGATTGCCTTATCATCATCCACTTATAAACATCAACTATTTCTTCATCTCTATTATTTATAATATAATCAAACTATTAATCTTCCCAAAATATGTAATATTTAGATGATAATTATTCCTTGTCACAAAATCTTTATTTTGTATTGTAAAATGAAGTCTTAAAAGACCAGATTTTTTAAATTTATATTGCACTTTTCTTGTTTTCATAGAAGACTACTCGTTCCAGGATAAAATTAATTACAGTCCTATAATTAATTACAGCTTTAACAAACTGAAACAAGCTCACGGGCAACTGATAAAGTTGAGGCGTCAGTTAACTTCAACATATAATGCTCCAGAGGATAACTTTGCGATGATATTTTATTAGTTGAAAGTTGTGACTAGAGGTTTTGCAGATTGGAGGCTCGGTAGAAATAAATAAGTCTGAGGGTTTGTAGAATAGTCTCGTTATGTTCCAGCCTCCTTTAGCTTTATCGGCCAAGTTTGAATTGCTCCATAAGGTTGATATACTGCCACTGGGAGACCTCATAGGGTCTGCTGTTGTTACACACATAATATGTACATATACATACCGACGTAGAGAGGAAAAGTTTGGAAGGAAATGTTTAAAGAACAAGGAAGTTCTGGTTATTATGTTAATATTAATCAATGAGTAGCATGGAACTGGTCTAGACTGATATGTTTTCGGGACATGTTGTGGAACAAATTTTAATGTGCTAATACGTTCGCGGGCCGTGTTTAAAAGTAGTGCTCATAATCTACTGCCAAATACACTAATCAATCTTCTTGCTATTTATATAAGGAATATTAAGAATGAGCTAGGAGAAATGGTCTCAGAGGATAAAGGCATCCTAGAGGTATGGAGGAGACATTATGAAAAACAATTCATAAATAAAAATATATATTCTTTGAACAGTCAAGAAGGGTGCTGGAATGAAGCAGAGTTCGATGAGGTCATAGAGGAGGAAGAAGTTGAGCTAGCTATCGAAAAGATCAAGACAGGAAAAGCTCCAGGACGGGATACTATAGTTGGAGAGTTTGTTAAGTATGGTGGAATGGAGTTGATGAAGTCTCTCCAAATACTTTTTCAAAAAGCCTGGGATGAGAAAAAGATCTCTACAGAATGGGAATATAATGTGATAATTCCCATATCATAAAAAAGGCAGCCAGGCTGAATGCTCCAACTACAGACCTATATGCCTGTCTCCAGTGGTATACAAGTTGTATACAACCATCCTGCATAATAGACTGAAACCTCTAGTTGAGCCGTTTATAGGAGAGGAGCAAGCTGGATTCAGACCAGGACGTCAGACGCAGGACCATATATTCACCCTTAGGAATATTATGCAAAAATCATGGGATCATGATAAAAATTTGTACCTTGCCTTCCTAGACCTCCAAGGTGCATTTGACTCGGTCCCAAGAAACGAAATATGGGAAACACTAAGAGCAAAGAATGTTCCAAGAAGCCTGGTGGAAGCTATAAAATCCATATACAAAGATCCAAAGGGTATAGTGAGACTGAATGGGCAGGAATCTGACCATTTTAGCATAGCTAGAGGGGTTAAACAAGGAGATAGCTTAAGCCCATTGCTATTCACATTATATATGGATGAAATAGCTGCAATCTGCAAAAGGCGAACAGAAAGGACTTTCCTAGTGCGAAGGAATCTGCTTCCAGTCGTGATACAGCTTCTCCTGTATGCGGATTCTGTAGAGAAATTGAGCAGGCAGTTGACGAATGGAATGAAGAGCTCCGCAGGAAGGGCATGACCATCAGTACCAGCAAGAGTAAGATCTTACAGGTTGGAAGGGTACAGGAAGATGTTTTGGTATACTGCAATGGAGAGGCGATGGAAGAGGTGTCAGATTTCACCTACCTCGGCACTGTTATGCATAGATAGATGGGAAAGTAGACTCAGAAATCGTGAACAGGATAAGCAAGGCCAATGCTGTATACTACCAGATCTGCAATACAGTGATCGGGAAGAGAGAAGTAAGCAGAAATGTGAAATTGCACATCTTTAAGGCGGTGTACCATTCTATACTCCTTTATGGTGCAGAAAGCTGGGTGATGACTAGCAGACTGGAGAGCAAAGTCATTGCTGCGGAGAGGAGATTTCTCCGAAGAAACGCAGGGAGAACAAGACGGGACTCATCCGCAATGATAGGATCAGAGAGGAGTTAGGAGTTCCCTCAATGAAGGATGTCCTGGAAACTCGGCAGCTTAAGTGGTTTGGACATGTTGTCCGGATGGAGGGACACATAGATCAATTGAAAACCATGGACTATATTCCCATTGGTAAAAGACCCCGTGGCCGACCAAGAATGTCGTACCTGGAGTACGTAGACCGTTTATGCAAGAAACGAAATAAAAATATTCGCCAAGCCAGAAATCTAGCATACAACAGGGATCATTGGCAATCCTGGCTAAACGCTCCCCTACGCTGAAAGGAACTACAGGGTGATGCAAAAGAAGAAGAAGAAGCTAATTATATAACCTGCGAAAAATGGTCTCCTTCCAGGTATTTTTTGTAGAAATCGTACAACTCCAAGTCTTCAAATTAAGATTGTAGGTTTTTTTGAACCTCGACCAACTCTATTTGCAAGAGTAATAATAATCCATTTGCTTTGTGAATTAGTGTGCATCTTCAGTACTTAATAATTGTATTTTGTTACTAAGTTTATCGAACGTAAATAAAACGAAAATGACGTCTAGTGGAAAGAGACGAAAAGTAGATGCTGAGAGTCTCCAGTTACAAGAAAAATGGACTGAAGAATTCTTTATTATCTTTCACAACGGTAAGCTTATTCCTTTGCTGTGCAATGAATCCATTTAAGCGATGAACGAATTCAATATAAAGAAGCGCCTAAGTTACTCAACCAAGCACCCTATGCTGCACCCAATGATAGGCCAAATAAGAAAAGACAAAATCCAGGAGATTACAGCAAGTTCGGAAATACAGCAGGAAATGTTTTATAAACAAAGAACATAGCATGGTAATGATTTAAAAGCCAGTCTTATAATTAGTTGAAAATTTACAAAGTCATTTAAACCATTTGCGAAGGAAAATTTATCAAGGAGTTTATAATAAGTTTATAATGTTATAAATTTGCAATGATTTGTGTTCTGAAAAGAAAAAATCTGGTGCTCGCAACACACGACTTTCACTTACCTCCGTTATTTATATCAATTAAACAATTTTTTAAACGAAACGAAATAAATTGTTAAATAATTATTTATATTGGATTTTAATAGAAACATGTGTTTCATTGAATATTCTATTCTATTATTATTTATAACAATCAGTTTGTTTTATCGGTATTTTATCACTCTCCGGTAACTTTTACAATAGCATGTGTAACATTAATTTTTTTTCTAAAATCTTTAGCATTCCAACGGTATATTATACATGTATATTAGTGTTCTTATGTTCAAAAAATAAAATTTACATTTAAAAAATATTTTTGCAGTTTTCTCCTTTAGTTAGATATCGAATTCATTCAACTTCTATATGTACCTTTTTTTTGGCAATGCTAATCAGACGATATGGTCAATGTCATACTTCATCATCAAAGATACTTTAGAGGAAGAAATTTTAAAATATCGGCATCAAAGGTCTCTCAGAATATTTCAATCAGAATGAAACCTGCATAATATTAAAGCCCATTAAATTTTACATTGATATAGCGAGTTTAATCAAAATCGTTAGAGTCGTTTTTTTTTACGAAAATCGTAAAATGTAAATGAATGGTATAAAGTGGCCCTTTTGGTTAGCCGAGTTTGATGAAAAATTGCTGTAACAACTCGGGCGCATAGTTGTCTTAAATATCAAATTTCAGTTCCGTACGACTTTTCGCTTTTGCGCTATACTTACCACAAATACACAGGACACACAGACCTATTTTCGGGACTTAGTTATTTGGACTCAGGAGGCCCTAAAACGTGCATTTCCGATGAAAACTAGAATTCGAAAATGTTCGCGTCGCAATATTTTCCCTTTCTATATGTTTCATTATTTTTTATTTTATTTTTTTATTTATTTTTTTTTTTATTTATTTATTGAGATATATTACGATTTTTTCATATATAGGTAAGTAATTAATTTGGAAAAATTAGTTTGTCAAGACGAAATAGTGTCCTACGTAAAGAAATTATAGCTATTGATATAAAAACAACATGACTAACCGAATGTCTGGTTTTAAATTTTTTTCCATAGCATTAGAAGTGAGTATCGATTTTTCTGAAACAGTTCAGCTGGCTATATTCGAGGTGTTGCTGATATAAGGAACTGATATAAGGAGGTGACATAAGAAAAGGAGAAGACATTTTTATTAAATTTCAAAAGATATATACAAGTATTGACTTGCTATGATTAGAATTAATTTGAGTATGCATAAATAATGCACCATCTATGGTCGGCTTACGTAAAGGTTTTATCGGAATTTCGAATGCAAAAGCAACTGAATTAAATGTGAAAATAAATTATTTGACAGTCCTTCATTGCATTATCCACCAACAAAACTTGTCTTCTTAGCCCATTCCACTCCGGAATGCTATTAATTTTGTAGTAAAAACCATCAATTTTATTCGATCCCGAGGGCTTAACCCTCGTCAGTTCAAGGCGTTTTTGGATGAAATATCAGCCGGGTATAAAGACGCTACATATTATTGTGAAGTTAGAAGGCTTTTACAACCAAAATATTCACTAGAAATAATTTATATGACAGAACAACCTTTACCTGGCCATCTAGTTTTTACTTTCACTTACCTATATATGAAATATATAGTAAGAGAAAGTATTGCGATCGTGAAAATTTTCGAATTCCAGTTTTCAACGGAAATACACGTTATAGGGTCCTCTCAGCCCAAATAACCAAGTCCTGCAAAAAGGGTTGTGTGTGGTAATTCCCGGGCGAAAACTAAAAGTCCTATGAAACTGAAATTTCATATTAAAGGCAACTATACGCCCGAGATGTTACAGAAACTTTTTCATCAAAATCAGCTGACCGGAAGATGTACTTTATACCATGCATTTTGTACCTTTTTACGATTTTCTCATTAAGGCCCTAACGGTTTTGATAAAACTCGCTATATTGATGTAAAATTTGACGGGCTTTAATATTATGTAGGATTCATTCTGATTGAAATAGTATAACAGGGCTTAAATGCCGATATTTCAAAATTTCTTCCTTTTAAGTACCTTTAATTTTGTAAATACGAAAAAAAAAATAACCATATTATCCTGTTAGAATTGATAAATAACAGTTAAATATGCAAGTTGATTGAATTTGCAAAACAACAAAAAGAGAAAACTGGAAAGATATTTTTTAATGCACTTTTTTGTTTTTGAACATAAGAACACTAATACACATGTATGATATACCGTTGGAAAGCTAAAGATTTTAGAAAACATGTTATCTCATACACAAGCTTTTAAAAGTTAATAGAGAGTGATGAATAGCCGATAAAACTGACTTATTACTTTAGATATTGGGATAGATTTAATATTGGGTTGATGCAAAATTAATGCAGGTTTCCTCTATTGCAATATCTTAATTCCAATTGTGTAAACAAAGCTAATCCTAACATTGATCATTATTATACCAAAACAAACCTTATCTAATACCCCTCTTTCACCATGAATTTGTTTAGTAAAATCGTTTTGTTCAGTGTGTTCAAAGGTCTTGAATCGAAAATGTCAAAGTGCGATTTTCGTCAAATTTATTTTTACGAATTCAAATTAGGGCGCAGCGCTGCGCAAACGGCTCGTAATATTAATGAAGTGTGGGGTCAGGGGGCTATTAATGAGTGCACGGTGCAGCGTTGGTTCCAGAAGTTTCGCAGAGGAGATTTCGACCTCGAAGACAAGGAAGGTCGGGGCCGTCATCTTGCTCTGGACAACGACCAGCTGAGGTCAAAAGTGGAAGAAGACCCAACCAAAACCACACGAGAAATGGCGGCGGAACTCGGAACTCAAAAATTGCAACGTCTTTGCCCAGCATTGATGAATCGGAAGGGGCCGATCCTGCTCCACGATAACGCCAGACCACACGTTGCACAACCAACGCTTCGACGACTGCACGAGTTGGGCTACGAAGTTCTCCAACATCCGCCTTATTCACCTGACCTCTCTCCTACAGACTTCCACTTTTTCAGGCATCTGGACAACTTTTTGAGGGAGAAAAATTTTCAAAACCAGGACGACATTGAAAATTCTTTTCGTGATTTCATTGAGTCCAGGGATTCGGATTTTTTTTCTGGTGGAATAAGAAAGCTTGTTGAACGTTGGCAAAAGTGCATTGATTCAGATGGAAATTATTTTGATTAAATATATATGGTTAAAGTAAAGATATGGCGTATTTACAATACCTACTAAAAACCTGCATTAATTTTGCATCAACCCAATACATTTTTTAATAAAAACATATATTCCTATAGAAATTCAGTTTAATTAATTATTAAATGGTTTCACTCATTTTTATCCCTAGCTGTATTTGAAAATTCTTCACTTGATTTTAAACTAGGGTAAGTGAAAGTCGGGTGTTGCCCGCACCAGATTTTTTATATACTATATATGCAAGTTGAAAATGAACTTTTTTATTTCAATCATTGCATTACAAATGCTAAATTTGTTTCAGTCCCTCTACGTGGAACAGTAATTGCATTCTCAGAACGACAGAATGCGATGTAAAGTTGAGTGTAAGTTGAACTTCTAAGTTGTGTTCCTCTTAGCCATGTTGTACATCTCAGCCTTTCTTTCATTAGTCAGAATGGATGGGACTGAATAATTTGCTTTCAGAACATTGTCAAATCCTTTACTAACATTTAACCTCTGGGATCCTCAAAGGACGAAGAAAGTTTAGGTTTGTAATGTTCCTTTTATCAACAAGGAGGGTTAAATTAAATAAAATTAAACTCAAGGATTCTCTTGCTTTAAATCGGAACCTATTCCGCTCTTTTGAACTTAATCAACACTAACACAAGTTTGAATTAGTCTAGAATAAGCATTCTTGTAACAATGGAAGACTACAATTTGATGGATTTGTGAAATATGTTTTATTTAAGTACATATTTAAACTTTGTGCTTTTCTTTGACGTTTGACAGCACGATATTCAAAAGGGTAAATGATTTTTAACTCTATCCAATTTTTTTTATTTTTTTTTTAATAGAAATATTATTATCCTGACGTTTCTATATGAACATTAAACGTAGTCGCTTATTCTGGAGGATAAACAACGCCTTAAGGTTTTGGAGGAGAATGATCCACGTAAAATATTTGGTCTAAAGAGAGATGAAGCCACTGGGGAATTAAGAAAGATACACAATGCGGAATTACATAGATTGCGCCCAGTCACTATTATCGAGGCAACTGAAATGGACATGTGAAATTGAAAAAATTGGTTTGCGCTGAACCGAATGGTTGGACAAAACATCGATGGGAGGATTTTGTTAAGTCTGATCTCGGTGGCTTAGGCTTGTGACAGTAATCATTTGGCATATCTGGATAGTCAATATTTATTGGTACCGGCATTGAACCTTCGGGCTCATTGAGTCTATTATTATTATTGTACAAATATAATCTTGAATTTAGCTTTGCCGGTTATGTATAACAGTTGCGCCGTATACACAACTCTACAGAGTTGAAATTAAATTGAAAGCATTTAAAGAAGAATTAGGCATAGAAAGAACTATTTTGCGAGATAAAGCACAAAAAAAATGAAAGATGTGCATAAAAAACAGATTTTTTTTTGTTTAAGTTCAAGTAGTGGATTTTTGAAATATAAACCTGGCATTAAAATTATCAAGGATTAAATATCAGAATCTTGACTTAAACATATAAATTATTTAGTTTCTAAACTTATAATAAGGATCCCAAAAGGTTTCTAAGGACTCCAATCCTATATTCTCATATTACTATTACCATTGTTCATATCAAAATTGTAATAAATATAAAAACTAGTAGTTCAAAAAAAAATTGAATTAAATCTAAATAAACATATTTAAAAATATATATTTCTATAGATAAATAATATGAAAAGTAAAAAAAAAAAAAAAACGATGATTCACGATCCGATGACTTTCCAAAGAAATTAATATTTGTTTATTTTAGCATAACTTCAACATTTCTGAGTAATAAAGGATCCCATAAAAAACAATTGTTTCATGTAGAAATACAAAAATTGATACATTTTGTCCTATTTTTTTAATGAAAATTCATGTCTGTAATAATTTAAGATATAATCTCCTTTCCCACACACGGGCTCGCCTTAGTGGGATAGTTACTTCTACTTGCACTGTAATATGTCTGTGTTTTGATTCGAATAAAGAAGTTTATAAAAATTTAAAAAAATATATGTGCATGTGGCTCAGATTAACATAAAATTAAAATTCCACTAGTATATCATCCGATACAGAAATAAAAATAATCATTAGAATCGGTTTTGAAATAGCAGAGATGTATCTTTTTTAAATTAGCATATTAGTTAATTGGCTTTAAACATCTCTACAAAACGTTATTCCCTAATATAAATATTTGGAAATAATGAACTATTCTGTATTAATTTGCAGATTTTTTCTAATGTATATAAAACCCGAATGGGTAAGTTTATTTCTAATATTCAGTTGATTTTGTTTTTTTTTTTGTTCATTTTACAGTAAATGTTTGTAGTAAGTTTATAGAACAATTTTATAACAAATAATATAAAATTATTCTATTAACTTTCAGGTTTATAGCATGATTTTGTTTATTTTATTTTCATTTTTTTTAATTTTTTTTTTTTTTTTTGTGAGAAAAAAGAAGTTGTCAGTCCAATAGTTCTCCTCCACTGGGTTGAACACATTCGGTTAACACAATTATAGACGTTTCTGTACAGTTTGTACAAACAATAAAGACTAACTTTTACCTAACAATCCACATTATATGAACCTTTAATACAAGATTCCAATCAAATGGCTAACAATAAGTGGCTATAAAACAAAAAAAAAAAAAAAAAAAAGTGTATTGATCCAATTCTCTTTTCTGAGAATCGAGGGTTGACGTAGGGTTGAGGTAACGTGTGAATGGCCAGGCGTCTGTTTAGTTGAATGACGTTAATGGGAATTTTTTTTTTTTTTTTTTGAAGTCTTGACGTAGCTCTTTTATTTATTCGAAAAGGAAAATAAAAAAATCTGGTGCGGGCAACACAGGGCTTTCACATACCTCCATTTTAAAATCAAAGAAAGAATTTTCAAATACAGTTAGAGATAAAATGGTAAGTTCAAGTAAAAAAAAAAAGTAAAACTATTAAAGAATTAATTAAATTGAATTTCTATAGAAACATATGTTTTATTAAAAAATCGATTATATTATTATCTAAAACGATCACTTAGTTTAATCGGTTTTTTATCAAACTCTATTAACTTTTAAAAGCTCGTATATGAGATAATATTATTTCTAAAATCTTTAGCTTTCCAGCGGTATATCATACATGTATATTACTGTTTTATGTTAAAAAAACGAAAAATTGCACTAAAAAAATATTTTTTTTCTGTTTTCTCCTTTAGTTTGGTATCGAATTCATTCAATTTATATATTTACCTGTTTTTCATCAGTGGTAAGAAGATAATATAGTTATTTTTATAGAATCAACAAAATTAAAGGTAGTTTAAAAAAATAAATTTTAAAATATCGGAATTTAAGCCCTGTCAGACCATTTTAATCAGAATGAAACCTACATGATATTAAATTTTACATCGATATAGCGAGTTTAATCAAAATCGTCGGAACTGTTTTCGAGAAAATCGAAAAAAGGTGCACGCAATACTTTCCCTTACTATATATAGTAAGTGAAAGTAATATTCATGTAAAAAATTATAATAGATGTACTATAATACTTGTAATAAATAAATGTAATGAAGATAGAAAAAATCGAAATGATTTTGGAGATCAACACAACGCGATGAACAGTGCAAAAAAAAAAATAATAACAAAATCATCTTAAATGGTCAAGCCACAACTTATAAGAGATGTGATTCCCTGATAATTTGGTTATTATTGATGATAAAGATAAAACGTAAGGTTTTCTGGAATCAGGAAAATTTATTTGAATGAAAATCGAAAGAATAGAAAAGGAAATAGTTACGCAATCCGGTATAAATGCTTTTGATTTAGTATTTTCAATAATGAACCTTTGTAATCAACAAAAATGCGTAAAATCCGAATAATGAATAAAAAAAAAATCCGTTTTTCGTAATAAATAAATACCAAAATCTTTGAATGTGTGCTTTTTATGTTAATTAATTGCCTATCAACAGCCAGATAAACAGTTATATCCTAATATTGTTATTTGGAAATAATAAACCACTGCGTAATAATTTGCAGCGTTTTTATGTTTCTAAACATTAGAACATTAATATAGATGTACGAGTATGATATACCAATGGAAAGAGAAAGATTTTAGAAAATTTTTATTTTTAACACAAAGTTGTATAACGTTTCAAAAAGATTTTACTCTTTGCCGCAAAGGATTTTAATTCGAAAATACATCGCTATCCTAAAACAATTTCTAAGATTTCGTGACTCTACCCCACCTGAAACCCGTATGCTACTCGTCTCTTCGCTCATTTTCCCCCAGTTTGACTACGGTTGCCTCGTACGAGTATATTGCGGGTAGTCGGAGAAATCCGACATGAGACTCAAAAGACTTATGAATTGTTTTATTCTATTCACATGTGGAATCCCCAGGCTCTCCCATGTTTCTAAAAGGTATACCGAGTTGAATTGACTCTATCCCTCTTTCCGTCGGCAGTACCTCCTTGGTGTCTGTCTCTTCCGATTTTTCAAAACAAAAAAACCTCCTTATATTCTTGATATGCTTACCACTTGTTCCTCGGTCCATTCAGTAAACACTAGATCCCAACCTATAAACTTGTATATACCTTCTCACAGATCCGTCTCCTTCAAAAAATCCTTTGTTATTCGTGCAAACCTATTTAGGAATTCCTTGCCTGTATCCATTCGTAAATCCTTATCATTATCCACTTTCAAATAACAACGATTTCTCCATCTCCTAAAGTATCAATCTTTCCAAGATATGTAATATTTAAAAGCTATAGATGATAACTATTCATTGTCACAGAACCTGTCTTTTATTGTTAAACTGAAGTCTTGAACGACCAGACAATTATTATTTATATTGTACTTTTCTTGTTATTGTTAGGGGATTTCTCATCCCAGAATAAAATTACTTTTCATTCCATTTCAAGAATCTAGGTTCAGCTCGCCTTGCAACCTCACTTACATCACGCACATGTCGGGGTCCAACTTGATCTATGTCCACGAAGCTGACTCGGACTAAAAGTGAGCGGTGTTGTTGGCAGACATTTCGGAGGCAGGAGTTGCCAAAACAAAAGGTACACTACGGTGGGCATTACCGACCTTCCTCACTTCCATTAGGGCCTCAGCTGTGGCTAATTAATAGTTGGCTAGGACGAACTTCTGCCTTTGTTACGGAGGATCAATCCCTCCTCCAGGAGTTAGGGCTGCCAAAGGGAGTTAGGTAACTACCACTCTCTGAGGCTTCGTCTTCGAGGATTATTAAAAGTTTCATATCATTAGGCAGGTCTCGCTCAGCACTGAGAAATCGTGAGATGTACAAATTATCTTAAAACTTTATACTTTCACTCACCAATATATGAAATATATAGTAACGTTAAAAATTGCGATCGTTAAGATTGTTAAATTACACTTTTCAACGGAAATACACGTTATTCAGTCCCCTGAATCCAAATGACCAAGTCCCACAAACAGTACGTCTCTAGTAAGACCAGCACGAAAAAGAAAAGTCCTATGAAACTAAAATGTCATATTTAATACAACTATACGTTCGAGATGTTACTGCAACTTTTTCAACAATTTCAGCAAACCAGAAGAGCCACTTTATACCATCCATTTTGCACCTTTTTACAATTATCTCAAATACGGCCTAACGATTTCGATTAAATTTGCTATATCGATGTAAAATTTAGTAGTATTTTATATAATATATGTTTCGTTCTGATTAAAATAGTCTAACAGGATTAAAATTCCAATTTCTAAATTTTTCTCTTTATAAAGTAGGAAATTATAAAAGTTGACGGAGACTGATGATAAGTCGTTAAATCTAACTAATGTTTGTAGGTAATAATATTAAATTATTTAATTCAACACATGTTTCTGTCGAAACATAATATAATTCTTTCTTTAACCTTTTACTTTCACATACTATATATATATATATGTATATATATATATATATATATATATATATATATATATATATATATATATATATATATATATATAGTAAGGGAAAGTATTGCGCTCGTGAAAATTTTCGAATTCCAGTTTTCAACGGAAATACACGTTTTGTATGTGAGTGTGTGTGTGTGTGTGTGTGTGTGGTAACTCCCGGGCGGAAAGGAAAAGTATAATGAAACTGAAATTTCATATTTAAGACAAATATACGCCCGAGATGTTACAAAACCTTTTTCATCAAAATGAACTGACCAGAAGAGCCACTTTATACCATGCATTTTGCACCGAGGGATCCCAGCGCCTCTCAGTCGCGTCACTGGTAATAGCCAGCAAAACTATATTCATTTATCAGCAGAACCTTCTCTACATATAATTTATGTAATTCTTAATTAATAATAATTATTAAAATTGTCCTACGCTTTGAGGCCATGTCTCATCATCAGAGCCAACACTACAAACCAAATGTACTTTATAAAATTATCAACATTTTATAAATTGTAGGTAATTTTAAACTAATTAAACAAGATCAATATTATTATATAATAATCAAATAATTCTGATGTATGTGAAATAAAAATAGAAATTGTAAAAATCTGGTGCTGGCAATACACGACTTTTACTACCCTCGGCTGTTAAAATGAATTTTAGAAATACTAAATAAACTTAAAGTTTACATTAAAGTTATATTAAAGTTAATTTAAATAAAAATTATACGAGGCATGTTTTTTTAATTAAGTACCGTGTTGGAATTAAAAAAAGACGTGCAGAGTTATCGCAATAATTTTATTTTTACATGAAAGCCTGTACCTTAATTTACTTTTCTGCATAATTTCCATGAATTTTGAGAAACTTGTCATAACGCGGCACCAGTTTTTGAATATCCTACTCAAAAAATTCTGCCGCCTGACTTGTTAACCACTACATCACAAATGTTTTGACTTCGTTATCGCATCACCGACGCTGCATTGATTGTCTCATTGCGAGGCAGAAACTCGACTAGCAATACTCCTTTTCTGTCCCAAAAAAACTGTGCACATGATTTTCCAGGCAGAAATTGTTTGCTTAAACTTCACTCTTCTAGGTGATGATGAATGTTGCTATTCCATGGATTGTTGTTTTGATTCTGGTGTGACGTAGGCCACCCATGTTTCTTCACCAGTAACAAATCTTCACCTTCATTGTGGTACCGCTCAAGGAAAGTCAGGTGGCAGAATGTTTAGAGGAGGGTATTCAAAAACTGGTGCCGCGTTATGACAAGTGCCTCAAAATTCATGGAAATTATGTAGAAAAGTAGATTAAGGTACAGGCTTTCATGTAAAAATAAAATTATTGCGATATCTTTGCACGTCTTTTTTTAATTCCAAAACGGTACTTAAAAAACATGCCTCGTATTCGGTTTCTTTAGAAAAACATGATTTAGATTAACATGTTAAATTGTTTCACATAATAATCATTTATAAGTTAATGCCCGATTCGTCACTTTACATTATCTTTTACAAGTGTATGCACACAACAATATTTTAATAAAATCATTCCCTTTCAAACGATATATTATACGTCTATATTACTGTTCTTATTATCAAACAATAAAAATTATATTAAAAAAATAATTTTTTCTCTTTTCTCCTTTAGTTAGTCATCAAATTCTTTGAACTTGTATATTTAGTCGTCCTTCATCAATGCTAATATGGTGATATGTTTAATCTTATGGATTGTACAATATATAAGGTAGTTTAGATATTACTTTGGACTTAACAAGGCCCATTAAATTTTAAACCGATATAGTGCGTTTAATCAAAATCGTTAGAGCCGTTTTTGAGTAAATCGTAAAATCGTTCCGATGAGCCGATCTTAGTGAAAAAGTTTCCGTAACATCTCGTGAGAATAGTTGTCTTAAATATGAAATTTCAGTTTTTGCGGCACTTAGTTATACGTAAGGGAAAGTAAAAATTGACGGAAAATTTAATGAATAAATAATAATGTTAGCGTTTTAGGACCCGTCCTCTACATCCTCTACACCGCCGATATCCCTACTGATCCCAAACCTTTCTGGCAACATTTGCTGATGACACCGCCATATTATTATCAAATTCCGATCCTGAAGCAGCATCATTGAATCTCCAAAGGCACCTTTCTCTGATCGAAGACTGGTGTAACGCTTGGCGTATTAAGGTGAACGACAGCAAATGCACACACGTCACCTTCACCCTTCGACGCAAATTCTGTCCAATGGTTCAGTTCAATTCCATACCGATTCCTCCTTCAGGCACAGTCCGGTATCTTGGCTTTTTACTTGACAAAAGATTGACATAGACCCACATACAAGACTTAAAAGACAAGAACTCAACCGACGACTCGAACAGTTATACAGACTACTCAACCGAAAATCTAAGCTTTCCGTTGACAAGAAATTATTAAGGTACAAGACGATACTGAAGCCTATCTGGACCTACGGACTTGAACTGTGGGGGACAGCTAAACGTTCTAACATCAAAAGCATTCAATCCTTTCAATCCAAAGTCCTCCGAATAATAGTAAATGCTCCTTATTATGTTACCAACTATACCTTACACCACGACCTTAATGTTACCTTACCTTAATTTATTTTAGACCTGATTCCTTCCAAATTTTATAAATTCCATCAGAACCTCATTCATCATCCTAATCCTCTAGCACAATCACTATCCAGCTCCACTCATCCATGCAACCCTCCTAGAAGGTTGGAACGGCAGTGGCCCCGAGACATTTTGTAAATATCTATTCTGGAGTTCTGACACTGGTCAGATTCTCCTCTAATGTGCGGTGTGTTTGTGGCTATGGCGCCCTCACTCAGCTTCCGCTGGCTCTGACCAGTGATGCGGCTGAGAGGGAGGCGCTGGGATCCCTCGGATTCTGCTTGTCCTTCCACAAGTGGTAGGGAGGCGGACTCCGTCCGTGGTTCCCCAGCGAATTGTAAATATTGTATATAAGTATGAGTGTGTTCATGTTTTGTTTATTTATTTGTTAACCTAGTATTTATTTAATTTATAAATGTTGTTATTATATACCTTTATTAATTTTAGTTTCATTTTATGTAATTTGACTTTTCTTTTGTTTATATTGTATGAATGTTATCACGTAGCAATATTATTATTGCCCGTTGCGACAAACTCTAATATATCTGAATAAATAAATATATAAAAAAAAAAGAAGTAACTTACACGGATTCGTCAAATGACGTCCCCATTGAGAATGTTAATCATTTAATTTTAGTTCGATTGTATATTATGCTAATTATGAACTAACTTGATAAAGCCACAGAGACACAATTCAAATATAATTATGTTTCTTCAATGTTTTCCTCAAAAAGCTGAATTAGAGACTACGTAGGGACTACACAATTAGTTAGCCCTTGCTAGGGTAGAGCTTACGACTAATTACACAGGCTGCTTCCTTTGATATTCAAAGCCACCAATTAAGGAGTGCCATTCAGGATCGTGTTACGTGTAACTCAATGTTATATGTATCGGGCTCTGCCTGTGCCATACACAGTAACATCTTCTATATAAGCAAAGATATAAAACAAAATGAGACTTTATACTGTGCTATAAGCTATAATGGACTGATTGTTTTAGAAACAAAATGAATCGCTTTATCTTGTTGTTTGAGACTAAACAATAATTTGTTTTGTCTTTGTAATTTACAATTAAATTAAAAGTATTTCAAATGAAACAAAGGAAATATTTTTGTAATCTTTAAATATATATATATATTGTTTGATCAGTCCTCGACTGTTGATAATTTAACTTGAGAGGATTTTCTATATCTATGACGTTAGGAATCTTGGGTTTTCTTCTTTTTACTTTCACTTACTATATATGTAAGGGAAAGTATTGCGAATTCCAGTTTCCAACGGAAATACACGTTTTAGGATCCCCTGAGTCCAAATAAACAAGTCCCACAAAAAGGTCTCTGTGTGTGTCTGTGTATATGAGTGTGTGTGTGTGTGTGTGTGGTAATTCCCGGGCGGAAACGAAAAGTCCTATGAAACTAAAATTTCATATTTAAGACAAATATACGCCCTAGACGTTACAGAACCATCTTCACCAAAATGAGCATACCAGAAAAGCCACTTTATACTAGTACCATGCATTTTGCACCTTTTTTTCGAATTTCTCAAAAATGGTTAGGACGGTTTAGATTAAACTCGCTATATCCATGTAAAATTTAATGGGCTTTAATGTCATGTAGGTTTCATTCTGATTAAAATGGTCTGACAGGGCTTAAATTCCGATATTTTAAATTTTATTTCTTTAAGCTACCTTTAATTTTGTTGATTAAAACGTTGATGTAGCACTTATTACTGAAACTAGACTAACCACTAAACAGTTCTTTAAAATACCTCAATACGTAACATACCGTACAGAACACCCAGACGGAAAAGCCCATGCCGGTACTGCTGTCATTGTGCACCAGTCCCTCTCCCACCATATACTCCCAGTTCCCTCCTATGATTTCCTACAATGCACCGCCATAGTAATCAAGACTTTTTCTTTTCCGATCACCCTCGCATCAGCGTACTGCCCTCCTAAACATTCCATCTCCAACATTCTATTCGAATCCTTCCTCAATTCCTTAGGAAACAACTTCATTCTGGGTGCAGACATGAATGCTAAGAACCAACAATAGGGTTGCAGATCCACGAATTGTCGTGGGCGGAATTTACAGTCTGCACTCAGCTCTAGACGTTTCAACCTCCTGCCTCCTGACTCCCCTACCTACTGGCCAACTGATCCTAACCGTAATCCTGACGTCCTTGACTTCTTCATTCACAGCGGATTAGGCTCCCTAAACATGTCGGTGACTCGCCTTGATGAACTGTCCTCTGACCATAGTCCATTGCTCCTTAAAGTATCCCTAATTCCTATTCCTAAACCCACCCCACCGTCATTTATCAGAGGACCAGTAAACTGGGACCTTTTTCGCCAAATCCTGACCAGTGATATTGACCTCAGAGTGAAACTCAAAACTCCAGATGACCTTGACGATGCCGTAAACTCCTTCACCATCGCTATTCAACAAGCTGTTTGGACTGCCTCCTCTCCCAAGCACTCCCAGATAAGTCATAACCAAAATCATTTACCACAACACCTCATAGACCTCATCCGCACCAAATGCCGATCCAGATCCTTATGGCAACGCACCCGTCACCCCACAGATCGCCGCTCCTATAACTTTTATTGTAGACAATTAAAGAGGGAGCTGGCGACCTTCCGTTCCCAATCCTTTAGTTCCTTCCTTTCTTCTCTTTCGGCTTGTGACAATTCCCTGTGGAATGTCACCAAGAAAATTCTAAAATCCCACCATATTTCCCATCCCCTCCGTCGTAGTAATGGTTCCTGGGCTGCGTCTGATGAAGACAAAGCCGAGGAACTTGCCAACTACGTTTCCCAAGTCTTCACACCTCATCCAGAATCCAATCCAAACCACACTGTAGTAGTGGAACAGTTCCTTCAGTCTCCAATCCCGCTTTCATTACCTCCTAAAGCAGTTAATCCCTCTGAGGTCAAATATCTTCTCCGAAAACTTGCACTCCGTAAATCTCCTGGATACGATCTCCTCACTCCTCAGATTCTCAGACAGCTTCCATCTAAAGCCGTTATATTTCTTACATATATTTACAACTCCATTCTACGCACTACTCATTTTCCTCTCTTATGGAAACATTCCACAATAATTCTCTTCCTAAAACCAGGTAAACCTCCTAACACTACGACATCATATAGACCTATCAGCCTACTCCCAATCCTTTCAAAAATCTTTGAAAAAATCCTCCTCAAACGAATATTACCGTTATTAGAATCCCACACTATTCCTTCCCATCAGTTTGGATTCCGTTCCCAACATTCAACCGTTCAGCAAGGGCTCCGAGTCGTTGACCATATTTCCTCTGCCCTTGAGAACAAGGAGTACTGCTCGGGTGCATTTCTGGACATAACGCAAGCATTTGACCGGGTGTGGCACCCGGGATTGCTCTTTAAGCTCAAAAACCATTTACCCCTATCCTTATACCTAGTCCTCCGATCCTATCTATCAAACCGCTCCTTCCGAGTTCGTTGTGGTGCAGAATATTCCAATTATTATCCAGTCGAATCCGGTGTTCCTCAGGGCAGTGTCCTTGGTCCTATCCTCTACAATATATACACGGCTGATATTCCTCTTTGCCCTAATACCTTCCTAGCAACGTACGCTGATGACACAGCTATCCTATCCTCTCACTTAGATCCCAAAATTGCATCTACAGGCCTCCAAACACACCTTTCTCAAATTGAAGACTGGTGTAACAACTGGAGGATCAAAGTCAATCAATCCAAATGCAGACATGTCACCTTTACCCTTCGAAGACAATCCTGCCCTCCGGTTCTCTTTAACTCCGTTCCGCTTCCTTTCTCCGACACAGTCCGGTATCTTCCGGCTTCCTTCTGGACAAAAGACTAACTTGGAACCCGCATACTAGACTTAAACGACAAGAACTTAATCGACGATTTGGACAATTATACAGACTACTGAACAGAAATTCTAAATTATCTATCGAGAACAAACTACTAATATACAAGACAGTACTGAAACCTATCTGGACCTACGGACTTGAACTGTGGGGAAAGCCAAATTTTCTAACATCAAACGCATTCAATCCTTCCAATCAAAAGTCCTCCGAACAATAGTTAATGCTCCTTATTATGTATCCAACCATACCTTACACCGCGACCTAAATATTCCATTTATTTTAGACCTTATACCATTAAAATTCTCTAAATTCCATCAGAACCTTATCCATCACCCTAATCCCCTAGCTCAATCCTTATCCAGCTCCACACATCCTTACCATCCTCCTAGAAGGTTGAAACGGCAGTGGCCTCGAGACCTCTTGTAAAATGTATATTGGAGTTCTAGCATTGGCTAGATTCTCCACTCACGTGCTGTATGCTTGTGAATTGTATATAGGTATGAGTGACTTTTGTATATATTTTTATTGATTTTGTTTTGTATTTATTTATATTGTATTATTATTATATAAATTTGTTGTTTTGTATATATCGTGTGAATGCAGTATGAATGTTGTACTTTATCCCTATTAAAAATGTCCTAAATTGGACAGATTGTAATATTGTTCAATAAAGAATTGTTTCTAAAAAAAAAAAAAAAAAATTTTGTTGATTATATAAAAATAGCTATATAATCTTGTTAACACAGATGAAAAACAGGTAAATATTTAAATTGAATGAGTTCGATACCCAACTAAAGAAAAAAAACTGAAAAGGGTATTTTTTTAATGCAATTTTTCGTTTTTGAACATAAGAACAGTACTATACATGTATAATATACCGTTGGAAAGCTAAAGATTTTAGAAAAATATTATATCATACATAAGCTTTTAAAAGTTAATAGAGATTGATGAAAAGCCGATAAAACTAAGTGATTGTTTTAGATAATAATATAATAGATTTCTTAATAAAACACATGTTTCTATAAAAATTCAATTTAATTAAATCTTTAGTGGTTTCAAACATTTTTATCTTTTACTGAATTTGAAAATTCTTTAATTTATTCTAAAAACGGGGGTAAGTGAAAGTCGTGTGTGGTCCGCATCAGATTTTTTAACATGTGTTTATTAAATTTGAGTAGGATGCATTAAGGTTTTGGAAATCCGATTTTTTATTTATAGTGCGATTTTTATGTTTTCATTGTTTTAAAATTCTGTTTGAAGATTTCGTTTTTTCCATAATGAATTATTTTGGGTGAGTGGAATTCGAATGAATGTCCCGTTTTATTTATTTTAAGTTTAAAATTTGAAGATTTTTAAAATATTAATCGGTTCTTCTTCTCGGTTGTTTTCGTTTAATTTTTATGGGCATATGATTCTTCTATGGAAGTTGCATCCGAGATAGGATTAGATGTAGACCGGAGGACAGGTGTGTGTGTCTTCAAGGGGTGAATGTTAATGTTTGGCCAATTAAACCTCCCTCCATATGATACAGGTATATGAGACCTTTTAGGCTACAGAGAGGAACTCACAAAAAACTGGCATATTATAATTACCCCTATCCAGCTGTATGGCTGTCGGGAAGTTTCTTCTTTTTTAAATATCACTCTTACGAAGATCTAAATGATCTAATGAATCATAATTTAAAAAAAATATCATTGTATTAGGTTGTTTCACATGAAATTTCCGTTTTTATAGTTTCTGAAATTCATAAAGGATTTTGCAGGTCTCTGTTGTTTTATTCCGAATGTTTACATATTTAAAGTAAACAGTTACTAATTATCTACCTTTGTATTAGAAACATTAGCTTCCCGAACAATTACCCACTCTTTAGTATACCTCCAAATATGAACATGGAAACACGCGATTTTCGAGTAATATTTTTGAACGAGTTTAAACTCGGCCATTCAGCAGCTGAGGCCGCTAGAAATATTTGCAAGGCGTTTGGGGAAGGGAGTGTTAATGAACGAACCATTCGTTGCTTGCCATGGTTTGCTAAGTTTTCAGCTGAGGATACCGACTTGGAAAACTTTCCCTGAGAAAGACCTCCATCCGTAATGAACAATGATGTCCTCAAACATACAGTAGAAGGAAACCCCTACCAAACAGTTAAAGGACTCTCAGCACAACCAAATACAATTGCATCTACCGTTTCCAGACATTTAAAGTGTATAGGGAAAGTAAAAAAGCTTGATACGTGGGTACCTCATGATCTCACTGAGCGGCAGTAAGACCCCATGTTTCAAAACATACCGTGCAAAAATTGAAATAACTGGGCTACGAAGTTCTTCCGCACCCACCATATTCTTCTGACTTGTCTCTTACAGATTACCACCTGTTCAGGAATTTAGACGACTTCGTCAAAGGAAAACGTCTTGAAAATGATGATCAAGTGAAAAGTGCGTTTTCAGATTTTGCTCAGAGTTTTTCAGTTGGAGGATAAAAAATTTGGTGTCACGTTGGGAAAAATGTGTAGAAAAAGAAAGTAAATACTTGGAATAAAATTATCTTGTTTTCATATCGTATTTTTAATAAAAATCCTTTACCTTGAAAGGGACATTTCATGTGACACAACCCTATAGTATAAGACTCAAAATATTATTCCATTGGTGTTCCTTTTTGTTTATGCATCTAATCCAAAGAACTGTACAAGGATTAGACCAAATTTAATTTGTTTTCACTAATTAACGCGTTTACAATTTTTCAACCGATTTTCAATTCCTGCTCTGTGAAGTGGCTTGCTAGCAGTCTAGTGAGTGCTTATTTTGCAATTTATATTCTCCGGGCAGTTTTTTCATCTTAACCACAGATTTATGTCACTAAGTATAATTCCAAAGGCAGTAAAACTATTTTTTTAAATAAAAATGTTTTTATTTTTTCTCTTGTAAAAAAAATAGATAACACGGATTTGGAAAATAACACCGGTGCACGCGCCGCCTGATAAGACAGACTAGTTAACGTTAATACGTATTAGGGATACTGACTTTATAACTACATGAGTCACAGAGAGGTTTCTCAATCCCTTAATCGATCAACCACTGATGCAACAAAATAAATCCTTAGTCAGCAGGTATAGAACCCAAGTACCTTGAAATTAGTAGTAACCTTCATACACACGTACCTCATAAATATGCAAAATATATGCCCACGAACATAAGTATGAATTTTTAGTAAAATTTCATATAAGTCTGACGCAGTATATCCACAAAATTTAAGGAGGATCTTAAATTTTATTTTATTTATTATTTTTTTTTTTTTTCTTATCTGCCTCTACCCTTGAGGGTCATTGGCGTTGTCGAAATAATTATATTTTATGGTTGAATCCTATCATTTTCGTGAATTCTATTAATTTGTTTATATTGTCTTCCTCATCTTTAAGTATTTCTCTCATGTCTTTCTTTAGATTCAATTTTTTTCCTGACTGCTCATAAAGCGGGCACTCAATTAGCAAGTGTTCTACAGTTAGAGAAGTATTGTTACATTTTTCGCAGGTTGGCGCTTCCAGGCGTCTCAAGAGGTAACCATGCGTAAATTGGCAGTGCCCAATATTTAGCCTGCATACAATAATTTCCTCTCTCCTTGAAGATCTTGCACTAGTTCTCCATTTTTGACAGTCGGATTTAATTGTTCTCAATTTGGATATTTTCCCTCTCCACCCATAGTCCCACTCTTTCAGAAGAACTTTCTTATAGCTACTCACCCAATCCTCCATTGTGGTTTCTTTTATTTGAGTAATCTTTACGGCTTCATCTTTTCTGGCTGAATCAGCTTCTTGATCGGCTCTTTCATTCCCAATAATCCCATGATGAGATGGCACCCAAATCATAATTACGACTTCAGACATTATGTTTGTTTCCCACCATTCATTTATTATGTCTCTAATTATGGCATTATTTTAAGGCATATTTAAACCTTTCTCGGTACACATCACCTTTACTATGACATATTCTAAACCTATATTAAACAAAACAGGTGAAAGGGAGTCACCCAGTTTCAAACCCGATCGCACCTCAAATCTCTCGGAGTAATTATGACCGATTCTAACTTTATGGAATGTTTCCGACAAACACATTTCTACTAGGTTTACTAACTTTTTAGGTATTCCCTGCTCAATCATGATGTTATATAACTTCTGACGGTCTATTGAATCATAAGCCTTTTGAAAATCGATAAAAAGTTGATGGACTACACCGTTGTATTCTAATTTTTTCTCTAATATTTGACGTAAGGAAAATATTTGATCAATAGTCGAGCGATTCCGCCTAAAACCACATTGGTAAGTCTCCGATAATTCCTTACGGAAATAAAAAATCATTAAATAATGAAACTGAATTATGTTTCTCTTCCATTTTGAAGATAGTAAAATACCATTTAAAGATAAGGAATCTCGGTTGAAAATGATTGATAAAAGCATCTTAACTAATCTTTTTCAAGAACAAGTAAACATTATTGAACAAGTAAATATGATTTTATATAAATAGAGAGGATTAAGTTGAAATATTAAAAAAACACTACAAACTTACTTAACAACCAATAGTTTATTCTATTGATTTTTTTTTTAATATTAAAAAGACTGGCAGAAGACATTTATGTGAAAATATAGTTATCAGAGAATTTGAAGAGGGTCGGAGAAACAGCGTGGAAGAGACATCAGATAGCCGAGTGTTCAACAGGTGATCCTTTACTCAACAACATAGCTTCTCTCTCTCCGTATATATTTTATAATATTTTTTAATATATATTTCAATATATAACAAACTTTTGATTTCATATTATAATAATACAATATAAATTTTAAATATTTATAATATAAGATAAAAAAGGTATTCAATTCTTTAAAAAAATCTTTATAATCATTATTTAACTTAAAGAAAAAAATCTATATTCACAGGTTTTATCATTATATTATTATCCTTTAACAGTAGCTTAAATTACTTAATTTACACATTTCAGTAAATAGCATTAACATTTTAATTGAAGGTATCAAAGAGAAAACTTATAACTAAATAGATCTATATAATTTTTATTTTTCAAAGTACGAAAATTAACATACTAATCTATTTATAGACGAAAATATTGTTTTTTTAAAGCATAGTATTCATACTCTAAAAAAAGAAAAAATATAATAATAACTTGAATTGCTTTAAACGAAGTAGGAATCCACTGTCGTTCTGAAGTAAAACTACGAAAAAAAAAAATTGAATTCTTATTAAAAATCTTAAAAATTAAGACTACACTGTGTTGTGTCCATATAAAACAAAAAAACATTTAAATGCATATATCTATTGAAAATACTTATGTTTTGTTTCTTTTACATTTATGACCATTTTAACTTATCAGTATAGTGTTATAATACGAACTCAGATGAATATTTGATTTGTTTATATTTTTAGAATGTTGTATAAAACATTTTTTTGTTGTAATTATTTTTTAAGGTTTAGGACATGTTTCTGTCTATTGTCGAATATTTGCAAATAAAGCATTATAATACTTAAGAAAAGATATGATGATATGTAGGCAAAATTTTTTGTTATCTTCAGTTTCTTTGGCATTCTCAGCTTGTAAATTAAACTTTTCAGTGATGTAAAGGTATGCTATTAGCTTAGGGAGATGTACTTACAAGCTGTAAACGAAACACGATGAGCGTAGATGTGACGATGTCGCAGTGGCGGGGAGAACGATACTGCCCTGCCGAAGACTGGGAGCGGACTGAGGGTATAGCACCCCTTCCCCACTCCAGTTACCTCCCTCCACTTCCCCAGTTACCCCCACTACTTCCTCGGTTACCCCCACCACTGCCCTATCCACTTAGGGGCCCTTAGTCAACTGTCCCTGTGTAGGTCACAGTTTGAGGTCTCCGCCAAAACTCAACCCTAATACTCGCCAACGCAACTTCTACGTAGCATGTTTATAATTTTTAAAATAATAAAAATAATTAAATTGTTTAGACAATACTTCCTATAACGAATTTTCCTTCCATAGAGATTTTTTAAAAGCGCAACACGCGTCTTTTAATTAACTCTGTTTTTTTTTTAAATCAGTTATTAACATTACATAAAAAGTTTAAAGAATGATACTGAGTTTCGATGATAAAATTTATTTTCAATAATATGGTGGCGCAACACACGACTTTCACCTTCTTCTGTTGTTAAAATCAATTTAAGAATTTTTAAATATTGAGATAAAAAAAGTTTTAAGAATTAATTGCTTTGAGTTTTAATAGAAACATGTGGTTTGTCAAATGATCGATTATATTATTATCTATAAGAATCCGTTACTTTTGGTCTCTTTTCATCACTCTCCGTTTCCTTTTACAACTTTGTGTATAGGATAATATATTTCCTAAAATCTTTAGCTTTCCAACGATATATTATGGGTGTATAACTATTATTAGGGGAGCGGCGTGGTCTAGTGGGTAGAGCGCTAGTCTACTGTGCTCCGGGTCCTGGGTTCGAATCCCGTCTATGGCGGAATATTATTTATTCTATTATTTCAGCCGGTGGGTGATCTTGGGGTTTGGAGACCCTCCTGGGGTACAAGTGGGTACCCAAACATGAGAAAAAAACCTGGCGGCTGAACTTGATATCGGCCAAATCACCTCATTGCACGGCCGTTGGCCTAGAAACAGTACGAATCTCTACATGTAATGAGCCCAAAACTCTTCATGGGTTGTAGTGGTACAGGTTTTTTTATTACTATTATTATGTCCAAAAAACTAAAAATTATATTCGAAATTATTTTTGTTCTTCTCATTTAGTTGGATGTCAAATTCGTTTAACTTTACCTGTATATTATCAATACTAAAAAGATTATAAAGTTTATTTTTTCGGATCTACAAAATTAATGGTACTTTATAAAACGAAAATCAGAATCAAAACTACGTGGTATTGAAGCTGATTGAATTTTACATGTATATAGCGAGTTTCATCAAAATCGTTAGATCCGTTTTTGAGGAAATATTAAAAAAACAAGAAATTCATAGTTTAAAGTGGATCTCCTGGTTTTTCTGATTTTGATTTTAAAAAGTTACTGTAACATCTCAGGCTTATAATTGTCTTCAATATGAAATTTAATTCTCGAGAGGCTTTTCGTTTTCGTTTTTGACTCACGAACACACATACACACACCTTTTTGCGAACCTCAGTTAATTGGACACTGGAGACCATATTTCCCTATTGTACAGTCTATTTCCGTTTAAAACTGGAACACGGAAATTTTCACGATCGCAATATTTTGCCTTACTAAATGTTTTTATACATATGTAACTAAAAGTAACAACCTTAAAATCTATATATAACCCTGCAAATTATTAGAGAATAATGATACTATGGTTTTCAATTTTATCACATTATATAGCTGTGAAGAATATTAACTAATATCTAAATTTTTCAATTAATTTAAAGAGGTTAAGAAAGACGTAATTTCTACAGTTTATATTTACGGTAAATAGGCAATCAGTACATATCCGCTACTTCGCAATAGATTAAATGATTCTTTTGTTTCTTTTTTGTAAATAATTTAACGAAAAAGATTACGATGATAGTACAATAGCCTTAGAAGCTTAAAGACAAGGTTAAAAACCGGCCAATGACGATAAAATTTTTAAAAGAAATAAAACAGTTCTTGGTTAGTCGTACTTCGGGGGCGACTTCCAATGGTGGTCTAAAGACCCCACCTGGGTAGACCCTACCTTCATTCCTCTTCGGAACCGTTGAGATGGGAAAGATGGTTGGGGTTTAGCCATTAGAGGGAAACACACATTAAAACATAGTACTATTTTAATTATGTGCCGACGTTTCGGCCTACATTGTGGGCCTTCGTCAGGGCTAAAAGAAACAAGATAACAACCAATGTAATAGTTAGGCGTTATTTATTCTCCCAATAAAGTGATCGCTTTCACGTTCACGTATCAGGTTCACGCCTATATTAAATCGTCTACAGAACAATAGTTTTGTAAATTCTAACCAGTTTTTACATTATCCACGAATAAAGTTATACGCGTTTTGTAAAAAGCGTTAGGAAGTAACCGAGTGAATGTGAAGACATTTCTCTGAAAAACTCAGTCTCTAGAAGAAATCTGTATTATTGGCTGAAAAGTTTTTGATCTTTCCGGTTGTGACAAGGGAATGGAACACGTGTTTGGACCAGCTCAGTTGTGTGACCTAATGTTCTGGTGACAGCTGTCAATGCCAGACAATGTACCTATTGGCTGCTTCCTATGGGGCTTCAACAAATGGCAAAAGTATTCGTTGCTGATTCTGTCAAGTCTGAAGCCTGTAGGTGCGTTTATACGAGTCATTTAGATCAATAGAAGGAAAATAGGCAACTGCATAGTAATATTGTCGTCAAATTACATCTGAGAATGAAATGTGATTTTTTAAAACCATTCGGCGGAGATCAAATCTAATATAAGCAGAATGGTGTACTAGAGAGAAATGCTTTATTTATTTAGCAATGCTGCCCAAATACGTCGGGTTGATTATATAACACTTATCAATCACTTGGACATATTTTACATACATTTTCAATTTTTTTTTTCCTATTCCTATACAAATTTATAATATTTACAATTATTTTTTCCTCTTTTAGCCATTTACATTATTTTATTTTGTTTCTCTCTACCACTATATTGTAAATTTAGACCTCTGGTGCGCACATTACATAATCAAAATATAATCACATTCAGCATTTAATTGCCATACAGGTGACATTGGATAATCCCTAGGGAGTCCAAAATCACATTTTCTCCTAACACCGCTATATCTCCTAGGTCTTCCAAAAAGCTCCTTGGGCCACGAAGTCAGAACATTTGTGATGCAGTTGTTAACAAGTCAAGCGGCAGAATTTTTTGAGGAGGGTATTCAAAAACTGGTGCCGCGTTATGACAAGTGCCTCAAAGTTCATGGAAATTATATAGCAAAGTATATTAAGGTACAGGCTTTCATGTAAAAATAAAATTATTGCTATACTCTTGCACGTCTTTTTTTAATCCCAAAACGGTACTTACTTAAAAAACATCCCTCGTACTTTTCAAACCCATTATTTTAGGCTCTATTCCAAACATGAAGGCTACAAAGCTGACAACAATATGTAGCGGGTCTCAGCCTTCACTGAGGGATCAATGAATAAAAAATCTAGTGAACCCCATCACAGAAAGCATCCTTTCCTGCCTCCTCATCCCTCTCTTAAAATGTTCATCCAATTAAACGACATTTAAAAAAAAACTGCAATTATGAGACACTAAAAATTTACAACAGGTTATAGTATCATATGGATAAGCATATTTTTTTCTTAATTAATTAACTTTCTATAGTCGAATTTTTTTTAATTGATAAGATTATAAATTGAATTTTCCTTCATAGGTTTTTGCTGGTGCTATATGTGGGTGTATACCCGTATATATCATCGCCATTCATGCGGGTCTGTTGTGTTGATTAGTTTTTGGACCGAAATTACAGTTTTTAGGGGGCGGAAGAGAATAAAAATTTAAATATAGCTTAGCTCTTTATAATTTTTTTTTTTTTGACAATGGGTTCCTTAAAAATTAAGATCATTTAATTGACCAAATCAACAATAAACAAACGAAAAATAAATTGTTCAAGGTAACTTTAAATAAATTTCACTATTGTAAAATTTGATTGTAATGAAATATAAATATGATTGTTAAATTCAGTAAAAATATGTTGATTTTAAGATGTTATGATAAAGACCGATGATATCAAACGTCAACTGATAAGGTTAGGGGAAAAAAAAATCTATTCTGAGACTTAGTACCGTAAAATTACTAGGTTCCGACTAAACATTAATTTTAGATTGAATAATCTATCAATGAAAATTATTATACACCAAAACTTTCCATTACATTATACAACTTTGTATAAGACAACATTTTTTCAAAAATCTTTAGCTTTCCAACGGTATATCAGACAATTATATTACTATATTGTTATATCACTTGCAGATAATTCAAATCTTTCAATCTATATTCCTCCGCTTCTTCACCCGCTGTCCCTTTTACGTATCCAATAAATCATTACACAAAGACCTCAACATACCAATCGTAACGGATATCATTAAAAAATATTACAAACATTTTCACGACCCACCCGCTGGACATCCAAACCTACTGGTACAAACATTGCTGACTGATACACTACCACAAAACCCACCAAGGAGACTGAAACGCCTCTGGAGCTAGGTCTCTACTTCTTTAGCAGATCTTCCACGCCAAGGAGTGCCTTCACTGGGAGGTTTCTTCGCTCACGAATTCAGAAGTATCCTGAAGGAGGTTTTTCGTAACGGTCATCAATGTTACAATATATGCCTAAAGGCATTTGTATATTACTTGTTGTCAAATACTTAAAAAAATAAAAAATATTTTTATATATTACTATGTTCAGTGAAATTTTTTTTTTTTAATATATTTTTTTATTTAAATTTACAACTGTACAAAAAAATACATAAGTAAATATGCTGTAATGTTATAACACATTGAATGAACATGAAGAGAAACTGCCCATTGGCAGCACTCTTTGGTAGTGAGTCTAAACAAAAGGTCTCGAGGCCATCTTCTTTTCAGACGCCTCGGAGGATTATCAGGAATAAAAGAGGGAACAAGGATTGAAACTAATGGATTAGAGTGGGAGTGGAGTTTTTCATGGAAGGTGTGATACCTGGTACGGGCCAAATCAGCAACATATGGAACATTAAGATCATTGTGGATGATATTATTCGTGACAAAGTAAGGAGCGTTAAGGATTTTGCGAAGGACTTTGGATTGTAAGGATTGGATACGGGAAGAGTTTGATGGTTTAGTAGAGCCCCAAAGCTCTACTCCGTAGGTCCAGATAGGCCTTATGATGGTCATGTAAATGAGTCTTTTGTTGTTAAGTGAAAGGTTAGAGCGTCTGTCTAGTAAGTGTTGGAGTAGCCAAAATCTTCGTGCAGTTTCTTGTCTCTTCAGTCTTGTATGCGGATTCCATGTAAGTCGTTTGTCAAGCAGGAGTAATAAATATCGGATCTGTTCGGATCAACCGGGACAAGCGGAATATCATTAAAGGACACTGTAGGGCAGGATGTCATAGGTTTTCGACGAAGGGTAAAGGTAATTTGTTAGGATTTATTGGAGTTGATTTTAATTCTCCAATTCTGACACCATACCTCAAGGTCTCTGATGTGGGATTGGAGAGTTTGAGAGGCTATTGTAGGATCATTATTAAATAAAATATATTTGTTCTTTTCTCCTTCAGTTATTTATCGAATTCTTTTATCTTGTATATTTAAATTTTTTATGAATTTTTTTTCTCTCTCTCTCTCTCTCTTCATATCTTTATTTAAACCTGTCAGAAGATGTCTGACAATCAGCAAATGTGTTGGACAAAGTAAGATCAGACATGATAGGCATGGGGAAGTAAAGTGCCCAGCAGCACCCCTTCCAAGGCTTTAATCTAGCTGAGGAGGTCCCTCATCCAGCTTCGTTTTAGCCCTCTTCTAACCGGCATTTCAGCTACTGACATGCCGTTCATCCTAACAACACAAATTGCTAATTATTTTTCGAATCAACAAAATTACAGTTATTTTAGGAGAAGTTTTTTTAATATCGGCATTTGAACCTTGTCATAGTATTTTAGACAGAACGAAACCTACATGATATTAAAGCCCTCTAATTTTTTTTTTTTTTTACAAATGACCGTTAAGATTTGACATCAAATCCTATATGGTGTATGGTTTAATATTATGTTTGCCATAATTTAATAAAAACTTAGGTTAAAGAAACAAAAATACTTTTAAAAATCATTAAATTAAGTAAAAAGAGATTAAATAAAACAATAATAATATTAAAATTAAAATAAATTCTGTGACGTTCATTTTTTTTATTATTATTTTTTTTTTATATTTTACAGTGAGCGTTAATGAAGAAGTGCTTGATCATCTTAAGCTTTTGTTTATCTAACATTTTTTAAAAAATAGCTTCTGTTTCTAGGGGAACCACTACTTCTCTTTGCATCCCACATTTTCTGCATCGGAATAGAATGTGACGCGGGTCTTCGGGGACTTTGCATGTTACACACTTGCCATCATTTTCTATTTTCATTAAATGTAAATATTTTTTTGTGCAGCCATGGTTAGTTTGTAGCCTTAGTAATTGTACAATTTTTACTTTCACTTACTATATATAGTAAGGGGAAGTATTGCGATCGTGAAAATTTTCGAATTCCAGTTTTCAACGGAAATACACGTTTTAGGGTCCCCTGAGTCCTGCAGAAAGGTCTGTGTGTGTGGTAACTCCTGGGCGGAAACGAAATATCCAATGAAACTGAAATTTCATATTTAAGACAAATATACGCTCGAGACGTTACAAAACCTTTTCATCAATAGAATAGAATAGAATAGAATAGAAATTTTTTTTATGATTTATTTATCAAAATGAGCTTACCAGAATAGCCACTTTATATCATGCATTTTGCACCTTTTTTTGATTTTCTCGAAAAAGGTTCCGAAGATTTTGTTTAAACTCGCTATATCGATGTAAAATTTAATGGGCTTTAATATTATGTAGGTTTTATCCTGATTAAAATGATCTGACATGGCTCAAATGCCGATATTTTAAATTTTCTTCCCCTAAAGTACCTTTAATTTTGTAGATTCAATAAAAATAACTATATTATCTTGTTCTTTGTATAATAACTATATTATATATTTATCTGTTTTATGAAAAACAGATAAAATATAAATTGAATAAATTCGATACCCAACTAAAGGAAAACAGAAAAAATATTTTTTTAATGAAATTTTTTTCGTTTTTGAACATAAGAGCAGTAATATACATGTAAGATATACCGTAGGAAAGCTTAAGATTTAAGAAAAAATGTTATCTCATACACAAGCTTTTAAAAGTTAATAGAGAGTGATGAAATGAACATAAAACTAACTGATTATTTTAGATAATAATATAATAGATTTTTTAATAAAACACATGTTTCTATATAAATTCAATTTAATTAATTCCTTAATAGTTTAACGTATTTTTATCTCTATTTTTGAAAATTCTTTCATTGATTTTAAAAATGGAGGTAAGTGAAAGTCGTGTGTTGCCTGTACCAGATTTTTTTTCTATCGAGTTGTTTGTTCGTAGAGAACCATGGTATCAGGCTCACAGTTGGCTGGGATTGATAATATCTTTACCTTTAAATTGTTAAAATCATTATAGCGCGATTAGTCGAAGTCGTTATTGACGTTTTTAAAAAAAATAGTACAAAATGGGTCTTCTAAGTATTCTATTTTATTGATAAATTTGCGTATTTATAAAAGCTAAACGAAAACTATGTTTTGTATTACAAAACACATGAAGGTTATGTCTCCTTGGCAACCACATGTGTTGACGCCACAGTACTCCCCCTCCCTACCTCCACATCAGAAGGTTGCCTGTTCAAATCACGTCGGGGTCACCAATATGTGGTGGTATCACCACATAAATAACATTGATAATGAATTATATCTTTATTACAATACACACCACATGTAACATTGTTTTTTAAACACAGGTATTTTTTGTAATACAAAACACATGAAGGTTATGTCTCCTTGGCAACCACATGTGTTGACGCAACAACTAAAACAGTTTTATATAACAATAATATGAAATAAATTATTCTCGTGATAGTAAGATTAAATGAAATTCAAGTCAAAGTCAAATTCATAATTTTTTCAGCAAATTCATAATTTTTTCAATCGAATTCATAATTTTTTCAGTCAAATTCATAATTTTTTCAGTCAAATTCATAATTTTTTTCAGTCAAATTCATAATTGTTTCAGTCAAATTCATAATTTTTTCAGTCGAATTCATAATTTTTTCAGTCAAATTCATAATTGTTTCAGTCAAATTCATAATTTTTTCAATCAAATTCATAATTTTTTCAGTCAATTTCATAATTTCTTGTACCCATTTTATACAGTCCAGTTAATGAGGTTTTGCTACCAAGAACATAACATTTTTATTAAATCTTATTGTTTTTTATCCATTTAACGTCACTTTATGTTACTGTGCTTAATCCGACGGTGCAGCGGGAGTCTTAAGTTTTGCCTATCCAGGTTTTCTTAAGATAGTAGGGATCTTTTACGCGTTCCACTTTTTAAATATTTTAAGAGTCACCTGTGGTGCTCAAATTTAGGGCGATCTGCTGGTTTTGGACTTGCGACCTTAAGCATTAAAGGCTGTTATGCTAGCCACTACTCCACAGATGACCCTCAATGCATTCAACAAGGTGTTTGAATCTGCCGGGTTTGAACCCGTGACCTTGTGCATATTAATCTTTAACGCCTTGCTGAATGCATCCAGGGTCACCTGTGGAGTAGTGGCTAGCATAACAGCCTCTTTTAAAGGACGAAATAACCATGGATTTTTACTCCCTAAAAGCAAATATAGGGCCATATGCCAGGTATGAACTCGCCATCTAGTGGATAGAAGAATGTTATGCTAGCCACTACTCCACAGGGGAACCTCTATGCATTCTAAAAGGTGTTAAGGACTAATATGCCCAAGGTCACGGGTTCAAACCCGGCAGATTCAAACACCTTGTTGAATCATTGAGGGTCATCTGTGGAGTAGTGGCTAGCATAACAGCCTTTTATGCTTAAGGTCTCAAGTCCAAAACCAGCAGATCGCCCTAAATTTGTGCGCCACAGGTGACTCTTAAAAGATTTTTAAAAGTGGAACTCGTAAAAGATCCTGGCTAGGCAAAACTTAGGACTTATAGTAAGATTAAATTAAATTCACTACAGCATAATTATTTCAGTTTTATAATTAGGAATAATTTATAAATAATAAGGATACCTATAAAACCATTTCTAGGAAAAGCGATTGTATAAAATATGAAAGAAAGGAAAGTGGACACGTGAATACTGTACAGACGAAAGCAACCATTTTGAAAAATAATGGAAAAATACGATGTGCCAACTGGGAAATCCTAAGTCAAGGTATTCCCAACGGTTGGTGCTTTATATAACAATATTTTACGCTGTTTTAGAACGACATTTCAGTTTTACGGCTCTGAAAAATAGCTTCTTTCATAGAAACCTCTTTTCTTCACCTTGATACATCTCTACAATGCAGGATGAATAAAAAAATTTACTTTTTAGTAATTTATGAAACATAAATAAATATTCTGCCAATCATTGCAATGGTTTATTATTTTTCAAAAACTATTTTATTGTATAACAGTTTATATAGGTGTTTACAGGCTTGACTATAAAGATATATTAAAAAATAATTTAATAACTAAAAAAAAATTCGCCAATCACGACCGCTAATTTCAAAATGCTATTTCTAAACCAATTTTAATTATTCCTTATTTGTTTTCAAGGAATTTATTTTTATGTGGTGCAGCCAAAAAGAGAAACATTTGTAAAATGTAAATCTTTTATATCAATATATTCCAAAACAACGGAAGATATCGAACAATATTTAAAGTAGATAAAATGTTTCACTTAATAACTAGTTTTTACTGATTTTTCTTTTTAATTTTTGTATCGTATTAACTTATTACTATGTGACATTGTTAATTATTCTTTTTAATACCTCTTATTGACTTTAAAATTTGTTGCATATATTTTATATATATATATATATATATATATATATATATATATATATATATATATTTTTTTTTTTTTTTTTTTTTTTTTTTGTATCTTCACATGTTTCATTCACACCTGTCAATGAATGTTGAAAATCAGCGAATTGTTGTATAATAATTTTTAAAGTTTTTTAATAATAGACACCTAACTTATAATAATTATTTTATAAAACATTTTAATTATTCACTTCACTACAGTGTTTTTAATGTAATGGAAATTGTTATTTTTACTTTATAGAGTCCTGAAGGTGGGAGAAGATCCCGAAAGGTCAAATGTTGATTTAATAAAACCATTAGTTTTTTTTAAAGAAATTAATCAGCTCAAATATCTACTTTTAATTGTTTTTATTATTATTTATTAAGATTTACAACTGTATTAGTTTATACATCAAGTAAATTATCTGTCAGATAATATACATTAAGATAAAATGCCCATTGGCAGCATTCTACTAGGTGTTCTAAACAAGAAGGTCTTCTTTTCAGAGGGCTCTGAGGATTGTCAGGAATGGAAGCAAGGATTGAAACTAGTGGGTTAGAGTGGGAGTGGAGTTTGTCATGGAAGGATTGATATCTGGTTCGGGCCAAATAAGCAACAAATGGGATGTTAAGGTCTTTATTAGTTTATTCGTGACAAAGTAAGGAGCATTGAGGATTTTTCGAAGAATTTTGGATTGTACGGATTGAA
The DNA here is from genome assembly GCA_023052935.1 of Piezodorus guildinii. Taxonomy (NCBI): domain Eukaryota; kingdom Metazoa; phylum Arthropoda; class Insecta; order Hemiptera; family Pentatomidae; genus Piezodorus; species Piezodorus guildinii. Next base: position 17,902,193 of record CM041293.1, on the reverse strand, counting down.
TTGAAGGAAGAATTTGATGGTTTAGTAGCCCCAAAGATCAACTCCTTATGATGGTAATATAGATGAGCCTTTTGTAGATAAGTGGAAGGTTAGAGCGTCTGTCCCGTGAGTGTTGAAAAAAGCGAAAGCGACGGGCAGTTTCTTATCGTTCCAGTCTTGTGTGCTGATTCCATGGTAGACGTTTGTCAAGTAGGAGTCCTAAATATCGAATCTGTTTAACCGGTCTTAACTCCATTAACGTTTAACAGGCAAATAATGTGGAAAGGGAAAAGAGAGAAATCTACGAAAAATGTATTTCCTCAAGGAAAAGTTTCGCGAAAGCTTCAGCGAGAGAGACTTCAACGTCAGGGACCTATGGTTCGGAGCACGCGGAACTGTGCCTAGTTCAACAAGGAGCTTCATGGAGGATATAGGTGTCGATGTCAAGGATGTAGCAAGGATAGCAAAGAATATAGTCCTTTACTTCGTGGGAATTATACATCATCACAATTCCTCATAGCGGGTAAAACAGGGATCGCTGAAAGAATGTCCTTGTGGGTGTGCATGTTTTTATTTATAATTTAATTCTCTTCTAATAAGGAAAAATAAAAGTAAGCTATGTAAATGGCTAACCAATTAGGTTGGGGAGCATCGCTTGTTTAATAAAGTGTATCTCTCTTACATATACATAAATTATTTATACAGGTTGGTATTTTTATTATTTTATTTTATTATTGCCATATTCGTCTAATCGGACAAATTTTTATGAACCGCCATTTTCACCTGAGGTGAGATTAGGTTTTTGAAATATGAATACTGCCTCCTCCCGACTGCCATCCTCGAGATGCTGCGATGACCAGATAAGTGAGTGTGTAGTGCCTTAGTAGCAAAGGTAATGAGGAAATAACTCACGTGTGGCTTAGATAACAAAATATTTATACTTCATATATTTTACAAAAGTAGATCTTATATCCCTTTCCAACAAGGGAATTGTTTCTTGACCATCGAGCTAAACACACAATAAGATTTTATTTATTAGTGACATTGCATATTAGAAAAAATAAAATTATAAATAGCGAGAGTATACTCACTCAGGCTGGCCGATGGAGAGGCAAGTCCTGTTATAATTTCTGCATTTCCAGCCCTTCTCGCAGCAGAACTTCTCTCCGCAGTAAACTTGCTTCCAATGGGGGCCTAGCCCCACCTCGCTGGAATCCTCTACAAAATTAATTTTACGACAATTAATTTATATTATAATAAATATGTTATAATCAAAAGTCGTTATAATCAAATTAAGAATTTTCAAATAGAGTGATGAGAAAAGATTAAAGAATTAAATACGTTGAGTTTCCATAGAAACATGTGTTTTATTAAATAATCTATTATATTATTATCTACAAGAATCAGTTAGTTAAAATAAACAGAAGTAAAAAAAATGAACTCCAGGAAAAACGTTTTCATAACCCTCCGAACACACAAGTATACTAAAATAAATACATTAAAAGAAATGGCGAGTTAAAGTACGCAGGATCGAAATAATATTCAGCTCAAAAAAACGGATAAAATATGATAAAAAAAAAAATTCAATACATATAACAACAAAAATTGTTAAAAGTAAAGTCGAGTTGAAATGTGCGCGAACGATGAGAAATAAAGCTCAAAACGTAATCATAAAACCCTATAATAATAATAATAGGCTTACCGAACCCGAAGGTTCGATGCCGATACCACCAAATTCTGTCTACACAGACTCGTCCAATGGTCACTGTTCAAGCTCAAGCCCCCAAGATCAGCCTTAACGCATACTCCCATCGACGCTTCGGCCTACCTTTCGGACGTCTACCAGCGGATCAGCGAATACCAACTTTCTCGGAATCCGCTCCTCATCGAGCCCAACAACTTTACTCGCCCATTTGAGTCTCCGCGATGCTATCAACTCAATTATATTCACAGGATACAAGTTCCGCAATTCCGCGATGTGCAACCTTCTAAACTCCCCAGTGGCCTCATCTCTCTTCGGACCAACTATTTTACGAAGTACCTTATTTTCGAAAACCTTAAGTCTTTGTTCATCCTTCAAATTAAGCGGCCACGTTTCACATCCGTAAAGAACCGTCGGAAGAATAATAGTTTTATAAATTCTAACCTTTAAGATTTTAGACAGAAGCCGCGAGCTAAGTAATTTAGCAAATGAATAATAACACGCATTTCCCACCTTTAATCGGGACTTTATTTCTTCCTGGATTTCATTTTTTCTTGTTATCATTGAACCTAAATACTTGAATTTCTCTACGTGTTCAAAAGTATGACCTGATACATCAATATTACCAAGATCGACACCGTTTCTGCTACTAATCATATATTTCGTCTTATCGGTATTTAATTCGAGACCTATTTGTTTACCGGTTTTTATTAACACACTTGTATTTAGTTGTATAGTTTCCGTGTCTTCACCTAGTAGTACCAAATCATCGGCATACCCCAAAACCGGAATCTTGTCACCCATATTTAAGCCTTTCTCGGTGCACATCACCTTTTCTATAACATATTCTAAGGCTATATTGAACAAAACAGGTGAAAGAGAGTCACCCTGTTTTAAACCCGATCGCACCTCAAATCTCTCGGAGTAATATGACGATTCTAACTTTTGGAATGTTTCGACAAACACATCTCTACTAGTTTACTAACTTTTTAGGTATCCCTGTTCATCATGATGTTAATAGCTTCTGACGGTCTATGAATCTAAGCCTTTTTAAAATCTATATAAAGTTGATGGACTACACCGTTGTATTCCAGCTTCTTCTCTAATATTTGACGTAAGGAAAATATTTGATCAATAGTCGAGCGATTCCGCCTAAAACCGCATTGGTAGTCTCCGATAATTTCCTCAGCGTATTCTGTGATTCGGCTAGTTAGTATTGACGAGAATATTTTATAGCATACTGGGAGAAGAGAGATTCCCACGATAGTTGTTACAATCAGTCCTCGGTCCTTTTTTGTGAATCGGAATAAGTATTGATTCTTTCCATTCTTCGGGTATTTTTTCATTTTCCAGATCTTTTTAACTAAAACATGTAATTTGGAAACGCCCGCTTCTCCACACGCTTTGATTAATTCACTCGTGATATTATCATTTCCTGCAGCTTTATACCTTTTTAATTTTCCTATCGCTATTTCAACTTCCTCTTTACTCGGTGCGTCTACCCATGGTTCAGCGCTCTGGTATTCAGAGGGAGGAGATTGATTATTGTTTTCTGTATTTAGAATGCCATCAAAGTGTTGTTTAAATTTATTTAATATCTCAGTCGGATCCGCAATTATGTTGTTATTTGCATCTTTGACCCCATTCAATAGAGGTTCAAATCTTTTACGCGATTGGTTTATACCTTAGTACATCTCTCTTACGTTATTTTCGCTTCTGTGTTTTTCTATTTCTATTATTTTGCCTTTAAGATGCTCTCTTTTCTTGTTTTTTAAGAATTTTGAAGTTTTGTTTTTTACTAACCGAAAGTAAGCCACATTATTATCGCTTGGATTATTTAAGTTTAGTTTAGCGGTTTTTCTTTTTCCACACATATCTTGACAATCCCCGTCGAATCAGGATTTGTTCTTTTTATTTTCGATCTTCCCAAGATACAAATTACCGACCTCTTTAATATTATCCCTGATCCCTTCCCATAATTTGTTTACATATTCGTGTTCCTCGTCTGAAGATTCCAAAGCATCGAACCTATTTTTTACTTCTATCGCGAATTTTTTTCTAATTTCGGGGTTATTCAATTTAACAACATCAAAATTCTCGGGATGAATATATTTCGGTGATCTCTTTTTAGTATTTAGTTTTTGTCGAAGTTTCGCGATTACTAATTCATGATCAGAACCGCATTCTGCACCACGATACGATCTCACGTTAATTATGCTACTTTGCCATCTGTTTTGTACTAAAACATGATCTATTTGATTCCGAGTTTGTCCATCCGGCGATGTCCACGTATACTTATGAATGTCCTTATGTTTAAACGTAGTACTTTTGATTATTAGGTTTTTCGAAATGGCAAAGTTTATTAGTCGGATTCCATTATCATTACTATATTCGTGCAAACTTTCTTTACCGATTGTAGGACGATATACTTCTTCCCTTCCAACCTTTGCATTCGCGTATAATACGATTTTAGACCAACCGACCCTTAGAATATAAATCGCATTTACTTCTTCACTAAGAAGAATGTTAACCATTTGACCACGACTGAAATGCAACGATATCTTTCCTAGATGAATCGTAATGGGAAAGAATTTTTGTTAGCACAATCTCCCAAGGGCCAACTCGGCCTGTCGCGCCAATGGAAACACAATCAAATAATTCTTTAATAAATTAACCCAAAACAAAGGCATTTCAGTTTTATAATCCGGTAACTGAAGATCGTGTCCTTAATACACCAAGGTCGTCACAATAACTCTTATTTTTTAATTTTTATCTGACTTTTCAACTCGTGGCGGATTATTTGCTGTACGGATAATCCAACAATAAATAATGTGATTCTTGAAGAATCTTGAAGAATACTTCAGGGAATAAAAAGATAAAGGTTTTAGCGAGACAAAGCTTGATCGTCTATTATCATATTTAATTATGTAGGTCTTTAGGCTCTTTAATAACTAAAAAAAAAAACGAAATTCAGGAGATGATACAGTCGCGGTAATATAAGCGAAATACGTTTCATTTTCCAGCAGCAAAATTTTTCTTACCGTTTCCGCCCGGGAGTTACCACACACACACACACACACAGACCTTTTTGCGGGACTTGGTTATTTGGACTCAGGGGACCCTAAAATGTGTATTTCCGTTGAAAATTGGAATTCGAAAATTTTTACGATCGCAATACTTTATCTTACTATATACAGTAAGTGAAAGTAAAAATTGTTAAAACATAAAAATAAACCAATTTAAATAATAAATAGTTTCTCCTATGATGTCAATGACCTTTAATAACCGATGGTTCATAGAACCACACAGATTTTTGGTATGATTTGGCTTTTTTTCTTTTAATGGTATTCGCAACATCCTGAACCGCTTTCCGTAACAGTTCTCCTGAATTAAACGATCCCTTCAGGTAGACTTCTTGAAAGAGACTCTGCCAATAGTTCTCGATTGGATTTATGTCTGGGGAGCAAGATAGCCTCTTAAGCGTTTGGATATTCATCTCCGAAAACTCCTGTTTAGTAGCTTTTGATAAATGGATAGGAGTATTTTCTTGAAAACATTTAAAATTTCGTCAGGGAAGATAGTCTTCAATTATGGCAACACTTTTTCTCTGACTAAGCTTAAATAGTTTTGGCTATTAGCATTCCCTTCAATTTTTTTAAGGACATAATTCCTTGTACGCGGTTATGGCGCCCTAAACCATAATACCTCCTTTTTTCATCTGTCGCTTTGGACAGTTAAAATATGTCTTTTTTCCACTTCCAATATAGCAAAATTCATCATCTGGACCATCTTCTGAAAATATCTTTTCATAAGTGAAAACAGTCCTTTCCTAGATAAATTCACCCATGGATAGCCATTCCCGGACTTTGGCGACCCTGATCTCTTTGTGTTGTTTTGTCAGGGGAATTTCTTTTTCGATTTTCTTCCACTTAATATTCATTTTCGGTTACGTTTTTTGAATCATTCGTGAAGAGGAGGCTATATTCCAATTTTCTTTTAATTTTCGTGATGAGACAATTTCAGCATCTTTAGCCAAACTACGAATTTCTTTTTATTCTTAATTATTCCCTTCTTCCCAACTTAGGATGGGTCCAGGCTAGTTTTTAATTCGGTTGTAGTCCGTTTTGAACATTTTAAACCCCGTTGAGTGGGAGAGGCGAATATTTTTCCAAGAGCTCGGTACTGAATCCTTTGCTCACCTCTTTCAATTAGATCCTAAGAATAAACCATCTTCATAAATTAGGGATGCTTCTTCTATGAGATTAAAAGAAACTACCTTTAATCTGTCATTTTTGTTGAATTTCTCACGGTTTACACTTAATTTTGGCCGACTATTATTTGTTTATTTTATAAGATTAAGATTAAAGGAAAACATAACACTACCTTTTTTCAATCTAAACATTTTCCGACTCTTAAAACTTATTAAAGACAACATTAAGAACACTAAGGTTAGTTGTTTCACCAAACAGCCACTTTTATATCGCATTGGCTTTATAATAAGGATTGTACACTTTAATTTGTCCAGAAGTGTATGTTAATTCATTAAAAAAAAACTAATAATTCTTAAATTTAATTCAATAGTTCTTTAATTGATTTTTTAAGTAAGTTAGAGTCATCTGTTGCCCGCACAATACTTTTTCACTTCTGTCATTGTTCTTGACTGGTATATATCGTTTTAATGCATCTCTCCTGTATTTACTGCAGTGATTAATGTGACTTAATGCATAGACAATCTCCGACATTTAATCTCTGGTGCATTATTCTAATCAGCCATCATGATAACAGCGGTCTTAGAAATGTCATTGTAACTTTAGTTTAAAATGAGTTTGTAGAAGATAAATTAATAATGATATTAAAAGAATCTGAGATTGCGTAATTTATTAAACATTCCCTAAGTTGCAACACTTGAAATCATATTGGGAGCATTCATTATTTTTTTTTTCGTTTTTCTATAGCAGTGCGGAAGTTTTTCATATATATATAGATAGAGAGAGAGAGAGAGAGAGAGAGTGAGATTTCTTTGCCTTATTTTACAATCATGATAGTCATCGGAAAGTTTAATGATAAAATTATAAAATTAAAACTCATATAAAAAAAAAAGTTGAACTGTGGTATATACAGATGTTTCCACCACAAATAGGTTATTATTGAAGATTAAAAAAAATACGAAAAGACTTACTTAGTGCTATTTCATAGAGAATTAAATTACCTGAAAAATGAAAAAAAAAAAAAAAGAATCATTGAAATCGGTTAAGAGCTAGCAGAGATATAGGGTTATGAAATTAGCAGTGGAGATATGTCATTTTCTTTTGAATTATTTATTGCTTTTCATATTACTCAATTCCCTATTTACAGCTTAATAAACAGTTATACCATAATATTGTAATTTGGAAATAATAGACCATTGTTTGATAATTTTAATAAAAATTTCAATGTAGTAACAATATATAAACTCATAACACAGTTATTTTTAAATATTGAGAAAAATATGTATAGAGTTTTGAAATCGTTAAACCGCAATAAACAAAGAAAAAAAATTAATAATCTTTTACAGCCAAGCCGCATTCTAGAAGATATGTGATTCCACCATAACTCGACTTTTATTAAAGATGGAGAAAAAATTGTTCTAGAATCTGAAATTTTTATTTGAATTATGTCATAGAAAATTAGAAGTAAACAAAATAAACAAAAGTTAATAGTAAAGAAGTAAGGTATGAATGCTTTAGGTTTATACTTTTCAATAAAAAACTTATGTCATAAAAACCTCCGCACATAATTCGAGGTCTTTTGTTCAAGATAATAAGAACTCTAATAACGAAAAAAAAAAAAATTCTGTCTGTCCGTACGTCTGACTCCGCACTGAATTATTTAGCTTGTGGCTCTTTACAAGAAACTAAAAGACTAGAATTTATAAAGCCATTACTATTCCTACAGTTCTGTGTGTATACGAGTACACACACTACTAGGGGTGGGCGTAATCGGATGATCGGACTTCGATGATTTAAATAATCGAATGACCGAATGATTAATATGGATTCTCGTCTCTATGATTCGGTTATCCGTGATTCTTATAATCCCTCGATTATCGTTAAACAATTCAGTTCGAATAATCATTCGTTTCTCCAAACCGATTAATCCGATAATCAATTCATTCCAATGATTGAAATAATCGAATGATCCGATAATCGTCATTCGATTATGCCCACCCCTACGCACTACATCTACTACTGCAGTAACTGCCAACGTATCCCTTGGTACACTTACATGATGTTTCATTGTGCATCTAAGGTGGGGCTGACGATAATGCCCTGATGACGATGCGGTAGATAATCAGATGAGTGAAATGCCACCGAAAAACTTTATATTTTATCCCATATAAGACTCTGCATTCTCACTATTATCCCCCTCGTTCCTTTAACCACAACCCTAAGGGAAGAAAATGCTTTTCAACTGATGGACAAACACTTTCAATCTATGGCTTTTTTTCAATTGGGATAGTTGTTTCAAAGTTACAGCTGTCTCTTAGTGACCAAATTGGGTTTTTTAACAAAAATGGAAAAAACTTGCCTATATCTGAGGAACGATTGCGGCAATATCACTCAACGGAATTCAATAACTAAAGTGACTTTTAGAAAGGAAATTTAACTTTCTTTCACTTTGAAAAAAATAAGACATTTTCTAAAGGAATCACTGTTTTCTAGTTTTAAATGAAAAATTCAAGGTTTTTTGGCTCCAAAAAGTTAGGCTCATCTCCTGCGATGTTGCAAACTCAGATTACTTTTATTAGGGCCCTTTAAGAGGTATTAAAATGATTTTCATCTTTGTCCGAATTAATTTTTACAAATATCCTTATTTAACTGGGCTGACTGAAGAGTTTAAAAGGTGACACAAATAGGTTGTATTTACCGAATGAATCGAACTATAACTGAGATTACTAAGTAAGTGACTGATAACTATGTTGCATCGCAATCTCACTTTTAAAAAAAGTACTTATGAAACTTAGCTGGCGGACACATATCTGTAGTTGAAAGATAAAAAACGAAATAAGAAAATAATTCACATAAACTTTCACAGAAGATCAACCCTCAAAATAAGAAAGTAAGTGTAGCACGACCTCCTCTAGAAAATTTAATTTTAATATTTCTATGAATATTTGGACTTGGTTTTAGATTTTCGGGACCTCAAAAATCTTCTTTGTTTCTTCTTCTTCCGTTAGCACGATAGGCCGTGTAGGTCCTTGGCCGCGTAGTGTGCGGAAAGAATACACTCACGTTTCTCGATGAAATTTTATATACCAGAGTCATCACTCCCTACGCCTCAAGCGTCTAACATACCCGAATCTTCTTTTAATTATGTGCTTCAAAAAGTCCTTCCGTGACCGGAACTCGAACTCGCAACCATCGGCATGGAAGACTCAGCCACGGGCTCCTCTTCTTTATTAAATTAGCTTTGAAATAGCTGCGAAACAAAACTACATTCACATACCAATCAAAGATGCGAGGAGGCAAGATTTAAAAATGACGAAAAAGAAAAACCTACTGACCTATGTCTCGGCCTACCCGTCACTTGAGCGCACATTTACTATTCAAGGGTACGTTCTTCACTGAGCTTAACAACTTTGCAGTGCCCATTTGAGCTACCGCGATGTTATACAGGAGGGGCACAAACTACGCAACTCCGCACTGTGTAACCTTCTAAACTCTTCAGTTCCCTCATCCTTCCCTTGACCAATTATTTTACGTATTAAATTGATTCATTATTGAAAATTTTGTAACCAATATTTATTTTATTAGTTTTTAAAATAATAACTTACGACTTATGTTGTTTTCAGGATTAGGACTTGGTAATGCCGACACCGAACCAAGAAGAAGAAAAGCTAGAAGAATGGATAATAACATGGTGTTGTCTTTTGGAGATTTCTTCTACAAAGGAGAAATATATATCTCTGAACCATCCTGGTGTGTCCTTATCGGTGAAGATTAAAGGATTTAGTAGACGTCTGTTAAACACTGTTTATCGACACGTATTATAATGCACAACATTAGCATTATCTGATGCATTGGGTAAAGTAAATTAAATTTTTTACACCTATTGATTAAATTAATTCTAGCAGTAATTCACGGCTTCGTCGTCACACTAAGTAAGTCGTTACTATCTTATTCTGTCTTGCCAGTTACCTTCACAGCATACCTCTCTTCATCATAACTTCCTTTACGAGCTCGTACCAGCGTCTCCTAGGACGATACTTCTTTTTTTTTGGAAACCATTCCAAACACCCCTTAAGCCATTATCCTTTCACATTCATCAAATGGCCAAACCGGTTGAGCCTAATTGTTTTGGTAGCAAAGATGGCCATTATTTGATTAAACAGATTTCTAATTTTATCTTTATGGAATTTTTCAAGTGGGTCCCTCTGTCAGGGAACTTTTTTTTTTTTTAAGGGACACTACTTTACTCGACAGTACTGTATGAAAGGTTCAGATTGTTTTTGGTTTTCTTAATGCTCATTTTTTTCCAGTTGTCTCTATATCATTCAAAATAATTGAAGCGTCTTAAGTTGCTCAAAAAGAAAATGTTATTTCCGTCATTTATTTCTGAAAATGTCTTTACCCTTCGCCGCAGATCCTGTCCACAAGTCAATTTCAACTCCACACCACTTCCCTGTTCTGACACAGTCCGGTATCTGGGTTTCCTACTAGACAAAAGACTAACCTGGAACCCCCACACTCGAATTAAACGACAAGAACTCAACAGACGATACGGCCAACTATATAGAATACTAAACAGAACATCAAAACCTTCTGTTGCCAATAAACTATTACTTTACAAAACAATTCTAAAACCGATTTGGACCTACGGACTCAAACTATAGGGGACAACTAAATTTTGGAACATCAAGCGTATCCAATCCCTTCAGTCCAAAGTCCTCAGAACAACAGTCAATGCTCCCTACTATGTTACAAACAAGACCTTACACAATGACCTGAATATCCCATTTGTCCTCGATCTACTTTCATCTAAATTCCTAAACTTCCACCAGAGGCTTACTCACCTTCCTAATCCGTTATCCCAATCCCTATCTACTAGCTCCAGCCACCCCTATAACCTCCTCGTAGGTTGAAGCGGCAGTGGCCTAGAGACCTCTTATAACTAAGCAATGCTGAGTGTTGACAATGACCAGCTTCTCCACTCATGCCTGAGAGTCTCTAGCGCCCTCTCTCAGTCTCCACTGGCTTATTCAGACCGGTGATGCGACTGACTGAGAGGTTTGATTAAGAGATCCCAGGGACAGTATGTCAATATTGTATATATATGTATGGATGTGACCAAGATTAAATTAATTATTTATTTATTTTATTTTTATCTTTATTTATTCTTCTTTGAAATTTTTATTTCATTTTTTTTTGTGATTGTTGCTGCTGCTGTTGCATCTGAGGAAAACTGCTAGTCTCCTTCCCATATGTTCTAAACTTTTCGAAAAATTAATTTATAAAAGATTGGTTAACATACTGACTAGAGCAAAAAATAATACCTGACCATCAATTCGGTTTTCGCTCGTCACACTCAACGACACACCAATTACACAGAGTTACTGACTTCATTGCAGGAGCACTAGAAAAAAAGCAATACGCGATTGGAGTATTTTTGGATGTTGCCCAAGCGTTTGATAAAGTCTGGCACGAGGGGCTTCTCTTTAAACTCAAGAACGTACTACCTTACACATACTATCTTATTATACACTCTTTTCTCTCTGATAGATTTTTCTCTGTTCGGCAGGGCTCAGAAACTTCTTCAATCCGACCAGTCTTGGCAGGAGTACCGCAAGGATCGATACTTGCTCCGCTCCTATACATTGTATACACAAATGACATACCAACTCATCCCACCACATTGACTGCAACTTACGCGGACGATACTGCAATTTTAACCTTCAAACGACGATCCTATACTCGCCTCACTGACTCTACAAAATCACTTGATGATACTACAAAATTGGTACAAGCTATGGACAATTCGTTTAAATCACGACAAGTCAAAACACGTAACGTTCACACTACGACAAAACACTTGCCCACCAATTTTTATCGACAACAACCAAATTCCTCAGACTAACTCTGTACATTACCTAGGACTGACACTCGATCGAAGGATGACTTGGGGCCCACATGTCAAGATGAAAAGACAGACTCTTAACCACCGACTGAAAGTACTATACTCACTTTTATCTAAATCTTCAAAATTAAAAATTAGACAGAAATTGAATACATACACATACCATCTTAAGCCAATATGGACTTACGCTTCACAGATTTTTGGTTCAGCAAAAAAGACTCACATACAAATACTGCAAACATTTCAATCCAAAATTTTAAGACTCATAACGACAGCTCCTTGGTACGTAAACAACAGAACCCTACATACGGACTTACAACAACCAACAGTTGACCAACATATACGAACACTCTATACTCGTTTTCACAGTAAACTTAACGGACACGACAATAGACCTATTAACGACATGTCAATAGCTGAAATGCCAGTCAGAAGAAGGCTAAAGAGAGGCTGGATGAGGGACCTCCTCGGATAAAATAAAGCCATGGAAGGGGTGCTGCTGGGCATTTTCCTTCTTCATGCCTACCAAGCCTGGATCTCAATTTATACAGCACATTTGCTGATTGTCAGATACATTCTGACAGGCGTGAATATAGATTTAAAGAGAAAAAAAAAATTTTGTTTGTTTTTTTTATTTACTGTACATAAGGAATGAATGACTTCTTATAGCATTAATACTCATTGTCCAAGATTGTGGCAGATTGTATTATTTCTAAATAAATAATTTAAAAAAAATTCTGAAAATGAAATTCCGCAGCACAGAAGGTTAACAAAATTTGCAGAGTGTGTAGTGATGACGCCTTAAAACTTGACGCCTTAGAACATGGTGATGACGCCTTAAAACAAAAAACAGCTGAGAGATGAAATGTAATAAACCGAAACAGGCCATATTTAATCACTTAAAAATATTTACAAGAATCTAAAATCTCGAGTAAAAAACGCTACAAACTTATTTTACAACCCAATAGTTTTCTGATAATGTTTGTAATAATAACATATCTTTTCGGTTTTTACATTTTCTTTTTTAAACGGTTTATAGATACAAAAGTTTAAGAAAGAGTCAATAATATCTTTAATTTACAAACCAATTATGTCATGTTCTGTTATTGTTCAAACCCCTTGTTCGTAGTTTAAACCTTCTAAACCCGCACAACTGAACGGTATTGCGGGCGCAATACACATGCCGCCAGTGCCTGTTACTATAGTCTTGTACGAAAAATAATGAATGATTATGTTTTTTTTTAATCTTCAATATAATAGAGTTTTAGAACCAGTAAACCGTGATAAAAAAAAAAAAAAAAAAAAAAGGAATCATTAAAATTGATTAAAACCAGCAGAGATTTAGTGTTTTGAAATTAGAAGTGGAGATATGCCATTTTTCTTTGAATCATTTATTGCTTTTCATATAAGTTAATTGCCTATAAATAGCTAGATAAACAGCTATATCCTAATAATTATAGTTATTTGGAAATAATAAGCCTTTGTGTAATAATTTTTATTTTTTTCTTATTGTATCCCTGATCTTTTACAAATGTTTATAAATTTTGTATTTTTATAAATGATTTTTTTTATGATTTTTAGGAATTCTCCAAGTATTTGTTTTTTAAATAAACTTTTTTTTTTCCTATGCATTTTTTTTTTGTCATGGGTTTCATGTGGCGGGGGTATATAGCTTCTTTTCGGTAATTTTAGTGACTCATTTTGTGGTGTCACACGTATTGAAAATGAAGAATATTGATTTTTTTATATAATTTGTTGCTAACAAAAAGATTTTTGCGAGAGACCTAGTGGATGGAGCACTAGTCTACTGTCATCCAGGTCCCAGGTTGGAATACCTGCTGTGGGGAGAGTTCTTATATTGATTATGACAACTGAGGTAAGTGAAATTGGTGTATTGTGTGTAATTAAAATTGTGTGTCAAGGGTGGCTTTATCCTGATTCCTGAAGAAAAAAAAATTAAAATTCAGGCGGTCATAGGGACTGCTTATAAGGAGAAAACTTTTTAAATTCTCCATTTGTAATGGAATTTTGTTGGGTTGGAAAGAAGAGTACGTTTGTAAAAGTTTATTATGTTGAGAATGCATGTTTACTTATTATGGCTATAGGATTAGGGTATGGGAGTAGCCGCTCAACTTCTTGGTTATTAGAACCAAATATATTTATATTAAAACTTTTTTTTTAGTTTTATTATTTATTTATTTTTTAACACGTTTAAAATAACACACACCTATTTCTTCTATCTATTATTATTCTTTTTTTTTCTTTATATCTTTATTTACACCTGTCAGAAGATGTCTGACAATCAGCAAATGTGCTGGACAAAAGTAAGATCAGACATGATAGGCATGGAGAAGTAAAGTGCCCAGCAGCACCCCTTCCAAGGCTTTAATCTAGCTAAGGAGGTCCCTCATCCAGCTTCGTTTTAGTCTTCTTCTGACCGGCATTCCAGCTAATGACATGTCGTTAATCAGTCTGTTGTCGTGTCCGTTAAGTTTAATGTGAAATCGAGAATAGAGTGTTCGTATATGTTGGTCAACTGTTTTGGTTGCTGTTAGTCCGTATGTAGGGTTCTGTTGTTCACGTACCAAGGAGCTGTCGTTATGAGTCTTAAAATTTTGGATTGAAATGATTGCAGTTTTTGTATGTGAGTCTTTTTTGCTGAACCAAAAATCTGTGAAGCGTAAGTCCATATTGGCTTAAGAAGGTAGGTGTATGTATTCAATTTCTGTCTAATTTTTAATTTTTATGATTTTGAAAAAAGAGAGTATAGTATTTTCAGTCGGTGGTTGAGAGTCTGTCTTTTCATTTTGACATGTGGGCCCCAAGTCATCCTTCGATCCAGTGTCAGTCCTAGGTAATGTACAGAGTTTGTCTGAGGAATTTGGTTGTTGTCGATAAAAATTGGTGGGCAAGTGTTATGTCTTAGTGTAAACGTTACGTGTTTTGATTTGTCGTTATTTAAACGAATTTTCCAAAGATTGTACCAATTTTGTAGTAGCATTAAGTGATTTTTTAGAGTCAGTGAGACCAGTATGGGATCGCCGTTTGATGTTAGAATTGCATTATTCTTAATTTTTTTTTCTTGTTCGATTTTTTAAAAATTAATTTATTAAAGTTTTTATTTGTTTCAATTATTTTTTATAATTTGTTTATTTTTTTCCTCATAGTTGCTGGAGCATATGACATTCTTTGATGAACATGATATGTGAAATAATATTTCACAAGAGTCGATTAGTACTTGGAATCTGGGGAAGTGTTCAATTATATGTTTTATTAAGAGAGTCACTCTACAGAAGCCACACATTGGTTTGGGCTGTCTGAGGATGAGATGGAGATGTATGAGTCTGCTATGTCCGATGCCAAGTCTCGCCAAAGAAGTTTCCTCGCGGTGATCACTTCGTAATGATGTCTTCCAGGAAAAAGGTGATGGCTTGAATTGTTTTAACTTATTTTTTTAGTCAACATCTGTCCACATGTTACTAAGCTTGAATGATTATCATGTTAGATAATGCAACTTTTTTCGTAGTCCTGTCTGCTTCTTTATTGCCAGCGAGGTCTGGGTCGGATGGAATCCACAAGAACACAAGTTCTTTTTGCAATATTTTAGATCTCCCACATATTTTCGGACCTTAATATTTATTGTATGATCAGTGCACATATCACTTGAAAGCAGAAAGAGAATCAGTGTATAGAATGAACTTTGACTCATTACGTGACAATGTATTTGATAAGTTTCGCAGTATATTCGATGCGTGGATTTGGACTTGAGGGTACTTACGGGTGTAATAATAAATGAAACTACTTGCTCATTTAGTTTGGACCCATCTGTAAATATTCATGCGTGATTTGAATAATTACAGATAATTTCACGGTATTTGTCTCTCAGTGTATAGTGCGATGAATTACTTTGGTATACATAGTCAGAGTCAAGTTTATTCTGGGTACGGTTTGGTTCTATGATGCTTATTGTTTATGGGTTATTTAGTTGCATGTGAAGAAGTTCCTCTACGTAAGTCCTCGACCTTAATCCTAACAGTGCTGGTTTATATTATTCCAATATACTATTTAGTACTTAGCTTAGTAGATATATTTGTAGATTGGGTTAGTAGCCATTGATGAGACATAATTACATGCTAATTGCAGACATCTGAAATTTAGTGGTGGGATTTCTGAGTCTGTTGGGTGTTTCAAAACATACCGTGCAAAAATTGAAAGAACTGGGCTACGAAGTTCTTCCGCACCCACCATATTCTCCCGACTTGTCTCCAACAGATTACCACCTGTTCAGGAATTTAGACAACTTCGTCAAAGGAAAACTTTTTGAAAATGATGATCAACTGAAAATTGCGTTTTCAGATTTTATTTCACTTCAAAGCTCAGAGTTTTTCAGTTCGGGGATAAAAAAGTTGGTGTCACGTTGGGAAAAATGTGTAGAAAAAGAAGGTAAATACTTCGAATAAAATTATCTTGTTTTCATATCGTATTTTTTATAAAAATCCTTTACCTTGAAAACGGACATTTCATGTGACACAACTCAATAGTTGTTTCAAAAGATTGATCGATCTGTTAAAGTATTAAATTAGTCTCTTTTTTTTTTTTTGTCTTTGAACTCTTCTCTAGTCATCTTTCTAAGAATTATTAGACAAATTAGAAGTTCCACTTCATTTGACATTCCCTCATTCATCCATCTCAAGCTGCTCAACAAATAAAAAATTTGACTAAAAAAAAACTCCTGGTTATGATCTAATAACCGCAGACGTACTCCAACACATACACAGAAAAGCCTTAGTGTTTCTGAAAACGATTTATAAGTGGATACTAAATACATCAAAATTTTCCTTGCAATGGAAATACTCCCCGACAAAAATGATCTACAAACAAGGTAAAGACATACACAGTTCTTCATCTTACAGACCAACCATCCTCCTTCCGATATGCTCTGAAATATTCGACAAATTATTATACAAAAGACTTGTTGACATACTGACTGACCAACAGATAATACTTCACCATCAGTTCGGTTTTAATTAACTACATTCAACGACACATCAACTACATAGAGTTACAGACTACATTTACAGAAGCAAAAAGTATAACTAGAGCAAAAACTCCATCTAACTGGCGTATTCTTAGATGTCGCTCAGGCGTTCGATAAAGTCTGGCACCCGGGTCTTCCCTTTAAACTCAAGACCATATTATCGTTCACTTGCTACCTTATCATTCAATCTTTCCTTTTTAACAGATTCTCTTCGGTCCGAAGGGCTCGGCGATTTCTTCGATTCGACCAGTCTTAGCGGGTGCGGGGTAGCGTAAAAACGGTCAATACAAGCACCTTTACTTTACATTGTATATACTCATGACATATCCATCCACTCTGACCCATTAATTGCTACTTACGCGGATCATACCACAATTCTTACAAAACATCAGCATCCAACACAGGTCTCACTAACCTCACATCACTTACACACATTAAACGATTTGTGCAAATTATGAAAAATATGACTTAATCATGACAAATCAAAATATATAACATTCACCCTACGAAGACCTACCTACCCTCCAGTCTTCATCGAGAACAACCCTATTCCTCAGACGGATCCAGCAGTTCATCTCGGGCTCAACTTCGACAAAAGAATGACCGCACGTAATAAAAAACTAAAGACGCCCGACAAACGCCTTAAACTATTTTTTTCACTTTTTTCGAAGTCTTCCAAATTAAAACTGATACAAAAACTAAATGCATACACTTACTAACTGAAATCGATCTGGACATACTACTCACAAACATAAGGCATAGCAAACAAAAAAAGCTTCAAATTTATCAATCCAAAATTTTACGACGCAAAACAAATGCACCACGGTACGTTACCAACAAAACTTTACATACTGACGTACACGTAACAACAATGGACGAACACATAAGGACTCTTTATCTCCTATTTTATAATTACTTACACTGACATACCAAAACACCTATAAGAAATATGGCTTCAAACGACATGCCTATGAATTCGAGGAGAAGATTAAAAAGGTGTTGGATGCGAGATCTCCTAAAATAACTAATGGTTGTTCATGTCAGGGAAAGCGTTCTGCTAGGTAGTGATACTTCCTCATACCTCACGTGTCAACATTCATAGATATTTGCTCATATTTCCCGAGTGTCCTTGCTCGTTTGGACAGTTGCAAATCAATTGAGAGAAAAAAAATAATAAAATGTATTTAATTTTCAAATGTCATGGTTCTATGGTAATATGACCAAGATATTCTTTTCATTTTCGTTTTTCTGCGATTTAAATATTGACAATAAGATCATCATGGTTTTTTGCCTCGCATGCTTAAATATTTTCATGCAAATTAATTTTTTAATAATATTTACAAATATCAATATTTTAGTGTCAAAAGAATTAAGATTTTTTTTTATATTACCTTAATTTACCGAACAATGTAAGTCCTAAAGACATATTTTATCTACCATGTATCTACTTATTTCATTTTGAACTGATTTAAATTCAATTAAATACTGAAATAACAATTTTATAAATATCGATATTTCAATATTATCGATGTGCCAATATTACACTGGTATCGATAATAACGTTCACGGAAATTCATATCGATTTCCTATCTCTAGTAGACAGGCATACACAGGCGCCAGTCTAGAGCATGTTGGTAACGCGAAGGTACCCTGAAATCAAAGGTCTGAAAATCGCATAACATAATAAAAAAGTTTTCACTTCAAAAACCCACTAGGTATCTTTTTATTTCAATCCTTGAGATCAGAAAATCTTTCAATATATTTGACCTCCTCACTCCTCGCTCTTCCGTGCATACCCTCGATACAAAAGTTCAAGCTCCTGATTCTCAGAACTGTATCCTTTGAAAAGTCCTTTATCATCCGTTCTACCAAACATTTGGAACTAACTACGCATCTCCCTTCACAAAGTATCATTCTTAACCTCATTCAAGCACCAATTGTTTCTCTTCCTCCTAAAAGATCGAAATTTCGCACATATTTAAATTGTCTCGTTTTAATTATGCATTACAAAATTCAGTAGCTGTGCCCGCTAGAAATATTTGCCAGGCGTTTGGAGAAGGGAGTGTTAATGAACGGACCATTCGCCGTTGGTTTGCTAAGTTTTCAGCTGGGGATACCGACTTGGAAAACTTGCCCCGAGGAAGACCTCCGTCTGTAATAGACAACGATGTCCTCAAACATACAGTAGAAGGAAACCCCTACCAAACAGTCAAAGGACTCTCAACACAACTAAATGCAAGTGCATCTACCGTTTCCAAACATTTAAAGTGTATTGGGAAAGTAAAAAAGCTCGATACATGGGTACCTCATGATCTCACTGAGCGGCAGCAAGACCCCATGTTTCAAAACATACCGTGCAAAACTTGAAAGAACTGGGCTACGAAGTTCTTCCGCACCCACCATATTCTCCCGACTTGTATCCAACAGATTACCACCTGTTCAGCAATTTAGACAACTTCGTCAAAGGAAATCCTTTTGAAAATGATGATCAAGTGAAACGTTTTCAGATTTTGTTTCACTGCAGATTTTTTCAGTTCGGGGATAAAAAAAGTTGGTGTCACGTTGGGAAAAATGTGTAAAAAAAGAATATAAATACTTCGAATAAGATTATCTTGTTTTCATATCGTATATTTAATACAAATCCTTTATCTTGAAAACGGACATTTCATGTGACACAACCCAATATATTATTATTAGGAGTCATCCTGGAACACCACAGGCCTTCCTATAATAAACAGTTTATTTATATTTCTCACCTATTTTAATTTTATATATTTCATAGTTGTTAGATAAGTAATCATCACTGAATAATAATGCCAGATAAACTCGACCTCATATGTCCATTGCTCTTATATCTTGGGAGAAAAAATGTCTCAGAATAATAAAAAATATTTTCAGTTAATTTTATTTTTAATAATTAATTGAACCATTTCTCTTTAGATGCAATCCGTTATTATTGATTCACTATTGTATGGCACTCAAATGTAATCTTGATTGCTAGGGATTATATTTATATTTCCAATTCCTGGACTCGGATGTTTTCCTCAATAAAATTCAAATCGATATATCCTTGCCTTCAATATAAGACAGATCTTAAGAACTCAATCGAAGCAATCTCAATTGAAAGGACGCATTTCTCAGAAGAAAATATCCCCTAAGCCAGATTATTTTTGAAAACAGGAAAATGATTTCTTCTGATTTCAATGAAAAAGATTCCTGTAGCAGTAACTAATAGGCTAATAACTTTATTTTTTTTTACTTTCACTTACCTATATAAGAAATAATTCCAAATAACCAGGTCGCGAAAAAAGGTCTGTTTTTTTTTTTGTTTTGTTTTTTTCAGGGAAATATCTTTCATATACAATGTGTGACTATACAAGCTCACAACAGTGTGAGATTCCTAGTCCCTAAAAAAACACCTCCCCATTCGCCTTCACCACCCCACGGAACTGCCGTCAGACAATTACTTCGCGTGGGGCAGTATGGCTATGCTCCTACTTCATTAATATACATCTAATGATCTATTTATCTTCTTGGTCTTACCTGGCCGCTCCTTTCGCGCTCTTGAGATCTAAGCTTCTTTCCGACATGCGCCGTATATTCTGCCATACCTTTCCAGTTCTCCTCTTTGGTCATCATTAGGTTGACCAAGTTTTCTGGAACGGCCCTTACTCCAAGGATGCTGTCTAGATCACCCTTTTCGCTAGCGAAAATTGGACAATGAAAGAATGCATGCTCCACTGCTTTATTTACAGACAGGCAACTCGGACAAGATGATTCAGGCCCTATTTTAGTGTTTGTGTTTTTGTCAGCGTGTGTGTGTGTTCTAGCATGGAAACAAAAAGTCGTACAAAACTGAAATTTCATATTTTAAAAGTGTATATACCCGAGATGTTACTGCAACTTTTTCTTAAAAATTGGCTGAGTGGAAGTGCCACTTTATACCATGCATTTTACAGCTCTTTACGATTTTCTCAAAAACGGCTCTAACTTGCTATATTGATTTAAAGCTTAATGGGCACTGATATCATATAGGTTTAATTCGGATTGAAATTGTCTGACAGGGCTTAAATGCCGATATTTTTAATTTTCCTCCTTTACAGTATCTTTCATTTTGTAGGTTTTATAAACATAACCATATCATATTTTAAGCATTGATAAAAAAAAGATAAATATATAATTTGAACCAATTTGATATCCAAATTAAGCAGAAAAGAGAAAAAAACATTTGTTTATACATTTTTTTAAACATAAAACAGTAATATAGGTGTATAATATGCCGTTGTAAAACTAATAATAATAATAGACTTACCGAACCCGAAGGTTCGATGCCTATACCACCAAATTCTGTCTACACAGACTCGTCCAATGTTCACCGTTTAAGCCCAAGCTGTCGAGATCAGCCTTAACGCAATCCTCCCATCGACGCTTCGGCCTACCTTTCGGACGTCTACCAGTCGGATCAGCGAATACCAATTTTCTCGGAATCCGCTCCTTATCGAGCACAACAACTTTACTCGCCCATTTCAGTCTCCGCGATGCTATCAACTCAATCATATTCACAGGATACAAGTTCCGCGATTCCGCATTGTGCAGCCTTCTAAACTCCCCAGTGGCCTCATCTCTCTTCGGACCAAATATTTTACGCAGTACCTTATTTTCGAAAACCTTATGTCTTTGTTCATCCTTCAAAGTAAGCGGCCACGTTTCACACCCGTAAAGAAACGTCGGAAGAATAATAGTTTTATAAATTCTAACCTTTAAGTTTTTAGATAGAAGCCGCGAACTAAGTAACTAAGCAACTAAATAATAACACGCATTTCCCACCTTTAACCGGGACTTTATTTCTTCCTGGATTTAATTTTTTCTTGCTATCATTGAACCTAAATACTTGAATTTCTCTACGTGTTCAAAAGTATGTATCACCAAGATCGACACCGTTTCTGCTACTAATCATATACTTCGTCTTATCGGTAATTAATTCGAGTCCTATTTCTTTACTGGTTTTTATTAACACACTTGTATTAAGGTGTGTGGTTTCCGTGTCTCCACCTAGCAGTACTAGATCATCGGCATACCCCAAAACCGGAATCTTGTCACCCATATTTAAGCCTTTCTCGGTACACATCACCTTTTCTATGACATATTCTAAAGCTATATTAAATAACACAGGTGAAAGGGAGTCACCCTGTTTAAAACCCGATCGCACCTCAAAACTCTCGGAGTAATTATGACCGATTCTAACTTTATGGAATGTTTCCGACAAACACATCTCTACTAGGTTTACTAACTTTCTAGGTATTCCCTGTTCACTCATGATGTTATATCGCTTCTGACGGTCTATTGAATCATTTTTTATTTTATTATTATTTATTTGACAATAAGTAATATACAAATGCCATTAGGCATATATTGTAACACTGATGACCATTACGAAAAACCTCCTTCTTCTTCAGGATTCTTATGAATTCGTGAGCGAAGAAACCTCCCAGTGAAGGCACTCTTTGGCGTGGAAGATCTGCTAAAGAAGTAGGTCTCTGCTCCAGAGGCGTTTCAGTCTCCTTGGTGGGTTTTGTGGTAGTGTATCAGTCAGTAATGTTTGTACCAGTAGGTTTGGATGTCCAGCGAGTGAGTCGTGAAAATGTTTGTAATATTTTTTAATGATATCCGTTACGATTGGTATGTTGAGGTCTTTGTGTAATGATTTATTGGTTACGTAAAAGGGACAGTTAGTGATGAAGCGGAGGAATTTAGATTTAAAGATTTAAATTGTCTGCAAGTGTGATTTTTTGCATGAGCCCCACACCTGAGTACCGTACGTCCATATAGGTTTAAGTAACATGTTGTATATAATGATTTTGTTGCTTAGTGATAGTTTGTTTTTATGGTGAAGAAGTCGTCTAAGTATTGATAGTCGATTATTCAGTCTTTTTTTTTAAGGTAGTTACGTGTGATTTCCATGTCAGGCGTCTATCCATTGTGAGTCCTAAGTATTTTGTTTCTGTTTGTTTGGGTAACTGAGCATTATAAAGTGTTAGTGGAGGACAATCAGAATGCCTAAGCGTGAATGTTACTTGACTTGATTTCTGTATGTTTATTTTAATACGCCATTCATCAAGCCAATCTTGAAGTAAATTTAAGTAAGTTTGAACATTGTGTGAGGCTATGGTCGGATCAGTACTTGTTGAGAGTATCACGGTGTCGTCTGCGTATGTTGCAAGTAATGTGTCGGATGTTTGTGGTATGTCAGAAGTGTATATAGTATACAGAACTGGACCCAAAATGCTGCCTTGTGGAACTCCCGCACCAACTCGACAGTAGTCGGAATGTTTACCATCTTGGTCGACTACAAAAAACCTATCCTCAAGATACGACCTAATTATTAAATAATAAGTATGCGGTAAAATTGATTTGATTTTACTGAGAAGGCCATCATGCCACCTTATCAAATGCCTGTGCGACGTCTAAAAATGCTGCTGTACAGAATTCTTTTTTTTCTAATGCCACAGCAATCGAATCAACAACTCTATGGCATTGTTGTATGGTCGAATGTGCAGGTCTAAAGCCAAATTGGTGGTTAGGAATTACGGATTTGGACTCTAGGAAAGGATATAGTCGCTTTAATAATATTTTTTCAAACATTTTGGAAAATAAAGGTAATAAACTAATTGGTCTATATGAAGTGACTTGATCCAACGGTTTGTTTGGCTTTGGAATCATCTTTATAATTGAAAACTTCCATACTAGAGGAAAGTAAGTAAGTCGGAGGATAGAATTATAAATATATGGTCAGGAAGATTATGGCTTTCTTAGGAAGAAGTCGTACAATTTTAGGTGTGATTAGGTCAAAACCAGGAGCTTTTCTAAGAGGTAAGTTTTTAATGCAAAATTTTACGTCCGAAGGAGTAATAGGTGGTGGAGGTAGAGAAAGGGAAGAGAATAAGCGAGAATTTGTTGGATGTCTGAGCAGTGCTGTTGGTCTAGCAAGTCATCATGAGGATGAAATACTTCCGTAAGATGTGCAGCAAATAGGTCTGCCTTTTCTTTATCACTTCTAACCCATGTGCTGTCAGGTTTACGGAGAGGGTTCTTTGTATGGTGATAATGTAGTATCTTTCATGTTTGTTGCCAGAGAGTATTGTTACTTGTCTGTAAGTTACTCAAATGTGTGTTGTAAGTGTCGTGTTTATATTGTTGTATAAGTTTTCTCAGTCTGTTAGTAAGTTTGTTAAGTAATCGTTTGTCACTAGGATAACGAGATCTTTTCCATTGGTTAAGAGCCCGTCGTTTTTCGACCATTAGTGACCGTATTTCAGGGGGTAAATATTGTTTGTTATTGTCTGTATCAGGTTTATGTGCTGATTGTCAGGCAGCATTTTGTATAGTCTTAGTAAGTGTATCGACAGCATTGTCGATGTCTTCCTGGGTCTTTAAGCTAGTATTGAGGTTAATTTTATTGTTTATGGCACTATGAAATTCACTGATTAATATTGGTCCAGGTGTTAACGTAGGCATGTGGGTTGTAGATAAGATATGTCTAGAGAGAGAAAGCATAACTGCAGAATGGTCAGATGAAAGGTCATTATCAATAGAGATGTGGTGATGTAGAGTATTTAGGCGAGAAGTGATACAGAAGTCCAATAGTTCTGGCTGTCGATTAATATCTGTCGGCCAGTAAGTCGGTTCTGGTGGTAGAATGAAGTCACAGTCAAGGTTCAGACATGTATTAAGAAGAGCATTTCCTCTAGGGTTTTGAGTCCTATTGCCGAAACGAGGATGTTTGGCGTTAAAGTCCCCGCCACATAAAAATTTAGGTCCCAAAACAGTAAATACGTCAGTAAGTATATCTTGTGAAAGTCTCTGTCTCGGAGGACAATAAGCACTGGCGATAGAAATAGTTGTGTGGTCAATTTCGACTGAGATTGCTGATAATTGAAGTTCAGGTAAGGCTGTCATTTGTAGAGGATAGTGATACAATGTTCGTTTCACAACTACTGCCGAGCCACCACGGGCAGCTCCGCTTGGATGATCAGCACGGTACACTATATACCCCTGTATATAAAATCGTATGGTCCTCGTAAAGTGAGTTTCGGTTAACAGTGCTATGTCTATGTCATGTTCGTGCAAGTATATTTCAAGTTCGTTTCTTCGGTGTAGGGCACCATTAGCATTCCAGAGGAGGAGTTTTAGTGAATGTTGATTAATATAATTAAGGGCTGACATTTGGAATAAATTTATTTACAAGCGTGGTGAGCAAAGTTATGAGTGGATTTATCATCGATTTAAATTCATTTAGAAAGGAATTGAAGTGTGAAGAGAAATCTTTAGTGGTAGATTGTGCATGAGGTGATGTGTTATTAGGTCTTGACTAAGATGAAGGCATGAATTCTGGTTGTGTGTGATGAAGTGTTGAAAAAGGTGGGGGACATATTCGTAGATTGAGGTGTTATGTGTTGCGGGGCAGTGTGTTGAGGTACTGTATACTGGGGTTTAGTGTGTTGAGGAGTCGTGTATTGAGGAGTTGGTATTTTGTGGGGTGTAGTGTGGTGCAGAGGTGAATGTTGATGTCTTACCAACTGAGGTATTGCGTAATTAGGTTTTGTGTTTTGAGAAATTGGATATTGTGGTGATGTGTAGTTGTAAGTAGGGTTATTACATACCGTCTGATGTTCTTCTGTTTCAAGAGGAGGGTAAGTACGTCTGTCTCCCACCTCTGGAGGTAGAACTTCTGTTACTTCTCGCCTCCAAGCGCCCTGGCTTCGCACGTTGAGTCTTCTTCTCTGTAAATCGAGGTGTACGGAGCATCCCCTCTAGTTCGCTGGGTGAGCGCCACCGCACAACGCACAGACTGGGGCTCTTTCGTGGCTTCTGGCATCTATCACTAGGATGGTCTTGACCGCACTTCACACATCTTGGTTTATGGCGGCAAAAGGCTCTGGTATGTTCGTATTGTTAGCCCTCATGCATTGTACAATCTCCCTTCTTTTATGAGGTTCCTCAATTTTAACCTTTGTGTAGGCTATATTCGTAATTTTGTAAACTTCGGCACAGTTTGGAGCAGGTTCGATGTCGACAAAAAAGAGTGGCAGAGGTTCTTTAGTTCTGGGGTGTGAAACATTTGTGATGCGACGGACGTTGAATCCTTGTCTCTCTACGTCATATTTAATCATCTCGTGGGGTGTAGTGTGATGAAGATTCCTAATTACGAATCGATAGGGTTTATCTTCTCTTGGTTGGTAAGTGTGGAAACTGTAACCTTTGTTCTCTAGATATCGTACACTGGCTCTATAGGCATCACTATTTTGTGTTTTTAAAGTAATAATATTTTTATTCGAAATAAATTCGAAATTGTTTTCTCCTATCAAGCTAATGATGTCTCGGCAAAAGAGCTGGAACATTTGGTACGTCTTTACTTTTATTGGAGCTTGTGAACAACGGCGTTAACATTTCTTACGTCTTCTATTTCAGCGGATAAGGTTCAAAGCATATTACTTACAGTATGAGGAATTACTTTTAAGTGCGGACGTAGTACTAAATTAGTATATAGAATTATTTTTGTATTGATTGGAGTAGAACAGAATTGTTTACCAGAACTTTTATTTACGATATTGATTGGAGTTGTTTCATGTTTTCTGAGACGTTTTATTAAAATTGACATGTCTTTGGAATTCATACTTTTCTTTTCAATAGGGCTATCTAGTTTTGAAACATTAGAGTTACTTCTTAACTTTCTCTTCAAAAGGGTAGAAACTACAGCTTCAGTAGATCCGTTACTTGTACCGGGCAATGCACGGTCGTTCATGACAAAAGTGTCCTTTTTTACTTAAAAAAACAAAAAATGAACTCACCTGACTGTTTCAGGACACCACATTGTACAAATTCAGCAAATAACCAGTCAAAGAACAGAAAAACTTAAAGACAAAATTTGTTGGCAACTTCACAATACAAGGGTTAACAGCTGTTATTCCTATTGAATCATAAACCTTTTTAAAATCGATATAAAGTTGATGGACTACACCGTTGTATTATAATTTTTTCTATAATATTTGACGTAAGGAAAATATAGAGCCGAAATAATATAATAAATAATATAATAAAGACAGTCAGGATTCGAACCCAGGACCCGGAGTACAGTAGACTAGCGCGCTAGAACCACGCCGCTCCTTGGAACAGTAATATTTTAAAGATTTTAGAAATAATATTAACTTATACACAAGCTTGCAAAATATAATAAAGAGTCATAAAAAGCCGATGAAACTAACATATTATTTTAGGTAATAATATAATCGAGTTTTTTAATAAAACACAGTTTCTGTATTAATTCAATTTAATTAATTCTTTCACTCATTTTTATCTCTAACAGTATTTGAAAGTTCTTTAATAGATTTTAAAAACGGAGGTAAGTGAAAGTAGTGTGTTGCCCGCACCAGAATATTTTATCACTAGTATAATCAGTTTCTTTTCTTTTTTATAAATATAATTCCATATTCATGTAAAAAGAACAAATTTTTATGAACCACTGTTTTTACCGGGGGAGAGATTAGGTATTTAAAATAAGAATACCTCCTCTCCCAAACCATTTTCCAGACACTGCGATGACCAGTTAAGTGAGTGTATACTGCCGTGATAGTAAACGTGTTGAGAAAATAACTCACTTGTGACTTATATGTGATGGAAAAATAATTATACTATATATATATTTAACATTGATAGGTCTTCTTAAATCTCTCTCCAACAAGGAAATTGCTCCTTGATGATCTCGCTAAACATAAAATAAGTTTTTTTAAATAATTATATTGTATATTAAGAATAAATAAAATTATTAATAAATTAGCCAGAGCATACTCACCGAGTAGCGCGCATGGTGAAGCAAGTTTTGTTTCTATTCCTGCATTTCCAGCCTTTCTTGCAGCACGACATTCCTCCGCAGTAAACATGACCCCATACCGGGCCTCTGCCGACCTCGATTGAATCTTCTACTAAAATTAGTGCCACATTTCATTTATTATATAAAAACGCCGAAAACTTTACTAAATGGTTTATTATTTCTAAATAACTATATTAGTTTGTTTTCATACCCTCTGGTTTTATTTACACAAAATTCAAATACAAATACGATATGTACACATGTCACATTTTGTCCTTCTATTAACCGAAGGTATTCTAAGGAGGATTGCTATATGAGCTGCATGCACTATTAACCTTTCAAGGGCTTCTATGCCGTTATTTATCAACTACAACATTCTTCAGGGTTTTGGCAATAAATTGAGATCAGACATAAACCCGAGCTCCTTCCCTCGGTGACAACGTCAACCCATCCTTGCCACCTCCCAGGCTTGGGTGGTGGGGTGATATCAGAAAATAATGGATTAGCACAGGCCTTTAGCTATTAGTTTTATCAAGTTTTCTCTACTTGCTTGAGCGCTTTTGAAGGGTTCGTGTTATTACTATATATCGCCACATCATCGATATATGCTAGGGCAGATGAGTTTGTATAGTTCCTGAAAATTATTTCTGCGGTGAATATATTGAATAAGGTGGGTGAAAGAACTGCACCTTGCGGTACCCCACGGTTTGTTGTTTTTTTAAACTTTTTATATAAATGTATACAGACATTTAATTAGTACGAGTATTAAAAGCGATCAATTAATCCCTTCTGCTATATCTCTGCTATTTCTTAACCGATTTTAATGAATCTTTTTTGTTTATTATTTTCAATAATCAACCTTTGTAATCGACCAAAAAATAAAAAATAATGACCACCCCCCCCTTCCTCATAAAATTTAAGAGCTTACGTTTCAAGATGCGTAGAATCCGAATAAGGAATAAAAAAAACTCTGTTTGTGCGCCGTCCGCAGCATTTCTCGGAAACTATAACGATGATCCTAAAACCTAGACATCGATATCAGCTGTTCAGTTTTAAAATCGCGGCCGAATAAAAGTGATTTAATTCAATAAGTAAATTATTTTTGAAGAAAGAGAAAAGATTTATCAGTGTTTTTTGACCAAAAAACTACGAATAATTATATAAAAAAGAAAAGAAAAAAACTATAAACTTAACACATAAATACGCTCATAACTCAGTTATGTTTGACGATAGAGATAAGTAGGATTAGAATTTTAGAATCAGTAAAGCGCGATATAAAAAAAAAAAATTGAAATCTCGCTTATATAAACGCTTGTTTTTTAACCCAAAAAATCGCGAATAATTATATAAAATAGAAAAAATAATTGAATTTTTACAAATAAATACACTCATAACTCAGTTATTTTTTACGATAGCGAGAAGTATCTGTAGTCTTATTAAAGAGAATTAAATTCTCGAACAAATGAAAAAGAATCATTGAAATTGGTTAAAAACTAGGTTAGACCAGGAAACTTTTTGCTGGCAGTATGAATGTCGGATGACCATCCCTGCTCAAAATTTGAGTTTAAAAAATAATCCATTTGTCCGCCGTCCGCGGCATATCTCCGAAACTACTGGACAAATTTTTTTGAAATTCGCCAAACAAATACTAGTCCATTCAACGATGATCCTAACACCTAGACGTCGATATCAGCTGGTTAGTTTTAAAATGGCGGCCGATTAAAAAGATTTTATTGAATAACTCAGTTATTTTTGAAGATAGAAAAAAATTTTTTTATGTTTTTTAACCATATAAACCCGAATAATTATATAAAAGAGAAAAAAGAAAAGAAAAGTAACTGATATTTTTCATATAAATATGCTCATAACTCAGTTATTTTTGACGATGGAGAAAAGTATGTATAGAGTTTTAGAAGCAGTAAAGCGCGATAAACAAAAAAAAAAAAGGTATTACATGTCAATAATACAATGAAAATGAATAGAAACTTTATTAGCATCAAAACAATTATCTTGAACTAAAGATTTACGTTATACATTCGGTAACGACAAACTAAACTTTACCATTCACAAGTAGATAGGAAATCAGGGTTCCAGGAGATCCCAGTGCTATTCCCCCAAACATTTTTGTACCAAATGAAAAAAGAATCATTGAATTTGGTTTACAACTAGCTTAGATATTGCGTTTTGAAATCAGTGGTAGTGTTATGATATGATGCTTTGAATTATTGCTTTTCATATTACTTGATTGCCTATCAACAGTCATATAAACAGTTATTGTTATTTAGAAATAATAAACCATTGTGTAATAATTTGCAGCGTTTTTTCAATTAATATGATTTATTATTGAAATTCTTTAACCAATATTTATTTAATTACTGTTGTAAATAATAACTTACGACTTATACTGTTTTCAGGATAAGGACTTGGTGATGCTGAAACCGAACACAGAAGAAGAAAAGCTAGAAGAATACGTAATAACATGGTGTTGTCTTTTGGAGAATTCTTCTACAAAGGAGAAATTTATATCGTTGAGCCATCCTGGCGTATCATTATCAGTGAAGATTAAAGGATTCAGAAATAGTTCCTTAAACTCTCTTTATCGACTAATATTATAATACACAACATTAGCATTATCTCATCATAGTCTTAATTTAAATTTTGGTCCAATATTTTTGTAAGATATATTTTCGTCGTATTTATTTCAGTGATGCATAGAAGTCCTATAGGACGGCCGGCGAGATTTTGAGTAAGAAGTGAAATTAGACGAAACTGCTGATGAAACTGTAAACCATTATATTGGGTTGTGTCACATGAAATGTCCGTTTTCAAGGTAAAGTATTTTTATTAAAAATACGATATAAAAACAAGATAATTTTATTCGAAGTATTTACCTTCTTTTTCTACACATTTTTTCCAACGTGACACCAACGTTTTTATCCCCGAACTGAAAAACTCTGAGCTTGAAGTGAACCAAAATCTGGAAACGCACTTTTCACTTTCATCATCATTTTCAAAAAGTTGTCCTTTGACGAAGTTGTATAAATTCCTGAACAGGTGGTAATCTCTTGAAGACAAGTCGGGAGAATATGATGGGTGCGGAAGAACTTCGTAGCCCAGTTCTTTCAATTTTTGCACGGTATGTTTTGAAACATGGGGTCTTGCTGCCGCTCAGTGAAATCATGAGGTACCCATGTATCGAGTTTTTTTACTTTCCCAATACACTTTATATGTCTGGAAACGGTAGATGCACTTGCATTTAGTTGTGCTGAGAGTTCTTTAACTGTTTGGTAGGGGTTTCCTTCTACTGTATGTTTGAGGACATCGTTGTCTATTACGGACGGAGGTCTTCTTCAGGGGCAAGTTTTCCAAGTCGGTATTCCCAGCTGAAAACGTGTAAACCAACGGCGAATGGTCCATTCATTAACACTCCTTTTCCCAAACGCCTTGCAAATATTTCTAGCGGCCTCAGCTGCTGAATGGCATTGGGAAGAAAACAACAGAAACCTGCAAAATCCTTTATGTATTTCAGAAACTATAAAAACGGACATTTCATGTGAAACAACCCAATACATAGGGAAATATGAATGTTGTGCTAACACGATAAATAAATAAATTAATTAATTTTTATTACAATTAAGAATTGTTTGAATGAATAATTGTATTATTAGATTCCTTTAATTAAAATGATCCATTTCATTCAACTCATTTTATTTTCTTATTTTTTTCTCCCTACGTTTCGGCCTTTTGCCATTTTCAAGGGATCTCTTTATATTCCATCATGCACTCTATATATTAGGGGTACTCACTACGTTTGCTATAGCATGCTATTTGTGCTATTGTGCTAAACTCGTCGAGTTTCTACAGTTTTTCCTGTATAAAATTGATGGGTTTAGCACTATAGCACAAATAGCATGCTATAGCAAACGTAGTGAGTACCCCTAATATATATTTTGTCATAATTTAATAAAATAAAAATAAAACTATTACAGGCTGACCAGCCCTGTCCTGGTTGTTATCATCCACTTGTTATGATGAAAATAAATTTAGAAACAAAATAAATTGTTAAAGAATTATTTACATTGGATTTTAACAGGAACATGTGTTTTGTAAAATAATCTATTATATATTTTATTTATGACAATCAGTTTATTTTATCGGCTTTTCATCACTCACTGTTCACCTTTACCATAGTATGTATCAGATAATATTTTTTGTAGAATCATTAGCATTCCAACGGTATATTACTGATCTTATGTTAAAAATTGCATTAAAATAATATTACTCTAGTATTCTCCTATAGCTGGATATCGAATTCGTTCCACGTATGTATTTACCTGTTTTTTTTAGCAATGCTAATCAGATGATATGGTTATTTTTATAGAATCTTCAAAATTAAAGGTACTTTAGAGAAAGAAAATTTAAAATATTAATATTTAAGCCCTGTCAGACTATTTCAATCAGAATGAAACCTACAGGATATTAAAGCCCATCCAATTTTACATTGATATAGCGAGTTTAATCGAAATCGTTGAAGCCTTTTTTGAGAAAAACGTGCACATGGGCAAAATGCATTTTTTAGAGTGGCTCATCTGTAAGCCGAATTTGGTGAAAAAGTTGCTGTAACATCTCGGGCGTATAGTTGGCTTAAATGTGGAATTTCAGTTTAATTGGAAGTTTTTGCGCTGGACTTACCACACACACACACACATACGGACACGCAGAAACACAGACCTTTTTGCTGGACTTGGTCATTTGGACTCAGGGGACCCTAAAATGTGTATTTCCGTGAAAATGTGAAAGTAATAACAATAAATTTCTTGATTAATTACATAATTTTTTTAAAAATATATACATAAAAGATATTTTGCCTCCTCTAAGCCTCCCCTCTGGGACCGATGGTCTAGCTTCCCCGGAGACCAATCTACTGGATGGAGCCTGCCATGTCCATCCATAACTCCTTCCGACTTCCTTTGTCCCTCGCGATCCTCATCCCATTGCTTCCAGCGACGTCTTGAAAGGAGACACTCCAGGGGCTATACTGTCTTCCCTATCTTATTTTTAAATTGTATGGGTTCCATTCCCTTGGGCGGATCTCATTACCGCGTATGGGGAGCGTCCCACGGGTGGCGGATGTGAGAATGGTCGGTGACTAAGTCCGATGGACTCGCTGACCAACAATGAGAGCGGCCCTCCAGGCTTGCTGGAGGGTGTGACGTAGTTTCGAACGCCCTACTCACATATTTTAGTTCACAAAATACCACCAACAGTCATGGATTCCTCTGAGGTAAAACGCTCATTATCGGG
The DNA here is from genome assembly GCA_023052935.1 of Piezodorus guildinii. Classification (NCBI taxonomy): domain Eukaryota; kingdom Metazoa; phylum Arthropoda; class Insecta; order Hemiptera; family Pentatomidae; genus Piezodorus; species Piezodorus guildinii. Next base: position 17,869,190 of record CM041293.1, on the reverse strand, counting down.
AGGTAAACTTGTCCCCCGTTCGGGTCTCCGGGTGGGGACTGCTTCAGGGGAATCATGGCGCAAGATGAAAATTATAGATCTAATAGGGACGTGGAACGTTAGAAGTTTAAATACGGCAGGCGGGTTAAAGTCGGTCGCGAATGAAGTTAAGGGGTACCAGTTAGATATCGTTGCATTACAAGAGGTTTGCTGGCCAGGGGAGGGTTCGTTAACAGAAGGAAAGTAGGGACGTGCAGTTCTTTAGTGAAAGAGTATCGGTTGCTATATTTCAATGTTGTTGGTTTAAAATCGCGTTTATAAAAATTCATTCTCCCACCGAAGACAGTGATGATGAAGTAAAATGTGAATTTTATGATAAACTAGAGTCGGTTTACGATAAGTTACCGCGAAATTACATTAAAAGAATAATAGGCGACGCGAACGCAAAGGTTGGAAGAGAATAAGTATATCGTCCTACAATCGGTAAAGAAAGTTTGCACGGATATAGTAATGATAATGTTACCCGACTAATAAACTTTGCCATTTCGAAAAACCTAGTGATCAAAAGTACTACGTTTAAGCATAAGGATATTCATAAGTATACGTGGACATCGCCAGGTGGACAAACACGGAATCAAATCGATCATGTTTTAGTACAAAACAGATGGCAAAGTAGCATAATTAACGTGAGATCGTATCGTGGTGCAGAATGCGGTTCTGATCATGGATTAGTAATCGCGAAACTTCGACAAAAACTAAATACAAAAAAGAGGCTATATTCATCCCGAGAATTTTGATTTAGTTAAACTGAATAATCCCGGAATTAGAAAACGATTCGCGATAGAAGTAAAAAATAGGTTCGAAGTCTTGGAATCTTTAGATGAAGAACAGGAAGATATAAACAAATTATGGGAAGGGGTAAGAGATAATATTAAAGAGGTCGGTAATTTGTGTCTAGGGAAAATCGAAAATAAAAAGAACAAGCCCTGGTTAGACGGAGATTGCCAAAATATGTGTGGAAAAAAAAAAACCGCTAAACTGAACTCCTTAAATAATCCAAGCGATGATAACGTGACTTAGTTTAGGCAGTAAAAAAAGAGACCTCAAAATTCCAAAAAAAGAAAGAAAAGAGAGTATCTTAAAGGCAAAATAATAGAAATAGAAAAACACAGAAGCGAAAATAACGAAAGAGAGATGTACAAAGGTATAAACAAATCACGTAAAAGATTTAAACCCCTGTTGAATGCTGTTAAAGATGCAAATAGCAATATAATTGCGGATTCGACTGAGATATTAAATAAATTTAAACAACACTTTGACGGCATTCTTAATATAGAAAATAATAATCTATCTCCTCAATCTGAATATCAGAGCGCTGAACCATGGATAGACACACCGAGTAAAGAGGAAGTCGAAATGGCGATAGGAAAATAAAAACGTTATAAAGCTGCAGGAAATGATAATATCACGAGTGAATTAATTAAGGCGTGTGGAGAAGCGGGCGTTTCCAAATTACATGTTTTAGTTAAAAAGATCTGGGAAAATAAAAAATGCCCGAAGAATGGAAAGAATCAATACTTATTCCGATTCACAAAAAAGGACCGAGGACGGATTGTAACAACTATCGAGGGATCTCTCTTCTCCCAGTATGCTATAAAATATTCTCGTCAATACTAACTAGCCGAATCACGGAATATGCTGAGGAAATTATCGGAGACTACCAATGTGGTTTTAGGCGGAATCGCTCGACTATTGATCAAATATTTTCCTTACGTCAAATATTAGAGAAAAAAATATAATACAACGGTGTAGTCCATCAACTTTATATCGATTTTAAAAATGCTTATGATTCAATAGACCGTCAGAAGCTATATAACATCATGATTGAACAGGGAATACCTAGAAAGTTAGTAAACCTAGTAGAGATGTGTTTGTCGGAAACATTCCATAAAGTTAGAATCGGTCATAATTACTCCGAGAGATTTGAGGTGCGATCGGGTTTGAAACAGAGTGACTCCCTTTCACCTATGTTATTTAATATAGCTTTAGAATATGTCATAGAAAAGGTTATGTGTACCGAGAAAGGCTTAAATATGGGTGACAAGATTCCGGTTTTGAGGTATGCCGATGATCTGGTACTGCTAGGTGAAGACACAGAAACCATAAAACTAAATACAAGTGTGTTAATAAAAACCGGTAAAGAAATAGGACTCGAATTAAATACCAATAAGACGAAATATATGATTAGTAGCAGAAACGGTGTCGATCTTGGTGATATTGATGTATCAGGGCATACTTTTGAACACGTAGAGAAATTCAGGTATTTAGGTCCAATTTTAACTAGAAAAAATAAAAACCAGGAAGAAATAAAGTCCCGGTTAAAGGTGGGAAATGCGTGTTATTATTCAGTTGCTAAGTTACTTAGTTCGCGGCTTCTATCTAAAAACTTAAAGGTTAGAATTTATAAAACTATTATTCTTCCGACGTTTCTTTACGGGTGTGAAACGTGGCCGCTTATTTTGAAGGATAAACAACGGCTTAAGGTTTTCGAAAATAAGGTACTGCGTAAAATATTTGGTCCGAAGAGAGATGAGGCCACTGGGGAGTTTAGAAGGTTGCACAACGCGGAATTGCGGAACTTGTATCCTGTGAATATAATTGAGCTGATTGCATCGTGGAGACTCAAATGAGCGAGTAAAGTTTTTGGGCTCGATGAGGAGCGGATTCCGAGAAAGTTGGTATTCGCTGATCCGACTGGTAGGCGTCCGAAAGGTAGGCCGAAGCGTAGATGGGAGGATTGCGTTAAGGCTAATCTCGGGGACTTGGGCTTGAATGGTGAACATTGGACGAGTCTGTGTAGGCGGAATTTGGTGGAATCGGCATCGAACCTTCGGGTTCGCTAAGCCTATTATTATTATGGGTTCCATTCAGTCACCTTTAATGACCATCAGCCGTCCCGAATTTTGGCAAGATGATTGACCTGTTCGACATTTACGGATTTCTTCCGTAAAACAAAACATTTAATTCTGTGCTTCCTATATAGTTTATCGTATGTGTGGAAAGTCTAGCGCAAAAACTCAAAGCCCTACGAAACTGAAATTTCATATTTAAGACAACTATTCGCTCAATGTTATAGCAACTTTTTCATCAAAATTACCTGACCCGAAGAGCCAATTTATTACGATACATTTTGCACCTTTTAAAAATTTTCTCAAAAACGGCTATAACGATTTTGAATAAACTCGCTATATGGATGTAAATTTAATTGGGTTTTAACATGATGCAGGTTTAATTCTAATTGAAATAGTAGTGCTTAAATGCTGATTTTATAAATTTTCTCCCAATTTTGTACATCCTACCTTATTAGCATTAACAAATTCTTTCTTTCAGTGGCGCGACAGGCCGTGTTGGCCCTGGGCCTCGCGGTGTAAACTCCTGCGGGTTTACACTCACGTTTCATGATGCTATTTTTAGTGTAGGGTCATCACTTTCTACGACTAATTTTGTGAGTGGCCACCCTTTGGTTGTGGAAAGGTTGTGAGTGAATCCCCATTTTTTATATCCTTATAAAAGCCCCGCCGGGACTGGGATTCGAACTCAGAACCTGTAGCTTGAGAGACTAGCGCGCTAGCCACTCAGCCACGGGCTCCCCTAAGCATTAACAAATAGCGACTTTATATAAATGTATAAAAGACCAAAAATGTTTTTTTTTATGTAATTTTTTAATATCTATTATTATTATAGAAGAGTAAATATAATTAGGAATGTAATAATTGAAACAATCTCTTCTCTTTCTTTATATTTATTACTTAATTATGACGTTTCGAGGTAATTTCTTGGATTTATCTTCAGATTATTGAATAATTATCTAAAATTCAATTTAATATCATAAAGATATCTTAAAAAAACAACAAAAAATATTATCAACATTTCGAATTCAATTATAACTATTATATTTTAAAATCTGTTTCTAAAATAACTGTATTTAAATTGTACTTACTAATATTTCCAAATTGCACTATAATAGTGGCCATATAATCATGATCTCTAATTTATGTAAATGTTTTTGTTTTTTTTTGTTTTTTTCAACAACAATTTTTATTGAGTAAAATTACAATCTGTCCCAATTTGGACATCAATAGTAGTGCTGAAAGATATCATACATACTACATTCATACAATATTTACACGGCATAAAATTACAATAAAATATATACACAATAATGAATCAATACAATAAAGTCAAGAATTCACTTATACCTATATACACATACACACACTCATACATACATCACATTGAGTGGAGAATCTAGCCAGTGCTAGAACTCTAATATATTTACAAAAGGTCGCGGGGCCACTGCCGTTTCAACCTTCTAGGTGGGTTGTATGGATGAGTGGAGCTGGATAGGGATTGAGCTAGAGGATTAGGATGATGAATGAGGTTCTGGTGGAATTTGGAAAATTTGGATGGAATTAGGTCTGAAATAAATGGAACATTAAGGTCGTGGTGCAAGGTATAGTTGGAGACATAATAAAGAGCATTTACTATTGTACGGAGGACTTTGGATTGAAAGGATTGAATGCGTTTGATGCTAGTACGTTTAGCTGTCCCCCACAGTTCAAGTCCGTAGGTCCAGATGGGCTTCAGTATTGTCTTGTAGATTAATAATTTGTTGTCAACTGTAAGTTCAGATTTTCTGTTGAGTAGTCGGTATAACTGTCCGAATCGTCGGTTGAGTTCTTGTCTTTTAAGTCTTGTATGTGGGTTCCAAGTCAATCTTTTGTCTAACAGTAAGCCAAGATACCGGACTGTATCTGAGAGAGGAATTGGTAATGAGTTGAAATAAACTGGCGGACAGGATTTTCGTCTAAGAGTAAAGGTTATGTGTTTACATTTGGCTTCGTTCACCTTTACACGCCAGTTATTACACCAGTGTTCGATAAGGAAAAGGTGTCTCTGAAGGTTTAAGGATGCTGTTTCAGGATTGGAACTGGATGATAGGATGGCGGTGTCGTCTGCAAAAGTTGCCAGAAAGGTATCAGGATGTGTAGGAATATCAGCAGTGTAAAGGATGGGTCCCCAAGACGCTGCCTTGAGGAACACCGGCCTCAACGGGATAAAGGTTAGAAAATTTTACACCACAGCGAACTCGGAAGGAACGGTTTGAGAGATAGGATCGGAGAATGGGGTATAGAGACTGGGGTAAATGGGTTTTCAGCTTGAAGAGTAATCCAGTGTGCCATACCCGGTCAAAAGCTTGCGCAATGTCCAGAAAATTTTATGTAAATGTAGATCTATTTTACGTTATTTTTGAATTTTTAATTTTCTATTTATATTATTTTGTTTTTAAAACACTCTCTTTCTTTTTTATTGAGGATTTGCAACTTCTCATTCTTTACGGATCAAAATTAAGGCCCATTATTATCGCTGGGATTATTCAAGGAACCTAGTTAGTTTAGTGGGGTTTTTTTTTTCACTGATATTTTGACAGTCCCCATCTAACCAGGGTTAGTTCTTTTTATTTTCGACTAGCTGTCCCGACAGGCGATGTTCTGTCTTAATTATGCCTTAACGAAATCGGTTAAGTCTTTCTTGCGTGTATGATCATCAAGGAAAAATAGGATTCATTTTTATATATTTAGATAGAGAGATTGTTATTACCTTAGAAAAGTAGAAAAAAAGAAACTTAACGACTAAAATAACTTTTCTATTTTTTTTTTATTCATAAGATCCTTTTCCTGACTGTTATAAACACAACCAAAAAAAGAATTAGCGAAATCGCTCAAGCGGTTGACGTGTGATGCGATCAGCAAGGGAAAAGGAGATTCATTTATATATATATATATATATATATATATATATATATATATATATATATATATATAAATTTTCCTAAGACACAAATAACCGATCTCTTTTATACTTTCACAGTAATTTATCGTAAACCAAATCTATTTTATCATAAAACGATCATTTCACTTCATCATTGCTGTCTTCGTATTGTTATTTTGAACCAACCGCCCTGAAATATAAATATAAAAGATATTCTTTCATTATCAGAAACCCCGTACTTGAACAATATTATTTGCTCCCCCAGTTCCAATTAGTATATTTCCCCTTCGTAAACGAACCCTCCACTGGCCAGCGAACCTCTTGTAATTAATGCTATGGTATCTACATACCATGTATCCTTTAACTTTAATCGCAACCGATTTTAACCCACCTTCTGTATTTATAGGGTTAAAAACTTCTTAAGTTTCACGTTCCAAGAACTATATCTCTAATTTTCAACTTGAGCCATGATTCCCTTGAAGCAGTCCCCACCCGGAGACCCGAACGGGGGACTAGTTTTCCTCCGGATAATGAGCGTTTTACCCCAAGGTAATCCATTGCTGTTAGGGGTATGTTGTGAACTAAAATATTTTCTTAAGACGTTCGAATCTACGCCATACCCTCCAGCAATTCTGCTAAGGCCGCTCTAATTTCCGATGGACTAGCCGGGGGAACTTCCATTGACCATCCCACAGCTGCCACACGTGCGACGCTCCCTTATGCAGTAATAAAATCCGTAACAGATTTTATATATATATAACCTTGGTTTCAGCGAACTCCTAAACCACAAGGCGGATTTTCATACGGTTTTCACCATAATTTAAGGCAATATTTTCTGAAGGTTTATAAGTACAACACATTTCAATTTAGCTTTTCTTCAAAAGGAAAAAAAAAAGTAATCTAGTAACCACGTAATCGAAAAATTATTCCCGAAATATGAGTAGTAATACAGTCGTATAATACAACGTTGAAAAGCACACTATTTTGGAAAAGTTTATATGCAAAAAAATAAATCGTGCAAGTGAATATATGATAAAGTTTTTATGACCCCATAAACTTACGAACATATGCTATTGGGAAAGAGAGGGGTTGTGATAGTTCAATGTTGCCACCGTCGTACATGATCTTCGAAGTTATATTCTTTTATTCAGTACGCAGGAGTTAAGAAAATCGTCACTAAGTTGTTATTTCTTCTCCCTACCTACGAAATAATACAGCGATTCTTTGTTTCTGCGACCTCCTTCTAAACCACTAAACGGATTTTGACACGGTTTTCACCATCAATTAGATGCTTCTTTTCTGAAGGTTTGCTAGTAAAATAAATTGCAATTTAGCTTTTATTTATGAGCGAAAAATAAATTCTTTCTAACCGTGTCATCAAAAAATTATTTCTAAACCTCAAAGCGATAAATTGTAAAACGGTCAAACAGTGCTTTCTTAAAATTAAATGACACCACATTTAAATAACACGCTGCGAAGCAATAGGGGGAGGGTCAACTAGTCTATATATTTAAAAAAAATAAAAATACTGATGTATTTTAAATTCATTTTAATATTAAAACCTTTTTTTATTTTTTTATTGTGCATCATAATTATAATTAATATCTTGAATTACTTGTTTTTTTCATTGCTTTTTACTTAATTTTATGTTTAAACTTATTTTACTCTAAGGATCTATAGTCCAATATGTATCTCCCGTAATATTACCCTGAAGGGACTTAATTCTGTGGTGATTAAATCACTGATGTTAGGGAAAAAGGCAGTCAAATTGGCTATTTCCCTCTATTCGAAGGCAATATTTTCTTGGTTCCTTTCTCTATCAAGTCATCCACTCCCATCCCCCCTCTTACGTCTATAGTCTCCTGCAATTTAAATCCACAATCCATCCCCAGGAAACCAGATCCCTTCTTTCCGACCTCTGTACGCCTTCCGATAGAGCCAAAAAATATGAATTTTCCTTCATAGTCCGGTCCACTTTTTTCTGGAATACTCTTCCATCAAACATCCGTCATGCTCCTTCCCAATCTTCATTCAAATCTCTCATTTTTAAACACCTACTTGCTTCCCATGGGGAGCCCGTGGCTGAGTGGCTAGCGCGCTAGTTTCTCATGCCAAAGTTGTGAGTTCGAAACCCAGTCCCAACGGGGCTTTTATAAGAATGTAATTAAATGGGGATTCACTCACAGACTCTCCACCGGGTATGTGAGACCCGTCAGCCAAATGGTGGCCACTCACAGAATTAGGCGTAGGGAGTGATGACCCTACACTAGAAAATGCATCACGAAACGTAAGTGTAACCTCCCAGGAGATTACCCACACGGCCTGTCGCGCCACGGAAAAAAAAAAAAAAAAAAAACTTTCTAGATGCCAACTAATTTCATCATAACGATTTAAGTGATTTGAAAAATGTCTACACTTCATGACATAAATGATAATAACGTTTTTATCTTTATTTTTAATTATTCTATTGTTGTTTGTTTTTGGTTTGTTAGTCCTATATTACAATTAGATATTATTGTAATCTTTTTAATTTTAATTGTTCATTTCTTTCTCTCTTTATCGTTTAAAATAATTGTATATATTTATATTGTAATCATTAATGTTATCAGTCGTTTTTGTTTTTCTTTTTTATTTGGTCTTTGGCCAGTTAAAATACTTTTCTTTTTTTTTTTTTTTGTATATGTATGTTATTCTTGAGGGACTTAGTCCCAGAATAAAGTTCTTTTTTCATTCATTCATACATCTCTATTATTTATACTAAAATCCAACCTTAAAAAAATATTATTTATTTTAAACCATCGTAACATCGTTTTAAAAAAAAAAATGATGACCATTTTTTCTAGATTGCTTTTACGGAATAAAACTCAGCTGATATTTCAATCAAACGCTGCCTAATTACATTTTTACCTTACCTTACTATATATAGTAAGGGAAAGTATTGCGATCGTGAAAATTTTCTAATTCCATTTTTTAACGGAAATACACATTTTAGGGTCCCTTGAGTCCTAATAACCAATTCCTACAAAAATGTCTCTGTGTGTGTGGTAACTCCCGGGCGGAAACGGTAAGTCCTGCCCAAGACGTTACAAAACCTTTTTCATCAAAATGAGCTTATCAGAAGAGCCACTTCATACAATGCATTTTGCACCTTTTTTCGATTTTCTTGAAAACGGTTCCGACTATTTTAATTAAACTCGCTATATCGATGTAAAATTTAGTGGGCTTTAATATCATGTAGGTTTCATTCTGATTAAAATGGTCTGACAGGGCTTAAATGCCAATATTTTAAATTTTCTTACTCTAAAGTACCTTTAATTTTGTTGATTCTATAAAAACAACTATATTATCTTGTGCCACTGATGAAAAACAGCTAAATGTGCAAGTTGAGCGAATTTCGAAAGCAACTAAAGGAGAAAACTGAAAAAGTGTTTTTTTAATGCAATTTTTTGTTTTTGAACATAAGAACAGTAATATACATGTATGATATACCGTTGGAAAGCTAAATATTTTAGAAAAAATATCAAGCTTTTAAAAGTTAATAGAGAGTGATGAAAAAAAGATAAAACTAACTAATTATTTTACATAATAATAATTAATTCTTTAATAGTTTCACCTATTTTTATCTCTAACTGTATTTGAAAATTCTTTCATTGATTTTAAAAATGGAGGTAAGCGAAAGTCGTGTATTGCCCGCACCAGATTCTTAATATAAAAGTTATTTCTTTATCGTTATTTATTCTAGCTAGCGTGCATAAGTTTATTTCACAAATTAATTATTTGCTACTCCCTCGTTGGGCAGACTTGAGACTAGAAATTGTTTTCTAAATGCATGAATTAAGACTAATACAACAAACGTGATGCAATAAATCATATGTTTCTCTTCTAATTTCTTTTTTTAAATCCCTCATTACGCACTCTGCTCCTACTTAAAGCTGATGGCTTTAATCGGAGCTTATACGATCAACATCGATAACTGAATAATCTCTCAGCTCATTCACTGACTATACAAAATTATATGAGTCTGTCTTCAAGGTAGGCCGGTTAAAATGAGAATAATAAAATCAGGTGCAAGCATCGCATAACTTTCGCTTACCTTCCCACTTTGACTAAAGTAAAAGTCCTGTGCACTAGAGTTTTTAAATTAGACATAATGGTCACAGGTCACTCCACAATAATACTCGAAACTTAACGTCAACATCAGCCTTTAGGTTTTAAAATGGCGGCTAATAAGAGATGTAATGTGTCCATTAAGCCAGTAGTTTAAATAGTAAGAGAAAGAAGTTTAATTATTTAAATAAATAATATTAATACTTTATAGCTAGGAAATTCAATTTTTTATTGCACCCTAAACATATATTGAATTGAGTAATATCACCATTGTCAACCCAACCAACAAATTGGTTATTTGTTTTTCATAGAAATCTACTTGAAAATGAAAAAAAAAAAAAAAAAAGCTCTTTTAGAAAAAATGTTTTCCATCTATGTATGGTTTGTTTATACTTACCTGTAAATAAAGGATATTTCGAAGGCAGAGGGATTTGTTTTCATTTCACTAGACACTTGTGTTCACGTTTACATCTCTAATCCCATTGAGCTTCTAATCGTTGTTTGTTTGTTTATTTAACGTCCCTTTATGCAACTACTGCTAATCGGACGATGCTACAGTGGGAGTCCTAAATTTTGCCTATCCGGGTTTTATTAGGATAGGGATCTTTAACGAGTACCTGACATCGCACAGGCTCGGGACCACCTTTTAACGTCTCCTCCGGACGACGGCGTAACTAAGGATTTTTTACTCAAATTAAAAAATCCTAGGGCCACCTGCGGGTTTGAATCCGTGACCTTTAGCATGGGAGGCTGTTACGCTAGCCACCCAGCTACAAGTGATCCCTCCTCTAATCGTTCTTACGAATTTTGCAAATTTGACGAATTTTAACGAATTGAGATTCAATGTTTTTTGCATTCTACACTCTAGGAAATGTCAAAATATCGAAGATTTTGGCGATTAAACTTCTTTTTTTTTAATCTAGAATTTTTTTTCAACCAATTGGTGCACAATTTATAACAGCTTTATTGCATATTCGGGCGATATGGGAACTTATATTCCGAATTTCAGCTTCACAACCATTGTCATTTTTGAGATAATGAGATGATAATAAAAGTAATTGAATAGTGACTTGATAAAGAAGGTGCTGAGAAATAAACCCACGCGTTTTTTTGGATGAAACAACATTTATATTATAAAGTTATACAAATATTGTTCTTCTTAAGCCATCCTATGGCAGGGGAATTGTTTCCTGACGATCACGCTAAGCACAAAACAATATTTTTTTATTAATTATATTGTATATTAAGAAAAATAAAATTATGAATAGAGTAGCCAGGATGTACTTACACAGGGCTGTTGAGGGAGATGCAAGTTCTGTTCCGATTATTGCACCTAAAGCCCCTCATGCAGCAATACGATTCCGCGCAATAAACTTTGGTCCATTTGAAACCAGTGCCGACCTCGCTGGAATCTTCTGAAAAAATTAATTTGACAAAATTTAATTTCCATTATGAAAATAATGATGAAATGAAATGAAAAAAATATTTTTATTCTGGGACTTTTCGTCCCCTAAGAATAATATACAGTGAATAGAAAAAGTCCACTTCATTTGATATATAATTATTTAGTAAATTAAATTATATAAGGTTAATATGAATAAAAGATACAAAAAAAAAAAATATATATATATATAACAACATCAAATGAGTTAAGTTAAACATTATATAAGTCTAGATTTATCGCATATGTACGGAAGATTGATTTTTGAGGAGGTGGTTAAATAATTGGTGTTTGAATGCGGTTAGGGATGACACTTTTGGGATAAGGTGAGGGAGATGAGGGAGATGGGTAAAAGGTTCTAAAGTATGGTAGCACGGACCATGAAGGACGTTTCATAGGATGCTGTTCTATGCGAGGGTAGGTGTGGATCGATGGGTTGGGATCTTGTATATTTAGGGTATGCCCGGAAGAGCGCAGAGTAAGGAGGTCGAAGATATATGAGGGTTTCCTATCACCAGAAGGTGATAATGGAAGAATAATTGACTGTAGGAGAAGGTGGTTAGGGGTGGAGTCGTGGAAAAACTTCAATAAATTACATTAATTTAATGTGTCAACGTTTCCACCTAAATTAGGCCATCTTCAAGGCTATGAAACACAAAAGATAATAACCTGCACTGCAAAAGGTAAATATTGACGGTCCTACGGAGGCTGTAGCATAACTTCTCAACCCCTCCCTTAATGCCCATAATAATAATAACATATACAGGGTGATTCATATTGAACTCTCCGATTGCCCGAACACTATAGGGAGTAGATGGGTGGGAATGGCGCCGTCAGACGCAACAAGACATGCAGCTTCCAGTGTGTGATGGTGCTACTACCAATATACTTCGCAGTTCAATGGAACATCCCAGGCAAAGTTTCCCAGTCGACTTATGTCTTTGCGAGGTAACATTGTGGGTCCCCTCAGATCACCCGATTTAACCCCATGCGATTTTTTTCTATGGGGTTACCTCTGTACAATTATCGTCTCCGAACTATGGATGAACTGAAGGCAGCCATCACTGAAGAAATTAATGTTACCCTTCTGAATATGATTTACAGAGTCATGGATAACTTTCAGGAAAGGCTCCGTCAGTGATTGGACAATGGAGATAGACATTTACAAGATTTTTTTAAATTTTTTTATTATGCCTTCCCATTTCGACTTCCGTCATAAGGGATCTGGCAGCCCAGTACCACTCCGATCTGGATGGGGTTTCATCTCTTATTTTTTGTACGGGGGCATACTTCTAGATGCGCTGCATCCATTTCACTACTTGCATGACAAAGGCAGCAAAGTGGAGACCCTACCACTCCGATTAAATGCAAGTGTCATGGCCAGTAATCATTCGGAACTGTGCAACAGCATCTTTTCTCTTCAAATCTAATCGTATCCGTTTTTCTTCTATATGGAGTTTGGCCCAGTGCTTGTTGATCGAACTGAGCCTTTGGGAGTCCGTTAGTAGAGCATGATATGCCCTCTTAACTTCATCCCTAGCTCTAAGATAGGAAATTCGATTGTCCAACTGTTCCGAAGCTGCACCTTCTTTTGCAAGCTTGTCGGCTACTTCATTTCCATGGATGCCACAGTGGCCTGGTATCCATTGGAAAACCACCTGCCTAACTTGTTGAAGCAGCTGTTCAATTTTTAATTGGCAGTTCACAACGTCATTTTCTTGAGATGCATTTGGCTGCGTAGCTGCTATTATGGCCTTCTGTGAATCCACAAAAAAGACAATTATCTTTGCATCTATATTTATGAGAGCTTGCAAAGCTAGTAATATAGCTCGAATTTCGCTATCGAAATTTGTAGACCATTTACCTACCGGCTTCGAGATTTGAAATAGACGGGAGTACACGCCTGCTCCTCCATTGTAACTTGCAGCTGATCCATCGGTGTAGCCATGGAGCCAAGGAGGGCTGGAATAACGCTCAGTTATGGTTTCGAGTGTCAAGGATCTTAATTCCTCACGTATAGCTTCTTCTTTTTTAATTTGTCTCATGAGATCAAGGTGATGAGATACTGTCTTTAAGGGAATCCTGGGTGGCAGTAGAGAAAGTTTTTCTCTTGGAGCAGGCATTACGCCTTGTTCTATCTCTAAGGCTTTCTACTTTTTCAAAAAATGTGACTTTCGTCTTGAGTCTTGTGGGGGGGGGGGGGTTCACTCTACTTGACCAGTAGTCAACCGGGAGCCTACATAGGCGTTCATAAAGGCTTATTGAGCTCACTTCCATACGCATCTCCAATGGCTCGACGTTTGCTTGGAGCTGCATAGCTACAATAGGAGTGGACTTTGGAGCACCTGTTATTATACAGAGCGCTGAGTTTTGGACCCGCTCGATTTTTTGTCTGGCACATTCTGGCGCGGTTATTAAAAGCTCTCCAGCATATTCCAAGGACGGGCGTACATATTTTTTGTATGCCAAAGACAGTACATCTTGCGTCGATCCCCACTTTGTTCCTATGATTCTTTGAAGCAGGTTTAATCTTTTTTGGCTTTTCTTGGTCAAGTTCCCAGCATGTAGATTCCAGCTTAATCTGTTATCTTACTTGACCTCTAGGTAGGTGGCTGATTCTGTCCTGCGTAGTATTTATTTTAGAGGTAAGCAGCTGAGTTAGTTCGGACACACCTTGTGAATAGTTGTAAACAAAATTTTGAGGGCTATTCCCGAGGTTTGAGTCGAGGGGAGATGGCCACAGTAAAGAAGACGGAAAGGATGCCTTCAACAAGAGAGGACTGGATTGGAGGACGAGAAGGCATCTAGGGCTCTATAACATGGCAACTCACACTGATTCGCGGTAAAGAGGACTCGATTAAGTAAGTAAGATGACTAGATCAGCGAATAACAAGATTAAGGTTTTAGCTAGGAATCATCTGGGCCAACACCTCTCATATTCTGAATTATATAAACTCTCAAGTCCTATAAAAACGCGATTGAGAAATGCAGTTATTTTCCAAAGGTACTTTATTTTATTATTATTTCTTTTTTATTGAGTATTACAATATGTCATAATTTGGATATTAATAATAGTGATGAAATACAGCATTCATGCTACATTAATAAAATATTTACACACCAATATAATTATAAAATAATAATAAAATATATATACAATACATAATCAATAAAATGTATACAAAGTCGAGAAATCTAGAATGGCAGTCATATGTATCGGTCAGGAATAATACCAAGGAGACCGTAAAGAGAGGTCTTGGATAGAATTTGGAGAGAGATTGAACCAAGATCATGATGAAAACATAAAATTATTCTGGAAAAAAAACAAAGCACTGAGAGGCCAAACAGGCGAGGGTATACTGCAATGGAAGTGGTGTCAGACTTCACCTACCTTGGCACTGTTATGGATAGATAGATCTGGGAAAATAGACTCAGAAATAGTGAACAGGATAAGCAAGGCCAACGCTCTAAACTACCAGATCTGCAATACAGTGATCGGGAAGAGAGAAGTAAGCAGAAATTTAAAAACTGCACATATTTAAGGCGGTGTGCCTTCCTGTACTCCTGTATAGTGCAGAAAGCTGGGTGATGACTAGCAGACTGGAGAGCAAAGCCACTACTGCGGAGATGAGGTTTCTTCGAAGAATCGCTGAGAGAACAAGACGTGACTGTATCCAGGATCAGAGAGGAGTTAAGAGCTCCCCCGGTAATGGATGTCCTGGAAACTCGGCAGCTTAAGTGGTTTAGTCATGTCTTCAGGATGGAGGGACACAGCGATCCATTGAAAACCATGAACTATTGGGTAGTTTCACATGAAATGTCCGTTTTTATAGTTTCTGAAATACATAAAGGATTTTGCAGGTCTCTGTTGTTTTCTTCCGAATGTTTACATATTTAAAGTAAACAGTTATTAATCATCTACCTTTGTATTATAAACATTAGCTTCCCAATCTATTACCCACTTTTTAGTATACCTCCAAATATAAACATGGAAACAGGCGATTTTCGAGTAATATTTTTGTACGAGTTTAAACTCGGCCATTCAGCAGCTGAGGCCGCTAGAAATATTTGGAAGGCGTTTGGGGAAGGGAGTGTTAATGAACAAACCATTCGCCGTTGATTTACTAAGTTTTCAGCTGAGGATACCAACTTGGAAAACTTGCCCCGAGGAAGACCTCCGTCCGTAATAGACAACGATGTCCTCAAACATACAGTAGAAGGAAATCCCTACCAAACAGTTAAAGGTAAATACTTCGAATAAAATTATCTTGTTTTCATATCGTATTTTTAATAAAAATTCTTTACCTTGAAAACGGACATTTCATGTGACACAACCCAATATATGGTAATATGGTAAAAGACCCCGTGGCCGATCGAATATCTCGTACCTGGAATACGTCAATCATTTATGCAAAAAACGATATATAAATATTCGCTAAGCCAGAAATCTTGCATGCAGCAGGAAACATCGGAAATCCTGGCTAAACACTATCCTACGCTGAAAGGCACTACAGGGTGAAGAAGAAAGTTAGAAATCACTCATAAAAGGTACTGATAAGGCATTTAGTTTCGTTCCAAATTAAACTAAAAAAACATATCATTCGATAACATTAACCCTTTTACCTACATCGTCGTTCGCTACACTTGCCAAAAGTGCCAACGACGATATACTTTATAAATGATCTATTGGGTTGTGTCACATGAAATGTCCGTTTTCAAGTAAAGGATTTTTATTAAAAATACGATATGAAAACAAGATAATTTTATTCGAAGTATTTAACTTCTTTTTCTACATCAAATTATTTATCCCCGAATGAAAAACTCTAAGCTTTGAAGTGAAACAAAATCTGAAAACGCACTTTTCACTTGATCATCATTTTCAAAAAGTTTTCCTTTGACGAAGTTGTCTAAATTCCTGAACAGGTGGTAATCTGTTGGAGACAAGTCGGGAGAATATGGTGGGCGAGGAAGAACTTCGTAGCCCAGTTCTTTCAATTTTTGCACGGTATGTTTTGAAACATGGGGTCTTGCTGCCGCTCAGTGAGATCATGAGGTACTCATGTATCGAGTTTTTTTACTTTCCCAATACACTTTAAATGTCTGAAAACGGTAGATGCACTTCCATTTAGTTGTTCTGAGAGTCCTTTAACTTTTTGGTAGGGGTTTCCTTCTACTGTATTTTTGAGGATATCGTTGTCTATTACGGACGGAGGTCTTCCTCGGGGCACGTTTTTCCAAGTCGGTATCCCGAGCTGAAAACTTAGCAAACCAACGGCGAATGGTCCGTTAATTAACACTCCCTTCCCTAAACGCCTTACAAATATTTCTAGCGGCCTCAGCTGCCGAATGGCCGAGTTTACACTCGTACAAAAAATATTATTTATAATATGTATTTCAGAAACTATAAAAACAGACATTTCATGTGAAACAACCCAATAATTTGATTCTAAATGATCTGATTTAGTTTAAAACGAACTCGTAAACCTGTTTGGGTCTAACATTTTACAAAGCGATAAAAAAAGACGTTGCAAAGCCTCACTTTTTATATGTGACTATTTGGGAATGATAAATCAGTGTGCATTTATTTTCTAATCCCCTTTCTGATAATTTAAAGATTTTTTTTTATTTCACTTAGTGTTCTGAACTCTAGATAAAGGATTGATGTTTTTCCGCTAAGGCATTTAAAGATTATTTTCATTAGAGCTACATGTGATCGAAAAATTTGTTTTAAAGTATAAACTGCTTGGCTCGGGTGCAATTTGAATGTAATGTCAAGATGTATAAAAATCTGGTGCGCGCAACACACGACCTCCGTTGTAAATATTAATTTAAGAATTTTTAAATACATTTAAAGATACAAATAAATAAATAGGACTTGATAATTTGGAATCAGGAGACGTTTCCGTTGAAAACTGGAATTCGAAAATTTTTACGATCGCAATACTTTCCCTTACTATATATTTCATATATAGGTAAGGGAAAGTAAAAATATTAAAGGGAGTTTTAAATACAGACTGAGAAAAAATAATATAATATATATAATATAATAAAAGGTTATTACAATTTTATTATAAAAAAAAAAAAAATAATAACTTACGATTCATACCGTTTACAGAAATGGAACTTGTTGATGTCGCATCTTGAACAAAAAATAAGAAAAACTAGAAAAATGGGTAAAAACATTGTGTTCTCTTATGGGCTGTCCTCTAACTTCTACAAAACAAAAATATATATTGTCGAATCATCCTAGTGTATCCTTATCGGTGAAGATTAAAGGATTTAGCTGTAGTTTTCTTTAGGACTCTCGTACTAGTTAGAATTTATAAAAATGTTATTATCTTTGGTGAAAGCTTTTACAGGAGGCTTGGACCCGTTAACGGGTTGTTGCACCAACTATGTTATTATCCTGCCGATGTGAAGCATGATCACTTACTTCGAAGGATAAGCAGCAACTACAGGTTTTCGAGAATAAGGAAAACGTAAAATATTTTGTCCAAAGAGATGTGAGACCACCGGGGAATTTAGAAGGTTACACAACGAAGTTTGGTATAATTGGTTTGACAACACCCGAGGAATTAAATGGGCGTGTTGTTAAGCACAGTGAGAAACGAATTTCAAGAAAGTTGGTGGTCTCTGAACCGAATGGTAGGCGTCCGAAAGGTAGGCCGAAGCGTCGATGGGAGGATTGCGTTAAGACTGATCTCGAGGGCTTGTGCTTGAACGGTGATCATTGGGGGAGTCTGTATACGCTAGTACGCGCTGAAAAGCCACTTTATACTATCGATTTTCACATCTTACGGTTTTCTACAAACAATTTTGATTAAACCCGTTATATCGGTGTAAAATTCAATAAGCTTTAATATAATATAGTTTTCATTATGAATAAAATAGTCTGACAGGGCTCATAATGCCATTCCATATACAACTAAAGGAGAAAATAACAAAAATATGTTTTTAGGCAATTTTTTTTTTAACATAGGGACAGTAATATAGATGTATAATATACCGTTGGAAAGCTAAATATTTAAGGAAAAATATTACCTTCTACACAAAAATGAAAAACTAAATGGATAGCGATGAAAATCCGATAATTCTAACTGATTGTTGCAGATAATAATGAAATAGATTATTTACTAAAGCACATGTTTCTATCGAAACTAAATGTAAATGTATATAAAAATAAAAAACATCCACAAAAAAATAATCTGGAGCGGGCAACACACGAATTTTACTTACCTCGGTGGTTAGAATAAATTTAAGAACTAATAAATAGAGCTAAAAAAGTTTCAGATAATTATATTTAGATTTGTTGGAAACATATGTTTTATATTAGATAATATAAAATTGATATCTAAAAATCAGTTAGTTTTATCCGCTTTTCATCTCTTTAGAGACATCACTCTATCAACCCAAGATCCCAGTCGCTGAACCTGATCATTCCCTCCTACAGAACTGCTTCCTTCAAGAGATCTTTCGTTATTCGCGATCCTTCATTCTGGAATTCCTTACCCATGTCCATTCGTACATCCCAATCCTTAACCTCTTTCAAGCATAAACTATTTATCCATCTCCTTGAATATCAGTCTACCGCGCCTTTATAAGTTTTGACTAATTATACTGTTTATTTATTACTTTCACTTCCTATATATGGAAAGGGAAAGTATTGCGATCGTGAAATTTTTCGAATTCCAGTTTTCAACGGAAATACACATTTTAGGGTCCCCTGAGTCCATATAACCAAGTCCCGCAAAAAGTGGTGTGTGTTGTGTGTGTGTGTGTGTGTGTTGTGTGGTAACTCCCGGGCGGAAACGGTAAGTCCTATGAAACTGGAATTTCATATTTAAGACAAATATACGCCCGAGACGTTACAAAACATTTTTCATCAAAATGAGCTTACCAGAAGAGCCACATTATACTATGCATTTTTCACCTTTTTTCGATTTTCTCGAAAACGGTTCCGACGATTTTGATTAAACTCGCTATATCGATGTAAAATTTAATGAGCTTTAATATCATTTAGGTTTTATTTGCATTAAAATGGTCTGACAGGGCTTAAATGATGATATTTTAAATTTTCTTTCTCGAAAGTATCTTTAATTTTGTTGATTCTATAAAAATAACTATATCATCTTGTTACCGCTGATGATAAACAGGTAAATATATAAAATGAATGAATTCGATACCCAACTAAAGGAGAAAACAGAAAAACTATTTTTTTAATGCAATACTTTGTTTTTGAGCATAAGAGCAGTAATATACATGCATAATATACCGTTAGAAAGCTAAAGATTTTAGAAAAAATATTATCTTATACTCAAGCTTTTAAAAGTTAATAGATAGTGATGAAATGAAGATAAAACTAACTGATTATTTTAGATAATAATATAATCGATTTTTTAATAAAACACATGTTTCTATATAAATTCAATTTAATTAATTCCTCAATAGTTTCACGTATTTTTATCTCTAACTGTTTTTGTAAATTCTTTCATTGATTTTTAAAATGGAGGTAAGTGAAAGTCGTGTGTTGCCAGCACCAGATTTTTTTTTTATCTCTAACTGTATTTAAAAATTCTTTCATTGATTTTTAAAATGGAGGTAAATGAAAGTCGTGTGTTGCCCGCCCCAGATTTTTTTTTTAAATTATTCAATGCTTCAGTTTATTATATTTCTTTTATTAATTATAATGTTTGCAATATAACCTTGTACATATATATGCGTATGTTTAAGTGTATGTATGCATTTTTTTATTTTTTTTTTTTATTCATAATATGCAGTATAATTTCTATAATGTTTTTATTGTATAATGATGTATATTTTGTAGACGTAATAGCCAGAAGATTAATACTTTAATGTACATTTATATTATTCTTAGGAGACTAGCTGTCCCAGAATAAAAATTATTTTTTCATTTCATTTCAATTATATATTATCTAATCTAAAACAAATGTTTCCAAATATAAATATAAATATCTAAATATAATCCTCCGAAACTTTTTGAGCTCTATTTATTAGTTCTTAAATCGATTCTAACCACCGAGGTTCATGGAAATCGAAGCCTTGGCATGGACTAGTAGTTGTCAGGGTTTGGTTATGAGTTTCCAGGGGCTGTTCATAAATATCGCAAATGGGTATGTGTGTAGCTAAGGTGTTATTATATTACTTTCACTTTATTATAAGTTATTATTATAAAACGTTTTAGAAATGTGTGTGTAAAATAATATTTTATTCTAAAATATTTAGCTTCCCAACGCATCTAAATTACTATTCATATCTTTAAAAAACCAAAGATTACATTATAAAATATGTTTGCTCTTTTCTCCTATATTTGATTATCAAATTCATGCAAATTATATATTTACCCATTATTTATCAATGCTACCAAGATGATTGATCAAATTCTTATATGCTTATTATTAACTGCTTATACCAATGATGA
The DNA here is from genome assembly GCA_023052935.1 of Piezodorus guildinii. Taxonomy (NCBI): domain Eukaryota; kingdom Metazoa; phylum Arthropoda; class Insecta; order Hemiptera; family Pentatomidae; genus Piezodorus; species Piezodorus guildinii. The sequence goes on along the minus strand of CM041293.1, from coordinate 17,848,392 downwards.
TTAAATGCTTGCGTTAAAGCCTTATCAGACTATTTCAATCAGAATGAAGCCTATATGACATTAAAGCTCATTAAATTTCACATCGATATTTTGAGTTTAATCAAAATCGTTTGAGCCGTTTTTGATAAAATCGTAAATAGGTGCAAAGTGCATAGTATAAAGTAGGGGTGGACATAATCCAAATGTCATACGATATCCATATTAATCGGATGATTTCATAATCGAATGATCGAATGAGTAGTATGCATTCTGAAAGACGATATGCCACAATTCCCGTCTCTATGATTGCTGAGCTGGCTGAGCCTTGGTTCAAATATGCATATGATTTATGTGATGAACAAAAAAAAAAAAAAAAAGTGGTTCCTTATCCGACCTTCTTAAATCCTTCGATTATCGTCAAACGATTCAGTTCGAATGATCATCGTTTCTCCAAACCGATTAATCCAGTAACCGATTAATCCGAATGATTGAAATAATCGAATGATCCGATAATCGTCATTCGATTATGCCCACCCCTAGTATAAAGTGGCTCTTCTGGTTAGCATATTTTGGTGAAAAAGATGCAGTAACATCTCAGCCTATAGTTATCTCAAATATAAAATTTCAGTTTCGTACGACTTTTCGTTCTTGCGCTAGATTTACCACAAACACACGGACCTTTTTGTGGTACTTGTTTATTTAGACTCAGGGACGCTAAAAAAAAAAGTATATTTCCCTTGAAAACTGAAATTCGAAAATGTTCACGATCGCAATACTTTCCCTTTCTATATATTTCATACATAGGTAATGTTGGCATATAAGCGCTTTCAGGATATTAAAGCTCATTATATTTTACATCGATATAGTCATTACATCTCTCTAATATCTACATCGATATCAATCAATTACATCTGAATTTGATTAATAACGTTAGATCCATTTTTGATAAAATCGTAAACAGGGAAAATGCACAGTATAAACTTTATACCGAAAGAACTACTTTATACTATAAAATAGTTCTTTCGGTCAACTGATTTTATTGAAAAGGAAAGAAGGAGAAAACTGTAATATCTCGGACGTATAGTTGTCTTAAATTTAAATTTTCACTTACTTAGGACTTTTAGTTTTTGCGCTAGACATTTCGACACACAGACCTTTTTGCGGACTTGGTTATTTGGACACAAGGGACCCTAAAACGTGTATTTCCGTTGAAAGCTGGTATTCGAAAATATTCGCGATTTTCATATATAGGTAAGTGAAAGTAATATAATAATACCTTAGCCAAGTTAATACCTAAATGCAATATTTATGAACAGCCCTTGGAAACTTATGATCAAACCCTGACAACTACTAACCGATGCCAAGGCTTAATCCCAGGATATCCCAGCTCTCATTTACAGATTAAGGACTTTAGATTTGAAAGGATTGGATACGTTAGATGTTCGAAACTTAGTTGTACCCCACAGTTTAAGTCCGTATGCCCAATAGGTTGCTATAATAAATAAGTTGCTAAGTTCTGTTAAGTAGTCTTCTTTGACTTACCGTCTATTAAGCTCTTTTGTATTAAGTCAAGTGTGCGGAGAGGAAATACTTAGTAAATTCCTTATATTCGTCTCTCATTTTACGTTATAGAGAAGAAATTGATTCATCCCGGAATTTCTTTATCTACGGAGATTAAAGTACTTAGCAGTGTTTTCTTACACTCCGCTTATCACCAAATATTATAATACGCAACATTATTATAATCTGAGGCGTTAGGTTCATTTTGTTAACACGATCAAAATACTGAAATAAATAAAATAATAATTTTTTATATGTGCAAATTTTAGAAATACAAGCTGCAATGGCTTTCCTTGCGGAAATTTCATTATGTGTTGATGTACAAATACCTTCAGCTTCAAAAGTAATATTACATCCTTTATATGACATAGTAAATAAAAAAATTAATTATTGTTGATATCATTTTACTTTCAGTTACCTATATATATATGAAATATATAGTAAGGGAAAGTAATGCGATCGTGAAAATTTTCGAATTCCAGTTTTCGACGGAAATATACGTTTTAGGTTCTCCTGAGTTCAAATGACCAAGCCCCGAAAAAATGTGTGTGTGTGTGGTAAGTCTAGCGCAAAAACGATTAGGCGAACGAAACTGAAATTTCATATTTAAGACAACTATTCGCCAGAGATGTTACAGCACCTTGCTTTTTGGTTTTGTCAATTACTGTTTCTTCCTGTGCACTGTGTTATGTTTCTTTATAATTGTTTATTATGTAATACAGTTTTGTATTGTATATGTATATATAACTGCTCTCTGGAATTCCCTACCTACTCAAATCCGCCATGCTTCTTCCCTACCATCATTCAAGTCCCAGCTGTTGAGTACCTATTGACATCTCAAATAGACGCTCCACAAGCCTGAGTTTTCAAATCAAATATCTATTCAAAAAAAAATTTATTATTTATTGTTCATGATTCTGTATTGATCAATTATTATGAATCAGTTTCAATGTTAAGTTTTGTTCAACATATCAGAAGTTATTAATTTATTTTACTCTTTTAGTTATTTTACTCTTTTGTTTTATTGTATCCTTTCTTTTCTTCTTAAAGCTTTGTAAATAAAAATGAATTATAATCCTTTGGTCTTGTGGCCAGACACATTGTATATATTAATTGTACATATCATATTGTTCTTAAGGGACCCAGTCCCAGAATAAAAATTATTTTTCTATTCTATTCTATTCTATATATTATATATATATATATATATATATATATATATATATATATATATATATATATATATAAATGAGAAGCAGTAATAGAAAATTAATAGAAAAAAAAATATTGGGTTTATCGAAATAAAGCCATGTGCTCAACACAGTACACAATAAGAAACAATACAATGCTAATATATAAATTTCTCGTGTCACAATGTTGGTTATCATACTCCTCCAAAATGGCTTGACCGATTTTTATTTTTATTAAGGGATAAGGGTTGTCCACCCCTTACATTATTATTTAGTTTTTTGGACAACTATTTTGTTTATTATTATTTAACATTTTATCAATATAAAATTTTGTTTGTTTGTTTATTTATTTAACATCACTTTATGCTACTATGGCTAATCGGATGATGCTACAGTGGGAGCCCTAAATTTTGCCTATCCAGGTTTTATTAGGATAGAGATCTTTAATGAGTACCTGACATCATACAGGCTCGGGGCCTCCTTTTAACGTCCCTTCCGAAGGACGGCATAGCTAAGGATTTTTTTACTCCCATTAAAAAATCCTAGGACCACCTGCGGGTTTAAACCCTTGACCTTTGGCAATATAAAATTTTATATTGCATTGAAATATACATACAACCCTAAATTTTCACCCATCTATCACCAACCTCTATTTTTTAATAGTCATTTTAGTAATTTAATAATTTTTCATCCTGCTCGATAACTGATCAATTATCACTTGATAAGATATCCCCACCATAGGTCTAGCGGTGTCACTTCTCAGCCAACAAACAGCATTGACTAGGGATGAGTCTAGAGCCGGTCTCCTGTTTCTCTGATACAAGAAGCCTTCTCTCAGTCCCTCCACAATTTTCGGCGTTTATTAATCTTTATGCATCAAGCATTATAGTAACCTTTACAATTATCATTTTCCTATCTCAATGTTACTCATGTTTTTCACACGGACAATTCTACGTGGCAAGCTCTCGAGAGGGTAAACCGGTTTGTTTGTGTTAGCTAAGATGGGCTAGCAAAAAATATTGTTCACCCTATAGCATTAAGAGATTGATATTGTTTACTATTGTTTCAGACATAATTAATTAATGATTATATATATATATATATATATATAATATATATATATATATATATATATATATATATAATTTTAAGGAATAAATTAATAAAATTAATGTTTGGTGTTTTGATATTTTTTTTCCCTCATCCTTTACAGCGCTCCATGGCACATTTTCACTCATATACAAACCACATCCTTGCACGCTAAAATAAGTTAGTTTTTTTTTTTTTCTACACTAGAAATTTTCAAGAAATAATTTATATGGCAAAACAACATTTGCCAGGTCGGCTAGTTACAAAATATTTTTTTTTTTTTTTTTAAATTATATTTTATTGAATTTTACAACTGTATATTACATAAATACAATAAGTAAAAGTGATGAATTATAATAAAAGGCGTATAAGGCTTGTGAAGAAACTACCAGCGGTAGTACTTCGATGTTTATTTAAGTAAGTAGATCCCGAGGCCATCTTCTTTTCAATCGCCTCGGAGGGTTGTCAGGAATATGCGAGGTTGATAGGTTGCGGACAAGAGGGTTTATATGAGTTGGGAGTTTGGAATTAAAAGTGGTATATCTGGTTCGAGAAAGGTCTGCCACAAATGGGATATTAAGGTCGTTATGGATGATTTTATTTGTGACGAAATAAGGAGCATTTAGGATTTTGCGAAGGATTTTGGATTGTAAGGATTGGATGCGGGAGGAATTAGATGGCTTAGTAGAGCCCCAAAGCTCGATTCCATATGTCCAGATTGGTCTGATGACAGTGATATAAATGAGCTTTTTGTAGTGAATTGGAAGTTTTGAACGTTTGTCTAGTAAGTGTTGTAGTAATCGGTATCTACGGGCAGTTTCCTGTCGTTTTAGTCTCGTGTGAGGGTTCCATGTAAGACGTTTGTCAAGATGGAGTCCTAGGTATCGGATTTGTTCAACAGGTATGAGTGGCGTATTATTAAAGGATACGGTAGGGCAGGAGGTCATCGGTTTTCGACGAAGGGTAAAGGTTATTTGATGGGATTTTTTAGGATTTATTTTAATCCTCCAGTTCCGACACCATTCCTCAATGGCTGTGATGTGGGACTGAAGGATTTGGGATGCAGCGGTTGGATCGTTATGGACGGATAACACACAAGTGTCATCCGCGTAAGTTGTGAGGACAGTGCTAGGATGGAGTGGGATATCAGCTGTATATACCGTATAAAGGATGGGACCTAAGATACTACCCTGAGGTACACCTGCAGACTGAGAAATTATGGAAGAGTAGGAAAGGTTATAATTTACTTGAAAGGTTCTATTAGTGAGGTAGGAACGGATTATGAGGAAGTATGTTGTGGGAAGGAATTGACGGAGTTTATAAAGGAGTCCTGGGTGCCAGACTCGGTCGAACGCTTGTTCCACGTCGAGAAAAGCACCCGTGCAAAACATTCCTCGCTCCAATGTGGAGGATATAACATCCACCACACGGTGGCATTGCTGAATTGTAGAGTGGGATGTCCGAAATCCAAACTGGTGGTCAGGAATGACGTGATGCATTTCTAGGATCGGGTAAAGGCGCTTTAAAATGAGTTTTTCTAGAATCTTGCCCATGATAGGTAAAAGGGAGATCGGACGGTATGAGGATGGATGTTCAGGAGGCTTTTGAGGTTTTGGGATCATTTTGATTATTGACATTTTCCAAGGTTCAGGAAAATAGGTGGTTCGGAGGGTGGCATTAAAGATATAAGCGAGGTAGAGGATAGCCTTTCGAGGTAGCTGTTTAAGGATAAAGGATGTGATGAGATCATGACCAGGTGCTTTTTTAATACGTAACTGATGGATAACGTTAATTATTTCAGAAGGATGAAAGGCTTTAGGAGGTGGGGACATTTGGAGTGGAATAGCTAGTTCTGCTTCAATATGGTCGATATGGGTCGGATTAAGGATTTCAGGATGTGGATTAAATATTTTGGAAAGGTGTTCACCAAATATTTGAGTTTTTTCTTCATCTGATCGAGACCAGGTAGAAGATTCGGTAAGGAGTGGGTGATTAAAAGTTTTGAATTTGAGCAGATTTTTGGTAGTTGTCCATAAAGATTTGTCATTTGGTCTTAGGTTTTCTGTGAAGTCCTGAAAAGTTTGCATTTTGAATTTTCTAATTTCAGTTTTGAGTTTGTTAGTTAGGTGAGTATAGTATGTTTTGTCGGATGGGTATCTGGACCTGTGCCACTTAGCCCTTGCTCGCCGTTTCTCTGTTAATAATTTTCGAATATGAGGCGGTAAGTTAGTGTCGCGGGAATAATTATTTTTGGGACGTGTTGAGTTGTTACTAATTGCAATACCTATTGTTCTTGTCAGTTTTTCTATAGCAGAGTTAATTTGTTGTTCTGTCTTTAGCGGAATCTTTAAGTCAAGTTCGTTTTCTAGATGAGAGCGAAAGTTGTCCCAGTCAACATGTCCTGTGATCAATGAAGGAGGGAAGGATTTAGGAATAGGGTTTGAATGCAGGAGAAGCAGAACTGGGCTATGGTCTGAGGAGAGGTCGTCTAAGGATGTTACTGTTGATTGAAAGGATGTGACGAATATATCAAGAATATCAGGGCGCTTTTTCAGGGAAGTAGGCCAGTAAGTAGGATTTTTAGGTGATAAGACTGAATAGCTGTTGGAAGTGGTGACTTGGGAGAGAATCCGGCCACGAGCGTTGGATGTTCGGCATCCCCACCGTTGATCTTTGGCGTTGTAATCTCCCCAGCAATGAAGCGCGGACCAAAGGACTGAAATAAGGAATCGAGTTGGTTAGAGGAGAGGGAAATCCCAGGAGGGCAATATACAGCTGAGATGGTTATGTTAAATGGACGGCAGGATAAGGCAAGCGAAGTCGATTGGATGGCGTCAGTTGGAGTAGAAGGAATTAGGGAGTGAGTTAAGGAATTGTGAATAAGGATACAAGAGCCAGCGTGGGATGTTTTGTCAGGGTGATCTGATCTGTATGTGATGTAGTCGCGTATGTAAAAGTGTGAATGAGGTGTGAAATGTGTTTCAGTCACAAGGGCAGCGTCTATGTTATTTTCGTGAAGAAAGATGTCAAGTTCGTCTCTGTGATTAATCAGACCATTGGAATTCCATAAGAGAATAGCTAGGGTCTGCTTATTCATCTAGGGAAATTAATCGGGAACTGTGATAGGAGACTTGTAAGGAGATTGATGAGTGGTTTGATTGTGTTTTGGAGGTCTAGAAGAAAGGATGAAAGAATAGATGTTATGTCAGTTGGAGGTTGGTTAGGATTGGGGTAGGAAGGGGTGTTTAGGATTAAAGGATTAATCTGTTTTGGTGTGGGTAAGATTATTCTTTGAGATTCAGCAGGTAATGGAGCTTCAAATGAGAGATTGTCCTGAACTGCAGTGATTAATGCAGGTGGATGTTTGGGATTGGTCTGTGGAGAGATTAGTGGCGGTAACTTGACTCTCAGAGAAGCAGGTTTTGGATCATTTATGGGTATTTTTGACTGAGGGTGGGAGTTAAGAGGTTTAGAATGAGTTCTCTGAGGCTGTGAATGTATGGTCTGACGGTGATGAGAGGAGATCGGGGGTTGAGGATGGGATGTCTGCGGCTGTGAAGTGGAATCTTGAGGCGATTGAGGTCGGGGCAGAGGTTTTGTGGTTATTGCAGAATAGGCGGAGGTATTGGAGCTTGGTGGTGGTTGATACACGCTGCCTCCTGGAGCTCGATGGATGATCGGAGTAGTCCTGGTTGAAGGGCCGGGTGCTTCATTAGTAGTGCTGGAGGTCATCTGTAGGGTTCTAGAGGATATGTTTAGGATCTTTTGTCTCAGCATATTTTTGTACACTATGCAGCCTTTATAGCTAGCAGGATGACCTTCACTGCACAGCGCACATTTTGCTGGGGTGTCCCGAGGTTTCAAACAATTGCTAGAGGCGTGTGGGCCAGCACATTTGACACATCTGGCTGGATGATGACAGTAGCCTTTTGTGTGTCCAAGATTTTGACAGTTTGTACACTGTACTATGTCATCTCTCTGCCTTGGCTCTTCAAATTTTATGCAGGAGTAAACAAGCCTGTTTACTTTAAATATTTCTGGATTATTAGTAGCAGGCTCCAGGTCTACGAAGAATAATGGTAAAGGGAACTTTTCTGAGGGATGAATGACACAAGAAACGTGTCGCACGCTAAATCCTAACTCTTCTATATCCTTCTTGATGGCCTCTGTGGGGGTGGTGTTGTGGAGACCCCTCAAAACAACGCGGTAGGGTTTATCTTCTTTTAGCTGATAACAGTGAAATTCATAGTGTTTCTCTGTTAAATATTTGACGAGTTTTTTATAGTTCTCTTTGGTAGTAGTGTTGATCTTAACGTCTTTTAATCTCGCGAAGCATTGGAAGTTAGTTTGTCCTATGAGTGCAGATATTTCTTGGCCAAACTTAAAGAAATTTTGAATATTATTGACGTATATGGGTGGTGGCTCAGGCTCATTGAATTCACGGGGTGTAGAGGATGTTGATGACATATTATTGATGGCTGCAACGTTGTTGCTGGAAAGTGCGGATGTGGAGGCAGTTTTGGTTGGTTGAGTGTTGGCTGAAGGTGTACTTCGGTTTTCTGGAGGGCAATTTTGCTTAGCTTTGGCTTTTTTATTTTTTTTCTTATTCGGTGAATTACTACCAGAATTTGGCTGTACGTTCCTATGGCGTTTTTGCCGCGTCCTTCTAGTCAGGTACTGCGAATCAGTCTCACTAATCTCACTGAACGGAGTTTCATTGTCTGTGTCCATCACTGAATTCGCGTCAGACATAATGTTTATGTATAAGAAAAAAAAAATGAAAAAAGAAAATTCCCCTATTAAATGATTACCATATAAGTATGTTTATATATATAGTTACAAAATATAATACAATTTTTATAAAGAAACAGTAACACTCTACATAGTAAGAAACAATATAATACATAAAGAATATAAAAATACAATTATAAAGAAACAGTAAGAAGCAGTAATTGACTAAGCCAAAAAGCTATGAGGAATACATATAAATACATACAAGATATAAAATTAAGGCATGTAAATACAAATTAATACAAAATAAAAAAATAATAAAAAAAAATATAAGAAACATTAAAACTGTACACAGTAATAAATAGTATTTGACTAAACCAAAAAGCAATAAAGAATACAAATTCATATATACAAGATATAAAATTTAGGCATGTAAATACAAAACTTAATTACATAATATACATTTATAAAGAAACATAACACAGTTCACAGTAAGAAACAGTAATTGACAAAACCCAAAAGCAATAAAGAATACATATACTTTTGTTCAGGATAAATATCAGAATGAGTAACGCAGGCTGGCATTGAGGACATGTCTAGCAATAAGTAATTTGAATTCAATAATTCAGCAATTTTTTCTTCACTGAGGGATTTCGCCCATATTTTAACATTGTAGTTATAATTAGAGTACTTTGGAGGATTTGTGTGAGAATATTGAAATTTTAGAGGAATATTATTGTAAACAGCAGCAATGGAATTTCAAGTCCAGGTATGTTATGGTTTTTTAACAACTAAGCTATAGAAATTTTTAACTATTGTAGAAAAACAGTGGTCAATCTTCCCGACTAGCTCATCCCGTCTAAAATACAGCTTCTACATAATTCAGATCATGTTTAATTTTGTTGCAGACATTACATTAAGGTCCGAGAATATATTAATTGATGAGGATCTTTTATTCATACCAAAAATTACCTTAACAATCTTTCTCTGCACAATCTCAAGTCGAATGAGATGTGCAGAAAATGCACAAAATCAATATACAATATTGAATCAGCAACTGAATATATGCAAAGTAAATAAATCTTAATTTATTGATCTTTAAATTACTTCTTACATTATGGGTTAAATAAAAATATTTCCTCATCTGAGCAGCAACATTAGATATATGCACATTCCATCTTCATCGGTAATCAAGAACAATTCCAAGATGTCGAACAACAAGGTAATTACAAGGAGAGCTGCAAGTACCTCGCATGTGGATTTTCAGCTCACACTTTGGGTTATGTAGGGGGGAAAACAAATAAATAAAAATAAATCTTATCAAACCTCATGAGCCCCTGGATAGCCTAGCTGTAAAGTGAATGATCACTGATGTGGTCAACATCGAAGTGACGCCATATTGAGATCTCTGCTGGCGAGGCATGACTATCTTCAGGAGTGTCTCATCAGAAATGGAGTTATCAATAATCATACATGTTCCTTATATCATGGAGAGGAAATGGCAGATCATATACTTCACAATAGTCATGCCTTGGAGGGGATAAAGAAAACTGCAAAAACCAAAAATAGCTTCTGAAGATTATAATATGCTTATTTTTATAAAATATATTCTTTAAGAAAAATCAATCAACACAAATAACACTTCATTATTATTCAATTTACTCTCAGGGTATGGTATGGGTTCTTGACAATCAGGAACATAATCTTTTATATAACTTTTTTAATCATAATAATAACTTACAAAAATAACACAAACAATATGCAGGCTAACCAAGATCCATCATATTCAGCAGCAGCCCCTCCCTCACTCTCCAAGTTCCCAGTGAAAACTGAAAAACTTGACCTTTACCTGGTAGGTACCTTTTTTATCCAAACCTACCTGCCAGGGACCTTTTTTCTTAGCATCCAAAATGGTTGCTATGTTTGTTAACAAACAACCAAATAGGAGCTGTTTTTTAAATTTAAATTTTACTTTATCCTATAGTTAGCCTGCCTAAAACAATTATCCAATAATAAATAAATAAATACTAAAATTATAAAAGATGGGTATATTACAAGATATTCGAGTATGTATAGGGCTTCAACGAAATGAATGATGATCTTTTCAATATAACCCTGGCGTATTTAAAAAAAATATAGTGCACACAACATACGATTTTCACTTAACTCCGTCGTTAAAATCTGTTTTAGAACTTTTAAATAAACTTGGAGATGAAAACATAATTACACAAAGTTTCAAGTCCTAAAATTTGTCAGTCCAGGTTTAATTAAGATAAGGATCTTAAATGAGTTCCTAACATCTCACAGGCTCGGGACCACCTTTTTATGTTCCCTCTGAAGGATGACATAATAACTAATGACTATTTTTTAAATTATCCTATTATGAAGAGTATATTAATATAATTAGATAATATTGGAACATTCTCTTCTTTTAATTATCATTAATATATTCTTCATATTACATAATTAATGTTTTGGGGCTAATAACGCCTCATCTTCATAATTTTTTATTCAGTCAATAAAAACATATCCTTATTTCATTTAATAATGGTCATTTTTTTTCCTCTACTTTTTTTATCTATTAATTGTTACAATTTTAACATTTTTTTAAATATCTATATTCTATTACAATAATTTAAAACAAGGCCAGGAGTAGACTATATTAGCCCCGAAACGTTAATTATGTAATATGAAGAATAAATGAATGATAATTAAAAGAAGAGAATGTTCAAAAATAACCAAACTATATAACTAATGACTTTTTACTACCATTAAAAAATCCTAGGACCACCAAGAAGTTTGAACCCCTGACCTTGGGCATAGAAGGCAGCATGCCACTACACCAGAGTAGATCCCAAATAATCTATAATATTATTGTCTACAAAAATCAGTTAGGTTTATTCCCTCTTATCACTCTTCATTACTTTTTAAAACTGCATGTAAAAGATAATATTTATTCTAAAATCTCATTTAACCACCTTTTATTAAGGCTGAGAAGATAATTTGGTTAATTTTTTCGAATATACTAAATTAAAGGCACTTTAGAGGAAGAAATTTTAAAATTGGCATTTAAGCCCAATCGCACTATTTCAATCATAATGAAACCTACATCATGTCAAAGCTCATTAAATTTTATACCTATTCAAGGTGTTTAATCAAAATCATTGGAGCAGTTTTGAACTTAGTAGTGGTGATTGACAATTTCCTTGAATATAAATTTACAGTATTGATTTCTTAGTTTTTCTTAAGCTCTTTAAATAATCAATGGTATTTTTATAACTTAATTGTCTACACAGCAATATAAATTGTTATACCTTAATATAATTATTTAGAAATAAAAAAACATTGTGTAATACTTGCAGTTTTTATAATTTTATATATATATATATAAATATATATTATAATATATATATTTTTTTTTTTTTTTTTCAATAACTTCTTAATTTAAATCAAAATTACAGATATTTTTACAGTGCAAGTAGAAGTCGCTATCCCACTAAGGCAAGCCCGGGTGTGATAAACAATTTCATAGAAGTACAATAACAAACAGTACACAGTAAGAAACAATACAATACTTGAATAATATAAAAATCAATCATAAAGAAACAGTAACACAATACACAGTAAGAAACAATATAATATTTAAATAATATAAAAAAACAATTATGGAGAAACAGTAACACAGAAACATTAAGAAACAGTATTCATTAAGCCAAAAAAGCTATAAAAAATACATATGTACAAAATTTAATTATATAATACTTAAATAATATTTGTAAAAACAATTATAATAAAGAGTAAAACAGTACACTGGAAGAAACAGTATTTGACTAATCCAAAAAGCAATAAGGAATACATATAGACATATAGAATAGAAATAGACATATAGAATAGAAAAAAAAATTATACTGGGACAGAGTCCCTTAAGAACGATTGATATGTACAATTAAGATATACAATGTGTCTGGTCAGAGACCAAAGGATTATAATTAATTCTTATTCACAATGATATTAGAAAAAAGAATGGATTAAAGTATACAATAAAACAAAGGAGTAAAATAAATAAATAACTTCTGATAGATTAATGTGTTCAACAAAACTAAACATTCACATAACTGATTCATAATAATTGATTACATAAACCAAGTAAAATTTGAACAATAAATAATAAATTTTCTTTTTGAATTGATATTTGATTTGAAATATCAGGCTTGTTTAGCGTCTGTTAGGGATGACAGTAGGTACTGGAACAGCTGGGACTTGAATGATGGTATGGAAGAAGCATGGTGGATATGAGTAAGTAGAGAATTCCAGAAAGTAGAAGAGTGGTCAAGAAAGGAATGATTAAAAGATGTTATTCTATGGGTAGGAATGTAAAGGCCAGAATGGCGCGATCTTGTTTGGAGGGAGTGAACTGACGATTTAAATTGAAGAATCCTATGGATATAGGGAGGTACCTGGGAGTGGATTGTTTGGTGAAGATATGATTCTAGGAAATATTGTCTGAGGATAGAGGGAAGGAGCCACTTAACTCACTGTATAAATGGGTCATATGAGATCTCTTCGGTGTACCAGTCGAGAGGCCGCCATATTTCATGCAGCAATAGTCAAAGTGTGGGAAAATAAGTGAGGATACAAGGAGCTTATGGGTAGATAGTGGAAGAAGATGGCAGGAGCGATGGAAACATTAGAGGGTACTTATTGTTCTTCGGGAATTTTATATGTTTACATGATATAAAATTAAGGCATGTAAATACAAAATGTTATATAATACTTAAATAATATAAAAAAAACAAATATAAATAAACAGTAACACAGTACACGGTACGAAACAGTAATTAACTAATTAATAGTTTAAAATGAAACACTTTTGAAATATTTTGAATTTCTATTATGTCTCAGTTTTTAAGTTTTGATCTCATTGTTTATCATCTGACTGTGGTGATCCAGAAAAGATATTGGATGCTCCATATTATGATATATTGGAATACACAAATAAATTAAATTTTATAATTCCAAAATATTATTTTCGGGGTGTCTTTTTATATATAACAATCAAATTGATCTAGCAAAACATCGGCATGCCGTAAAATGAGTCATCCCTTCTAAGTGTGATCCATCTTAACAACCTACCCTCAACCAACTTCTCTTACAATAAAAATTAAAAATATTATTTTTGTTTGATCATCTTTTTTATTTATTCACTCTTATTAAAAAATGGATATTACAGGATTTCAACATCAGACCATTATTGACCATCTTTAAATTATGAATTTTTTGTTTTTGTTATTACTGAGTTAATCAGTAGTTTTTCTATAATATGTTAATGATAAAATATAAATATTCATAGCAATATTTGTTTTTGTTCAGTAATTATTACTGAAGAATACTATTAAATAGCTCATTTCCTCTAAAGTGTGGTATTTCCAAACCAAAAAATGGAAGACTGTAGATTGATAATACTATACATTTTTTGGGAGAAGTTGGTTCAGGGTTAGGGATTGCAACCCGGCATCATTTTCAATCCGGCAGGATCCGGTCAAATTTTCATCAATCCGGATCAACAAAATCGGAATGATTTATGTTTATCAGTCCAAGCTAAACTGCTAGATAGTCGAATATAATTGTACTCATAATAGGAAGTTTATAAAATAAAAGTTTATATATAATGAACTTTATTATCAATGTTAGGATAAGACATAGAACAAAAAATTAAAATACTAGTTAAGGTTAACTATTTAAATTTTAACGCCTATTAAAACAGTCAGCTATTGATGATTATTTGCTGACAATTTACAAGACAAATGTAGATGCTGGAAGTGTTGATGCTAATCACAATGCATATCTCAGTTAATTATGCAAGATTAATTATATTAGATTTTATAAAGTTACTTTGTAAACAATTTCAGTTTGTTCTGAAAGGCTTGTATTGTTGTATTATTTGATTTTGCAATTTTTGTTCTAGTTTATTGAATAATAAAGGAGATTAGAAAAACAAAACAAAAAAACTAATTAAATTAATTGAACTATCAGAGAAAGTGAAATTTAGGAAGATGTGGGCAGTAATGTATCTTAATCTTCCTAGAATGCAGTAGATTTTTATGCAGTTATACAGTACTGAAAACCTTGTCATGAGTGAGAAATTTCTCTAAAACAAATTTTAGGATTGTTTCAGAAGTTAACAGGATCAATCTCTTTTGCACATGGCCTCTACAGCCAACTTATACGATGCTATAACTCGCACATAGCCAAGAAAATAATATCTGTTTACTTACATTTAGGGGAATCACCGGCAAAACAGAAACACATTTATTGTCTCACCCGAGGCGAACGATTAATAATGAACTGAACCGATACAATTTGGCATCAAATTATTCACCAACATACATGCACTTTAAATGTAACTCATTTAAGGTACATAATTATTAAACTGCCCTATTTTTTGCCAAAAATAGCAACAATCGGATCCGGTCACCGGATCCGGCATATTAGTACTGGATCTGGTAAATGTTTGATGATGTCGGATCCGCCGGTTTATCGGATCCGTTTTTCCAGATTGCAATCCCTATTCAGGGTGCAGTCAATAGAACACGCAATTAAGTATAAACTGAATTTATATCTATTGACTTAATAGATTAATGACTGAATTGAGATTAATAGATATTGAATTAAAGATTAATGACTCTTAATCTATTGACTGCTTCCTGAACCAACTTCTCCCATATATACACACAGTCAACCATTGCCACCTCACTATACATTTTTTGTTGGTTGATGAATAAAGTAAATTAATTAAAAAGAAAAAAAAAGAATACTTGGTAAAAAATCTCAGTAATCATTAGGCAAAATTAAACTGGGACAAGAATATTATAGAGGAAAATAGTTTATAATAATATATATATATATATATATATATATATATATATATATATATATATATATATATATATTTTTTTTTTTTTTTTAAAGAAAAAAATCATTAAGAGTATGGTTTTACCTGTGCTATTTAAAATTAATCTTAAAAAATAAAATCGAACTGGAATTGAATTTGTCACAAATCTTAAATCAGACGCCTGTGGTTTAGTGTATTACAGCTTTATATGCCCAATTCATAGGTTCAAACCGAGCAGATGACCTTGAGATGTTTTAATGTGAGTAAAAAATTCTTGGTTATGCCGCCCTTTGGATAGGAAGTGAATTGTAAGTCCTGAGCCTGCAATAGAGAAGTGTGGAATGTATAAATTCCTATCAGTATTTGAGTACAATTATAAGCAGAGAAATTCATTGATCCGGAGATTTTAAATGGAGGCCAAACCAGAAGGACATAGACCAGAAGGATGTAGAAGAAGAAGAAGGTATATAGAACATTTAGAACGACTGAGAAAAGAAAGAGGAAAGATTTGGGGTCAAATGCGGTAAAGGGCGGAGATGGGAATTAGTGGGGATGACGGACCAATATCGCTGCTGAAAGGCAAAAGAGCATGAGAAAGAAGAAGAAGACTTAAATATGAAATAGGTGTGATCTTGATTCCAAAAGTCTGAAAAGCCTTAAATGCTGCTTAGTTTTCTTTCTTTGTATGAAGCTTCTTTAATTTTATTTCTTTCAATAATTACAACCTCCTTTTGCTTTTAATAATTAAAAGTTTGTTAGACATGAAATATGATCTGGTGCGAGCAGCATATGATTTTCACTAACCTCCATTGTAATTAATCAATTTAAGAATTTTCAAATACATTTAGAAATGAAAATAAATTGTTAAAGAATAAATTACATTGAGTTTCAATGGAAACATGTGTTTTATAATGTAAATCTATTTTATTATTATCTACAAAAATCAGTTAGTTTTATCATCTTTTTAACACTCAGTGGTAACAAGACAACATGGTTATTTTTATAGAATCTACAAAATTTAAGGTACTTTAGAAGAAGAAAATTTAAAATATCTCCATTTAAGCCATGCCAGACTATTTTAATCATAAAAAAACCTACATGATATTAAAGTCCATTAAATTTTATATTGATATAACAAATTTAATCAAAATCGTTGAAGCCGTTTTTGAGAAAATCATAAAAAGGTGCAAAATGCATATTATAAAGTGGCCCTTCTGATCACCTGATTTTGATAAAAAAGTCGCTGTAACATCTTGGGCATATACTTATCTTAAATATGAAATTTCAGTTTTATACAACTTTTCATTTCTCGCTAGACTTAACTAACACACAGATCTTTTAGCATGACTTGGTTATTTGGACTCAAGGGACCCAAAAACGTGCATTTCTTGTGAAGACTCAAATTCATAAATGTTTATGATTGCAATACTTTCCCTTACTATACTTTTCATATATAGGTAAGTGAAAGTAAAATAAATAACAAAGATATTGAATTTGTTTTACATCAAGAACAGTTAGTTGTACAATATACTTTGAATTCTAAAGCTGAACATTATAATGACAGTGATGAGTTAGTAATTTTAGTGAAATACTAAGTTGTCAAAGGTAATGGAGAGTGACAAGAAGTGTATTAACTTAACTGATTGTTGTAGATAATAGTTTCTATCATTCTATTTTGGTTTAGTTCTTTTCAAAAATGAACATTAAAAATCAATCCAAAAAAAAATTACTCTCCCCCTTAAAAATTTGAGGTATTGTTTATCAAGATATATAGAATCTGAATAACCACCAATGTTAACTAATGAACACCACAATTTCTCAAAAACAAAACAAAAAAAGAATCATTGAAATCGGTAAAGAAATAACAGAGAATTAGCGATTGTGATATGGCCATTTTTCTTTGATTAATTTATTGCTTTTCATATTAGATAATTACCTGTAGACAGCTATATAAACTCTTATCCCTTATTATAGCTATTTGCATACAATAACCATTGTGTAATAATTTGCAGCGTTTTTTAATCTAAAATAAATTTTTCTGTTGTAATTCGATTAATTCTTTTTTTTTCAACCATAAGTACATTTTAAACTTTTAAAATTGTTTTTATTTTTGCCAATACCAGATTTTTCTATATCAATATCAAATCTCTTTTTAAATATAAAATTTGTAAATTTGAATAATTTTTATTCAGGCCTCTAGTAATAGATGTTCATTCAGATTTGAGTGATATTACCAGAATACTCCAAATATAAGTTTTTAAACTTTTAGAAACAATTAACCAATCAACATTTTGCTAATGTAAATAAAAAATTCAAATACCACACATATAAGCTGACAAAATAAAACACAACTTACAACATAAAAATAGAAAGTCATGCAAAGCTAAACATATGCTCATATCTTAAATTTAACTCACAATTACAATATATTAAAACCTCAGAAAAAAATGTTTTCTTTTAAATTTCCAACTTACAATCAAATATATATTTCTAACAATGCCTTTAAAATTATGATAAAGAAACAGGATGCAGGAAGATACTAGATTAGAAGAATATTTTAGAAGTGTCATTTTATTTTTGGAATAATGATTAAAATATCATCCATGTCCTGAAATAAACGTTGATAATAACAAAATATTTTAAAAGTTTTGTAATAACAAATTTTTCTAGTAAAATTCAACAAGATAAATAATAATGTAATTTGATTGTGGTAATTAAATTTTGGATCCTATACTTATTTCTAATGTATCAAGACAACTAATTTGTTTGTTTAAAATATAATATTAATTTAATAAATTCAAAATTGCTGATATTTATTAAAATATATTTATGGTTATATAGTAAGATGATGATACTTTTATATCAAGGAGTTAATATAAATGATCATTTAAATTTTTAATAATAAAAAATTACAATTTTAAATTATACTAGGTAATGTTGATAAGACGGTATGTTTTATATTCAATTTTTAAATAATTACAAAAACGAAAAATAAAAAAAAATGCTTCCAAAGCAATTTCATACCCCGAAGGTGCTGCTTCCTCGTGGTGGAGAGAAGAACCTCTATCAGTTGAGCCAGTAAACATGGAATTCCCTCACTATTATCATTAACTTAGTCCACTATGTAAAATATACAGTCTAGTTTCTGTTTGGTTTTGTTTTATCGTTTGTATTGTGTTATTTGATACCTTCTGCTTCGTAAGCTTATTTCAAATCTAGGTAATGGGACCAAATCATATTTTTCTGGAATTTTTATTCCAATTATAATCCATTTATATGGGTTATGTTGTCTATTAGAGATCAGAGTTAAGTGTAATTTCTGTTATTCTGATTGATGTGTGAGTTCCTTGAGTGAAATGACATTTTTATATTTTATTTTATCGATTAATCGTTTATGTTTATCATTCGCAATTAATAATCACCTCTGCATAGATATAATTATGTATAATAATGTATTGCTCTTAGGAAAATGTTTGTTATGTCATGTTTTTTATTTTAAGAATTGAAAATTCATCTATAATCATTAATGTCATAGTGTAATGTTGATCAGTTTTGTTATTTTTTATTCTCCTCACTCACAATTACTCATGTATTTTACAATTTTTTTCAGATTGAGCGAGGATGTGATGAAGATTTGGAGTAGGTTTCTTCCCATATGAAATGTCTCACACAGACCCCGAGTCAAAACAAGGTATGTTAGAAATTAAACAAAAACAAAAAAAAAATATTGAAATTTTGACCATTTTGTATTTAATAAAATTAATATTTGATAATCACATATACTTATTCAATAGTTGTATGAATTTAACTATTATTACTCTTTAATATTTTCAATTGTTGTATGTGCTATCGTTATCAATATTTGGAATCGATCTGATTTCGCAGCCTTGTGATTATGATCGAAGGATATCTTCTCATAAATATCAAGCAATTTTTTCAATTTAAGAATTTAAATTTAGTGTTTATTTTAATATTTTAGAAATATTAATCCTTTTATATATTTTGTTTATAACTCATACTTCTATTTAATATCTATTATTTCCACAGAGTGCAATTTACAATAGCGATAATGGTATATTATGTTTATTTTTAAAGTAGATAAAATACGTTATATTGTTTAAATAGTTATTGCTATGCCTTAGAATATTCTTTGAGAATAGTAGAATTTGCAGGGTTTGTGGTGAGTGAAGAAAAATACAAATAAGTTTGTGTTTTAATCCCACCGCCAAACTCCCTACTAACTTCTCCCACAATTAGTTGTAGTGCCAACTATAGCACAATCACATTATATTTATTTATTAATTTTGTAGTTTAATAGTTGGTATATTTATTATATATCTAGGGTAATATTTAATTTTAAAAAATATTGTTAACATAATAAATATCATCACTATTTAATTTCAGACAATAATAATTTAATACAATGTTTTAATCAAAATTTTGTGTTTTTAAGTCTACAATATTTTTATTAGGTGTGTGTTGTGTAAAAAAAAAAAAAAAAAAAAAAAATTAAGTTCAAATTAAATAATATATCTATTTATGATATATCATTATTTTAAAGTTAGTCTCTTCCATTGTTATAGATGGCTAGTGGTTGCATTTTGATTTATGCTAGTCTGTTTTGTTTAGACAGTAATTTACTCTTTAATTATTCCTTCAATGTTCAATGCTAATGGAGGTGATGGTATTGTGGTGGTGTAAAGTTGTTAAGCTTATTGAACGAACGATCGATGAATTCCCCCATATGTTAATATGCGTTAAACTAACTTCCAAGAGTGTTGGTAGGCTTCCAATAGATCAGCTGAGGCTAGGTGGGAGAATTGTATTGGCCTAAAATTTATGTTTTGTCATAAAATCTTTTATTATTGTTATTAATCATTCTTTATTTTTATATTATTATTATTTTTCTTTCACTTACCTGTGTATGAAATATATAGATAGTAAGGGAAAGTATGGCGATCATGAAAATTTTGTTTAGAGTTTTCACTGGAAATACACGTTTTAAGGCCCCGATAAATCCAAATCACCAAGTCCCGCAAAAACTTGTGTCCATGTGTGGTAAGTCTAGTGCAAAAACGAAAAGTTGTATAAAACTGAAATTCCATATTTAAGACAACTATATGCCTGAGATGTCAAAGCAATTTTTTCATAAAAATCAGCTTACCATAAAAGCCTTTTTATATTATGCATTTTGCACCTTCCTACAATTTTCTCAAAAACGTTGTACGTAAGTAAAAAATTAAATTTAAGACAACTATACGCCCAAGATGTCACAGCATCTTTTTCACTAAAATCAGCTGACCGAAAGAACTACTTTATACTATGCATTTTGCACCTTTTTACTCTCAAAAATGGCTGCAACGATTTTGATTAAAAAATTAATTTAATTAGAAAAAAATAACCGCACCATCTTGTTAGCATTTATAAACAATAGGTAAAATAATAAGTTGAATGAATTTGATATCCAACTAAAGGAGAAAAGAGCAAAAATATTTGTTTATGCAATTTTTGTGTTTTTGAATATAAGACCATTAATATATGTATAATAAACCGTTGGAAAGCTAAAGATTTAAAAAAAGTGATGAAAACCAGATAAAATTACAGCTTGTTGCCGATAATACTGTTTATTTCTATGAGAATTCGGGGTTACCTGTAGCATGGTGATTATCATAACAGCCTCCTATGCCCTAGGTCCCTTGTTCAAAGCAACAGGTGGCCCTTGGATTTTTTTAGGAAGAGAGACAGTTCTCCATTAGGGGTCTATGGTTTGGGTCTCACGGAGCGATCCCTGGAAACAGAAGAAGATTTTTTTAAGACGTGGGTGTCAATATAAGAGATATAGTGGTGGTAGCAGAAAACGTGATTTTGGACTCCTTGGGGATTATCCACCTTTACCTGTATGGCAATTAAATGATGAATTTGATCATATTTCGATTATGTAATTTGCGCACCAGAGGTCTAAATTTCAAATATAGTGGTAGAGAGAAATAAAATAAAATAATGTAAAAAGCTAAAAGAAAAACAAATTGTAAATATTATAAATTTTTATTGAATAAGAAAAAAAAAAATTTTGAAAATGTATGTGAAATATGTTCAAGGGATTGATGAGTATGCTGTGTTATTCAAGCCACCCGATGTATTTGGGCAGCATTACTAAATAAATAAAGCATTTCTATATGGAGTAAAAACTCCTTTAATCATATCAACAGTCACCTAAACATCTTCAGTATAAATTTAATAGTTAGCGAAGACTGTCCATAACTTCTGAGCCACTCCACATTTCTCTATTGTCCGAAGGCACTTCTATAAGCTGTGATTTACTGTCATAGTTGGCTTAAGAGTTGACATTGAGATTGTTGTCTCCTTGTTATTTGGTTAAACAGCTGTGGTTGGGGTTCTGTGGTTCAGAACAAGTGTCGAGAAGATCAAAAGTGTCCAGATTATTTGAGGGTCTGCTAGATGTCATTAAATTTAAAAAAATAAAATTTGATTTTTGCAATTTTATGATGAAATAAATGAAAAATAGTTGTCAAATCATAGCTTGTAAGTAGAATCATTTCACATACCGATTCTGCCAAGAAATCTTGACGGTGCATATCGTTAATAATTATAACAGAAGTAGACTTGACCAATAGTCTGTTTTGTAATTTAAGATAATATGGAACCTAACATTTCAATAATAATAAGTTCAAGGGAAAAATTTATCTCATTTTATTAAGTTAGGAAAACATTTAAATAATTAATAAATAAATCTCTTTATTTGTTTTCGGCCTTGCCCATAAAAATGGAGTTGAGTTTTACAAAATTATTTCGCTTAAACATAAATCCAATAGATGTATTAGAATTGTAGTAAACAAAATAAGCTTCCTTAACTAAAATAAAGACATAATAAAATATAACTGTAGAAATATAAGGAGAGCCCGTGGCCGAGGGGCTAGCGCGCTAGTCTCTCATGCTAATGGTTGTGAGTTCAAATCCCAGTCCCGACGGGGCTTTTATAAGGATGTATATAAATGGGGATTCACTCACAGCCTCTCCCCAGGTTATGTGAGACCCGTCAGCCAAATGGTGGCCACTCACAAAATTAGGTGTAGGGAGTGATCTCCCAGGAGAATACATCGCAAGGCCCAGGGCCTAAACGGCCTGTCGTGCTACTGGAAGAAGAAGAAGTAGAAATATAAAACAAAAAAATCATAAACACTATAAGAGATTGAATTATTGTTATTTTGGTAATGTGCTTAAATTGAAATTATTTTTGAATAATAATAGGCTTAGCGAACCCGAAGGTTTGATGCCGATACCACCAAATTCCGCCTACACAGACTCGTCTAATGTTCACCATTCAAGCCCAAGCTCCTGAGATCAGCCTTAACGCAATCCTCCCATCTCCGCTTCGGCCTACCTTTCAGATGCCTACCAGTCAGATCAGCAAATACCAACTTTCTCGGAATCCGCTCGTCATCGAGCCCAACAACTTTACTCGCCCATTTGAGTCTCCGCGATGCAATCAGCTCAATTATATTCACAGGATGCAAGTTCTGCAATTCCGCGTTGTGCAACCTTCTAATCTCCCCAGTGGCCTCATCTCTCTTCGGACCAAATATTTTACGCAATACCTTATTTTCGAAAACCTTAAGCCTTTGTTCATCCTTCAAAGTAAGCGGCCACGTTTCACATCCGTAAAGAACCGATTACGTATAAAATACGTAAAGAACCGTTGGAAGAATAATAGTTTTATAAATTCTAATCTTTAAGTTTTTAGATAGAAGCCGCGAACTAAGTAACTTAGCAAATGAATAAATTAGTTTTGAATAGATATATAAAAATTTCTTAGCTTTAAACATTCTGTAACATAATAAAATAAATTATCAGATTTCTTTTTATTGTATATCTGCAATATTCTGATATGAGGCCATTGTCTGAAATATTTTCATAAAAAAAAAAAAAAAAAAAAAAAAAACCTGTACCAATACAACCCATGAAGAGTTTTGGGCTCAGTACATGTAGAGATTCGTACTGTTTCTAGGCCAATGGCCGTGCAATGAGGTGATTCTGCCAAGATCACGCTCAGCCGCCAGGTTTTTTCCCCATTTTCGTGTACCCACTTGAGTGAGGCTGGGTGTGCCCCAGGAGGGTCTCCATACCCTAGGATCGCCCCCCGGCCGAAATAACAGAATAAATAATATTCTGCCACAGCTGGGATTCCAACCCAGGACCCGGAGCACAGTAGACTAGCGCTCTACCCACTAGACCACACCACTCCTGTGATATTTTCAATATACGTCCTTAAGTATTTATTTCTGGATGCGAAGTGAACGGGGCATTGCAACAAAAAATGATTAAGATCTTCGGGCTCACCTGAATTACAAATAGGGCATTAAACAAACACTGCTATCTAAATAACTATTTTGAAATCCATAACAGGTCGCTTTTAGTTTATTAGGATAACATAGTCTTAGTTGACTTATTAATCTGTTTTTTATAGGTCCCTAATAATATTCCCCCGTATTCAAGCTACTAATTTTCCTAAAATTGTGATTAAATTTCGATTGTAGAGTAGCTTGAATATCTTGGGAAAGATTATGATTATTGAATTTTTCTATAGCATTATTAAATTCCCTCTCAAATAAGGCTTTCCTTTGGAAAACTTATTTATTTTGCCTTAATAACCAATAAAAAAATAAAACATGACTTGTATCATCTCTTTTTAGATCTTTTTAGATTATTTCACATTTTTATGAACAGTCCTTGTAAATATTGTTAATATGTTTACAAAGATTTGTTTTTTAAGGTTTATAAAAATGTCATGACTTTGGTACTTCAAAGTGCCTGACAAAAAATGTGTTTCAATTGATTTTAAAATGACAAGTTTCAAGTATGAATGACAAATAATTTTAAACTTTTGGTAATGTTGCAAATTTGTCTGTTTTTCAGATGAGATTGAAGTTCGATATTCCATTAAACTATAGATTTCTCAGTTTTTTTTTTGTTCAAAATGGGTCAATAAAATCTAATGAAACACACATTTAAGGGTCTCTTGGATCCAAATGACCAAGTCCTTCAGACATTTTTGTGGGTAAGTCTATCAAGAAAATAAAATGTACGAAATGGCAATTTCATATTTAAGAAAACTATATGCCGCGGATGCTACTGTAACTTTTTACAAAAATCGACCAACTAGAAGTGCCACTTTGTACGCAATATTTTGCATCTTTTATGATTTTCTAAAATGACAACTTTCTATGCCAAAGGTCGTGGGTTCAAACTAGTGGGTGGCCCTAGGATTTTTTTAATGTGAGTAAAAAATCCTTAGCTATGCTGTCTTTCGGAGGGCATGTTAAGAGGTGGTCACGAGCCTGTGTGATGTCAGGTACTCGTTAAAGATCCATTTTAATAATCTAAAATCCAGATAAAATCTGGATAGGCAAAATTCAGGACTCCCACCGTAGCATTGTCCGATTAGCCATTATAGCATATAAGTGACATTAAACGATTGAACAAGCAAATGGCTTTGACAATTTTGATTAAACTCATTATATTGATGTACTAATATAATATTTAATATATGAGAGAAGTTGGTTCAGGGTGCAGTCAATGTAACACACAATTAAGCGTAAACTTAATTTATTGGTGCCGATGTTTCGGCCTAAATTATAGGCCTTCTTCAGGGCTATAAGAAAAAACAAAAAACAAAGATAACAACCAGCAGTGGAATACAATATATAAAGATGATAAGAAAAATAAATTATACTGAAGATTACAAACAAAGTGAAATAGTGGTAATGACAATTGATAAATGTAATAATTTCTAAAAACAAAAGGGGGGAAAGAAATTTTAATAAAAGGTTTGTTATTTTTTACAGTTTTTAATTTTTCTTATAGCCCTGAAGAATTCCTATAATTTAGGCCGAAATGTCGGCACCAATAAATTAATTTTACGCTTAATTGTGTGTTACATTGACTGCACCCTGAACCAACGTCTCTCATATGTACACACAGTCAACCATTGTCACTTCATAATATTTAATATACTTTATTTACCAAGCTTTATATATTCAGATTGAAATTGTGTAACAGAGCTCAAATAACACAATAATAAGAAACATTTATAATATTTGTTTTGGCCAACATTGTGGACCTTCTTCAGGGCTAAAAGAAAAAAAATTACAACCAATACCATATTTAAAAGAAAAATAATAATATGTTGGGTATAATAATACCATGACAGAAATAAAATATGTAAACAAACATAAAATTGAATTAAAATATGACAATAATAAAATATGGAAACAATCATAAAATTAAAATGAGAATATTTGAAGACTATAATGAAGAACTAAGCAAGTAAGATTGAAATAATGTAACAGAGCTTAAATGTCAAATTTTCAAAATTTATTTATTTATTTGGGAGAAGTTAGTTCAGGGTGCAGTCGAAAGGACACACAATTAAGATATAAACTTAATGATAAACTGGCCTATATTTTAGGCCAAAACGTCAGCACCAGTTTATTAAGTTTATATCTTAATTTTGTGTTCTTTTGACTGCATTCTGAACTAGCTCCTCCCAACTTACCTACACAGTCAACCATTCTCACTTCAATATATCTTTAATTTTGTTAATTAGAAATAATCAACTATTTCAGCTTGTTTTCATTGAGACAAAATGGGTGAATATAAAATATGAAATAATCTGATATTTAACTGAAAAAAAAAACAAAAGCATAAATATGTGTCCACATTTTTAATTATTGGAATTTACAACTGTATGGGAGAA
Source organism: Piezodorus guildinii (assembly GCA_023052935.1). Lineage (NCBI taxonomy): Eukaryota > Metazoa > Arthropoda > Insecta > Hemiptera > Pentatomidae > Piezodorus > Piezodorus guildinii. Next base: position 17,822,177 of record CM041293.1, on the reverse strand, counting down.
TCGTTATTACATCAAGTAAATAAGTTTTAAGAAAAGATACATGAAAAAAAATGTGTAGAGAAACTGCCCTTGGCAGCACTCCAGTAGGTAATCTAAATCTTTTCAGATGCCTCCGAAGATTGTCAGGAATGGAAGAGGAAGCAAGGATTGAAACGAGTGGTTTATAGTTGGAATAGAGTTTTTCTTGGATGGAGTGATTTTGGGTCAGGCCAAATCAGCAACATTTGGAACATTAAGGTTTTAATGTATGAGTTTTTTGTTACAAAGTAAGGAGTATTTTGGATTGTAAAGTAATGGATTGGATACGGGAAGAATTTGATGACCTAGTTGAGCACCACAGCTCAACTCCGTAATTCGAGATAGGACTTATGATGGTCATGTAGCTCTGCCTTAAGTAGTTATGTGGAAGGTTAGAGGGTCTGTCTAGTAAGTGTTGAAGTAATTAAAAAGCGGCGAGCAGTTTCTTGTCGTTTTAGTCTTGTGTGCGGATTCCATGTTATAGGTTTGTCAACTAGGAGTCTTAGATAGCAGATCTGTTCAACTGGGACTAGCAGAATATTATTGGAGGATACTATAGGGCTTGGATATTTTTCTACATTATTTTTTTTTTTCTTAAAGAAGAATAGTAACATGTATGTATAATATATTGTTGAAAAGCTGAAGATTTTAGAAAAAAAGTTAGCTAACATAAAACTTTGTATATAGTAATGCATAGTGACGAAATGGTATAAACTCGAGTGATTGTTAAAGATAATAATTGTTATTGTTATATTATTTAACTAGTGAACTTTCCCTGTTTCGCACAAGTGAAATTTGAAAGAGGTGCCATTTATGTTTAAAAAATCTCTTTCTTACTGATTTAGAGTTTGTCCCTTTAGGAATTTTAGTTTGTCATAATGAAAAGTACAATTAGCAAGAAAATATGTATATTGTATAACCTCTATTCATTATTATATTTAATCATCGGCAGAACATAAAGATAAAATTTTCAAATTAGTTACGTTAATTTGTTTGCTATTTTAAAGTGAAGCACAGATAACGGTGAATTTAATTTTTCCATATAATGAAAACTTGATTGCTATGTATGTATTCAAAAACTACAGAAACAAGAACGGTCCTATCTTATTTGGTTTATAACTTTTTTATATTTCAAATGGCTATTTAAATTACATTTTAAAAGTTAAATTAAGTTTCCATTAGAATCCCATTACAAACCAGCATAAACCATTTCGGAACCTCTTTAACGATTGATTTCAATCTCTGGTCCATTATTTCAATTACAAAGGTTTGCTGATGTGACTTGAAATAAAAATACGATGATTCACAATAAGTAATGTATCCATTTTCACCTCCAGGCTTCTAGACAGGCCGACTAAGCTCCATCTATATAAGACATTGGTTTGCCCAGTCCTGTTGTATGGATCAGACACATGGACTATTAGTAAAAGAACTGAACATGACCTACAAGTATTTGTGAGAAAAATACTTCGAGGAATTTATGGAGGAGTTCATCTCAATGGACATTGGAGAAGGCGGACCTATAATGAACTTTATTCATGTTTTAAGGACAATGATGTCGTTATGACCTTGAAGCATGGCAGACTGTGGTGGGCTGGTCGTGTGGCTAGGTTGGAGGGCAAGGCGATCCCTATGGCCGTTTTGACTAAACCTTTCCACGACATGAGAAGAAGAGGGAGACCGAAACTTAGATGGTCGGATGGCGTGACAGCAGATGCAAGGGATATCCTGGGAGTGAGAAACTGGATGACAGCTGCAAAAAATAGAAATGACGGGAGAAAGCTGGTTGAGGAGATCAGGACTCGTCACTGAGTTATAGTGCCGGACTGATGATATATATATAGAGGACTGATGATGATGATGATATTGTATTCATTTTAGGAAATGTTCAGTAAATTTTGATTGAACCAATTTACTTGATTATTTTTGCTCTGAAATCTAGAATTATTTATTGACTATGTTAATATATTTTTTATTTACTTTATGGAAGGAGATGATGTAGTATGCTTGAATGAGTTTATGGGAATAAATTAAATATAAACTTAGTACCTTGTGGAAATAGCTGCGATTTTCAAAAGTGATTTTCATGACTTGTGTGCTCTTTTGATGACATCGGATGAGAGGTTTATATATATAAATATATATATATATATATATATATATATACATAGGTTTTATATATTTCTTTTTTTTGGAATTTATGGGGTCCTTGCCATGTCACTGATTGAATGAAGGGGTCTGCAAAAAATTTTGTTGGGAACTATTGGTTGAGAAAAAAATCAAAATAAATAACGTTTAATGTTCTAATGATTGTATTCATTTTTAAAACACCAATATTAACGTTTTTAGTAATTTAACTAAATCAATAATATATTTATTGTTTTTTTCTCATATTCGTTTAGTAAACTCTAAATATGTCTTTCCTTTTTTTTATTTTTAAATCAAATTGGCTGCAATTTGGTATTTCATCCATGATATCAATATAATGAAGATTAACTTGAAATTGTAAAATTCTACTTTTTGCATTGTGGTATTTAATTTCCAAGTCAACAAAATATTGATAAAAGCAGGATCTGTGTCTCTAAACCACTTTTTTTTTCCCCTTCTCTCATTCCAGCTTTCTTAATTACTATATCATAGTCTTAACAGTCATCTAAAACTCCATTATAAGTATATAAATAAATATATAACACCCACTGCTATGTTGATAAGATAAATCTTTCCTTTCTCCACTCATAATGCTTTTACTTCATCCATTTTCCTCATGGAGATTCGCTAAGGCCATTATTTGAGCTAGGTTGAAGACAGCCAATGCCTGCGACTGTCACGAGACCCCAGACCCTCTCTTACATAAGACATCGAGGATGCCCTGCAGAGGCTACTGTTACATAACTAAGCATTTATTGCTTTTATTCTTAGCCGAAGTTGGGTCGCTTTTGGGTCTTGGTTCGGTTAGTAGGTCTCTATTGATATAAATCCGGAGGTTATTTTCTCTTATTTTGTACTTTTTATAGACTTAACCTCTTTTCTATATCTGTTCTAACCCAATTGTACCAAAATAAAATAATGGAATTTTATTTAGGAATAATCCTGTTTTAGTCAAGGGCTGTTTTTGACAGCAGTTTGACCCAATGGTTCACTTCTTTTTGATATATATATATAAACCTCTCATCTTATGTCATGTAAAGAACACACGAGTCATGAAAAGCACTTTTGAAAATCGCAGCTCTTTCCACAAGGTACTATGTTCATATTTAATTTATTCCCATAAACTCATTCAAGCAAACTACAACAATTCCTTACATAACGTAAATACAAAATTATATTAACATAAGAAAAAAACAATTCTAGATTTCAATGCAAAAATAATCAAGTGAATTGAAATAAACGCAAAGGTTTGTAATTGAAAAAAATTATTACAAACCAGAAATTGAAATAAATTGTTAAAGATGGTTTATGCTAGACCCAGGATCTAAGTATATATATATATATATATATATATATATATATATATATGGGTTGTAAAATAAGTTGTATTCGTTTTTTACAGGTTATTTCAATAAAAACCTTAAATTCTTTTATATATTTGTAATCAATTATGTATGACCCATTTTGATCTAATATACATTGCCATCTTTCAAGTAATTTTTATATTTTGGTCATAATCAACAGTTGAAGGACGACCCAAACACTTTGCGTCTTCCTAGTCAAAATATGCGGTTGTGAACCAAGCAAACCACTTACGGATGTTGCTTTCTCCTAAGGCATCATCGCCATACACACTGACAATTTTGTTAAACGTCTGTGCAGCGGATATTCCTTTGTCGGAAATGAAAAATCATTATTTCACAACCATTCACATCTATCAGCGTTTGAGGGTTGTTTCTCAAGACTTATTTTTAAAAAAATATTTTCTCACATATAACTCACTACTTCACTTCATAGCTCCCTGCTATTCCTCCACATGTTCCACCAATAGAAACAGTAAGCCAATGAACATGTGGACAAATAGCAGTGAGCTATGAAGTGAAGTAGTGAGTTATTTGTAAGAAAATGTTTTTAAAAAAATAAGTCTTGAGAAACAACCCTGAAATGTTGATAGATGTGAATGGTTGTGAAATAAAATAGATAAACACAAATGAAAGTTAAGGTGTGCTCATTTAAGTGTTAGTAAAATACTACTTAAAGATTAGGATTCTCGGTTGAAACTGATGCATAAAATACCTTAAATTTTATAAACAATTTTTTTTAGAATATGTAAACATTAATTATCTACTCCTCATTGTAATGATCAGTAACAGGCTGAATGGAGAAAGCGAGGAAGTATCAAACAGTTTCAAGACGGACATTAAGTTTGATTTCTTGATACACATATCTGAGACACTAAGAATATCATTAACTTTTCAGACAAAATTATTAGAGATAAAAAGTTTATTTATACAAAGCATCTACCCATTAAGGGTCATTAGCTATATACATAATTGTTTGTTTTTCTCTTTTTAGTACAGAATTTTCAATTTATAACACAATAATGGTAAATGTATGGTCAAAGGACATTACATTCTAAATAAGATTAAAGACTTTGATTTTTTTTAAAAACTTTAGTCATTTCTGAACACACGTTTCACTGTTACCGAATGCTATTTCCAGCCGGGTGTCGAATCCTCACTCCGTTCTTGCACCGCTGAAGGCCTCGCAGTGCAGGATGATGTGCTCCACCATCAGAGGTGCCTCACAAGTCCTGCAGGTCGGAGGGTACAGTCCTTTCAGTAGATAGCTGTGTGACCGTTTCTTATTCTGGCCAGAACCACTTCTTCGAGCCGGTTTTTCCTCTCTGAGGTTTCCCATATCCCTGGAGTCTCTTTAATTTTTCCTAATTTTTCTTTCGTTCTGCTCCACTCGGTATCCCATGAAGTATAAATCCTTTTCTTGAGATAAAAAAAAAAAAAATAATAATAAAAATTGTTTGCAGCTCAACATGGCATAATAGTTGAAACGTTGTGTATATATGTTTAATAAAAGTAGTGAACTAGTATTACAACATCGAAATTTATAATACATATTTATTTTTTTTTGTAAATTATTGTACTGTAAAATATTCATTTAAATCAATTAACCATCTAGGTCTCATCAATATTTTTATTTCATATTTGGAATATATATATATATATATATATATACTATACATATATATAATATATATATATATATATAATATATATATATATATATATATATTATATATATATATATATATATTTAATGAATGAATTGATAACCAAACGGAGGAAAAACTGCAGATATATTTTTCCTCGTTAATTTTTTTTTTTTTTTCAACAAAGGGGTTAGTACTTTTTTAATAGAAAAAGCCATTCTATTTTTATCTTTCTTTTGATTATTTTTTTATGTCCCAATTATTTTTTTATTTTTTTCCTCTCCCACCATGCTTTCGCCCTTTGCAAAGTGATAATTAGTCCGAGATCACGCTCAGGCCACACATTTTTTCCCTAATGTTTGGTTTCCCGCTAAATGAAGATCATATTTCTTTAAGGGTAAGCATCTCAGCATTTATATTCCATAAAGTTTGCCAACGTAAAATATATTGAGCCACATAAGTTATTCCTTCGTTGAAAAACAGCCGTTCGGAAATTGAGTTTTTTAAATTTTATAACAATACCTTTGAACTAATAAAAAAATCTGGTGCGGGCAACACACGACTTTCACTTACCTCCATTTTTTAAAATCAATGAAAGAATTTTCAAATACAGTTAAAGATAAAAATACGTCAAACTATTAAGGAATTAATTAAATTAAATTTCTATAAAAACATGTGTTTCATTAAAAAATCTATTATATTATTATCTAAAATAATCAGTTAGTTTTATGTTCATTTCATCACTCTCTATTAACTTTTAAAATCTTGTGAATGAGATGATATTTTTTCTAAAATCTTTAGCTTTCCAACAGTATGTCATACATGTATATTACTGCTCTTATGTTCAAAAACGAAAAATTGCATTAAAAAAATATTTTTTCTGTTTTCTCCTTTAGTTGGGTATCGAATTTATTCAATTTATATATTTACCGGTTTTTCATCAGCGTTAACAAGATAATCTAGTTATTATTATTGAATCTACAAAATTAAAGGTACTTTAGGGGAAGACAATTTAAAATATCGGCATTTAAGCCCTGTCAGACCATTTTTATCCAAATGAAACCTACATGATATTAAATCCCATTAATTTTTACATCGATATAGCGAGTTTAATCAAAATCGTCGGAACCGTTTTCGAGAAAATTGAAAAAAGGTGCAAAATGCAGGGTATAAAGTGCCTCTTCTGGTAGGCTCATTTTGATGAAAAGAGTTTTGTCACGTCTCGGGCGTATAGTTGTCTTAAATATGAAATTTCAGTTTCATAGGACTTACCGTTTCCGCCCGGGAGTTACCACACACACACACACACACACACACAGACACACACAGACACACACACACACACACACACACACACACACACACACACACACACACACACACACACACACAGACCTTTTTGCGGGACTTGGTTATTTGAACTCAGGGGACCCTAAAAAGTGTATTTCCGTTGAAAACTGGAATTCGAAAATTTTCACGATCGCAATACTTCCCCTTACTATATATAGTAAGTAAAAGTAAAAAATCTGGTGCGGGCAACACACGACTTTCACTTACCTCGATTTTTAAAATCAATGAAAGAATTTTCAAATACAGTTAGAGATAAAAATACGTGAAAGTATTTTAGGAATTAATCGAATTGAATTTATATAGAAACATGTGTTTTATTAAAAAATCTATTATATTATTATCTAAAATAATCAGTTAGTTTTATCTTCTTCTCATCACTCTCTATTAACTTCTAAAAGCTTGTGTATGAGATGATATTTTTTCTAAAATCTTTAGCTTTCCAACGGTATATCATACATGTATATTACTGCTCTTATGTTCAAAAACGAAACATTTCATTAAAAATATATTTTTTCTGTTTTCTCCTTTAGTTGGGTATCGAATTTATTCAATTTATATATTTACTTGTTTTTCACCAGCGTTAACAAGATAATCTAGTTATTATTATTGAATCTAAAAAATTAAAGGTACTTTAGGGGAAGAAAATTTAAAATATCGGCATTTAAGCCCTGTCAAACCATTTTTATCCAAATAAAACCTACATGATATTAAAGCCCATTAAATTTTACATCGATATAGCGAGTTTAATCAAAATCGTCGGAACCGTTTTTGAGAAAATCGAAAAAAGGTGCAAAATGCATGGTATAAAGTGCCTCTTCTGGTAAGCTCATTTTAATGAAAAAAGTTTTGTCACGTCTCGGGCGTATATTTGTCTTAAATATGAAATTTCAGTTTCATAGGACTTACCGTTTCCGCCCGGGAGTTACCACACACACACACACACACACACACACACAGACCTTTTTGCGGGACTTGGTTATTTGGACTCAGGGGACCCTAAAACGTGTATTTCCGTTGAAAAATGGAATTCGAAAATTTTCACGATCGCAATACTTTCCTTACTATATATAGTATAGTACTATATATAGTGAAAGTAAAATATATCAAGATATGCATTCAGCTGATAGATATTGGTATGGTAGAGTGTTCTGAACTAAATACTTTTCAATTGAGAGGTCTAGGGCAAGTTATTATTGAATGTTTAAAAAAACTGCAGTTGCTTGCTGGGTGGCCCCATTACTGAATAAAAAGATATACATTTAGCCTGCTACAGCCTGATTCGTATCCGTCACCCGGTAGTTTTTTAGTCTGGTAACCTCTATAAAATTATTATTAGTAGAAAAAACTTCGAGGATCTTAGTGATGTTGATAAATCAGGACATAAGTTTAAACACGTTGAGAGATTTAAGTATTTAGGTTCAATGACAACAAGAAAAAATGAAACCCAGGAAGAGATAAAGTCCCGGTTAAATTCAGTTGCGAAATTACTTAGCTCGCGGCTTATGTCTAAAAACTTGAAGGTTAGAATTTATAAAAATATTATTCTCCGGCGGTTCTTTAAGGATGAGAAACGTGTCAGCTTACTTTGAAGGATGAACAACGTCTCGAGGTTTTCGAAAATAAAGATACTGCGTAAAATATTTGGTCCTAAGAGAGATGAGGCCTCCAGGGTGTTTAGGTTGCATAACTCGGCTTGTACCCTGTGAATATAACTGAGTTGATAGCATTGCGGAGACTCAAATAGGCGTGTAAAGTGAAGAACGAATTCCGAAAAAGTCGGTATTCGCTGAACCGACTGGTAGTCCGCAAAGTTCACCAAATCTTTGATGGGAGTATTGTGTTAAGTATGATCTTGGGGGCTTGGGCTTGAACGGTGATAATTGGGCGAATCTGTGTTGGCAGTATTTGCTGCTTTCGCCCTCGAACCTCCGGGTTCGGTAGGCCTATTGTTATTATTATTAACCTCTATTTAATTGGATCACCTCGCCCTCTGTGATGGATTTTGTAATTATATTATATATATATATATATATATATATATATTTATTTATTTACCTATTTCTGTTTTTATTCTTATTTTACGAACACTTTTTTTTTTTTTTTTGACCCCTACCCTACCTATGAAGGCTATACGGGGAGTGAGGAAGGGGGGATAAATAGTAAGATTAAAGTCCTCTAAACCGAGACGCGAACTTGTAATTTGGTTTCAAGCTTTGGTTCTCTGTTGCTAGACAACGTATGTTGATAGCAACGCGCGCTAACCTGCTCAGCTATCCCGCCCTCCAAAACCAAGAATCCCTACTTTTTCTCGTCTCTTTCAGTTAGACTTTACTAGGTTTCCTGTCAGAGTATCCTTCCTAGACGACGCTTACGGCCTGTGATACCAGACCCAGTGACCCCGAGATAGCTCCAAGACAGCAGAGGTTGCCGTAGTCCTATCGACCACCCTCCGCTAAATATAGCCCTTCCAGGAATAGGATCCCCGGGGGGTCCCGCGTCCCCCTTCCTCCCCCCTCTAGATGGCGCTCCTGTCAGGGCACTGTAAATAGAGCGCCCTCATTTTACAAATAAACCCCCGCCCTTATTAACAAATATCCCAGAAGGGGACCTTGCGATGCGGCCTTGGGTGCTGTATGGTGGCCCAAGGTGCAGCTGCTGCCGCCAACACTGTTGGTCGGGTATTCTGTTTACTTCGTCCACCACCCAACCTTCACTGTTGTGCACTACGGTGTATCGTACTGGTCATCTTTGTTGTAATTACGAGTTTCGCTCGTCAGGTTAGGCGGGGGGGGGGGAGGGAGGAGGAGAATCAGTATATAATTACATTTTTTGTGAATATCTCAAAAAATATTATCTTTATCGAAAATATTACCGAATTATAAATATAACTAAATATTATAATTGTAATATAATAAATATTACTCCGAAATGAACCTGGTAATTAAAAAAAATCTGGTGCGCGCAACACCCGACTTTCACTTACCTTCGTTAGTGATATCAATTTGAGAATTATAAAACAAATTTAGAATCAAAAATAAATTATCAAAGAATTATTAACATTGGATTTTAAACGAAACATGTGTTTTATTAAATAATCTATTATATTATTATCTACGACAATCAGTTAAGCTTTTCATCACTATCCGTTAACTTTTAAAATAGTATGAATCAGATAATATTTTTTCTAAAATCTTTAGCATTCCAACAGTATATTATACATGTATATTACTTTTCTTAAGTTATTAAGTTAGTAACATAGCAGTAACGGTTATATTAGTAACATAGCAGTAACGGTTATATTAGTAACATAGTAGTAACTGTTATATTAGTAACATAGTAGTAACGGTTATATTAGTAACATAGTAGTAACGGTTATATTAGTAACATAGTAGTAACGGTTATATTAGTAACATAGCAGTAACGGTTATATTAGTAACATAGCAGTAACGGTTATATTAGTAACATAGTAGTAACTGTTATATTAGTAACATAGCAGTAACGGTTATATTAGTAACATAGCAGTAACGGTTATATTAGTAACATAGTAGTAACTGTTATATTAGTAACATAGTAGTAACTGTTATATTAGTAACATAGTAGTAACTGTTATATTAGTAACATAGTAGTAACTGTTATATTAGTAACATAGTAGTAACGGTTATATTAGTAACATAGTAGTAACGGTTATATTAGTAACATAGTAGTAACGGTTATATTAGTAACATAGTAGTAACGGTTATATTAGTAACATAGTAGTAACGGTTATATTAGTAACATAGTAGTAACGGTTATATTAGTAACATAGTAGTAACTGTTATATTAGTAACATAGCAGTAACTGTTATATTAGTAACATAGTAGTAACTGTTATATTAGTAACATAGTAGTAACTGTTATATTAGTAACATAGCAGTAACGGTTATATTAGTAACATAGTAGTAACGGTTATATTAGTAACATAGTAGTAACTGTTATATTAGTAACATAGGAGTAACTGTTATATTAGTAACATAGTAGTAACTGTTATATTAGTAACATAGTAGTAACTGTTATATTAGTAACATAGTAGTAACGGTTTATATTAGTAACATAGTAGTAACGGTTATATTAGTAACATAGTAGTAACGGTTATATTAGTAACATAGTAGTAACGGTTATATTAGTAACATAGTAGTAACGGTTATATTAGTAACATAGTAGTAACGGTTATTATTAGTAACATAGTAGTAACGGTTATATTAGTAACATAGTAGTAACGGTTATATTAGTAACATAGCAGTAACGGTTATATTAGTAACATAGCAGTAACGGTTATATTAGTAACATAGGAGTAACTGTTATATTAGTAACATAGGAGTAACTGTTATATTAGTAACATAGGAGTAACTGTTATATTAGTAACATAGTAGTAACTGTTATATTAGTAACATAGTAGTAACTGTTATATTAGTAACATAGTAGTAACGGTTATATTAGTAACATAGTAGTAACGGTTTATTAGAACATGTAGTAACGGTTATATATTAGTAACATAGTAGTAACGGTTATATTAGTAACATAGTAGTAACGGTTATATTAGTAACATAGTAGTAACGGTTATATTAGTAACATAGTAGTAACGTTAATTATATAGATTAACGTTAATTATACATAGAGTATTACGAGTAGTATATAGTAACATAGTAGTAACTGTTATATTAGTAACATAGTAGTAACGTTATATAAATAATAAGTAACAATAGTAGTAACGTTATATTAGTAACATAGCAGTAACGGTTATATTAGTAACATAGTAGTAACGGTTATATTAGTAACATAGTAGTAACGGTTATATTAGTAACATAGCAGTAACGGTTATATTAGTAACATAGCAGTAACGGTTATATGAGTAACATAGCAGTAACTGTTATATTAGTAACATAGTAGTAACTGTTATATTAGTAACATAGTAGTAACTGTTATATTAGTAACATAGTAGTAACGGTTATATTAGTAACATAGTAGTAACTGTTATATTAGTAACATAGTAGTAACTGTTATATTAGTAACATAGTAGTAACTGTTATATTAGTAACATAGTAGTAACGGTTATATTAGTAACATAGTAGTAACGGTTATATTAGTAACATAGTAGTAACGGTTATATTAGTAACATAGTAGTAACGGTTATATTAGTAACATAGTAGTAACGGTTATATTAGTAACATAGTAGTAACGGTTATATTAGTAACATAGTAGTAACGGTTATATTAGTAACATAGTAGTAACGGTTATATTAGTAACATAGTAGTAACGGTTATATTAGTAACATAGTAGTAACGGTTATATTAGTAACATAGTAGTAACGGTTATATTAGTAACATAGTAGTAACGGTTATATTAGTAACATAGTAGTAACTGTTATATTAGTAACATAGGAGTAACTGTTATATTAGTAACATAGCAGTAACGGTTATATTAGTAACATAGCAGTAACTGTTATATTAGTAACATAGCAGTAACTGTTATATTAGTAACATAGCAGTAACGGTTATATTAGTAACATAGCAGTAACGGTTATATTAGTAACATAGTAGTAACGGTTATATTAGTAACATAGCAGTAACGGTTATATTAGTAACATAGCAGTAACGGTTATATTAGTAACATAGCAGTAACGGTTATATTAGTAACATAGCAGTAACGGTTATATTAATAACATAGCAGTAACGGTTATATTAGTAACATAGTAGTAACGGTTATATTAGTAATATTTGCTAGTTACACTCAAGCCGTTAAATTTTATTGCGCATGATTAAAAATAGTATTCCCTTTGTTTCTTTGTTTGTCGCCCGGATCATTACAGCTGTTAAGCTCTTTATCTCCAATAGTGATTATGCTATCTTTGTTCGTGACGTTTTATTTTCGGCGGATTCTCTTTAATTGGTTTATTTTTAGAATGAGACTGTAAATTTATTTTTAACAACTGACGTCATAAATCATGAATCGGGTATTATGCTGTAACTCTCTCGAAGCTAAAACAACCTTTATTTAGAACTCATGCAGCGGTGAAAGAAGAAGGAATTACCTTTAACTACGTCATCGCCAAGTATAAATATAGGTTTAAATGTCTTTTGCAATCTTACTTGGTTTCTTATTCAATATAAAATAACATTTCATAAGAAATATTTCTGTTCTTTTCATTTCTGATGTGCTGTTTTCGATTACTTAAAAGACAAACTCTTTAATCTTTTGCCTATCTACAAAGGTTCATTTACATGAATATTATTACATGACTACTATATACGGATCACCTGTAGCAGGGTGGCTAGCATAACAGCATTCTATGCCAAAGGTTACGGGCTCAAACTCGTAGGTGGTCCTAGAATTTTTAGAAATCCTAGAAAATTTAGAAATCCCACTGTACCATTGTCCGATTATCCACAGCAGCATAAAGGGACTTTAAATAAATAAACAATAAACAATTTTTTAAAACAATATTTATTTAGATATATTACCATTAATATTAATGACTACCTCGCGAAACACTTGCATCGGATCGGAGTGGTAGAGTCTCCACTTCGCTGCCTTTGTCATGCAAATAGTGGAATGGATGCAGCGCATCTAGAAGTATGCCCCCGATTACAAAAAATAAGATCTGAAACTCCATCAAGATCGGAGTGGTACTGGCCTTATGGCGGAAGTCGAATTGGGAAGGCATAATTAAAAAAATAATAATAAAAATAATTTATATGGAAAATAATAACGTTTTGAGATCACATTCATACAATATTTACTGAATTAACAAAGGGAAAGTCATACTACATACTGGAGAGATTTCCCTGTAGCATCGTCCGATTAGCCAAAGTAGCATAAAGTGACGTTAAATAAACAAACAAAAAACGTGACTATAAGGGGGTACTCACTACGTTTGCTATAGCATGCTATTTGTGTTATTTTGCTAAACCCGTCGAGTTTCTACAGTTATTTCCTGTATAAAATTGATGGGTTTAGCACAATAGCACAAATAGCATGCTATAGCAAACGTAGTGAGTACCCCTATTATAGGACCAGGATAGTCATGTTAACTATACCTATTCTTATACTTATAGTCCAAAATCCCTCGTAAATTCCTCAAAGTTCCGTTCTTAGTCACGAATTAAATCATGCTTTTATTCATTTAACGTCACTTTATGCTGCTTTGGCTTATTTTACGATGCTGCAGTGGGAGTCCTAAAGTAAATCTTTCCAGATTTTATTAGGATAGGGATATTTAACGTGTATCTGACATCGCACATGCTAGGGATCTCAATTTTATGTCCACTCCGAAGGATCTTATGACGAAGGATTTTTGAAGTTAAAACGCATAACGCCCCTAATTATGCGAATTTTGGCAGGGGTAAAAGCTTTGATTTCGTAACCATGGTAACGTCGCCAAAATCCTCTTCAACTGGCGCATGCGCTCTGTATCTGCCGGTGTAATATCGGCCCAAAAATATCGATATTTATAATACCTTATTTAAGTATTTAATTAAATTAAAATAAGTTTCAAATGAATGAGTAAAGACATGGAAGATAAACTATGTAATATATATTAAACTATGGAATATATTACTGCTCTTGACTCTAAAATATTGATATTCGTAAATATTATTAAAACATTACTCTGCGTGAAAAAAATTAATCATAAGAAGCAATATCATGATGATCTTACTGTCCATATTTAAATCGTAGTAAAGCGAAATTGAAAAGAATTTCTTGATCATATAAGTATAGAAATAAGACATTTGAAACCTAAATTAATTTTATTAATATAGATTTAAATTATGCACAATGTATATTTCATCACTAATTAAAAAATCTGGTGCGGGCAACGCACGGCTTTCACTTACCTCCGTTTTTAGAATCGATTAAAGAATTTTCAAATACAGTAAGAGATAAAAATTAATGAAACTAAAAAAAAATTAAAGAATTAGTTAAATAGAATTTCTATAGAAACATATGTTTTATTAAAAAATCTATTATATTATTGTCTAAAATAATCACTTAGTTTTTTCGGCTGTTCTTCACTCTCTTCCGATACTTTTAAAAGCTTGTGTGTGAGATAATATTTTTTATAAAATCTTTAGCTTTCCAACGGTATATTATACATGTATATTACTGTTCTTAAGTTAAAAAACAAAAAATTGCATTAAAAAAATATTTTTTCATTTTTTTCCCTTAGTTGGGTTGAGTATCGAATTCATTCAATTTATATATTTACCTGTTTTTCATCAGTTGGAACAAGATAATATAGTTATTTTTATAGAATCAACAATATCAAAGGTACTTTAGAAGAAGAAAATTTAAAATACCGGCATTTTAGCCCTGTCAGACTATTTTAATCAGAATGAAACCTATTAAGCCTGTTGAATTGAATTAGCGACCCTAAAACGTGTATATCCGTGGAAAACTGCAATTCGAAAATTTTCACGATCGCAATACTTTCTCTTGCTATATATAGTCAGTGAAAGTAAAAATATATTTTTTGTTTACTTGGGAGAGAAACCTAGGTTATCTCTGTGAAACGACTATAAAACTTAGTCCTTAACGTCTGAATTTCCTTTATACAAAATCGTTTATTAAAATCGTTCAAGATTTTTTCAATTTCGAAGAAACATTCAATTAAAAGAATATTGAAGTGTTTCAAGTACAGGGGTACAATTCTATGTATTCTTAATTACGAGGAAACAAATATGTAAAAATAAAACAACTTTTTCCTGTATCTTTGTTGAGATATTATAACGTCAGAGGTACATGAAAACACTTCCGAGAATACTTCACAACCTACAAGACAAACGAGTACTAATAGTTATATAAACAGAATATTTCACAACGTCTTTCAATAACGTTCATCTTCAATACGGTAAGACGAAATATATGATTCGTAGCGGAAACTATGACGAACTCGGTGGTATTGATGTTTCAGGACATATGTTTGAACACTTAAAAAAAATTAAGTATTTAGGTTCAACGATAACTAGAAAAAAAAACGAAAGCAAATAAAGGTGGGAAACTATTTTGTTCGAGACTTCTGTCAAGAAACTAAATTCTGTCTATATTTTGTATATCTGTTTAAGTATTCAATTAGGTTTAGTTTATAAAGATAAGTTTAATTCTTACCTTTTCTTATATCAGTTTTATTAGGTTAATTTTGTTTTCTTATGTATTTTTTACTTCTATTTACATGAAATATATAGCAAGGAAAAGTATTGCGATCGTAAAAAAATTTCGAATTCAAGTTTTCACCGGAAATTCACGTTTTAGGGTCCTCTGAGTCCAAATGACCAAGTCCTGCAAAAAGCTCTGTGTGTTTAGTAAGTCTAGCGCGTAAATGAAAAGCCCTTTAAAACTGAAATATCATATTTAGGAGAACTATACGCCCGAGATGTTACAAACACTTTTTCATCAAAATCAGGTAACCAGAAGAGCCACTTTATACCATGCATTTTGCACCTTTTTACGATTTTCTCAAAAACGGCTCTAACGATTTTGGTTAAACTTCCTATATCGGTGTAGAATTTTTATAGGCTTTAACATTATGTAGGTTTTATTCTGATTGAAATGATCTGACAAGGCTTAAATGCCGATACTTTCTTAAATTTTCTTTCTCTAAAGTACCTTTAATTTTGTAGATTCTATTAAAATAACTGTAATATATTAATCACATTGATGAAGGACGGCTGAATGTATAACTTGAACCAATTCGATATCCAACTAAAGGAGAAAACTGAAAAAATATTTGTTATGCATTTTTTCGTTTTTGATCATAAGAACAGTAATATAGATTTAAAATATACCGTTGGAAAAATAAAGATTTTAGAAATATATTCTAAAATAAAAAACTAACTTATTATTTTAGATAATAATGTAAATATTTTTAATAAAATAGTTCTTTAAAAGTTTCACTCGTGTTTATTTCTAACTCTATTTGAAAATTCTTTAACCGAATTTAAATACGGAGGTAAGGGAAAGTCGTGTGTTGCCCGCACCAGATTTTTTTTTGGATTATGAATCTATAGTGACAACAGCATTGATATTAATGCTTTATTATTGTTATTGGCACGCCATAGGTGTTATCCTCCCACTTATTTCACATGCTTCCGCCCCCTGCTAGATCGCGTGCCACTCCACCATACGACGACTCCCCTAAATCATACTCTCGGCGTGGCATCGATCCTGGAGAGGTGCTGGTGCTCTGTGCCGTGCTAATGGTATTAGCTCACTGATTAAGATCTATCATGTGTCTTCTTGATTTCATTGCCTTTTCCTCGTTCGTCAGATCGTTTTATCTTAATAGGCGATTATTTTAATAATGATGCTATATAAAATGTTACATCATTATTTATTTTCAATAATGTTGTTGGTTTGTTTATTCATTTAACGTCACTTAATGCTGCTGTGGCTAATCGGAAAATGAGTACCTGTCATGATCGGGACCACCTTTTTACAACCCCTCCGAAGGACGGTATTACTGAGGATTTTTTAATCCCTTTAAATTTTAATTCGTCTCACCCATCAATATTTAATGGAAAAAAAAGCCCGCGCCTCACTGTATTTCGTGTGGAGTACCTCATACAGTCATTCATATTATCACTGAATGCTATGCATGTGAGAATGAACGACAAAATCATTTATCAGGAAATGGACATGAGGAAATATTCCAAGCAGAAGAGCAAATTAAGAAGTTGATATTATTTTTGAAATCAACAAAAATATTTCAAAAAATTTAAATTGCAACTTTTAATTAGCAATACATGAACTGAAATTGTAAAATTGGGTGCAAATGACCCTTGTGGTTGAAAAACCCTAAGAAATTAATAAATAAATCCTAGAGCCATTTCTATGCCACGTCTTTTTCTCTCTTGTTTATATATTTTATTTATTTATTTATAGTAATTTACAACTGTATTAATGAACACAATAAGTAAATATGAGGAATGAATAAAAAAAGTCATGAAAATGTCTTGAGAAAGAACTACCCAGTGGTAGCATTTCACTAACTATTTTAACTCAGTAGGTTCCGAGTCCACCTTCTTTTCAGTCGCCTTGGAGGGTTATCAGGGATATCTAAGGAAGAGGAGTTTATTACTCCCAGTATGGGTAGGGAGTTTAGAATGAAAAGAGTAGTATCTATCATGGGCTATGTTTGCAACAAATGGGATGTTATGGTCATTATGAAGGAGTTGATTTGTAACAAAATAAGGGGCATTCAGGATTTTGGATTGTAAGGACTGGATGCGGGAGGATTTAGATGGTTTCGTAGAGCCCCAAAGCTCGATTCCATATGTCCAAATAGGTCTGATAATAGTGATCTTGTTTATATTAAAACAATTTTTATTCATTGTTTCTTTTACATATTTATATTAAACGTTTAAATATTTTAATGTAAAATAATGCATTAGGGATATAACAGAACCATTAAATGAATAAATCCTAGAAATTAGAAAACAATGGTAGTAAATAAGTAAAAACTTAAATTAAAGAGACTGGCTTGGCTACAATATTTTTATTTTAATATAGCTGGTATCAGGCGAATTGTGTAAAATAATTTATGAATTTCACAAAGTACGATAGTAAAAATAACAGGATCCCAAATCTATCTTGACATTAAACAATTAAACTTTGAAAAATATTTGGGGCCAATGCTTCCCAGGAGTCGCATAAAAACTTCATAAAGTTTGTGCGAGAAAACACATTTTATTAAAACTCTGGTTCTAGTAAAGATAGAAGGATAAGTTTGGTGTTTAAATTACCCTGTTTCAAAGTAGATTCATTTAAAAAACAAATCATTAAAATATTTATGCCTGGTAATAACACTAAAAATATAAATATCTCGTCAATACAGTACTTTTAAAGATTCCTCACTCCTATAAAATTGTATCACAATTTGAAATTAAAATTTACAAAGAACTTTTTCTTCAGAAATCGTCCCAAGGTTTTTTTTAGCCTTTGAGATTTTTTTGGCACAATTTAAAATATTTCTTCTGTCATGTATACCGCAGGAGCCTGGAATTCGGCTCAAATTTACATCATGGCGTAAGTTGTGGGCCATGCTTAGCTATCCCATGGGCGACGCGCATCACAGCTGAGTCACTTCTTTTCAGAAAATATGACGTAGGAATTAAATAGCATAAGGGTTTATTTTATAACCTTCAACATCCTCCCTCAAAGGACTCTTATCAGCTAATTTCGTTTCATAGGTCTTCCTTAAGAACTATCCGAAATTTTATATTTTTTTTTGATAATTTTACCTAAATACACTTGATGCAAGAAATGTACGCTCAAGATAACACCATGTCAAAACTATTAAAGTCTCCCATTTAGTGCGTTGGAAGCCTAGAAATGTTGTGATCTCGCATTAAACACGTTGGGACTTGCAACTGTCGCCCGCCCCTCGAAGCGTAATCAGCTAAGGGCCAGTTGCACCGACCCAGGTCAAAGTACGGTAAGGGTAACCTCCGTTGAAGTCAGTCATTGCCCGTTGCACCATCTAGGGTAGGGATGCTGAATCCACGGTAAACTTTACTGGGCAAAGCTCACCGTTTAACCTCCAGTAAAGAGCTAACCATTTAGGGACTTGTGAAATAGTATCACTTTTGTTTTGTTTTATTTTTTTTATCTGCTACTATTTCAAGGAAATGGAATTGATTAACATTGAACGCTTGACAGATGACGAAGAATATATTATTAATATGTTATTAATTAATTAATTTGTAGTTTTATTTACTTAAGGTATTTTAATTTTAGTTTTAGTATCGTAAAATTTGTATCAACATAATTTTATAATTACGGTTTTATTATTTATTCCATTGAAATAGATCCTCTCTAAATAATTGACAATGTTTGGCTTTGTAAATATAAGATATTTAATTTATTTTCTTTTTTTAATTTTTTCGGAGGTTTTTCTTAATATAAGGATTTAAAAGAGTACACATTGCCTTCCATTTCTCACTTAATCACTTTATTTCATAAGTTTTTCATATTTGTCGACGTTTCGGGGCTGTTTCCCCATTTTCAAGACTTATTTTTTTCATTATATAATTGCTATATCATATTTCACCCTTCATTTTATTTCATAGCACACTGCTATTTGTCCTTAATGGTGTGTCAATAGAATCTATTGAAACAGTGAGCTAATGAACACCAATAAGGACAAATAGCAGTGTGCTATGAAATAAAATGAAGGGTGAAATATGATATAGCAATTATATAATGAAAAAAAATAAGTGTTGAAAATGGGGAAACAGCCCCGAAACGTCGACAAATATGAAAAACTTATGAAATAAAGTGATTAAGTGAGAAATGGAAGGCAATGTGTACTCTTTTAAAAAGATATTTAAGTTGTTATCATTATTAATAGTTCTTTAGTGATTCCTTGGCCTATAACTTTTTTAAGTCAGTTAAAAATCCCACTATATTCCTGTTAAAAATAAGTTGTCTACATTCTGTATCTGGAGGATGATTTTCAGTAGGTTCCATACCAGTTTTTGAAAATTTCGAACACAAATGATTGATTTTTCATTAACCAATTAATTTTATTATTAATGCATTTAAATGTAGACTAGAGACAAATATCTCCTAATTTTGTACAAAATGTTCTACAGTATGTTTTATATAATTAGGGTTTTACTTTTCAATTAACAAGAGAGGGTATGTTGTTAATTTCATTCTTAGGACTCCACATGAAATTACAAAATTGACTAAAAAACAAAATAGATGATATTTTGTTTACTTATAAACTGATTGCTGTGAAATGAAAGTAAAAAAAAAAAAAAAAAAAAGCACAAACAATCCAAACAAATTTATTCACATTCAGAAAATAAATAATAAATTAACTATATTATTTTATTAACCACGATAAATAATAATATAATAATAAATTAACTATATTCTTTTAATAACAAACTTTAGAAATAAAAGAATGTATTTCTTAAAAAGAAGTTCCAAAGTAGCTAAGCTGATAAGGTTAAGAATTGAAATCAGGAAGTAAAATGGCCGATCTACCTTTCATCTCCCGTAAGACAGTAGTTTAAGTAAACGCCGTACCAACAACGCTCCCTGCTCAAAGCGGTGGTAAACTATCTACCGTAGTTTTACCTGAGGTAAGCTTACCTTTGGTTGAACCGAGGCTGGTGCAACTGGCCCTAAAAGAGTCCCCCCGTCTCACGCAAAAAAGCGCAGATATTCACCCCGACGTGAACGGATAATTCGTCCTGAGAAGCCCGTCCAAGGAACGTTTTTTTGCTTCTCTTCGTTGCTGAAGAAATGCTTCCAATTCCCACTCTCTTGTTCTCGAAGAACTATAGGTTTTGCCTTTGCCTCGTGGTTTAAGGACACCTAAGCAATCCTAGGCTTAACATAACCACAAATTAAATAGTGCTTTCCTCAGTTTCGTAAATTGTTTATTTATTTATTTTTATCTGAAAAATATCCTCGACCGGCAATAAAACAACTGTACTATTACAATCGATGTATTTAAGTTTATTGACAGAAACCGCGAACTATCGAGGAGAGGATACCAAATGTGTCTCGCCGAATTTTATTTATTTTTTATTTTTTTGTTAAACTAGACATTAAACCATAAGAGTTTGCAAAATATTAAGGGCCCAACACTTCCCAGGAATCGCGTAAATAAACCGGAAATTTCGTGCGCCCTAAAACATAGTTTATCTAATATTTATGTTTCTAGTGAAGATAGAAAAATAATTTATTTTTGTTGAATTTTTACCATATTTCTAAGCGAAATAAAAAAATCCATAAAAATATTGAAGTTTCGTGCTTTGTTATAGTCCTGAAATTATATATAATCTCATCAAAACAGTACTTTTAATTAGGTTTCTTCTTTTTTTTTTTTTTTATTTGGAATCATAGCTGGGTGGTTAGTGGTAGTGGTTCAAACCCACAGGTGGTCCTAGAATTTTTAATGGTTAAAAAATCCTTAGTTATGCCGTCCTTCGGAGGGGACGTTAAAAGGTGGTCCCGAGCCTGTGCAATGTCAGGTACTCGTTAAAGATCCCTATCCTAGTGAAACCTGAATAGGCAAAAATTTAGGACTCCCACAGTAGCATAAAGTTACGTTAAATAAATAAACAATAAGGTTTATAAAAAATTATGCTCGGATTAAGATTACTCACTCCTAAACTAAGTTTATGTAATTTTATTTTATAGTTAACATAATTTTGTAACCAAGCATTAAACTTAAATATTATAATGGTTTTGTTTTTGATTATTCCGCTTTGATATAGGGTTATTTTGGCAACAAAATTATTTTTTTAACTTCACTTGAATCAGAGATATTTAATAAAATGTGTTTTTCAAACTTTCCGAGTTTTTTACCTGACTCCTGGGGAGTTATAGTTTGGAGAGTGTTGGTTAAATGTCTAGTTTACCTAAAAAAAATTTCATCAATATCGGTGAGACACATTTGAGATCCTCTCCTTGTAATTATCACGCGCTCTGTCGGACTTATGAGGTTTTGGAATCCTGTTTATTAAGACAAACAAAATAAATCGTTAGTACATAATAATATAAATATCGGTAATAACAATACGGGGTAAATTAATCTGGTAGCTTATATCAGATTTGAAAATAAAACAAAAACCTTAGCTGTTACCCAATTCAATCACCGATCGCCCTTGAACTATTTGTTCCGTAACACTTCTCGGAAGCTTGGTGTTGGATGATCGTTCGAACCCACACGGCGCCTGGTCCACATTATCCCTGACCCCATGAGCCCCCCATGGTGGCCGCTAATGAGGGGCTGAGGCGGGCAAACACCCTAGCGACGGGACGATGATGTTTTATGCAAGGGCAGCCCCCCTAGCTGATAGTTCTATTCCTGTCCCTCTCAGCGCGTGCCGATCGATATACCTTCTCTCTCTCTCTCTCTCTCTCTCTCTCTCTCTCTCTCTCTCTCTCTCTCTCTCTCTCTTCTCTCTCCGTCTTTACTAGTCTTACTTATTATGTTTTTATACCTACCTACTGACAAGTGTATTAACTGTTAAAAGTCCAAATTTTTTTTTGAGAGTCTAGAAACTTTGTTAAGAAATGTACAACTTAGTGCACTTTTTACTTTCACTTACTATATATAGTAAGGGGAAGTATTGCGATCGTGAAAATTTTCGAATTCCAGTTTTCACTGGAAATACACGTTTTAGGGTCCCCTGAGTCCAAATAACCAAGTCCCGCAAAAAGGTCTGTGTGGTGTGTGTGTGTGTGTGTGTGTGTGTGTGTGTGTGTGTGTGTGTGTGTGTGTGGTAACTCCCGGGCGGAAACGGTATGTCCTATGAAACTGAAATTTCATATTTAAGACAACTATACGCCCGAGACGTGACAAAACCTTTTTTCATCAAAATGAGCTTACCAGAAGAGGCACTTTATACCATGCATTTTGCACCTTTTTTCGATTTTCTCAAAAACGGTTCCGACGATTTTGATTAAACTCGCTATATCGATGTAAAATTTAATGGGCTTTAATATCATGTAGGTTTTATTTGGATAAAAATGGTCTGACAGGGCTTAAATGCCGATATTTTAAATTCTTCCCCTAAAGTACCTTTAATTTTGTAGACTCAATAATAATAACTATATTATCTTGTTAACGCTGATGAAAAACAGGTAAATATATAAATTGAATAAATTCGATACCCAACTAAAGGAGAAAACAGAAAAATATTTTTTTAATGCAATTTTTCGTTTTTGAACATAAGGGCAGTAATATACATGTATGATATACTGTTGGAAAGCTAAAGATTTTAGAAAAAATATCATCTCATACACAAGCTTTTAAAAGTTAATAGAGAGTGATGAAATGAACATAAAACTAAATGATTATTTTAGATAATAATGTAATAGATTTTTTAATAAAACACATGTTTCTATATAAATTCAATTTGATTAATTCCTTAATAGTTTCACGTATTTTTATCTCTAACTGTATTTGAAAATTCGTGTTGCCCGCACCAGATTTTTTATTCTCGAATACTTGTCCTAGCAATTTTAATATGGTAAATAATAAGTGGTCAATAATCGAGACAAAAAAGTACTATTTTCATGTATGGTTTTATAAATCTAGGAAATTTTACCGTAAGCTCGAATATATACAATGAAGTTATTATTTAACTATTTTATTTAATTCTTTTTGTTTTGGAATCTACAATTTTTTTACTTTCACTTACTTATGTACTGAAATATATATAGACAGGAAATGTATTGCGACCTTGAAAGTTTTCGAATGCCTCTGAATTTCAATTTTAATTAAATGTTATCAGTTTTATAAAATTACTAGCTGTATCCAGCAGCTCGCGAAATTTTATTTTTTTGTTTATTATTTAGAAAAAATTAAATCCAGGAAGAAATAAAATTCCGATTAAAGGTGGGAAATGCGTGTTATTATTCAGTTGCTAAATTACTTAGCTCGCGGCTTCTGTCTAAAAATTTAAAGGTTAGAATTTATAAAACTATTATTCTTCCAACGGTTCTTTACGGATGCGAAACGGGACTGCTTACTTTGAAGGATGAACAACGGCTTAAGGTTTTCGAAAATAAGGTACTGCGTATAATATTTGGTCCGAAGAGAGATGAGGCCACTGGGGAGTTTAGAAGGCTGCACAACGCGGAATTGCGGAGTTTGTACTCTGTGAGTATAATTTAGTTGATAGCATCGCGGAGACTCAAATGGGCGCGTAAAGTTGTTGGGCTTGGTGAGGAACGGATTCCGAGAAAGTTGGTATTCGCTGAACCGACTGGTAGGCGTCCGAAAGGTAGGCCGAAGCGTCGATGGGAGGATTGCATTAAGGCTGATCTCGGGAACTTGGGCTCTGGGAAGTTTGGTGGTATCGGCATCGAACCTTCGGGTTCGGTAAGCCTTTTATTATTATAATGTTTATTATACATATGCATTTATGTGTTTGTAGTAAAAGTGACAATAACATATATAACTTCGCTACTAGTCAATCATTTGCTCCTTTAACTTTTCTTTTATACAAGTTTATATAGTTATTTATAAATTTGACAGCCCTTAAATCCTAACAGATCTTAATTTCTTTTTATCAAATTTATAGTAGCATCCAGCATAGGTTGGCATACCTATAAATTAGTCAAGTATTTGTTACTTTTCAGCGTAACCGTTGTAGGTATGTAGAAGAAGAGTATTAGAGCGATAAATGGCAAGAATATTAGACCTGATAAACGTCACTACTCTGTTCGGAAGATAAATGTGAATTAATCTAGGTCATAGGCCAAATATTATTATTTTTTTTTTTTTTTTGGGGTGGGAGGGTAGAGTGGTCTAATGGATAGAGCACTAGGCTACTGGTCCTGGATTCGAATCCCAAATGTTGCAGAATTATTCCGTTAATTCGGTCTATTGTGTTAATTCGGCCGAGAGCCGGGGTATGGAAACCCTCCTGGGGCAGACCCAGCCTTTTTAAAGTGAGTACCCGAAATTGGGGAAAAACCTGGCGGCTGAGCTTGATCAAGGCCTAATCACTTCATTGTACGCCTTTAGGGTAGAAACAGTATGAATCTTTATATGTACTGAGCCCAAGACCCTTCATAAGTTTTTTTTTCATGCTTTTCACCTTTTTTTTTATATAGTCTTAAAAATTGTTTTCTTCTATTTTCTAAGAGAAAAATGTTCTATAGTAGCTTAAAAGTATTTTAAGCGTTGAAGATGTTCCTATGGAACCTATCTAGAAAACATGAATACGAAGATATCATATGCATTAATGTATTGGTTATAAATTTAGTATCTTTGAAACCACTGATGATTTTTACATTATTTTGTTTTGTATTTATAAGAAATTTTATTATCTTTCAAATTAATACTTATAATTTTTCAGGGCATGTATAGTTTTCGAGTTCGAAAAGAAATTTTTTAAAGGGTTGTAGAATTTTTCCAAACCCAGTCTTATGACTGATTTAGACGGTAATAGGAACCTACCAAAATAATTTCAGTTCGACCTGTGTTTTATTTTTTTATTATGATCGAGTTGTTCGAAAATATATTTGCTAAACGATTGTAGAAATATATTTTTTAACCACTTAGAGGACGAATTTTTCTGAAAATACAAAAATCGTGATTAAAAATGTGTTATAACTTAAACTGTGGGGGACAGCCAAATCTTCAAACGCATTCAATCCTTTCAATCCAAAGTCCTTCGAACAATAGTTAAGACTCATTATGTCACCAACCATACCTTACACTGCGACCTAAATATTCCATTTATTTTAGACCTTCTACCATCTAAATTCTCTAAATTCCATCAGAATCTTATCCATCACCCTAATCTCCTAGCTCAATCCTTATCCAGCTCCACACATCCTTACCATCCCCTCGAAGGTTGAAACGGCAGTGGCCTCGAGACCTCTTGAAAACATGTATATTGGAGTTCTAGCATTGGCTAGATTCTCCACTCACGTGCTCTATGCTTGAAAGTTGTATATAGGTATGAGTGACTTTTGTACATATTTTTATTGATTCTTTTTTGTATATATGTATATTGTATTATTATTATATAAATTTATTGTTTTGTATATACTTGTGAATATAGTACTTGATCACTATTAAAAATGTCCTAATTTGGACAGATTGTAATATTACTCAATAAAATTGTTTCTGGAAGAATAAAAAAAAAAAAAAAAAAAATTGCGAGTGGAAGAAGGAGGGTGGAAATTTGGGGTTATAGGTATTTTTATGCCAATTAAAAAAAAAAAAAATCGTAGAAAAAACAATTGTTTGTATAGCGACATCCAAATATCCTAGCGGTAAGAAATATACTTATGGACCGATTCATACCTATTTTTAAAATTTATTTATTGTAATTTACAACTGTATTAAACAACACAGTGAGTAAATAAAAATTTCTTGAGAAAGAACTACCCAGTTGTAACACTTTATACCAAATATAAATAAATAATTTCATTAAAATAGGTTTAGCCGTTTCGGAGGAATACGACCACAAACAACGAAGCACGAGATTTTTATATATTAGATATCATGAGTATAGCGTTTAAAAATGGAATGTAAACGGCAAACGTTTAAGGAAAACATAAAAAAAAAAGAACCCTGACTAAATTAAAATAATAAATGAGTAAAAACAAGAGACAGAAATGCAACAAACGTGAGAGGTTGAAATGGTAATGGAATATAATGGAGCATAGGAATAGGTTTCGTTATCAAAAAGTAAATCAACATTGAGGCGACAGTTTCGCTGGAGGCTGCGTGTGTTGAACCTCGGCTAGCGTGAGGTCGTCCAGCACGGAAGTCTAAATGTCCCCTCCTACCTCTCCAAGCTCACATCTATGTCAGTCACCCCTTCAGTTGGTTAAAGCAATAAAAAAAAAATCTGGTGCGCGCAACACACGAGTTTCACTTACCTCCGTTTATAAAATCAATTAAAATAGTTTTTAATAATTTTTAAATACACTTAGAGATACAAATAAATTGTTAAAGAATAAATTACATTGAATCCCAACAAAAACATGTGGAATACATTTAATAAAATTTAATCAATTATATTATTATCTGACAATCAGTTAATTTTATCGGCTTTTCACTACTCTCCATTAACTTTTACAGTAGTATGTATAAGATAATATTTTTTTCTAAAATATTTCCAACGGTATATAATACGTCTATTACTGTTTTTATGTTCAAAAACACAAAAATTGTGTAAAAAAATATTTTTAGTCTTTTCAAGTAGTAAGATATCGTATTCGTTTAAATTATATATTTATCCGTTTTTTATCAGTACTAAATAAATGATATAGTTATTTTTATAGAATCTACAAAAGTAAAGGTACTTTAGAGGAAGAAAATTTAAAATATCAGAATTTAAGCCCAGTCAGACTTTTTGAATCAGAATGAAACTTACATGACATTAAAGCCCATTAAATTTTACATCGATATACAGAGTTTAATCAAAATCGTTAGAGCCGTTATTGAGATCATCGTAAAGAGGTGCAGAATGCTTGGTATAAAGTGGCTCTTCTGGTTACCTGATTTTGATGAAAAAGTGTTTGTAACATCTCGGGTGTATAGTTTTCCTAAATATGAAATTTCAGTTCTAAACGACTTACCACACACACACAACAGACCTTTTTGCGGGAGTTAGTCATTTGGACTCAGGATACCCTAAAACGTGAAAGAATTCGAAAATTTGCAATACTTTCCCTTACTATATATTTCATATATAGGTTAGTGAAAGTAAAAATAAAATATAAATATCTCGGTGACTAGAAAAACCAATAGATCGTGGTTATTTCTATTTATAATATGTTGCTTTTTCCAGTTGGAGAGGAATTAAGTTGGTTTGATTGTTTATTTTTTTATAGTCACTTTATGGTGCAATGGGAGTCCTAAATTTTGCCTATCCAGGTTTAATTAGGATAGGGGTCTTTAAGGGATTAAGTCTTCAAGGGATCTTTAACGAGTGCCTGACATCGCATAGGCTCAGGACCACCTTTTAACGTCCCCTCCGAAGGACGGCATAACTAAGGATTTTTTACTTCCATTGAAGGTAAAGAAAGAATGAAATAATCAATTACAAAAATTTATTTTTAATTATCTATGTACGTTAAGAGATTGGTACATTGGTAACTTTTTTCATTCAAAATAATATATCTCCTAAAAGTTAGGTCCTAGCGACTAATGTTATATAACAAAAAAATGTTATCTACTAATATTGTTATTGGAAACATGGAGCAAGAGCGTGTCAACAAGAAAAAAAAAACGATAGGTACTTTTGTTTCGAGCAATATTAACCTGGCCGTGTAAGTAATTCTTACAACTTAACTTCTATTTTAAAAGGTAACTTTTTTTTTTTTTTTTTTCCAGTGGCGCGACAGGCCGTGTAGGCCCTTGGCATCGCGGTGAAATGCCGGAATGTGCACTCACGTTTCTTGATGTATTTTATTTAATGGGGCTCATCACTCCCTACGCCTAATTTTATGAGAGGCCACCAGTTGGCTGACGGGTCTCACATACCCTGGGGAGAGGCTGTGAATGAATCACCATTTAATTAAATACTTGAAAAAGTCCCTCCGGGGCTGGGTTCGAACTCACAACCTTTAGCGTGGGAGACTTTTATTAATCTTACATCAAATGATAAAAATTATAGTTCGCAAGAAGGGTTGTCGGATTTTTTTTTTCTTCTTGTAGATTACATACGTCGATTATTAAAAATAACTAACATATTTATTATGAAGCTTTAGTTTTCACCGGAACAAGTACATACAATTTTTTTTTTTTTTCTCAAAACGACACCTTATAAAAATAGAAAAATAAGTATAAATTTTAATGTTCATTCAGTATGTTTGTCGTGCTAAGGCCCAAGACTACCTAAATCTTTAATGACTTCAGTTCGTTCTGAGTTTCGAAGTTGCTGACTATTAAATTATTTATTTATGTTGCATTGTCTAGGGTCGATTTAAAAAAAAAATAATAAAAATTTGTAAGGGTTCATTAATTTTTTACGCTTTCCATGTTTTTATACCATTATTTTTTTTATTAATTATTAGCACTACTTTATTACTTTATTTATTACTTTATTACTTATTATACTTTATTAATACTGCAGCTAATCGAATGATTCCTAAATTTTTCATAGCCAGGTTAAAGTGGGATAGTGGTGATCTTTAACGATTACTTGACATCCCACAAGCTCGGGACCACCATTTTACGACTCTTGTTTAAGACGACATAACCAACCGCTTTTTTCTTTTAACAATCCCTAGAGTCACATGCCGGGTTTAAACCTACACCACAGTGACCTTCCTCCCTTCATTGTATTTTGACATACATGTTTTTGTTTTTTTAAATTTATTTATTTAAAGAAATTTTGAACAACGGCTTAAGGTTTTCGAAAATAAGGTACTGCGTAAAATATTTGGTCCGAAGAGAGATGAGACCATTGGGGAGTTTAGAAGGTTGCACAACGCGGAACTGCGGAACTTGTTTCCTGTGAATATAATTGAGCTAATTGCATCGCAGAGTAAAGTTGTAGGCTCGATGAAGAGCGGATTCCGAGAAAGTTGGTATGCGCCCGAAAGGTAGGCCGAAGCGTAGATGGGAGGATTGCTTTAAGGCTTGGGCTTGAACGGTGAACATTGGACGAGTCTGTGTAGGCGGAATTTGGTGGTATCGGCATCGAACCTTCGGGTTCGCTAAGCCTATTATTATTATTATTATTAATGAAATTTACAACTGTATTAAATCAATATATCGATTGATATATGATTAGAACACATGGTAGTTCTGTGAAGAAACTACCCATTGGTAGCACTCCAACGTCTAATTTATGTTAGGAGGTCTCTTGGCCATCTTTTAAGGCGCCTCGGTAGATTGTCGGGAATAGATATGGAGGATAGGTTGCGGATACGAAGCATTGAGGATTTTTCGAGGGATTTTGGAATGCAACGATTGGATGCGATAGGAATTTGGTTATATTTTTAAGCGTTTAGATGCTGTTTTTTTTTTTTTGTTTTTTTATTACCTGTTTTTCTTGTCAAAATTCAGGAATGTAACAATATAATTAATTAAATACTTAAGAATTGAGAATTAAAATAGAATTTTTGCTAAATTACTGTGAGAATTCTTCCTGAAAACTTTAAATTGTCATTGTGTTATAATTTTTTAGAATGTTAATAGGATTTAACACGAGATGATAATTTACGTAATAAGTTACATTTTCCTGTTATTGTTGCTTCTTTTTTTTTTAATATTATTTTTCTCTCAATAAAACATTGAGAAGCATGAAGGGGGAGGGAAGATATATGTAACTCCATGTTATTTTTAGTTTATTTTCGTTTCATAATTGTTTATTTTTCTGTTTTTATTGAAGTATTTTCTGTTACATAATAATAATTTTTATGCTGACTGACATCCATTGTCCCGTTTTCCGTTTTAACTCTCTTCGACTCCCTTTTTGAATGGCTAATGATCTCTATTCATTCATGTAATAGAGGACTTGTGGCCAAAGCAATTTTTTCTTTTCTGTTTCTATATGTTCTTATGTCCTACTTATAATCAGTATAGATATGTTGAAAAAAGTGGAATAGATTATTGTTACTTTTATAACCTGAATATATCTTTATATATATAGCGTTTTTATGTGCGTGCTGTTTTCTGGAACGACCAGCTCACATCATTATACTCCCCTTACACACCATACCTAATGACAGCACGCCACATATATACGGCATATATTTGGTCAAATGGAGGAGAAATCCATAATTCATTTATATACCTCACTTCACATCATGCTGATCGTATATTATATATAATATATATATATATATATATATATATATATATATATATATTATGATGGATTCATACACGATTTTCGACACTTAATACTCGAATATGAATGTAAACGACTGGACCACATACAAGCAAAACTAAAACAGAACATTATAAATAAAAAATATTTTATAAAATCAATAGACTTCAATCAACTTAACAAGTTAATTAAGTTTTCTAATATTTTTATGCTTAAATTTATTTTATTTGTATTTATTATTATTATTTTTTTAAATCTTGATTTATATAAGTAACATATTTTAGGTATTTCATTTAGTTATGATATTTTCAATGTGTTATTTCTTTTCTCTGTTTGTTATTTTTATAGTTTAAAACATTTTAAAATGCTGCAAACTTAATAACGGAATCCTAAATTTTGCCTGTCCAGGTTTTATTAGGATAGGGTTCTTTAACGAGTATCTGACATCGCACAGGCTCGAGACCACCTTTTAACGTCCCCTCCGAAGGACGGCATTACTAAATATTTTTTTACTCCCATTAAAAAATCCTAAAAAACCCGTGACCTTTGGCATAGGAGGCTGTTATGATAACCACCCAGCTACAAGTGATCTCATATTTATAATGTTAACGGTGGTTTACGTAACCAATATTTATATATATATATATATATATATATATATATATATATATATATATATATATATATATATGTATATGTACTTGCAGTTTTATAAAGGATCCTAAGTTTGTGACGGAGAATCGAAACGTCACTAAAGCAAATTAATAAGAATTCATTGTTTATTTTAGAATAAAATTAATATATATATATATATATATATATATATATATATATATATATATATATATATTATATTATATTATATATTATATATATATATATATTGTTTTGTTTTTTTTGTATTTTTAGTAATGCCTACTTTCCTCTTCATTCATTTATTCATTACTGAATTAAATTTGTACTATTTTTTAATTTAATTTAATTATTTTTCTGTACATACCCCTAGTTCAAAATCTGTTATGTAATGTAACGATATAATAATAATACTCCCCCCCCCTCCCCTCATCCATTTTATTGCACAGGGGTACTGTAATGTGAAAATGAAATAAAAGATAAAATAATATTAATACAATAACAAACTTTTATCTGATTGATTATGTAATCTAAGATTTGTAACCGTTCTGTTGAGTGACCCGCAAGGCCCTACCGATAGGCGGGTTAGTATACACAACGGCGCTACAACTACTGCCTGTTTATTGTTAATTTTGTAAAATACTTTTTTTGTATTTTTTTTTTATTAATTATGAGTATGTGGCTATTTTTAAGCGTGATATACTTTTCCTGCCCATTGTTTAAAAATCAATCCTACTTAAATTTTCTATATTAAAAATATCGTTATATTATGCTCTGGAAAACAAGTAATACCGCCTGAGTATAAGAATTATAGTATTTATTTAATTTACGAATCTCCATAGTAATTGAGATTAAATAATGAATACAGTAGTATTTATGTATAAATTAAATCCCGCTTTCTCCTAATACAAACTGATATTTGACTATAATTTATATAAAATTTAGTTATTCATCTTAAGGTCTTTGTTTAT
The DNA here is from genome assembly GCA_023052935.1 of Piezodorus guildinii. Classification (NCBI taxonomy): domain Eukaryota; kingdom Metazoa; phylum Arthropoda; class Insecta; order Hemiptera; family Pentatomidae; genus Piezodorus; species Piezodorus guildinii. The sequence goes on along the minus strand of CM041293.1, from coordinate 17,789,746 downwards.
TTATTTAACGTCACTTTATGCTACTATGGCTAATCGGACGATGCTACAGTGGGAGTCCTAAATTTTGCCTATCCAGGTTTTATTAGGATAGGGATCTTTAACGAGTACCTGACATCGCACAGGCTCGGGACCACCTTTTAACGTCCCCTCCGAAGGACGGCGTAACTAAGGATTTTTTACTCCCATTAAAAAATCCTAGGACCACCTGCGGGTTTGAACCCGTGACCTTTGGCATGGGAGGCTGTTACGCTAGCCACCCAGCTACAAGTGATCCCTTTTAAGGTCTTTAAACCGAAGATTGATGTTTAATTGATAAAATTTATTTTATTTTCTGGCTTTATAATTTTTTTTTCTTATCACCTGTTTATTATGTTTTAAAAAATAAAGTAATATAAAAATTGTACTGACAATGGAAAAAGTCACTTGCTGTAAAATTACCAAATATTTTAAATATGACATCTATTATTAGGAAATTTTACTAATCACGTTTCGAGCATTAATGAAAGCAAAATAGACTGTCGTTATTTTTATTTGGGGAAACGAACTAACCGGAAAATTTTAATTAATCATTTTTGGTTATTATTCTTACATAAAAGTTACATATTGATTTATTATATTTATATTTTTTTACTTAGTGTTATTCACTGTATTTTTATATTCATACTCTAAGGCACTAAAACCAACATTGTTTTTCTTTTTCATTATTCATGTCCCAGAATAAATAAATAAATTATTATTATTATTAAAACAGATAAGTCTATATTAAGTGAAATCGATCATGTATTGTAGATTAATATAAAATGTTAAATGTTCTTTACATGTCCTCCGAAAGTTATAAATTGCTTTTCTTTCTTTTTTAAATCCTCCGTTATAATTCCTTTTGATGGGACGTAAAATAGTGGTTCCGAGCTTGTGTGCTGTCAGGCACTCGTTAAAGATCCCTAACATAATTAAAATAGGTATAGGTAAGATTCAGAAGTCGCCGCAGCTGCATAAACGTGACGTTAAATGAATAAACATAGGAACCATTACAAAAAATAAAAATTATTCTTTGCTTAAGTAATGATTCAATTCTTCCACTATCATATTGGACTCTGACTAACATTTATTTTTAACTTATTAACATTTTTATTTTTATAATAAAGTTATTATGTTTTTATACTTAAGTTTTGATAATTTTGTTAGTGGATTTAATGATTTAAATTAAAATATGTAAGATTGCATCTTAAGTATTTATTTTAACTGTTGTAAAAAAAACGAGCTTAAATACCCTTTAAGAAAATCTCGGTTTCATATTCGTTATTAGTTTAAACTTTTTTTCCGACTTGTATTTAGCGGGTTTCAGTTTTCTAAGTATACAATAGAATAATAAAATCTAAAACAAATGTTTTGGATTTTCTTCTAATTACTCGGGTTTTCACAGGTCTCCGCGAACCACGCTACAGATTTTATTATGGTTTTCACTCTCATTTATGGTATTTTTTTCTTAATGTTTATAAGTAAAATGCATTACAATAACGTCTTTTTTGAATGGGAATATTAAATTTCCTCTAATCAAGACATCAAAAAATATTTTAGAAAAATGTAATAAAAAATGAAATAAGTTGTAGAAGTTAACAAAATGTCGTTATAATCCCATAAACATATGTTATTTGTATTGTTTATTCGTTTAACGTCACTTTTATGCTGCTATGGCTATTCGGACGAGTTATTTGTATTGTTTGTAATGAGGGAGGTTATGAAGTTCAGTGTTGCCACCGTAAAGTATCGTACCAATTGTATTCTTCCATACAGTACTAAATATTTTAGAAACAAAATTACGTAAAAAAACGTAAGTAATTGTTAAAATAAATGGAAAGTTTTTTTAAATCCATAATTTTTTTATTTTTATTAATTGTAATTTACAACTGCATAAAAACACAATAAGTAAATATGTAGTATGAAGAAAAGTCATGAAAATATCTTGAGAAAGAACTACCCCGTGGTAGCACTTCATTATTTTAAGGCAGTAGGTCCCGAGGCCACCTTCTTTTCAATCGCCTCGGAGGGTTATCTGGTATATCTAAGGTAGATAAATTGCGGATAAGTGGGTTTGTGTGGGCAGAGAGTTAAGAATGAAAAAAGGTGTATCTTTGACGGGCTATGTCTATAACAAATAAGATGTTTAGGTCATTATGGAGGAGTTGATTTGTAAAAAAAAATAAGAGGCTTTCAGTATTTTGCGAAGGATTTTGGATTGGATGCGGAAGGAATTAGATGGTTTATTAGAGCCCAAAAGCTCGATTCCATATGTCCAAATAGGTCTGACAAGAGTGATGTAAATGAGTTTTTTGTAATTATATTGAGGGTGTATAGTCGACTGTAGAAACTATTATAGGTGGAATAGTCAGGAATCAGTCATTTTTGAAAAGTTTTTAATTTTGCCAACGTTTCGGCTCAAGCTTGTGAGCCATCATCAGGGCATTACTGAGCCATGTCCAAGCATAAACTGGTTTATTGGTCGAGTTTATGCTTGGACATGGCTCAGTAATGCCCTGATGATGGCTCACAAGCTTGAGCCGAAACGTTGGCAAAATTAAAAACTTTTCAAAAATGACTGATTCCTGACTATTCCACCTATAAGAGTTTTTGTGTAATATACTGAAAGTTTTGAACGTTTGTATAGTTGCAGTAATCTGTATCTTCGAGCAGTTTCTTGTCGTTTCAGTCTTGTGTGAGGGTAAATCCATAAACTCATATTTGTTATTAATTATTTCTACTTTGAAGATAATATTATGGAAACAGACGTTTCACTTTAAGCTAAATGAGAATTTCATTGATGTACTTTAAACAGTTAATTTGAAAAATAAAATAACAATAAATTGAACCCTTGTTATCACTGTTTTTTTATACATTTACAGCTTATCCTCGCTTTTATAAGTAGGCATATTTGTTTTTTAATATAATTTTACCGATTCGATTCTTTTAAATGTAAGGTTATCCATGAAAGTTACTATTAAATATTCCTATTTTTCTCTTCTCTATCTACATATAAAATCGTGATTGTTTGATTAACTCTAAACCGGTTAAACAGTGCATTTTTAAACGTAAATGACACCAAATTCAGATTACGAAGCATGGGCTACTCACTAGTATAATATATATATGATTGTTATTGTATTCAATACATAATATATTTTGTAATATATTATAATAATATATAGAACAAAGAAGAGGGAGGCACTTTATTTATAGGAGCCCGGGAGCGAGGTTGCCAGGGCCTATATATAGCTATCTAATCGATAGCCTGAAATTTGTTTGTTACTCTTTGGGGGTAGTGAGGTATTCCCCGTCTACCGTTTGGTCATTATTTATTCTCAGCCGATTTATTTGTTGAAATTTTAATTTTTTTTTTTTTTTAATTAATCTCTCTACATTCTACCAAGATATAAAAAAATCGCGTAAAAGGTTTGAACCCCTATCCAATGGGATTAAAGATGCAAATAACAATATAATCATGAACGTATTTTTAAGATTTGTCTTCAGTACTCTAAAGAGGTCTCATGTGACACATTTTTACGGCGAGTTAAAATTCCACCAGTTCACAGACAATATTTCCTAGGTTCATACCTTTACCAAATCATCAACACCCTACACCCTCCATACATCCACAGTCTCCCAAAATTTAAATCTTCAGTCCACTCACTTGAATCAAGATCACGCCATTCCGACCTTTATTTTCCTATACATATGACTAAAACTTTTGATCGTTCCTTCCTTATCCGCTCCTCGACTTTCTGGAATTGAGACGTTGATTTCCAAAAGGTACTAAAGGACATTTTTTACGAAATTGATTTTTTTACATATTTGTAATCTGATCATTTAGTTTTATCTAAATATTCTATTTGATGTTATCTGATGAATTCTCAAGTCCTTAAAAAACACGATTTAGAAATGCGGTCATTTTCTAAAAGTATTAATTACGCATTTATTTTCGTTCCAAATCATTCTAAAAAAATTCAATTCATAACTTTAATATGATGTTATTATTATAGTAAAAAAATAATTCTAAACTTTAAGTCAAAAAGACCCAAATTAGCTAGTTTAATAATATAGTAATGAGAGATTTTCGCGCTTCTTGTAAAATTTCCTAGAATGGATATAGTACCTTTTGGAAATCAACGTCTCAATTCTCTACCTACTCATATCCGCCATGCTGCTTCCCTCTCCTCATTCAAATCCCAACTTTTCCAATACCTTTTATTATCCCAAAAAGATGCTTACAAACTGTAACATTTATATTCCTGACATCACACTTTGAAAGAAGAGTAATATCTGTTCACTGTCTATATTTAAACGCTGTTATCTATTAATTTATTTTTAATTTTGTTCAACACAATATTTTCTACGAATTGTTTTTATTTTATTATTGTTTATATTTTTTGTATATATGTGTGTTTATATACGTGTGTGATATACACACATATATTAACCCTTAATTGTAATTAGTGATTATTTTCCTTCTGTCTGTTGGCCAGACATGTTGTATATTATAAACTGTAAAACCTGTTATTCTTAGGATACCCAGTCCCAGAATAAAAATTATTTTCTATTCTATTCTATAATTGCAGATCCGACTGAGATATTAAATAAATTTAAACAAAACTTTGACGGCATTCTAAATATGGAAAATAATAATCAATCTCTCTCTGAATATCAGATCGCTGAACCGTAGATAGACGCACCAAATAAAGAGGAAGTCGAAATTGCGATAGGAAAATTAAAACGTTATACAGCTGCAGGAAATGATGATATCACGAGTGAATTAATCAAGGCGTGTGGGGAAGTGGGCGTTTCCAAAATACATGTTTTAGTTAAAAAGGTCAGGAAAAATTAAAATGCCCGAAGAATGAAAAGAAACAATACTTATTCATATTCACAAAAAAAAGACCTTGGACGAATTGTAACTACTATCGTGGGATCTCTCTTCAAAAAAATTAAGTCCAGGAGACAATAAAGTCTCGGTTAAAAGCGGGAAATGTGTGTTATTATTCAGTTGCAAACTTACTAAGTCGCGTCTTCTGTCTAAAAACATAAAGGTTAGAATTTATAAAACTATTATTCTTCCGACAATCCTTTACGGATTTGAAACGTGGCCGCTTAATTTGAAGGATGAAATATTTGGTCCAAAGGTCGAGGTCAGGGAAGAGTTTAGAAAGTTGCACAACGCAGAATTGCGGAGCTTGTATCCTTTGAATATAAATGAGCGGATTGTGTTAAGTCTGGTCTCGGGGGCTTGGACTTGGACAAATCACATTGGGGGGGGGGGGTCTGTAGAGGCGGTATTTGCTGGTATCGGCATCCAACCTTCGGGTCAGGTAAGCCTATTATTATAATTATTAATCTCTATGCATTGGGGAGCCCGTGGCTGAGTGTTTAGCGCGCTAGTCCCTCATGCTAAAGGTTGTGAGTTCGAATCCCAGTTCCGGCGGGGCTTTTATTAGGATGTATAAAAATGGGGATTCACTCACAGCTCTCCCCGGGTATGTGGGACTCGTCAGCCAAATAGTGGACACTCACAAAATTAGGTGTAGGGAGTGATGACCCTATACTAAAAATTGCATCATGAAACGTGAATGTTGAACTCACAGGAATTTATACCGCGAGGCCCAGAGCCTACACGGCCTGTCGCGCCACTGAAAGAAAGAAAAGAAATCTCTATGCATATAAAATGATACCGCGAAAATTGTTTCCGAGGACTCCTTCTAAACCATTGGACGGATTTTTATACGTCTTTTACTATAATTTAGGGCATTCACTTCTGACGGTTTATAAGTAAAATACATTGAAATTTACCTTTTCTTCAAGGCCAAGATTTAAGGAAAGTTAATATACAATGAAATAAGTCGCACTAGCTAACAGAATGTTGTTATCGTATAATCAGCTAAAGAAGAAAAATGCAAAAATATTTTTTAGTGCATTTTATTTTGTTTTTTAACATAAGAATATACATTTATAATGTAGCGGTGGAAAGCTAAAGATTTTAGAAAAAATATTATCTTATATACAAGCTTGTAAAAGTTAATACAGAGCGATGAAAGGAAGATAAATCTAACTGATTGTTTTAGATAATTTTTTTTATTAGAAATAATTCTTTATTGAGTAACATTACAATCTGTCCAATTTAGGACATTTTTAAAAGTGATAAAGTACAACATTCATACTACATTCACACGATATATTATTATTATTATTTCACAGCGCTACAACCCGGTCACGGGTCTTGGCGTCCTCCAACCGCCTCCTCCATTCATCACGGTCTTGAGCCGATGCCATCCAGCTCCTAACTCCCAGCAACATGCGAGCGTCCGCCGCCACACCATCCGACCATCTCAACCTTGGTCTTTCTCTTCTTCTTATCCCAGGGATCGGCTGAGTGAGCAATATTTTGGGCATTTCTCCATTTTCCATCCTGGCAATATGCCCTGCGTATCTTAGGCGTCTTAACTTCATAGCCCGGACCACATCACCTTCTCCAAAAGCATTGTAGAGGTCCTGATTTGTGCGCCGCTTCCACTCCTCTCCAACTTTCACTCCTCCAAAATACGGCGGAGAACTTTCCTTTCAAAAATTAGGAGTTCCTTCTCGGTCGCCTTTGAAGTCGCCTAACACTCTGATCCATAGAGCAGTACGGGACGCACCAATGTCTTATAGAGGTGGAGCTTGGTCTGTCTAGAGAGTATCCGCTTGGTTAGCTTCTTGCCTAACCCAAAGTAGCATTTGTTGGCTGCAGTTATTCTTCTCCTTATCTCAATATCGGGGTTACTATCTTGGGTGACCACTGATCCCAGGTATGTGAACTCTGAGACCTTCTCAAACTTATGAACCCCGATAGTGACTGTGGATTTCTTCTGCTACCATATATTTTGTTTTGGACTCATTAACGTTCCGTCCAAGTCTGCTGGCAGGACCCATCAAAGCCAGAAAGGCATCAGTCACGGACTGTAGAGAGCATCCCACAATGTCGATGTCGTCTGCGTAAGCGAACAGCTGGACAAGTCTGGTAAATATATTCCCTTCTCTTTCGCGTAAACCAGCATCTCTCACGGCCTTCTCAAGTGCTAGATTAAACAGCAAACAGGCTAGTGCATCCCCTTGTCGGAGTCCTTTATCTGCACGAAATTCCTTGGACCTGAACAATTTAATAAATCTTTTATTTTTAAAGGCTGAGAAAACATTTACTAGTGTTTTTAAACAGAAAAACGCTAATAATTATTAAAAATAAAACATAAAAATTGAAAGTTTATCCACCAATTAACCAATGACTTCCTGCCCTACAGTATCCTTTAATGACATTCCACTAGCCCATGTAGAACAGATCCGATACCTAGGACTGCATCTGGACAAACGTCTTACTTGGAACCCTCATACAAGACTGAAAAGACAAGAGACTGCTCGACGTTTTCGACTACTTCAACACTTATTGGACAAACGGTCAAACCATCCACTTAATGAACATCATAAGGCCGATATGGACTTCCGGAGTTGAGCTTTGGGGCTCTACTAAACCATCGAATTCTTCCCGTATCCAATCCCTACAATCCAAAATCCTTCGTCAAATCCTCAATTCCCTTTCTTTGTGACGAATACACTAATCCATAAAGACCTTAATGCTCCGTATGTTGCTGATTTGGCCCGATCTAGATATCATTCCTTTCATGGCAAACTCTATTCCCACCCTAATCCTCTAGTTTCAATCCTTGCTTCCTCTACAATCCCTGATAATCCTCCGAGGCGTCTGAAAAGAAGATGGCCCCGAGACCTTCTAGTTTAGAATAGTTTTTGGAGAGCTGCCAATGGGTAGTATCCCTACATGTGAATCATGACAGTATAATCTTGTATCACATTTACTAGATGTATATCATTAACAGTTGTAAATATCAATAAATCATTTTTTTAAAAAACGTCCATAACTCAGTTATGTTTTAAGATTGAGAAAAATATTAGAATTTTTTTTATTAGTTTAAGAATCAGTAAAGCGCAGTTTACTCAGTTAAAACTCCGTTATTTTCGAAAATTGAGAAAACATTTAGGAGTAGTTTTTTACCATAAAATTCGAATAATTTATTCGTTATTTTTCGAAGATATAGAACATCGTATATAGAGTTTTATATTCAGTAAAGTACGATAAGTAGATCCATATATTCAAGTCAGAGATTATAATCACAGTAATTCCACCAAAACTCGGTTATTATTGAAGATAAAGTTAATCTAAAAGAATAGCAGCTATTAACAGTTATATACTAATATAATCATTTGGGAATAATAAACTTTTGTGTAGTAATTTGCAGCGTATTTTTACTTCATCATCCCTCTCGTCCGTATACAAAATCCATTTCTCTCTCACTGGGATAAGAACAAGATTATTGATAGAGATAGCTGTTATTTTTTTCCAATCAGATAGAAATACTAAAGTCACTTTAACTATAGAGACTGATGAAATAGAGCAATTATTTTTTTTTTCCTAATGCTCTGTTTTTATAATTTTTTTCTGTCGTAGCTTTTGAACATGCACGTGATGTATCGACATGAAGCATCTTGTAAATACATATTATGAAAATTAATGACCATGTTTATTTGAACTCATTACATCGTTTATTAGCTTGTAATGAAGCATGTAAAACAAAATGTGTATACAATATGATTATGATTAAACAGCTTTAATTGGCAGTTAATTTATTACTGATCCCTTTTACTGAAAGAACCTTCCCTTATACACGTATATTTTACTTTCAATTTACACATCACAGAATTATTTTAATCCTCTAGAAATTCTGAATCCTGTTATTTTAATTTTTTTTTTATTATTAATTACGTATTTAATATTATCTTATTGGTTTTCAGTTAACTTTATTACTTTGTTTTCCTTAGAGAAATAATAACTCCCTATCTCTTTTCTCCCCCCTCCCTCCCTTAACATCATAATAAACGAAGAATATAATTTTGAAAATTTAATTGACTGCTTAAAGAAAATAGTGCTATTATGGATGAGGGATAGTATTTCTAATAGAATTAAGAAGTAGAGTATTCCTGTGAGCTGTGTCCGATATGACTGAAAAGAAGATGGTCACAGGATATTTTATCTTAAAATTAAATAGTAAAGTGCATCCAGTTAGTTGTTAATTTACTATAATCATATTGCACACTTAATAATTTTAAAATAAATAAAGGACAAATAGATACATTTAGCTCCAAGTACAATTTAAAAAAAAAAACATAGTTTTAATGAACGATTATTACCATAGTTTAATGGTTGATAATTTTTTTTTTCATTTAAAAATGTTTTTTTTTTTTGTTTTTTTTAATTATTTCGCTTTGAAGAGTAATTTTGAAATAAAATGTGTTTTTCGCAAGAAATAAAATGTGTGTTTCGCCGCTCCTGGGTAACGTTGGCCCCTATTATTTTACAAACTCTAATGGTTCAATTCCCAGTTTTTTTTTTAAATAAATATCATTGTAATTGGTGAAACACATTCTGGATCCTATCCTTATGAATATTTAACATTCTTGAAGGAATTAGTCCGGGTGGCGGTCATTAAATGAAACAACTAAATAGTTTCAACTATTTTATTGTTTGCCAACGTTTCGACCCCCATTGTGGGTCATCATCAGGGCTAAAAAGATACAAAAAGGATACATTTAAAATATGATTAAAAATACTATTTAAAAAAAAAAAACTATTGCGCTAGAGAATGTCAATATTATAACATATAAGGAACTAGATGTGTAAAGAAATCAATTAATTAAATTACAATGATAAATGTATACTAATGAGAGCTATACAGACCAGACAATGACTAAAGATAATGTACAAATATATAAGAAAAAATTACATGAAATAAAAAAATGTAGTCAGTTTTACTATATATAGTTTATACATTATTATTCTTACTATTGTATTATATTGTTTTTACTTTATCAATCTTGTTAAAACATCTTCTAATACCGTTATGATGTTATTAATATTGTAGGTTTAATCTGAATACTTCCTTTTATGTTAATATTACAATTTTACTCATTGATGTCAGATCCCGTCTAGAAATGTGGTACGTATTTTCCATTTTACCCAACTTTTTGTACGTACTTTCCTATCTACCTGCCTATATTCCATATTACCAAATTGTACCTAGTTTCCACTCGCCTACCAGACGGTACGTATCTCCACTGTACTCCATTTTTTTAATGTTTTTTTTTTTCATGTAATTTTTCTTATATATTTGTACATTATCTTTAGTCATTATCTGGTCTGTATAGCTCTCATTAGTATACCTTTATCATTGTAATTTAATTAATTGATTTTTTTACACATCTAGTTCCTTTTATGTTATAATATTGACATTCTCTAGCGCAATAGTTATTTTTTTAAAAATAGTATTTTTAATCTTATTTTAAATGTATCCTTTTATATCTTTTTAGCCCTGATGATGACCCACAATGGGGGTCGAAACGTTGGCAAACAATAAAATAGTTGAAACTATTCAGTTGTTTCATTTAATGACCGCCACCCGGACTAATTCCTTCTGTAATTCTCAACGGTCAACTAATTATATCCACAATGATTTAACATTCTTGTATTCGTGGTTCGTAGTTCATAGTTCCCGTTACTCGATAACAGATTCCTCCGTTACTGCTATCGTAGCAGACTTGCCGCCGTTAGCTCTATATATACCGTGTATTTAGAAATAACTTCCGTGGACAACGAGTACACAAATAGAGTTTATTAATAAGTTTAGGAGCAGTGCTTGGCGCTCATTCTGTCATCTTCCTGTATACTTTATGTCTTATCTGTTCCTTCTACTGTCTAAACTTTATTATGTTTATTTTCATTCTACATCTTATTTCTATTTAAGCTGGAAAAATGCTGTGTTCGATTGAATCCTGTGGAGAGATTTCCACGATTCTCCTTAATTAATTTTTTAGTTTGTTTCTGTTTTATATTTTTGTTGCTCAGATCAAAAATTTTACAACAGTTTCCATTTAATATAATGGAAAATATTTTTGTTATGTAACATTTGTCGCTATTACCTACAATGTAGTAGCTATATGGGTATGAATGAAAAAAGTTACCAAAGTACCATTATATTTGTTTTTGGTTTATTATTTTATGTAATGAACCTTTTTAATCATAAAATTTGGATAAATAAAAAAATCTGATTGTCCGCCGTCCGCAGCATTTCTTCGATACTGCAATGATTATCTTAACCCCTAGACGTTGATATTAGCTGGTTAATTTTTAAATGTCGGCCAATTATAAGTTATATAATTTAATAAATCTTTTATTTTTAAAGGCTGAGAAAACATTTACTAGTGTTTTTAAACAGAAAAACGCTAATAATTATTAAAAATAAAACATAAAAATTGAAAGTTTATCCACCAATTAACCAATGACTTCCTGCCCTACAGTATCCTTTAATGACATTCCACTAGCCCATGTAGAACAGATCCGATACCTAGGACTGCATCTGGACAAACGTCTTACTTGGAACCCTCATACAAGACTGAAAAGACAAGAGACTGCTCGACGTTTTCGACTACTTCAACACTTATTGGACAAACGGTCAAACCATCCACTTAATGAACATCATAAGGCCGATATGGACTTCCGGAGTTGAGCTTTGGGGCTCTACTAAACCATCGAATTCTTCCCGTATCCAATCCCTACAATCCAAAATCCTTCGTCAAATCCTCAATTCCCTTTCTTTGTGACGAATACACTAATCCATAAAGACCTTAATGCTCCGTATGTTGCTGATTTGGCCCGATCTAGATACCATTCCTTTCATGGCAAACTCTATTCCCACCCTAATCCTCTAGTTTCAATCCTTGCTTCCTCTACAATCCCTGATAATCCTCCGAGGCGTCTGAAAAGAAGATGGCCCCGAGACCTTCTAGTTTAGAATAGTTTTTGGAGAGCTGCCAATGGGTAGTATCCCTACATGTGAATCATGACAGTATAATCTTGTATCACATTTACTAGATGTATATCATTAACAGTTGTAAATATCAATAAATCATTTTTTTAAAAAACGTCCATAACTCAGTTATGTTTTAAGATTGAGAAAAATATTAGAATTTTTTTTATTAGTTTAAGAATCAGTAAAGCGCAGTTTACTCAGTTAAAACTCCGTTATTTTCGAAAATTGAGAAAACATTTAGGAGTAGTTTTTTACCATAAAATTCGAATAATTTATTCGTTATTTTTCGAAGATATAGAACATCGTATATAGAGTTTTATATTCAGTAAAGTACGATAAGTAGATCCATATATTCAAGTCAGAGATTATAATCAAAGTAATTCCACCAAAACTCGGTTATTATTGAAGATAAAGTTAATCTAAAAGAATAGCAGCTATTAACAGTTATATACTAATATAATCATTTGGGAATAATAAACTTTTGTGTAGTAATTTGCAGCGTATTTTTACTTCATCATCCCTCTCGTCCGTATACAAAATCCATTTCTCTCTCACTGGGATAAGAACAAGATTATTGATAGAGATAGCTGTTATTTTTTTCCAATCAGATAGAAATACTAAAGTCACTTTAACTATAGAGACTGATGAAATAGAGCAATTATTTTTTTTTTCCTAATGCTCTGTTTTTATAATTTTTTTCTGTCGTAGCTATTGAACATGCACGTGATGTATCGACATGAAGTATCTTGTAAATACATATTATGAAAATTAATGACCATGTTTATTTGAACTCATTACATCGTTTATTAGCTTGTAATGAAGCATGTAAAAACAAAATGTGTATACAATATGATTATGATTAAACAGCTTTAATTGGCAGTTAATTTATTACTGATCCCTTTTACTGAAAAAACCTTCCCTTATACACGTATATTTTACTTTCAATTTACACATCACAGAATTATTTTAATCCTCTAGAAATTCTGAATCCTGTTATTTTAATTTTTTTTTTATTATTAATTACGTATTTAATATTATCTTATTGGTTTTCAGTTAACTTTATTACTTTGTTTTCCTTAGAGAAATAATAACTCCCTATCTCTTTTCTCCCCCCTCCCTCCTTAACATCATAATAAACGAAGAATATAATTTTGAAAATTTAATTGACTGCTTAAAGAAAATAGTGCTATTATGGATGAGGGATAGTATTTCTAATAGAATTAAGAAGTAGAGTATTCCTGTGAGCTGTGTCCGATATGACTGAAAAGAAGATGGTCACAGGATATTTTATCTTAAAATTAAATAGTAAAGTGCATCCAGTTAGTTGTTAATTTACTATAATCATATTGCACACTTAATAATTTTAAAATAAATAAAGGACAAATAGATACATTTAGCTCCAAGTACAATTTAAAAAAAAAAACATAGTTTTAATGAACGATTATTACCATAGTTTAATGGTTGATAATTTTTTTTTTCATTTAAAAATGTTTTTTTTTTTTGTTTTTTTTAATTATTTCGCTTTGAAGAGTAATTTTGAAATAAAATGTGTTTTTCGCAAGAAATAAAATGTGTTTCGCCGCTCCTGGGTAACGTTGGCCCCTATTATTTTACAAACTCTAATGGTTCAATTCCCAGTTTTTTTTTTAAATAAATATCATTGTAATTGGTGAAACACATTCTGGATCCTATCCTTATGAATATTTAACATTCTTGAAGGAATTAGTCCGGGTGGCGGTCATTAAATGAAACAACTAAATAGTTTCAACTATTTTATTGTTTGCCAACGTTTCGACCCCCATTGTGGGTCATCATCAGGGCTAAAAAGATACAAAAAGGATACATTTAAAATATGATTAAAAATACTATTTAAAAAAAAAAAACTATTGCGCTAGAGAATGTCAATATTATAACATATAAGGAACTAGATGTGTAAAGAAATCAATTAATTAAATTACAATGATAAATGTATACTAATGAGAGCTATACAGACCAGACAATGACTAAAGATAATGTACAAATATATAAGAAAAAATTACATGAAATAAAAAAATGTAGTCAGTTTTATTATATATAGTTTATACATTATTATTCTTACTATTGTATTATATTGTTTTTACTTTATCAATCTTGTTAAAACATCTTCTAATACCGTTATGATGTTATTAATATTGTAGGTTTAATCTGAATACTTCCTTTTATGTTAATATTACAATTTTACTCATTGATGTCAGATCCCGTCTAGAAATGTGGTACGTATTTTCCATTTTACCCAACTTTTTGTACGTACTTTCCTATCTACCTGCCTATATTCCATATTACCAAATTGTACCTAGTTTCCACTCGCCTACCAGACGGTACGTATATCCACTGTACTCCATTTTTTTAATGTTTTTTTTTTTTCATGTAATTTTTCTTATATATTTGTACATTATCTTTAGTCATTATCTGGTCTGTATAGCTCTCATTAGTATACCTTTATCATTGTAATTTAATTAATTGATTTTTTTACACATCTAGTTCCTTTTATGTTATAATATTGACATTCTCTAGCGCAATAGTTATTTTTTTAAAAATAGTATTTTTAATCTTATTTTAAATGTATCCTTTTATATCTTTTTAGCCCTGATGATGACCCACAATGGGGGTCGAAACGTTGGCAAACAATAAAATAGTTGAAACTATTCAGTTGTTTCATTTAATGACCGCCACCCGGACTAATTCCTTCTGTAATTCTCAACGGTCAACTAATTATATCCACAATGATTTAACATTCTTGTATTCGTGGTTCGTAGTTCATAGTTCCCGTTACTCGATAACAGATTCCTCCGTTACTGCTATCGTAGCAGACTTGCCGCCGTTAGCTCTATATATACCGTGTATTTAGAAATAACTTCCGTGGACAACGAGTACACAAATAGAGTTTATTAATAAGTTTAGGAGCAGTGCTTGGCGCTCATTCTGTCATCTTCCTGTATACTTTATGTCTTATCTGTTCCTTCTACTGTCTAAACTTTATTATGTTTATTTTCATTCTACATCTTATTTCTATTTAAGCTGGAAAAATGCTGTGTTCGATTGAATCCTGTGGAGAGATTTCCACGATTCTCCTTAATTAATTTTTTAGTTTGTTTCTGTTTTATATTTTTGTTGCTCAGATCAAAAATTTTACAACAGTTTCCATTTAATATAATGGAAAATATTTTTGTTATGTAACATTTGTCGCTATTACCTACAATGTAGTAGCTATATGGGTATGAATGAAAAAAGTTACCAAAGTACCATTATATTTGTTTTTGGTTTATTATTTTATGTAATGAACCTTTTTAATCATAAAATTTGGATAAATAAAAAAATCTGATTGTCCGCCGTCCGCAGCATTTCTTCGATACTGCAATGATTATCTTAACCCCTAGACGTTGATATTAGCTGGTTAATTTTTAAATGTCGGCCAATTATAAGTTATATAATTTAATAAATCTTTTATTTTTAAAGGCTGAGAAAACATTTACTAGTGTTTTTAAACAGAAAAACGCTAATAATTATTAAAAATAAAACATAAAAATTGAAAGTTTATCCACCAATTAACCAATGACTTCCTGCCCTACAGTATCCTTTAATGACATTCCACTAGCCCATGTAGAACAGATCCGATACCTAGGACTGCATCTGGACAAACGTCTTACTTGGAACCCTCATATACAAGACTGAAAAGACAAGAGACTGCTCGACGTTTTCGACTACTTCAACACTTATTGGACAAACGGTCAAACCATCCACTTAATGAACATCATAAGGCCGATATGGACTTCCGGAGTTGAGCTTTGGGGCTCTACTAAACCATCGAATTCTTCCCGTATCCAATCCCTACAATCCAAAATCCTTCGTCAAATCCTCAATTCCCTTTCTTTGTGACGAATACACTAATCCATAAAGACCTTAATGCTCCGTATGTTGCTGATTTGGCCCGATCTAGATACCATTCCTTTCATGGCAAACTCTATTCCCACCCTAATCCTCTAGTTTCAATCCTTGCTTCCTCTACAATCCCTGATAATCCTCCGAGGCGTCTGAAAAGAAGATGGCCCCGAGACCTTCTAGTTTAGAATAGTTTTTGGAGAGCTGCCAATGGGTAGTATCCCTACATGTGAATCATGACAGTATAATCTTGTATCACATTTACTAGATGTATATCATTAACAGTTGTAAATATCAATAAATCATTTTTTTAAAAAACGTCCATAACTCAGTTATGTTTTAAGATTGAGAAAAATATTAGAATTTTTTTTATTAGTTTAAGAATCAGTAAAGCGCAGTTTACTCAGTTAAAACTCCGTTATTTTCGAAAATTGAGAAAACATTTAGGAGTAGTTTTTTACCATAAAATTCGAATAATTTATTCGTTATTTTTCGAAGATATAGAACATCGTATATAGAGTTTTATATTCAGTAAAGTACGATAAGTAGATCCATATATTCAAGTCAGAGATTATAATCAAAGTAATTCCACCAAAACTCGGTTATTATTGAAGATAAAGTTAATCTAAAAGAATAGCAGCTATTAACAGTTATATACTAATATAATCATTTGGGAATAATAAACTTTTGTGTAGTAATTTGCAGCGTATTTTTACTTCATCATCCCTCTCGTCCGTATACAAAATCCATTTCTCTCTCACTGGGATAAGAACAAGATTATTGATAGAGATAGCTGTTATTTTTTTCCAATCAGATAGAAATACTAAAGTCACTTTAACTATAGAGACTGATGAAATAGAGCAATTATTTTTTTTTTTCCTAATGCTCTGTTTTTATAATTTTTTTCTGTCGTAGCTATTGAACATGCACGTGATGTATCGACATGAAGTATCTTGTAAATACATATTATGAAAATTAATGACCATGTTTATTTGAACTCATTACATCGTTTATTAGCTTGTAATGAAGCATGTAAAACAAAATGTGTATACAATATGATTATGATTAAACAGCTTTAATTGGCAGTTAATTTATTACTGATCCCTTTTACTGAAAAAACCTTCCCTTATACACGTATATTTTACTTTCAATTTACACATCACAGAATTATTTTAATCCTCTAGAAATTCTGAATCCTGTTATTTTAATTTTTTTTTTATTATTAATTACGTATTTAATATTATCTTATTGGTTTTCAGTTAACTTTATTACTTTGTTTTCCTTAGAGAAATAATAACTCCCTATCTCTTTTCTCCCCCCTCCCTCCCTTAACATCATAATAAACGAAGAATATAATTTTGAAAATTTAATTGACTGCTTAAAGAAAATAGTGCTATTATGGATGAGGGATAGTATTTCTAATAGAATTAAGAAGTAGAGTATTCCTGTGAGCTGTGTCCGATATGACTGAAAAGAAGATGGTCACAGGACATTTTATCTTAAAATTAAATAGTAAAGTGCATCCAGTGAGTTGTTAATTTACTATAATCATATTGCACACTTAATAATTTTAAAATAAATAAAGGACAAATAGATACATTTAGCTCCAAGTACAATTTAAAAAACAAAACATAGTTTTAATGAACGATTATTACCATAGTTTAATGGTTGATAATTTTTTTTTTCATTTAAAAATGTTTTGTTTTTTTTTGTTTTTTTTAATTATTTCGCTTTGAAGAGTAATTTTGAAATAAAATGTGTTTTTCGCAAGAAATAAAATGTGTGTTTCGCCGCTCCTGGGTAACGTTGGCCCCTATTATTTTACAAACTCTAATGGTTCAATTCCCAGTTTTTTTTTTAAATAAATATCATTGTAATTGGTGAAACACATTCTGGATCCTATCCTTATGAATATTTAACATTCTTGAAGGAATTAGTCCGGGTGGCGGTCATTAAATGAAACAACTAAATAGTTTCAACTATTTTATTGTTTGCCAACGTTTCGACCCCCATTGTGGGTCATCATCAGGGCTAAAAAGATACAAAAAGGATACATTTAAAATATGATTAAAAATACTATTTAAAAAAAAAAAACTATTGCGCTAGAGAATGTCAATATTATAACATATAAGGAACTAGATGTGTAAAGAAATCAATTAATTAAATTACAATGATAAATGTATACTAATGAGAGCTATACAGACCAGACAATGACTAAAGATAATGTACAAATATATAAGAAAAAATTACATGAAATAAAAAAATGTAGTCAGTTTTATTATATATAGTTTATACATTATTATTCTTACTATTGTATTATATTGTTTTTACTTTATCAATCTTGTTAAAACATCTTCTAATACCGTTATGATGTTATTAATATTGTAGGTTTAATCTGAATACTTCCTTTTATGTTAATATTACAATTTTACTCATTGATGTCAGATCCCGTCTAGAAATGTGGTACGTATTTTCCATTTTACCCAACTTTTTGTACGTACTTTCCTATCTACCTGCCTATATTCCATATTACCAAATTGTACCTAGTTTCCACTCGCCTACCAGACGGTACGTATATCCACTGTACTCCATTTTTTTAATGTTTTTTTTTTTTCATGTAATTTTTCTTATATATTTGTACATTATCTTTAGTCATTATCTGGTCTGTATAGCTCTCATTAGTATACCTTTATCATTGTAATTTAATTAATTGATTTTTTTACACATCTAGTTCCTTTTATGTTATAATATTGACATTCTCTAGCGCAATAGTTATTTTTTTAAAAATAGTATTTTTAATCTTATTTTAAATGTATCCTTTTATATCTTTTTAGCCCTGATGATGACCCACAATGGGGGTCGAAACGTTGGCAAACAATAAAATAGTTGAAACTATTCAGTTGTTTCATTTAATGACCGCCACCCGGACTAATTCCTTCTGTAATTCTCAACGGTCAACTAATTATATCCACAATGATTTAACATTCTTGTATTCGTGGTTCGTAGTTCATAGTTCCCGTTACTCGATAACAGATTCCTCCGTTACTGCTATCGTAGCAGACTTGCCGCCGTTAGCTCTATATATACCGTGTATTTAGAAATAACTTCCGTGGACAACGAGTACACAAATAGAGTTTATTAATAAGTTTAGGAGCAGTGCTTGGCGCTCATTCTGTCATCTTCCTGTATACTTTATGTCTTATCTGTTCCTTCTACTGTCTAAACTTTATTATGTTTATTTTCATTCTACATCTTATTTCTATTTAAGCTGGAAAAATGCTGTGTTCGATTGAATCCTGTGGAGAGATTTCCACGATTCTCCTTAATTAATTTTTTAGTTTGTTTCTGTTTTATATTTTTGTTGCTCAGATCAAAAATTTTACAACAGTTTCCATTTAATATAATGGAAAATATTTTTGTTATGTAACATTTGTCGCTATTACCTACAATGTAGTAGCTATATGGGTATGAATGAAAAAAGTTACCAAAGTACCATTATATTTGTTTTTGGTTTATTATTTTATGTAATGAACCTTTTTAATCATAAAATTTGGATAAATAAAAAAATCTGATTGTCCGCCGTCCGCAGCATTTCTTCGATACTGCAATGATTATCTTAACCCCTAGACGTTGATATTAGCTGGTTAATTTTTAAATGTCGGCCAATTATAAGTTATATAATTTAATAAATCTTTTATTTTTAAAGGCTGAGAAAACATTTACTAGTGTTTTTAAACAGAAAAACGCTAATAATTATTAAAAATAAAACATAAAAATTGAAAGTTTATCCACCAATTAACCAATGACTTCCTGCCCTACAGTATCCTTTAATGACATTCCACTAGCCCATGTAGAACAGATCCGATACCTAGGACTGCATCTGGACAAACGTCTTACTTGGAACCCTCATATACAAGACTGAAAAGACAAGAGACTGCTCGACGTTTTCGACTACTTCAACACTTATTGGACAAACGGTCAAACCATCCACTTAATGAACATCATAAGGCCGATATGGACTTCCGGAGTTGAGCTTTGGGGCTCTACTAAACCATCGAATTCTTCCCGTATCCAATCCCTACAATCCAAAATCCTTCGTCAAATCCTCAATTCCCTTTCTTTGTGACGAATACACTAATCCATAAAGACCTTAATGCTCCGTATGTTGCTGATTTGGCCCGATCTAGATACCATTCCTTTCATGGCAAACTCTATTCCCACCCTAATCCTCTAGTTTCAATCCTTGCTTCCTCTACAATCCCTGATAATCCTCCGAGGCGTCTGAAAAGAAGATGGCCCCGAGACCTTCTAGTTTAGAATAGTTTTTGGAGAGCTGCCAATGGGTAGTATCCCTACATGTGAATCATGACAGTATAATCTTGTATCACATTTACTAGATGTATATCATTAACAGTTGTAAATATCAATAAATCATTTTTTTAAAAAACGTCCATAACTCAGTTATGTTTTAAGATTGAGAAAAATATTAGAATTTTTTTTATTAGTTTAAGAATCAGTAAAGCGCAGTTTACTCAGTTAAAACTCCGTTATTCTCGAAAATTGAGAAAACATTTAGGAGTAGTTTTTTACCATAAAATTCGAATAATTTATTCGTTATTTTTCGAAGATATAGAACATCGTATATAGAGTTTTATATTCAGTAAAGTACGATAAGTAGATCCATATATTCAAGTCAGAGATTATAATCAAAGTAATTCCACCAAAACTCGGTTATTATTGAAGATAAAGTTAATCTAAAAGAATAGCAGCTATTAACAGTTATATACTAATATAATCATTTGGGAATAATAAACTTTTGTGTAGTAATTTGCAGCGTATTTTTACTTCATCATCCCTCTCGTCCGTATACAAAATCCATTTCTCTCTCACTGGGATAAGAACAAGATTATTGATAGAGATAGCTGTTATTTTTTTCCAATCAGATAGAAATACTAAAGTCACTTTAACTATAGAGACTGATGAAATAGAGCAATTATTTTTTTTTTCCTAATGCTCTGTTTTTATAATTTTTTTCTGTCGTAGCTATTGAACATGCACGTGATGTATCGACATGAAGTATCTTGTAAATACATATTATGAAAATTAATGACCATGTTTATTTGAACTCATTACATCGTTTATTAGCTTGTAATGAAGCATGTAAAACAAAATGTGTATACAATATGATTATGATTAAACAGCTTTAATTGGCAGTTAATTTATTACTGATCCCTTTTACTGAAAAAACCTTCCCTTATACACGTATATTTTACTTTCAATTTACACATCACAGAATTATTTTAATCCTCTAGAAATTCTGAATCCTGTTATTTTAATTTTTTTTTTATTATTAATTACGTATTTAATATTATCTTATTGGTTTTCAGTTAACTTTATTACTTTGTTTTCCTTAGAGAAATAATAACTCCCTATCTCTTTTCTCCCCCCTCCCTCCCTTAACATCATAATAAACGAAGAATATAATTTTGAAAATTTAATTGACTGCTTAAAGAAAATAGTGCTATTATGGATGAGGGATAGTATTTCTAATAGAATTAAGAAGTAGAGTATTCCTGTGAGCTGTGTCCGATATGACTGAAAAGAAGATGGTCACAGGACATTTTATCTTAAAATTAAATAGTAAAGTGCATCCAGTGAGTTGTTAATTTACTATAATCATATTGCACACTTAATAATTTTAAAATAAATAAAGGACAAATAGATACATTTAGCTCCAAGTACAATTTAAAAAAACAAAACATAGTTTTAATGAACGATTATTACCATAGTTTAATGGTTGATAATTTTTTTTTTCATTTAAAAATGTTTTTTTTTTTTTGTTTTTTTTAATTATTTCGCTTTGAAGAGTAATTTTGAAATAAAATGTGTTTTTCGCGAGAAATAAAATGTGTGTTTCGCCGCTCCTGGGTAACGTTGGCCCCTATTATTTTACAAACTCTAATGGTTCAATTCCCAGTTTTTTTTTTAAATAAATATCATTGTAATTGGTGAAACACATTCTGGATCCTATCCTTATGAATATTTAACATTCTTGAAGGAATTAGTCCGGGTGGCGGTCATTAAATGAAACAACTAAATAGTTTCAACTATTTTATTGTTTGCCAACGTTTCGACCCCCATTGTGGGTCATCATCAGGGCTAAAAAGATACAAAAAGGATACATTTAAAATATGATTAAAAATACTATTTAAAAAAAAAAAACTATTGCGCTAGAGAATGTCAATATTATAACATATAAGGAACTAGATGTGTAAAGAAATCAATTAATTAAATTACAATGATAAATGTATACTAATGAGAGCTATACAGACCAGACAATGACTAAAGATAATGTACAAATATATAAGAAAAAATTACATGAAATAAAAAAATGTAGTCAGTTTTATTATATATAGTTTATACATTATTATTCTTACTATTGTATTATATTGTTTTTACTGTATCAATCTTGTTAAAACATCTTCTAATACCGTTATGATGTTATTAATATTGTAGGTTTAATCTGAATACTTCCTTTTATGTTAATATTACAATTTTACTCATTGATGTCAGATCCCGTCTAGAAATGTGGTACGTATTTTCCATTTTACCCAACTTTTTGTACGTACTTTCCTATCTACCTGCCTATATTCCATATTACCAAATTGTACCTAGTTTCCACTCGCCTACCAGACGGTACGTATATCCACTGTACTCCATTTTTTTAATGTTTTTTTTTTTTCATGTAATTTTTCTTATATATTTGTACATTATCTTTAGTCATTATCTGGTCTGTATAGCTCTCATTAGTATACCTTTATCATTGTAATTTAATTAATTGATTTTTTTACACATCTAGTTCCTTTTATGTTATAATATTGACATTCTCTAGCGCAATAGTTATTTTTTTAAAAATAGTATTTTTAATCTTATTTTAAATGTATCCTTTTGTATCTTTTTAGCCCTGATGATGACCCACAATGGGGGTCGAAACGTTGGCAAACAATAAAATAGTTGAAACTATTCAGTTGTTTCATTTAATGACCGCCACCCGGACTAATTCCTTCTGTAATTCTCAACGGTCAACTAATTATATCCACAATGATTTAACATTCTTGTATTCGTGGTTCGTAGTTCATAGTTCCCGTTACTCGATAACAGATTCCTCCGTTACTGCTATCGTAGCAGACTTGCCGCCGTTAGCTCTATATATACCGTGTATTTAGAAATAACTTCCGTGGACAACGAGTACACAAATAGAGTTTATTAATAAGTTTAGGAGCAGTGCTTGGCGCTCATTCTGTCATCTTCCTGTATACTTTATGTCTTATCTGTTCCTTCTACTGTCTAAACTTTATTATGTTTATTTTCATTCTACATCTTATTTCTATTTAAGCTGGAAAAATGCTGTGTTCGATTGAATCCTGTGGAGAGATTTCCACGATTCTCCTTAATTAATTTTTTAGTTTGTTTCTGTTTTATATTTTTGTTGCTCAGATCAAAAATTTTACAACAGTTTCCATTTAATATAATGGAAAATATTTTTGTTATGTAACATTTGTCGCTATTACCTACAATGTAGTAGCTATATGGGTATGAATGAAAAAAGTTACCAAAGTACCATTATATTTGTTTTTGGTTTATTATTTTATGTAATGAACCTTTTTAATCATAAAATTTGGATAAATAAAAAAATCTGATTGTCCGCCGTCCGCAGCATTTCTTCGATACTGCAATGATTATCTTAACCCTAGACGTTGATATTAGCTGGTTAATTTTTAAATGTCGGCCAATTATAAGTTATATAATTTAATAAATCTTTTATTTTTAAAGGCTGAGAAAACATTTACTAGTGTTTTTAAACAGAAAAAACGCTAATAATTATTAAAAATAAAACATAAAAATTGAAAGTTTATCCACCAATTAACCAATGACTTCCTGCCCTACAGTATCCTTTAATGACATTCCACTAGCCCATGTAGAACAGATCCGATACCTAGGACTGCATCTGGACAAACGTCTTACTTGGAACCCTCATATACAAGACTGAAAAGACAAGAGACTGCTCGACGTTTTCGACTACTTCAACACTTATTGGACAAACGGTCAAACCATCCACTTAATGAACATCATAAGGCCGATATGGACTTCCGGAGTTGAGCTTTGGGGCTCTACTAAACCATCGAATTCTTCCCGTATCCAATCCCTACAATCCAAAATCCTTCGTCAAATCCTCAATTCCCTTTCTTTGTGACGAATACACTAATCCATAAAGACCTTAATGCTCCGTATGTTGCTGATTTGGCCCGATCTAGATACCATTCCTTTCATGGCAAACTCTATTCCCACCCTAATCCTCTAGTTTCAATCCTTGCTTCCTCTACAATCCCTGATAATCCTCCGAGGCGTCTGAAAAGAAGATGGCCCCGAGACCTTCTAGTTTAGAATAGTTTTTGGAGAGCTGCCAATGGGTAGTATCCCTACATGTGAATCATGACAGTATAATCTTGTATCACATTTACTAGATGTATATCATTAACAGTTGTAAATATCAATAAATCATTTTTTTAAAAAACGTCCATAACTCAGTTATGTTTTAAGATTGAGAAAAATATTAGAATTTTTTTTATTAGTTTAAGAATCAGTAAAGCGCAGTTTACTCAGTTAAAACTCCGTTATTCTCGAAAATTGAGAAAACATTTAGGAGTAGTTTTTTACCATAAAATTCGAATAATTTATTCGTTATTTTTCGAAGATATAGAACATCGTATATAGAGTTTTATATTCAGTAAAGTACGATAAGTAGATCCATATATTCAAGTCAGAGATTATAATCAAAGTAATTCCACCAAAACTCGGTTATTATTGAAGATAAAGTTAATCTAAAAGAATAGCAGCTATTAACAGTTATATACTAATATAATCATTTGGGAATAATAAACTTTTGTGTAGTAATTTGCAGCGTATTTTTACTTCATCATCCCTCTCGTCCGTATACAAAATCCATTTCTCTCTCACTGGGATAAGAACAAGATTATTGATAGAGATAGCTGTTATTTTTTTCCAATCAGATAGAAATACTAAAGTCACTTTAACTATAGAGACTGATGAAATAGAGCAATTATTTTTTTTTTCCTAATGCTCTGTTTTTATAATTTTTTTCTGTCGTAGCTATTGAACATGCACGTGATGTATCGACATGAAGTATCTTGTAAATACATATTATGAAAATTAATGACCATGTTTATTTGAACTCATTACATCGTTTATTAGCTTGTAATGAAGCATGTAAAACAAAATGTGTATACAATATGATTATGATTAAACAGCTTTAATTGGCAGTTAATTTATTACTGATCCCTTTTACTGAAAAAACCTTCCCTTATACACGTATATTTTACTTTCAATTTACACATCACAGAATTATTTTAATCCTCTAGAAATTCTGAATCCTGTTATTTTAATTTTTTTTTTATTATTAATTACGTATTTAATATTATCTTATTGGTTTTCAGTTAACTTTATTACTTTGTTTTCCTTAGAGAAATAATAACTCCCTATCTCTTTTCTCCCCCCTCCCTCCCTTAACATCATAATAAACGAAGAATATAATTTTGAAAATTTAATTGACTGCTTAAAGAAAATAGTGCTATTATGGATGAGGGATAGTATTTCTAATAGAATTAAGAAGTAGAGTATTCCTGTGAGCTGTGTCCGATATGACTGAAAAGAAGATGGTCACAGGACATTTTATCTTAAAATTAAATAGTAAAGTGCATCCAGTGAGTTGTTAATTTACTATAATCATATTGCACACTTAATAATTTTAAAATAAATAAAGGACAAATAGATACATTTAGCTCCAAGTACAATTTAAAAAACAAAACATAGTTTTAATGAACGATTATTACCATAGTTTAATGGTTGATAATTTTTTTTTTCATTTAAAAATGTTTTTTTTTTTTTTGTTTTTTTTAATTATTTCGCTTTGAAGAGTAATTTTGAAATAAAATGTGTTTTTCGCGAGAAATAAAATGTGTGTTTCGCCGCTCCTGGGTAACGTTGGCCCCTATTATTTTACAAACTCTAATGGTTCAATTCCCAGTTTTTTTTTAAATAAATATCATTGTAATTGGTGAAACACATTCTGGATCCTATCCTTATGAATATTTAACATTCTTGAAGGAATTAGTCCGGGTGGCGGTCATTAAATGAAACAACTAAATAGTTTCAACTATTTTATTGTTTGCCAACGTTTCGACCCCCATTGTGGGTCATCATCAGGGCTAAAAAGATACAAAAAGGATACATTTAAAATATGATTAAAAATACTATTTAAAAAAAAAAAACTATTGCGCTAGAGAATGTCAATATTATAACATATAAGGAACTAGATGTGTAAAGAAATCAATTAATTAAATTACAATGATAAATGTATACTAATGAGAGCTATACAGACCAGACAATGACTAAAGATAATGTACAAATATATAAGAAAAAATTACATGAAATAAAAAAATGTAGTCAGTTTTATTATATATAGTTTATACATTATTATTCTTACTATTGTATTATATTGTTTTTACTTTATCAATCTTGTTAAAACATCTTCTAATACCGTTATGATGTTATTAATATTGTAGGTTTAATCTGAATACTTCCTTTTATGTTAATATTACAATTTTACTCATTGATGTCAGATCCCGTCTAGAAATGTGGTACGTATTTTCCATTTTACCCAACTTTTTGTACGTACTTTCCTATCTACCTGCCTATATTCCATATTACCAAATTGTACCTAGTTTCCACTCGCCTACCAGACGGTACGTATATCCACTGTACTCCATTTTTTTAATGTTTTTTTTTTTTCATGTAATTTTTCTTATATATTTGTACATTATCTTTAGTCATTATCTGGTCTGTATAGCTCTCATTAGTATACCTTTATCATTGTAATTTAATTAATTGATTTTTTTACACATCTAGTTCCTTTTATGTTATAATATTGACATTCTCTAGCGCAATAGTTATTTTTTTAAAAATAGTATTTTTAATCTTATTTTAAATGTATCCTTTTATATCTTTTTAGCCCTGATGATGACCCACAATGGGGGTCGAAACGTTGGCAAACAATAAAATAGTTGAAACTATTCAGTTGTTTCATTTAATGACCGCCACCCGGACTAATTCCTTCTGTAATTCTCAACGGTCAACTAATTATATCCACAATGATTTAACATTCTTGTATTCGTGGTTCGTAGTTCATAGTTCCCGTTACTCGATAACAGATTCCTCCGTTACTGCTATCGTAGCAGACTTGCCGCCGTTAGCTCTATATATACCGTGTATTTAGAAATAACTTCCGTGGACAACGAGTACACAAATAGAGTTTATTAATAAGTTTAGGAGCAGTGCTTGGCGCTCATTCTGTCATCTTCCTGTATACTTTATGTCTTATCTGTTCCTTCTACTGTCTAAACTTTATTATGTTTATTTTCATTCTACATCTTATTTCTATTTAAGCTGGAAAAATGCTGTGTTCGATTGAATCCTGTGGAGAGATTTCCACGATTCTCCTTAATTAATTTTTTAGTTTGTTTCTGTTTTATATTTTTGTTGCTCAGATCAAAAATTTTACAACAGTTTCCATTTAATATAATGGAAAATATTTTTGTTATGTAACATTTGTCGCTATTACCTACAATGTAGTAGCTATATGGGTATGAATGAAAAAAGTTACCAAAGTACCATTATATTTGTTTTTGGTTTATTATTTTATGTAATGAACCTTTTTAATCATAAAATTTGGATAAATAAAAAAATCTGATTGTCCGCCGTCCGCAGCATTTCTTCGATACTGCAATGATTATCTTAACCCCTAGACGTTGATATTAGCTGGTTAATTTTTAAATGTCGGCCAATTATAAGTTATATAATTTAATAAATCTTTTATTTTTAAAGGCTGAGAAAACATTTACTAGTGTTTTTAAACAGAAAAACGCTAATAATTATT
Organism: Piezodorus guildinii; assembly: GCA_023052935.1. Taxonomy (NCBI): domain Eukaryota; kingdom Metazoa; phylum Arthropoda; class Insecta; order Hemiptera; family Pentatomidae; genus Piezodorus; species Piezodorus guildinii. The sequence continues at coordinate 17,761,861 of CM041293.1, read as the reverse complement.
AAAAATAAAACATAAAAATTGAAAGTTTATCCACCAATTAACCAATGACTTCCTGCCCTACAGTATCCTTTAATGACATTCCACTAGCCCATGTAGAACAGATCCGATACCTAGGACTGCATCTGGACAAACGTCTTACTTGGAACCCTCATATACAAGACTGAAAAGACAAGAGACTGCTCGACGTTTTCGACTACTTCAACACTTATTGGACAAACGGTCAAACCATCCACTTAATGAACATCATAAGGCCGATATGGACTTCCGGAGTTGAGCTTTGGGGCTCTACTAAACCATCGAATTCTTCCCGTATCCAATCCCTACAATCCAAAATCCTTCGTCAAATCCTCAATTCCCTTTCTTTGTGACGAATACACTAATCCATAAAGACCTTAATGCTCCGTATGTTGCTGATTTGGCCCGATCTAGATACCATTCCTTTCATGGCAAACTCTATTCCCACCCTAATCCTCTAGTTTCAATCCTTGCTTCCTCTACAATCCCTGATAATCCTCCGAGGCGTCTGAAAAGAAGATGGCCCCGAGACCTTCTAGTTTAGAATAGTTTTTGGAGAGCTGCCAATGGGTAGTATCCCTACATGTGAATCATGACAGTATAATCTTGTATCACATTTACTAGATGTATATCATTAACAGTTGTAAATATCAATAAATCATTTTTTTAAAAAACGTCCATAACTCAGTTATGTTTTAAGATTGAGAAAAATATTAGAATTTTTTTATTAGTTTAAGAATCAGTAAAGCGCAGTTTACTCAGTTAAAACTCCGTTATTTTCGAAAATTGAGAAAACATTTAGGAGTAGTTTTTTACCATAAAATTCGAATAATTTATTCGTTATTTTTCGAAGATATAGAACATCGTATATAGAGTTTTATATTCAGTAAAGTACGATAAGTAGATCCATATATTCAAGTCAGAGATTATAATCAAAGTAATTCCACCAAAACTCGGTTATTATTGAAGATAAAGTTAATCTAAAAGAATAGCAGCTATTAACAGTTATATACTAATATAATCATTTGGGAATAATAAACTTTTGTGTAGTAATTTGCAGCGTATTTTTACTTCATCATCCCTCTCGTCCGTATACAAAATCCATTTCTCTCTCACTGGGATAAGAACAAGATTATTGATAGAGATAGCTGTTATTTTTTTCCAATCAGATAGAAATACTAAAGTCACTTTAACTATAGAGACTGATGAAATAGAGCAATTATTTTTTTTTTCCTAATGCTCTGTTTTTATAATTTTTTTCTGTCGTAGCTATTGAACATGCACGTGATGTATCGACATGAAGTATCTTGTAAATACATATTATGAAAATTAATGACCATGTTTATTTGAACTCATTACATCGTTTATTAGCTTGTAATGAAGCATGTAAAACAAAATGTGTATACAATATGATTATGATTAAACAGCTTTAATTGGCAGTTAATTTATAACTGATCCCTTTTACTGAAAAAACCTTCCCTTATACACGTATATTTTACCCTCAATTTACACATCACAAATTATTTTAATCCTCTAGAAATTCTGAATCCTGTTATTTTAATTTTTTTTTTTTTTATTAATTACATATTTAATATTATCTTATTAGTTTTCAGTTAAATTTATTACTTTGTTTTTCTTAGAGAAATAATAACTCCCTATCGCTTTCCTCCCCCCTCCCTCCCTTAACATCATAATAAACGAAGAATATAATTTTGAAAATTTAATTGACTGCTTAAAGAAAATAGTGCTATTATGGATGAGGGATAGTATTTCTAATAGAATTAAGAAGTAGAGTATTCCTGTGAGCTGTGTCCGATATGACTGAAAAGAAGATGGTCACAGGACATTTTATCTTAAAATTAAATAGTAAAGTGCATCCAGTGAGTTGTTAATTTACTATAATCATATTGAACACTTTATAATTTTAAAATAAATAAAGGACAAATAGATACATTTAGCTCAAAGTACAATTTAAAAAAAAAACATAGTTTTAATGAACGATTATTACCATAGTTTAATGGTTGATAATTTTTTTTCATTTAAAATGATTTTTTATTTGTTTTTTGTATTTCTAATGTATTTATTTTATTTATTTTTTCTGTTTCAGGTATGATTGATAAACTTCTGTCCAAAAAACATAGGTAATGTTAGAAATCTTTAACTTAATTCAATGTAACTCTTTATTTTGATTAAGATTCAGAAAATTTTAATTAGTCAGTCATTTCTTGCTTTATATTTCGATATTTAACTGTCATTTACTAAAATTATTCATAATAATTTGTTATTACACTAAAATTAAATCGTATAGTTATGATAAAAATAAAACCTTTTTTACTTTCCTATTTTTGTGTCCTAAATTTAATTACACGATGGAATGTTAAAGTTTGTTAATCAGAATATCAATGTTTTTAAAATCACATAAATATTTCATTTTTGTATTAATGCCAGATTTATTTTAAGTTATTTTTAGTATCTTAAGATTAATACATATTATATAGATATTACGTAAACAAGGATAACATTCCAATGGTTGTTCAACTGGTAGCGTGGCCGAGCGGTCTAAGGCGCTGGTTTAAGGCACCAGTCTCTTCGGGGGCGTGGGTTCGAATCCCACCGCTGCCAATAACTTTTTTATTTTTTTAAATGTATAAATTGAATATTTATTCATGTTATTTGTATTTCCTGTTACTATTTAGTTTTGTGATATTTTTTAATAATATTATTAATCAGTACGAGCTTCCGTTCTGATATTTGGCGTCATTGTCATTTAATTGAATCGGATAATATCGGTGTTTCCTCAATAACCATATAACTGTTCTTATAATAATATATTCCGGGAATAACAAAAAATATACGTATATATATATATATTATTATATATCATACATATATATATTTATATATATATATATATATATATATATATATAAGTTTTCAAATGTTCTCAGGTTTCAATCAATAAATAAACAATTTTATTTACGCAACGTTTCGAGAAATTATTGTTTTCATATTCATGACTTAACAGTGGAAAAAAAAGCACAACAGTACTTTAAAATGTTTATACAATAATTAATAGATGATGTTATTGTTAAAGAGGCAGAAAAGAATGCATTGAACATTGAATAGACATACAGTAGTTAAATAGATATTTCAATTAGAATTTACATTATAGATATTATTATAAATTTACTTATAATTTGGGATAAAATAGTGTCTTACATAGACATATCTGTATACTATCTCATGCTAAACATGTAGAAGCAATTTAACAAATTACATTCTACAATTGTATTTTGAATTGAAATTATTTATTTATTATCATCAAATTGTTTTATGAATGGATTGAATATCAGAACCGTAATGTAGCTGCCGTCATTAATATTAATTAATTGTCGAAGAGGTATCGAAATTCAACTCCTTATTCCCGTACCCGTTATTATAGAACGTTCTCTCATAGCTACCAAAAGGCACCATTCATGGTTAGAAAACCATTCAATGTTTGAACATAAAGGACGAAATAATTAACTATTCAAAAACATTAAATTCTATTTATTTATTTAATTATATATAACTGTATATATGCTTCAATATTAAATATCTAGCTTATAAAAATAATAAATAAATAAAATATTTAAAATATAAATGAATATAAAAATATTTCAGGAGTGAGGAACACAGTTTTCAAGAATCTTTATTAAAAGTACTGTTTTGTCGAGATTATATATAGTTGTTGGGTTATTACCAAGCAAGCATAATACTTAAATAATTTAATAGCTTATTATTAGCAAACTGACTAAAAATGGAAACATAAAAAAGCAAACTCATAGTGATCCAAATTATTAATAATAATTGTAATAAATATTTTAAAATGACTACAAATATTAGCTGTATTCTTCTAGAAACTATGTGACATACTGCTTCAATATTAAATATCTAGCTTATAAAAATAATAAATAAATAAAATATTTAAAATATAAATGAATATAAAATATTTCAGAAGTGAGGAACACAGTTTTCAAGAATCTTTATTAAAAGTACTGTTTTGTCGAGATTATATATAGTTGTTGGGTTATTACCAAGCAAGCATAATACTTAAATAATTTAATAGCTTATTATTGTAATTAATTAAATAGGGTAATTTAGGCACCAATTAAAGAACAATAAATTTTAAATAATATGTTATCGCTCAAACTTTCCGATTTTTTTAGGCTACCCTGTGAACGTTGCTCCGTAATGTTTTGCTAAATCTCATGGTTAAATTTCTAGTTTTATATTATAGGTGGAAATAATAAGGAGTCAGTTTTTTTTTTAAATATTTTAATTTTGCCGACGTTTCGGCTTAAGGTTGTGAGCCATCATCAGGGCTGCAAACATTAGAACAGAAGAGATACATATTAATGTGATATTGAAAATTTTTCGAATGTGACAATGAAAACATTTAAAAAAAACAGACAATATACCAACATACTTAAATATTATAGATACAAATAATGATAATATGATATGAGATAATGATAAGCATAAATACAAAACTTTAGACTTTAATAAAGTAGTAAAAAATTATATATAAACTTACCATTACTGAGCCATGTCCAAGCATAAACTAAGGAAAACCGAAAACTAGGTGGTATGAGGCGTTTTGTAAATGAAAAGAAAAATATACATTAAATGAATTATAAATTATATAATAAAGTAAGAAAGTTATAACTTAAGGAGACGGAGGATGTTGGCATACGAGGGAGAGATTATTTCTTTGTCTGTTTATGATTGACGGGTACCTTATCTTTTTCGATATACACTGCCGGACAAAATTAAAGGATCACTTCAATATTTTGAAATTACTGAACTGTATAGGGTAATTTTGAAAATATTCTTTTTTCTTTGGAAGTCACACTTTATTATAAGGATAATAAAAAATTCTTTTCTAGAAAATTTTAATAGGAAAACAAACAAAAAATAAAAATGTCCTACAATCTCAATATGAAAAAGTAAATCTTTGAAATGAAATGAATAAACAAACTGAATAAAAAGTAAGAATTCGAGGAAAACGATCAATAGTGGTATTCCTACCTCTAGCTCTGATAATTGCTTCCATTCTCCTGCCCATTCCAGCGACCAGGCTCTTACATTTTGTTCCACTCTTCCACTAACATTTCTCTTAAATCTGCCAAATTTTGTGGGTCTCGGGCGCGGACACGTCTTCCAAGCATGTCCCATACATGCTCTATTGGGTTCATATCTGGACTTCTGGGTGGCCAAACCATAACGTCAATTTCTTCTTGTCTGAGGAAATTTTGGACTGATCGAGCAACGTGAGCATTATCGTACATAAAAATAAAGTTACCTGCGATATTTCTGGCGAAAGGTATTACATGTGGCTAAAGTATCTCCCTAATGTACCTGTCAGCAGTTTAGAGCCACGGTTCACAAGAACCAACTCTTTTACGGGAGTTTAAATTTATGCTCCCCCACACCATCACTGACCCTCTCTCCCCGCCTTCTCCATACCTTTTCCCGTCCATCTGGAGATCGGAGACAGGACGGCCTTGTCCGACTCTTCTTGTATGCTCTCCAGTTTGACGGTGCCTATTAAGCACCCTGGACACTACGGATTGTGACCGCTGGAGCCGTTGCGCAATATGCCTTTGAGAAAACCCTTCTTCACTCAAAGCAATAGCACGAATTGATTCTTCTTCGGTCAATGCTCTTCTGTTGGCCATTGTGATGTTATACGTTGTGACGTTCTTACTAAACCCACAAGTAAAAACTAAAGTCTGTTAAATGTTAGAAAATTTTCAATAAGATGAATCTTTGCTAACAACTAACCATTTACTGATAGGAAGAAAGAAAAGAAGAGGATTAAATGCCCTTTTCTCCATAAACGGGTGGGAATATAAACAGGTAGAGGATTAACTTGACAAGATACAACACAAAGTCCAGTCTGGGACAAAGGAATTCCTATTTTTATCTCTTATGTAATAATAATATAAATATTTGTTAGTGATCCTTTAATTTTGTCCAGCAGTGTAGATGTGTAAAGCTTCGGGGAGGAGTCGCTTTTGGTAGCTAAGTATAGAGGTACGGTGGCAAGGATTTCAGGATTACCAAAATCAAAATGATGGTCAAGAAGAGAAAATATCAGTCTAGGTTTACCTTTAAAAAGTTACTTCAAAATCGGTGGGATCCATTTGGGATCCTCTCCTTGTTAAATAATAAAAAAAATAAATAATGTAATTGGTGAGGAGTGTTGCAAAACATTATGGATCAGTTAGAACAGCGAATGCTAACTCCCTTTAAATAATTGCAAAAAAAAAACCTCAACTCACTCTAATGTGAAGTGGAATGATGTTTAAACATTGACACTCAATATTAGATATGCGGTATCTATGTAGGCGCCACTGACTGCCCGCGTTATCCAGACGAGATCCCTCTATTCCCACTTACAGATAAGAGAACTATTTCTAGACACTCGATTTGGACAGATCAAAGAACGTCTTCCTGGAGCCATCTCTGATAGCAGGGATATATTTAACTGAGTCCTATTATCGCAACGACCTTCTCGTCTCTCATTGTCAGTATATGCCTATCTTCATATTTACTAGCTGATGAATTGGCCTCTTGAGCTGCGAGCTCTTATATTGAATAGAAACGAAATCTGGTGCGCGCGACACACGACTTTCACTTACCACCGTTGACCATACACACACACACACACACAGACACACATACAGGCCTTTTTTTTCGGGACTTGGTCATTTGGACTCAGGAGACCCTAAAACGTGTATTTCCATCGAAAACTGAAATTCGAAAATTTTCACGATCGCAATGCTTTCCCTTTCTATATATTTCATATATAGGTTAGTGAAAGTAAAAATGTTTACTAAAAAAAACTTGTTTTTCTTTTCTCCTCTAGTTGGTAATCAAATCAGTTTAACGTGTATATTTATATATTTAGCTGTTTTTTTTATTAATACTATAAAATTATATGATTATTTTTTTGGAGTCTACAGAATAAAATATACTTTAGAGGGAGAAAATTTAAAAATTTGGTATTAAAATCTCTGTCGGACTGATACCTTTATCATATTAATTTACATTACGTTTTACACCGATATGGCGAACTTCAAAATCTTTGGGTGCAAAATGCATGGTATAAAGTGGTTCCCTGTTTCTCCGATTTTGATGAGCAAGTAGCTGGGACATCTCGGGCGTATAGTTGTCTTAAATATGAAATTTCAGTTTCGTGCGATTTTTCGTTTTATTGCTGGACTTACCACCCTCACACACAAACAGACCCTTTTGCGGGATTTGGTCATATAGACTCAGGAGACCCTACAACGTGTATTTCCGTCGAAAACTGGAATTCGTAACTTTTCACGATCGCAATCGTTTCCTTACTATATATTTCATGAATAGGTATGGGAAAGTAATAAAAAATATGATGCGATGTACTAAACGACTCATGCAAAAGTTTAATAAGACCTTCTACTCCCGCTAAGGCTACCACCTGCCACCCCGCCTTTTCCCACACTAGCAGTCGATAGAAGGAGAAGAAGACAACAAACAGAGACTCCCGAAATAGATAGACAAGTGCAGCACACTTGCCGCAGACACTTGCAGCAGGGACAGCAGATGGCAGCAGGGTGCCCCTGCTATATTTAGCCTGGCCCACGGGTAGACCTCTTTGTCGGTCTGTCTGCCCTTCCGCTGTCAGGAATAGATATATCCTATTATAATCACCTTGTTAAAAAAATACCACACATATATAATATATATATATATATATATATACACATACAAACGCAGTTAAGGAAATTCTTCGAGAGTTTCGGGATGTTTGACCCGTTATTATTTAACGACTCGATCACTGTTAGAACCAGGGAGAGGGATATTTTGAATGGCTACTGCAAATATATGAGAATGAAGGATATAGCCATGCTCCAAGAGTCGACCTATAGCCCGTGGTACAGTAAGGTCTTTGCTGACACCGTCCTTCCGCAAAGTTATTCTAATGTTAGGATGCAATATCGCGTATGTTAGGACTTTAGCCTAGATCAGACTGTCGGGAAAGTACGCCATCTCCTTTAGTGTCGGCCCGCAGAAGTATAGCCTGGGCCCACAGAAGCCGTGCCTAGTTGGTGATGGAGACGCATTGGAAGATTGTTTCCATTTTTTTGTTCGATGTCCCGCATACCATTACAATAGAACCCGTTTCATGCCGGTATTAAATGATGTGAGTATTGATGGATTTTATGAAATTCTTGCGGAACTCCATGTAATAGACCTGAATTCATTATTTATTTTTTTCAAAGAGAATCTTAAAATAAAATTTCAACATCTTTCTTCTTAGAATGGTAATCGCTGTTAAACGTTTCGAGACGTATTAGTATTTTGTAGGGATTAAGTATTTGCTATAATACTATTAATTATTACATATCATTTATTGATATACTTATATAAAATATATATTTTTTTTTAAACATATTTATTGATATTTACAAGTGTATTATTATATCCAACAAGAAAATGTGATGGACATAGTAAACTGACATGAGATACATGTAGAGACGCTACCCATCATTGGCAGCACTCTAAAAGTATTTTAAACTAGAAGGTCTCGAGGACATCTTCTTTTCAGACGCCTCGGGGGGTTGTCAGGAATGGAAGAGGATGACAGAATAGAAACTAGTGGATTAGAGTGGAAATGGAGTTTTTCATGGAATGATTGATACCTGGTTCGTGCTAATTCAGAAACATATAGGACATTAAGGTCTTTATGGATGAGCTTATTCGTGACAAAGTAAGGAGTGTTAAGGATTTTGCGAAGGATTTTGGATTGTAAGGATTGGATAAGAGAAGAATTCGATGGTTTAGTAGAGCCCCATAGCTCTATTCCGTAAGTCCATATCGGTCTTATGATTGTCATATAAATAAGTCTTTTGTAATTAAGTGTTAGGTTGGAACGTTTGTCCAGTAAGTGTTGGAAGTAGTCGAAAACGTCGGGCAGTTTCTTGTCGTTTCAGTCTTGTATGGGGATTCCAAGTTAAACGTTGTCAAGGTGGAGTCCTAGATATCGAATCTGTTCAACATATTCTTATATTAAATTTAGGTTATTTATGTATATGTTGGATGAAAGTAATCATAAAAATAGCAGCACCTTTATGCTTATTGCTGTATATGTGTTTTGTTGCTTATGTTTTAAATATTTATTCGATTAGTAATTAATAATGTATATTTTCTGGTGATAAATTTATTATTTGTGCTGTGCCAGCCAGCTCTATTTGTATAGTGATTACCCTAAAGACAAATAAATAAAAAACACACGCACATACACCCACACCAAATATTTATTCATGTTATCTAAATTTAATAAACATATATTAACAATATGTCTCAATAACAATAATAAGAATATACCCAAATCACCTAGCAGTATGAAATATATTTGACGACCTGTTCTCATGGTAGGTACAAACAACATACTTAAATATGTATAAAAAATGTATAATATAAAAAACGTTCGAGCCGTTTAACACGAGTTCTACCACATACACCATAATAGGAGATTTGTTTATATAATATATATACCCATATGCATCTCTCTCTCTCTCTCTCTCTCTCTCTCTCTCTCTCTCTCTATTATATATATATATATATATATATATATATATATATATATATATATAACGTTAAATAGTAGTACGAAACTACATTTAAATATTTGTTGTATATTCACTCGCGCATCCTAACTCTACAGTCCAAAATCCTTCTCCCCTTATTTTGTCAGCAATTAAATAATGCATAATGTGTTCACCTGTGGTGTAGTGACCAACATAACAGCTAAGCATCACGGATTCGGATTCGGCAGGATTTTTAAAAAGAAAATGAAAAATTCTAGGATATGCCGTTTTTCGAAGGGGACGTGATGGTGGTACCGAGCATATGCGACGTCAGGTACTCGTTAAAAATCTCTCTAAAAATTAAACCTGGAATAGCAAATTTTAGGACTCCCACCGTAGCTTCATCAGATTAGCCACAGTGATGTTAAATGAATAAACAACAAATACACATAATGACCTTTATATAGTAGTCTTATATTAATTTTCATTTAAACTCAATTCTTATGAGGATGAGACCAAAATGATACTATACAGCGCACTTAATTTTCCATTTTCCAAAGCGAGTTTATGTTTTCGTGTTAAGCGTACCATAACAAACGCACAATTACAATACCATTTTATTTATAAAAAATATTCGGTTGTTTTAGCAAATATAACTTATCAAATTTTTTATATTGTTATATTATATATATATATATATATATATATATATATATAAATATATATATATATATAATATATACATATATAAAAAGAATATAAAGCTAAATATTCAAGTTGAGCGAATTTAAAAAATAACTGTAGGAGAAAAGTGCTAACTAATTTTTTTATGCATTTTTTGTGTTTTTGATGATAAGAACAGTAATGATAGACGTTATGGTACACAAAGTTGTAAAATGTAATACAAAGTGACGAATGGACAATAAACTTATTACTGATAAATAATTTAATATGGTTGTATTATTTAATCTAAAACATATGTTTCTAACGAAAATGCGAAAGTTGCGCGCACCGGATTTTTAACAAATACATTTGATTGATTGTGAGTTGAGGTTGCGGTGGCCGGGCAACGTCTCATGTGCTGAAATAGAGTGCATTAAATACCAAAAGTAGAAAAAAATAAATAGTTATTTGTACACAAGACAAAACGAAGTGAAGGATCTTATGGCAAGTTTTTAAAAAAAGGATGATTTTTTTCTCCTAAATTTGTTATTAACAAACATTTGAAATATTTTGGTTTATATTACTTTGATATGTTGTACGTCTGTATGATTGTGCTAAAAATAAATTAAAAAAAAAGTCTACTTATTGTCGTAACTCTTAATGTCCTTGAGTTGTCCTAATCTCAGTAAAAAAAATTGAAAACTTACTACTGTGTTAGTTTTTTAAAACCATTCAACGTCACTTTATGGTACTTTGGCTGATCGGACGATGCTGCAGTAGGAGTCCAAAATTTTGCCTATCCAAGTTTAATTAGAATGGGGACCTTTAAGGGGGGAGCCCGTGGCTAGCGCGCTAGTCTCTCATGCTAATGTTGTGAGTTCGAATCCCAATCCCAGCGGGGCTTTTATAGGAATGTAATTAAATGGAGATTCACTCACAGACTCTCCCCCGGGTATGTGAGACCCGTCAGCCAAATGGTGGCCTCTCACAAAATTAGGCGTAGGGAGTGATGACTCTACACTAGAAAATACATCACGAAACGTGAGTGGAACCTCCCAGGAGATTAAACGATGAAAGCGAGGCCCAGGGCCTGCACGCCCTGTCGCGCCACGGAAAAAAAAAAACCTTTAAGGGAATCGAGACCATCTATTCGAATTCCCTCCTAAGGCATAACTAAGGATTTTTCACCCTCATTAAAAATCCTAGTCATCTGCCAGACTTCGGGCCTTAAAAGCGGTTATTTAACCACTTCAAGAGATGTGAACCCTTTACTAGTGCGTTTCTATCTATATCTTTTGTTTTCATACTGTGTTCATAAATCCATAAGTTGTCATAAAATCATTTGTAATTTGTTCTTTAAGTTTTGACTTTTTAGGATTGTATATAGAGTAATGTTACTGATGAAATTTGAAACTTTGAAGTGTGCATATATACCAATCAAGGTTAAAATGGCTTGAAGTAATTCGGTATAAAAGTTCAATTGCTGTATAAGTTTTAATTATTGAACGTTTGCCCTTGATGTTTGGGACCTATTTCATTCTACTATCAAACGTCAGACCTAGATGTAATATTTTGTCTATCTCTGGATTAATGCTGGAAAGCAGGTTAATTATTTTAGAGTGGTATTAATCTGTTGAGGATTAATCTTTATTTAGTCGAATTTTGATTGATAATGCCTAAGTTTATGTAGGTCATTTAGCATTATTTGACGTTAGCTTCTACACTCAATTTTCCAATACTATATATTTTAGAAATGTTTATTTTCGTTCAGAACAAGATATGCAAAATTTGATAGAATACAGAAGAGAAGAATGTAACATGTATTTTTTTGTGGAAAAATACGAAGCCTATTGAGCCTTGGCCTATCTTGCTCCTGAATTCCCTAGCGATATTCCGCCCCGTTCTCGACAGATTCGTTTTCCCTTTTCTATCCTGGAAGAGATAGAGTCTAGATGTATTCGAGTGGGTGTTATCCGGTTCATGTAGAGGGGAGATTTTGTAATTGAGAGAAATAGCTTCCTGTTGTTTATTTTTTATCGTTTTTATGTTAGTTTGATTGTTTATTGTATTTTTTTTTTTCATATCCCATAAATTAAAAATCCTTGTACCTCCACTACCCATGAAGGATCCAGGGTTTAGTACGTATAGAGGTTAGTACTGTTTCTAGGTCTAACGACCGTGCAAAGAGGTAATTAGGTCGAGATCACGCTCAGCCGACAGCTTCTCTCCAATTTTTGGGTATCCACTTTATAGAGACTGGGTGTGACCTAGGAGGTTCTCCATTCTTTACAGTCGGTCAACAGTTGAAACAACTTCATCAAAAATTCTGCCATAGCCGGAGATCGAACCCGGAACCCGGAGAACAGTAGGATAGTGCTCTTCTCGATAGACCACGTCGCTCCACGATTATCAATTGGAACAAATTCAGCTACCTTTGTTTTGATGTTTTATTACAAAATAGTGTGCTGGCCAATATTTTATACCATTTTAAAATGAAATGAAAAAAATGTATTTATTATTCTGGGACATAAGTATCTTAAGAGTGAAATAAAGGTACAATTTAAATGACCATAACTGTGTGGTCCTCAAACTTATATGTTAACTTGATAAGCCAACATAACAATCTATAATTTTAAACTATGTACACATAAGTGCCGAGTTAGGAAACCAAGGTAAATAAAAACCGGACTGCAAGTGAAAACTTTAAATTCTCAATTATATTCGTCTAATTTGTACATCTATTGGTACTCCATGTAATAATTCTCTCCATTTTTCTATAGATTTTTACTTTCACTTACTACATATAGTAAGGGGGAGTATTGCGATAGTGAAAATTTTCGAATTCCAATTTTCAGCGGAAATACACGTTTTAGGGTCCCCTGAGTGCAAATAACCAATTCCGGCAAAAAGGTCTGTGTGTGTGAACTGAAATTTTACATTTAAGACAAATTTACGCCCGAGACGTTATAAGACCTTTTTCATCAAAATGAGCTTACCAGAAGATCCACTTTATACCATGCATTTTGCACCTTTTTTCGATTTATCGAAAACGGTTCCGACAATTTTGATTAAACTCGCTATATCGATGTAAAATTTAATGGGCTTTAATATCATGTAGTTTTCATTCTGATTAAAATGGTCTGACAATGTTTAAATGCCGATATTTCACTTTTATTTTTTTTCCTGTAAAGTACCTTTAATTTTGTAGATTTTACAAAAATGTATATATATTATCTTTTTACGACCGATGAAAAACACATAAAATTATAAGTTGAACGAATTCGATATCTAACTAAAGGAGAAAACTGAAAAAATATTTTTTTAATGCAATGTTTTGCTTTTGATCATAGCAACAGTAATATACACGTATAATATACCGTTGGAAAGTTAAAGCTTTTAGAATAAATATTATCTAATACAGAAACTTGTAAAAGTTAATAAAGAGTGATGAAAAGCCGATAAAACTGATTATTTTAGATAATAATATAATAGATTTTTTAATAAAACACATGTTTCTATATAAATTCAATTTAATTAATTCTTTAATGGTTTCACGTATTTTAATCTCTAACTGTATTAGATAATCCTTAATTGATTTTAAAAATGGAGATAAGTGAAAGTTGTGTGTTGCCCGCACCAGATTTTTATTTATCGAAATACACAGTAATAAAAAATGACGATAGTTTTACGCATCATGAAACGTAAGCTCTCTTCAAAAATAACTGAGTTATGGACGTATATATAGGCAAGATTTTTATTATTATTTATTTACTATTTTTAATTTTGTTATCGCTCTTTGCTGATTCTTAAACACTTCACACGTTTTTTTTCTATGTTAAAAATAACTGAGTTATAGGCGTGTTTATGTGTGAAAATTTTTTTACTATTATTTTTTATAATTATTCGTGGTGTTTTGTTTGGAAAACACGCATAATTTTTTTCTCTATTTTCATAAATAACCGAGTTTTTGCCTAAAATTAATTTTAATCGACGGCCTATGTCAACGTCTAGGTGTTAAGATCTTCATTGCATGCCCTAGTATTTTAGTAGTGAGTTAAAACAAAATTGGTCAAGTAGTTTCGTAGAAATGCCGCGGACGGCGTTCAAATGGACCTTTTTTATCCGTTATTCGGGTTCTACGCATGTTGAAACTTTTTTTTTTGTCGATCACAAATAATAAACCCAAAAAAGTATTTTCAATAAAATCGTTTGTATATTTTTTAATGAGTAAAGATTCGATTAATCTTCTGCTCTCTATATTAAATCTTATCCTTAGAAGAGAACGTGAAATTCCTTCTAGACCACTTAATCAGTTTTATTCCACTTCAAACTTATTTTAACCTATTTTCTTCTAAATACTGTTTATGTAACGTGGCCTAATGTAATGTATTGTTTAAGGTAAACCGGCAAAAAATAAGTATATTTTTAAGACACTAAAGTGAGAAGAAACTACTCGCATATAGGTTTGGTGATTTGTGGTGCCTCCTTGCAACAAATGGCTATCACTATAAACATCCCCTGTTGTATCACTCTTACCATTGCCTGTTTCCTCCATAATAACCCGCTACAATAATAGTAAATCGTTTTTGGTATAAACAAGGGTTTAAAGTTTTTTAAATCATTCGTTTATCTGCTGGCTCTCACCAGTGATGCGGCTGAGAGGGAGGCGCTGGGATTCTTCGGACTCTGCAAGGGACAAGCCCCCTCCGGTGTTCCCTAGCTGATTGTAAATATTGTACATAGGTATGAATGTGACATGTTTTGTTTATTTATTTATTTTATAAACAAATTTTGTTATTGTATACGTTTATTTATTTTGGTTTCATTTTGTGTAATTTGACTTTCCTTTTGTTTATATTGTAAATATTGTATGAATGTGATCCTGGAGCAATATTATTATTGTCTATAGTGACAAATTGTAATATATACAATTAAATAAATTTATTATTATTAGAAATCATTCGTTTTCTCTTTATTTAACAATAATAATGATTAAATTTGTTAAATAGCCATCTGGTCGATTACATTGTTCTCTTTTCAGTGTTTGAATTATCGATTAATTTTATTTATAAAACTCTTCAATCCCATCCAACAATGGGAACCATCAATATCGTTCCGTTTCCAGAAATACTCTCTTCAGCCATCGATAATAACTTCATCATCCCAGGTCATATTTTTCTGAGAAACCCTCGAGACATGACTAAAAATAAAGAGATGATACTTTGAGAGCTCATTGGCTGAGGGATTGGCCAATGACAGAGGAGATGGGCGTGGCCGGGACAAACCCTGACCCGGCCCGAGTCTATAAATAAAGAGATATAAAAAGGGCCGGGATAGTCACCGCTGACGGCCTGTCAATAAATGTACGCGCTCATGCGCTTCAACTCCTCCGAGACGCCTTGCTCCTCTGGATGGAACGTCTCCTCGAAGAGGAAGAGGGTGGCTGGGCTGCCAGTGTCGGGTGGCTGTCCGTGCAAACCAATATGAAAAACGTGTTTGAATACCTCAATAAAATCTCAAAAATGCACTGGCTACTATACTAAAATAGTGTTTTGGTTTGTTTTTTACTTTCACTTACTATATATAGTAAGGAAAAGTATTACGATCGTGAAAATTTTCGAATTCCAGTTTCCGACGGAAATACGAGTACACATTTTAGGGTCTCCTGAGTCCAAATGACCCAGTCCCGTACAAAGTTCTGTGCGTGTGTGGTAAGTCTAGCGCAAAAACAATTAGTCCTATGAAACTGAAATTACATATTTAATACTACTATACGCCCGAGATGTTGCAGAATCTTTTTCATCAAAATCAGCTGACCGGAAGATCTACTTTATACCATGCATTTTGCACATTTTTACGATTTTCTCAAAAACGGCTTTAACGATTTTAATTAAACTCCTTATATCGATGTAAAATTTAATGGGCTTTAATATCATGTAGAACTCCCTATCTAGTTCCAAACATCCCTATAACCCTCTTCGTAGGTTGAAGCAGCAGTGGCCCAGAGATCTCTTGTAAATATGTTATTGGAGTACTGGCAATGGATAGCTTCTCCACTCATGCCCTGAGTGTATGTGGTTCTAGCGCCCTCGCACAGCCTCCACTGGCTCTCAAGACCAGTGACGCAGCTGAATGAGAGGCGCTGGGATCTTCTGGCATTGTGCCTCGACATCCACTAGTGGATCTCGAGGTTTGATTTAGTGATCCCAGGGGCAGTTTGTAAATATTGTAAATAGGTATGAATGTGAACAAGATTGTTATTATAATTTTCTTTATAGTATTTATTTAATTTTGTGTATATATATATATTTTTTTTTCTTTTATTTTTATTGTGGATATAATTAGTTGACCGTTGAGAATTACTGAATGGAATTAGTCCGAGTGGCGGTCATTAAATGAAACAACTGAATAGTTTCAACTATTTTCATCATCAGGGCGTCTGGTAGGCGAGTGGAAACTCTTCTCAGTTTCCACTCGCCTACCAGACGCTCTGATGATGATCCACAATGGGGGTCGAAACGTTGGCAAACAATAAAATAGTTGAAACTATTCAGTTGTTTCATTTAATGACCGCCACCCGGACTAATTCCTTCCAGTTTTATTTGTTTAGCCTTTATTAATTGTTTTCCTTTAATTTTATTTACAATGTACATATGAGATGAATGATTTATTCTATCTCTAATACTCATTGCCCCAGAAGGTGGCAGATTGTATTATCTCTTAATAAAACAAATAAAAAAAAAAATATCATGTAGGTTTCATTCTGATTGAAATAGTCTGACAGGGCTTAAATGCCGATATTTTAAATTTTCTTCCTCTAAACTACCTTTAATTTTTTACGTTCCAAAAGATTAACCATATCATCTTAATGACATTGATGAAGGACGGCTAAATATACAAGTTGGACGAATTTGATGTCCAACTAAAGGATAAAAGAGCAAAACTATTATTTAACGTAATTTTGTTCTTACTGGTAATAAGAACAGTAATATAAACGTATAATATACCGTTGGGAAGAGAAATATTTTAGAAAAAATATTATCTGATACACAGAGTTGTAAAAGGTAACATAAAGTGACGAATAGGGAATAAAATTATTACTGATTAACAATTTAATATAGTTACATTATTTAATCTAAATCATAACTAGGAGCCTGGCAACACTGACGGTTAGAAGAACCTTCGAGTCAACACAGTGAGTGAACCATTAGTGCCCGTTATTTTTCTGATGTACATTCTTTTTAAAAATGAATCTAGGATTTTTAAAAAATATCTACCAAACGCCGTTCACGCGTGATGCGATCACCAAGAGAAAAGTCGATTCATTTATATATATATATATATATATATATATATATATATTTTTTTTTTTTTTTTTTTTTTTTAATATTTTAAAGGTAATAATAATAGCTCTATCCATATATATGAATCGCCTTTTCCCTTGGTCATCGCGCATCACGCCCAATTTGTCTATTTTCTTAAAAATTTATATTATTCATTAGAAGGATCTTAAGAAAGAAAAAAAAGATAAACATTACTTGGGTGACATTTTTTATTTCCATAGAAATTTGGTCTCTATTCTACATGTAAAAAAATTAATCCCCCTTTTCCTTGGTCATCGCATCACGCGTGAACGGCTTGACAGATTTTGCCAAGACATAGATAAGACAGGATTTTTTTTTTTTTTATTGATAGATAGAGCTGTCCTAGATGTTTGTTTATTTATTTAACGTCACTTTATGCTACTATGGCTAATCGGACGATGCTACAGTGGGAGTCCTAAATTTTGCCTATCCAGGTTTTATTAGGATAGGGATCTTTAACGAGTACCTGACATCGCACAGGCTCGGGACCACCTTTTAACGTCCCCTTCGAAGACGGCGTAACTAAGGATTTTTTACTCCCATTAAAAAATCCTAGGACCACCTGCGGGTTTGAACCCGTGACCTTTAGCATGGGAGGCTGTTACGCTAGCCACCCAGCTACAAGTGATCCCTTGATAGATAGATAGAGCGATTATTATTACCTTTAAAATATTAGAAAAAAAAAGTCCATCAACCAAAGTAACTTTTGTCTTTTTTTCTTTTATAAGATCTTTCTCCAGACTGATATAAACATAACAAAAAAAGAATTTTAATGTAATAGAAGGATTTTGATACGGTTTTCCCGATCATTAGGGCATTCTTTCTTGAATTCTGATAAATAAAATACTATGCAACAACTCATTCAAAATACACCCGTCCGAAGCAGAGGCGGGTATACTAGTGATAAATAAAAAAGGAGAAAATCCCAGACTCTTTATGTCCTAAATCTAGAAAGTCCGCCATACCTCAATTATTACTAGCATCTTTGCTTCAGTGTTCTTTAAAGGTTTATTGTTTACACATATGTTTATGTAAGACACTATTATATTTCGAATTGTAAGTAAATTTCTAATATTTTTAATGTAAATTCTAATTTAAATATCATATTTAACTACTGTATGTCTATTCATTGTTCAATACATTCTTTTTTATCTCTCAAACAATAACATCAGGGAGGAAATTCCAATTTGGATCTGCTGCTCAACTTCGCTGAGTTGCTATCAGTACATAGCATACCGCATCAATCCCGAAGACAATCTTAAAGAAAAAAGATAGAGAGAGATTCTGCCAAATAGGAAATACATATATTTTACTAATTTTGAAATCGATCATGGACATCTGAAAATCCAGACCAGCCTCAATATATGTGTTATTATTATTATTGTATAAAAATTTTAAGGTTCTGTTTTTTGTTTTACCACTGTTAAGACATGAATATAAGAACAATAAATCCTCGAAACGTTGCATAAAAAAAAGGTGTATTTATTGACTGAAACCTAAGACCAGGAGAAAACTTTATATGGTCTAGAAAAAGCAGTGTATATTTGTCATACCTTCCATGACCACAAACTCTCTGTGGTTATGGAAAATTAAATATTGTTTTTGTTTTATCCTCATAAAAATACTGTTATTGAGTTTAATACTAATTAATATGAAACTTCTATTTTAAGGCCATAAAGGTATTTTTGTTGTTTATTTATTTAACCTTATTTACGAAAACCTTGAGGCGTTAAGTAAGAGACCACGTTTCAGTCCCTTATAGACCCGCCGCACAGTGGACAAATTCACCAATTTAGGTGGACAAAAGTCAAGTCAAAAGTTTATAATTTTCCAGTGCTTAACTTATTTATTATTAGTTGGCAAGACCCTTAATAATAATATTTCCCGCCGAACCGTGTTTACTAATAAATAGTAAATGATTGAATCATTCCTGTTCGCACAAGTGCCTAATAACGGGCAGTGGGATTATCTTTATTCGATGGCCATTTATTGTGTTCAAGGTATGTTTAGCACAAAGTATTTTTGCTTTTATTTAACAATGGACATTGCTGAGACAGGTGACATTTCCAAACTCGTTATTGAATATGCAATCTACCTGTAACGTTAATTTAGCAATTTTCAAATGTAAGCCCCTATTCAATAAGGAAAAACTATATGACCCCCAAATTACCCCAAGGATTTGTTTGTGGGTTTTGTTTCGTCAATCCTTCTAGTCTTTAAATATTACAAAAAATAATTGCGATATTTTGCGTTATGGGTGATACCTAATTAATGATACGTAATAACTCCGAATCAAAAGTTTTACAATCTATAATTTGAAGAGTTTCCTAAATGATAAAAAATACATCTATTTGCAGGTTGGAACCCCATGAAGGGTTTTGGACTCAGTACATATAGAGATTCGTACTGTTTCAAGGCCAACGGCCGTGCAATGAGGTGATTCGGCCGAGATCACGCTCAGCCGCCAGGTTTTTTCCCCATTTTTGGGTACCCAGTTTATAGAGACTGAGTATGCCCCAGGAGGGTCTTTATACCCCAGGATCACCCTCCGTCTGAAATAACAGAATGAATAATATTCCGTCACAAACGGGATTCGAACCCAGGACCTAGAGCACAGTAGACTAGCGCTCTATCCACTATACTGCCACCGCTCCTTTCGAGAGAATAATAGTTATGTAAATTCCAACCCATAAGTTTCTTAGCACAAGCCGCGAATTAATATTTTTAAACCTCTTCTAAATCCTCATACTCCTCTCTTCTCTTGCCCTTTCTCTTCAATGTACTTCTCATGACCTGGTATGTATAACCCGAAAGTAAACCATAATATTACGTAACATCGTTATGCTGAGAGTCGATATCAATAGACCTGTTTTCTTTCTTATGAATAAAAATCTCTGCGTTTATGCAATTGTTTGTCATGTTACATAAAACGAAAATTCACTATTTGCCGTTAATAACAACTAATTATATACCTCTGCTTCTCTTTTTTTCTTGGAATATTCGTCTGAGATGCTTGATATTTTCCTTGTTATTATTAGCGCTTCTGATTAGTAACAGTCTGTTTGAGCGCTACCTTAGTATTTGAATCCTTGATATTTTGATATATAATGGAGCTTTTTCTTAACTTCAGACTACTGACTGTATTGTTGTTAGAAGTACGCTAGCCTGGTGATTGAAATTATAGTTTCTAGGAAAATATGTTAAGAAGCTGTTAGATTACATGATCTTAATAATTAGTTCTCAAAACAAGTGTTTTTTCTGTTTTGTTAACTTCTTTATTTAAATAAAAATATAGACATTTTACAGTGCAAGTAGAAGTCATTATCCCACTAAGACGAGCGCGTGTGTGGGAAAGTTCACCTGCGGCAATTCAATAAAAGCACAATAACAAACAGTAACAGTACACAGTATGATACAATACAATAATAATAGGCTTACCGAACCCGAAGGTTCGATGCTGATACCACCAAACTTCGCCTGCATAGACTCGTTCAATGTTCGCCGGTCAAGCCCAAGCCCCCGAGATCAGCTTTAACGCGGATTGCGGGAGGATTTCCCATCGCCGCTTCGGCCTACCTTTCGGACGCCTACCAGTCGGATCAGCAAATACCAACTTTCTCGGAATCCGTTCCTCACCGAGCCCAACAATTTTACTCGCCCATTTGAGTCTCCGCGACGCTATTAACTCAATTATATTCACAGGATACATGTTCCGCAATTCCGCGATGTGCAACATTCTAAACTCCCCAGTGCCCTTATCCCTCTTCGGACCAAATATTTTACGCTGCACCTTATTTTCGAAAACCTTAAGCATTTGTTCATCCCTCAAAGTAAGCGGCCACGTTTCACATCCGAAAAGAACCGTTGGAAGAATAATAGTTTTATAAATTCTAACCTTTAGGTTTATAGATAGAAGCCGTGAGCTAAGTAACTTAGCAACTGAATAATAACACGCATTTCCCACCTTTAACCGGGACTTTATTTCTTCCTGGATTTCTTTTTTTCTTGTTATCATTGAACCTAAATACTTGAATTTTTCTACGAATTCAAAAGTATGCCTTGATATATCAATATCACTAAGATCGCCACCGTTTCTGCTACTAATCATATATTTCGTCTTATTGGTATTTAATTCGAGTCTATTTCTTTACCGGTTTTTATTAACACACTTGTATTTAGTTGTATGGTTTCCGTGTGTTCACCTAGCAGTACCAGATCATCGGCATACCCCAAAACCGGAATCTTGTCACCCATATTTGAGCCTTTCTCGGTACACATCACCTTTTCTATGACATATTCTAAAGCTATGTATGTATACGATACAATACAATACTTAAATAATATAACACAATTTTATAAAGAAACAGTAACACACTATACAGCAAAAACAATTAAATACTTAAAGAATATTAAAATACAATTATAAAGAAACAGTAACACAGTACACAGTTTAAAGCAGTAATTGACTGAGCACAGAAGCTATAAGGAATACATATACATTTATACAAGATATAAAATTAAGGCATGCAAATACAAAATTAAATTATATAATACCTAATTAATACAAAAAAAACAATTATAAGGAACAGTAACAGAAATGAATAGTAATTGACTATACCAAAAGATATAAATAATACAAATTCATATATACAAGGTATAAAATTAAGTAAATACAAGATTGAGTTACATAATAACCAATATAAAGAAACATAACATAATACTTACTATGAAACAGTAATTGACCAAATCCAAAGTCAATAAAGAAATATATATATATATATATATATTATATATATATATATATATATATATATATATAACTTGTACACAGTATAAATATCAGAATGAGTGACGCAGGCTGGCATTGAGGTACATCTATAGCGATGAGTGATTTGGATTAAATAATTCAGCAATTTTTTCTTCATTGAGGGATTTAGCTCATATTTTTACATTGTAGTAATAATTTGAATACTTTGGATTATTTGTGTTAGAAAATTGAAAATTTGGAGGAATATTGTAAACAGTAGCAATGGAAGAACAAGTCTGGTGTTTCCAGGTATGTTTTGGTCTTGGCACAACTAAGCTATAGTAATTTTTCAGTCTTGTAGAAAAACTGTGGTCCATCATCCCTTCTAAAATACAGCTTTTTCATAATTGAGACCATGTATATTGTTTAAATTGTGTAATACAAGAAAGAAAGAAACACTCTATAATATAAAGATTTTATTTGTTTATTTATTAAAAAAATAAATCGGACGATGCTACAATAGGAGTCCTAAATTTTGGCTATATAGGTTTAATTAGGATTGGGATCTTTAACGAGTACCTGACATCGCACAGGCTAAGGGCCACTTTTTTACGTCCTCCCCGAAGGACATTATGACTAAGGATTTTTTTACTCCCATTAAAAAATACTAGGGCTACCTGCAGGCTTAAACCCGTGACCTTAGGATAGTTTTTAGTTTCCATTCGCTTGTAATACGCCCTGATGATGACCAACAATGGCAATCGAAACGTTGGCAGAAAATAAATGGTTGAAACTACCTAATTGTTTCATTCATCGACCGCCACCCGAAATAATTCCTTCTAGTAATTCCCAACGGTCAACTAATTATATCCAATATCAAAACCAAAATGTTATTATTTAATGTTTCAATAATTTAGGTTGTATTTTATTCTATTTTAACTCTTAATATTTTATTTTTGGTGCGTATATAAAAAAAAAAATAATAATGATAAGATTGTATATTATTTAAAATATTTGTCATTAATTTTAAGCTACTTTCATTTTTTTAAATAAGTTGAATTGCTATTTGTGAACTATTTTAAATTTTTTTTTTAAGACTTAATAAATTAAAATAATGGAAATCTGTGAAGTAACGTTCTTTCATTTTAAAAAGAAAGATATTTTCTGTAGGAAGCATCGTTTACGAGTTATAGGTGAAAAACTGAAAAAAGTGCGAAAAATTCGAGGTTTTTCGGCTCCAAAAAGTTATGCTCACCACCTGTGATGGTGCAAACTCAGATTACTTTTATTTAGGACCATTAAGAGATATTAAAACGATTTTCAGCTATGTCCGAATTACTTCCCACAGATAACCTTATTTTACTGGGCTAGGATGGGACAGAGGATGGACAAGAAATACATAAAACGCTATTTTGAAGTTATAATTCGCTTACGTTTCGGCAGAAGCATTCAGGTATAATCATGGCTAAAAATACGAATCTACAGATATACCAAGGATACATGAATATTCATACATAAATCTGTTGGAATAAATAACGTTTATTTAATTATTATGGGAAGAATCGGGTAAAAATAAATTGATGGTTAATTGTTTGAATGTGAACAATTAATCCTGTATTTCATCAGGGCTGAGAAAAAACTAAATAAAAACCAGTTAAATTAAAATTAAAGAACAAGAATATATGTACGAACATTTAAATACTGTTAGTTTCCACATTTCATTAATGTTATCTTATTGTTGTTCTTTTATAGTTCTTTTGTTTTTTATTCTATTTTTATTTTTGTTTTTTTCTCTGTGCTGAAAGTAACTTATAATTTAGACTGGAAAATAAGAACACAAATATGGCTTTTCTTGTTAGTGTGATTTATTTCATGGCCGAATCCCTAATGAGCTATATTAATTATATATATTCTACAGTCAACTATTTCTCCATTATCGTTTGATGGAGTAGCCCGTGGTTTATTGGCTACAATTCTTTACTTAAGGTGGTTCAAATCCGGCAGATGGCCCATAAATTAGAGTAAAAATAAAATGGTTATGCTGCATTGGGAAAAATAGTATAATTGATAACTTTTTATCAAAGTAAGTTAATGAAAATTGCTTTATACACTTATCAGTATGGAATGTCTTTCATTGTTGACAGTGAAAAAAATACATCTATTGAGTCTTTATCTTCGAGAATATTTGTTTTATGAACTGATTTCCTATATTTTTTAAATATAATTATTCTATATAGGAGCTGGTGGCTGAGTGGCTAGCGCGCTAGTCTCCCAACCAGAGTTGTGAGTTCGAGTCCTGTCCCAGCGGGGTACTTTTAAAAGAATATAATTAAATGGGGACTCACCCACAGCCTCTCCACCGGGCAGTGAGACTCGTCAGCCTACTGGTGGCAACTCGCAAAAATAGGCGTAAGGAGTGATGACCCTGCACTAAACATCTCATCGAGAAACGTGAGTATATTCTCCCAGGAGTCTATACCACGCAGCCTGTCGCGCCAGAGAAAAAAAAAATAATATATATAAATAGGAGCATCTAAATTGAAATAAATGAGCTATTATCCGTCTATATAGAGGTTTCTACGATTAAACGACCGACCACATTTGAACGATTAAATTGTATCTCGGTTTTTTAATACATCCTTTAACATCTTAAAACAAATCAATCCGATAAAAAGTTTTATTCAACCCCGCAGTTGGTCCTACAATTTTTTAAATGGTACTATTAGTAAAACCTTCCGTTAAATAAAAAATCAAAACAAACAAAATTTTTATTCCAATTTCATTTATTTTTATTAACTGATAATTTTGACTTTGAAATTACTTTTCTGTTTTACTTTTACTTACCTATACATGAAGTATGTATTAAGGGAAAGTATTGCGATCGTGAAGATTTTCGAATTCCAGTTTTCGAAGGAAATTTAGGGTCTCTTGAGTCCAAATGACCGAGTCCCCAAAAAAGGTCTGCATATATTTTCTCAAAAACGGGGAAATTGAATATTATTTAATATCAAATAGGTTTCATTCTGATTTAAATAGTGTGATAGGGCTTAAATGCCGATATTTAAAATTTTTTGCTCTAAAGTACCTTACGTTTTGTACATTCTATAATGTACCCCCCCCCCCTCCTCCCTCCAAGAGTTCTAACATTTTTCTATTTGAATTTTTTCGTAAAGAGAATAGGAAGGAAGTTATAAGGCCGCTAAGTTGTAAGAAGTCTGAAGTTAGCCCTTTGCAACCTGGGTCGTCATTTTGAGTGGCTTAAACTACAGAACTATTTCTATTTCTAATGGTCGAGACTCTTTGGGAGGCTACCAGAACTCTAAAAAAAAATCTGGTGCGCCCAGCACACGACTTTCACTTACCTCCGTTGTTAAAATGAATTCAAGAATTTTTTTTAAATACATTTTAAGCTACAAATAAATGTTTAAAGGATTAATTATTTTTAATTGCAATAGAAACATGAGTTTTATTAAATAATCTATTATTTTTTATCTACAACAATCAGTTAATTTTATCAGCTTTCGTCACTCTCATTAACCATTGATATTCCGTGTTTAAGATAATATTTTTCTAAAATCTTCAGCTAGCCAATGGTATATTATACATCTATATTACTATTCTTGTGTTTAAAAACCCAAAAAATACATAAAAAAATATGTTTGCAATTTTCTCCTTTAGTTGTTTATCATATTCAACAAGTTTCCATAGTTAACAAGATGATGTGCCTAATGTTTTGAAATCTATAAAATTAAACATAATTTAGAAGAAGAAAATTTAAAATATCGACATTTAAGCCCTTTCAAACTATATCAATCAGTATGAAACCTATTTGATATTAAAGCCCATTAAATTTTACATCGGCATAGTGAGTTTAATCAAAATCATTAGAGCCGGATTTGATAATATCGTAAAAAGGTCCAAAATGCATGGTATCACTTAGATCTTCCGTTCAACTGATTTTGATGAAAAAGTTTCCTCTCGGGCGTATAGTTGTCTTAAATATGAATTTTCGGTTTCATAGGACTTTTCGTTTTCGTCCGGGAGTTACCACACACACCTTTTTGCGGGGCTTGGTCATTTGGACTCAGGGGACCCTAAAACGTGTATTTCCGTTGAAAACTGGAATTCGATATTTTAACTAACGCAATACTTTCCATTACACTCCATCGGAACTAAGTCGAACTCTAAAAATGCAAGTATGGGATAATTGGCAGGTTATGTGGGACGAAAGCCCCCTAGCAAACTTAAGCAAATCAAGGGAACAGTAGAGCCGTGGTCCCACATCCTGCCGGCGTAGCCGTAGGGAGGAGGTAGCCTTGGCTCGTCTAAGAATTGGCCACACTGCGCTCTCTCATTCATACCTTATAACAAAAAAGCCACCGCCAACATGCACCTTCTGCTGCTCCATCCTTTCGATTAGGCACATCTTTGAGGATTGCACTCATTATAAAGACATTATCATCAGAATGGGTATGACACCCAACTTAAGCAATATTTTGAAAGACAACGAAGCTTCAATAGCAATTGTTATCAATTTTTCAAAAGCACACCATCTCCTATCTCAACTATAAAATTTATGTGTGATTTTATTCCTTATTTCCTTTGTAAAATTAAACTTTGTATCTTAATAACATTATTCGATTTTCATTCATATTAGTCATTATTATTAGTACTTTTCATCTTGTTATTTTATTTAAGTTAAAATAGAACTCCTCTTTCCCTTTAAGTGAATTTTTAGGCGTTAATGACTTCGAAGTTTTACGCCTCTAAGCATAAACAAACTTTCCATTACTATATATTTCATATATAGGTAAGTTAAATTAAAAAATTATTTTTTTTCACTTTGATGGTCCAGCTTCACAGAGGTGGATGATATATTGCCCTCGACTGAGCACTCCGAGTAGCCTCACCGCCGCCTGGTGACTGACCCCTACCAAGGTCCCATCTCTCCACTTCTTGGAAGCCCTGCCTCCTATCTCCTTTTCCGCGCTGCAGGAACTAGGAGGGGAAGATATGTTTAGTCACTCCTGCTCTTCTAGGAAAAGGATGTCAGCCGTCGCCGCTCTCTTGCAGATATCTCCTGCGTAGTTGTTCCTTTTGCGGGTTATGTTAACTCTCAGTCCAGCGCTACTTATGATTATAAATGTAAGGTGGTAAATTTCATATTATTAGAATCCGGATTGCACTGTTTCTGTACATTCTATTAGGTTGTGTCACATGAAATGTCCGTTTTAAAGGTAAAAGATTTTTATTAAAAATACGATATGAAAACAAGATAATTGTATTCGAAGTATTTACCTACTTTTTCTACATATTTTTCGCAACGTGACACCAACTTTTTTATCCCCGAACTGAAAAACTCTGAGCTTTGAAGTGAAACAAAATCTGAAAACGCACTTTTCACTTGATCATCATTTTCAAAAAGTTTTCCTTTGACGAAGTTGTCTAAATTCCTGAACAGGTGGTAATCTGTTGGAGACGAGTCGGAAGAATATAGTGGGTGCGGAAGAACTTCGTAGCCCAGTTCTTTCAATTTTTGCACCGTATGTTTTGAAACATGGGGTCTTGCTGCCGCTCAGTGAAATCATGAGGTACCATGTATCGAGCTTTTTTACTTTCCCATTACACTTTAAATGTCTGGAAACGGTAGATGCACTTGCATTTAGTTGTGCTGAGAGTCCTTTAACTGTTTGGTAGGGGTTTCCAGAGGTAGGGGCAAGTTTTCCAAGTCGGTATCCCCAGCTGAAAACTTGGCAAACCAACGGCGAATGGTCCGTTCATTAACACTCCCTTCCCCAAACGCCTTGCAAATATTTCTAGCGGCCTCGGCTGCTGAATGGCTGAGTTTAAACTCGTACAAAAATATTACTCGAAAATGGCGTGTTTCAATGTTCATATTTGGAGGTATACTAAAAAGTAGGTAATTGATTGGAAGCTAATGTTTATAATACAAAGGTAGAGGATTATTAACTGTTTACTTTAAATATGTAAACATTCGGAAGAAAACAACAGAGACCTGCAAAATACTTTTTGTATTTCAGAAACTATAAAAACGGACATTTCATGTGAAACAACATAATATTTGCTTGCGTTTATTAGCTTCAGACCAGAACAGTTATCCCGTCGGGTCTTTTTTCATCATCATTCTTATTGTTACTTTCACTTACTTATATATGAAATATATAGTAAGGGAAAGTATTGCGATCGTGAAAAGTTTCGAATTCCAGTTTTCACAGCAAATACACGTTTTGGGTCTCCTGAGTCCAAATGACCAAGTCCACAAAAAAGTATGTGTGTTGTGTATCTGTATGTGTCCGTATAGATGTGTTGATCTAGCACAAAAATATATTTTTTTTTTTTTTACGTGTGAATGACTTGTCCTATTTTCCTAAGACATTTAAACAGAACACCCTTTGTCGGGTCAGCTGGTAATAGAATAATTAATAATCTTAGCGAACCCGAATGACATAAAGGTTGCCTGCTAAGATTCGCCTAATGATCACCGTCCAAGCACAAACCTTCGAGATGAGACTTAACACAATCATCCCATCGACGCTTCGGTCTTCCTCTCCGACACCTACCAGTCGGTTCTGCAAACACCTTTTTGGAATTCGTTCTTTCACTGAGCCCAGCGCCTTTCCCCGCGCATTTGGATCGCCGCGATGCTATCACTGTTATTATACTGACACGATACAAGCTCCGCAATTTCGATTTGTGGAGCCATCTAATTCCACAATGAACTCATCTCTCTTTGGACTAAATATTTTACGTAGTAACTTATTCTCGAAATGGCGTTCTTCATCCCTTAAAGCAAGCTCCTTCATTGCTTTCTTGATAGAAGCCGTGAATAATAATTTACCTTTTTCTTTTGCCCGGCGGTTTATTTCTTTGTACTTAGTTTTATCATAGGACTTACTTATTGAATTCCCCTACTTCTTTTAACGAAGTTGTTTATCAATATCACCATTCCTAGAACTAATCTTATATTTCGTCTTATCCGTATATATTTCAAGCCCTATCCCTTTACTGGTTCACTAACGTACTTGTATTTAGATGTATAGTACCGCGTCTTCGCCCATCAGAACCTAATCATCGGCGTACCATGAAATCAGAATTTTACTACTCAGATTTAATAATTTCTCGGTACACGTCACCTTTTCTATGACATATTCGAATGCTAAATTAAATAAAATAGGTGAGAGGGAGTCACCTTGTTTCAAACCCGATCGTAGCTTAAACCTCTAGGAAGTAATTATGACCGATTCTCACTTTTATGAACGTTTCCGACAAACACATCGCTACAAGGTTTACTGGCTGTTGAGGAAAATGCATAAAACAAATTAGATAGTCCAAAACAAATACCAGAAACGGGTGGATATATGTGGTTTTGGTTAGTTTCTATTTATGATGGATAAAATGATGGATGATGAATGAAGCTGTTAAGATTTTTATCAAATGAGGCTAGAATTATTTTATTTATCATTTCCTAATTTAGCTAGAAAATAGCGTCAGTGGAAAATTTCATGGAATATAATAAATACCCACTGATATGTTTTGATAAATTGGTTACTGTAATTTATTTCGTGCGTGGGCAACCTCTGGGTCTTGGTCTTTATCTACGCAAGGTCACAACATCGAGAGTCCGATATAGTTTTCAGGAAAATAATGCTGATTTCGTCTGTCGGGTATTTTCTTTGAACACTTCGAAAAAAGTCAGGAAATGGAAAGTTTTTATCTATTTGTTTGCAGGCAGCGTAGATGTTTCATATTTTTTAGCATAGAAAAATCCTATATTAAGGAAATAGTTGGTAGTATGTTAGTAAGGTTTACAGCATTTAAAAAATAATTTGATTTATTAATATATTCTCTGATGACATCTTTATGGATAGAGTATGAGAAAGTATGTTATAACTTTAAAGGGGGTTAATCCAACCAAATTACCTTTACCCTTCGTCGTAACTAATCCTGCCCTATGTCTCCTTCACTAATACTCCACCTGTCCCGGTTAAAGAGATCCGATATCTAGGACTGCACCTTGAAAACGTCTCACTTGGAACCCTCATACAAGACTGAAACGACAAGAAACTGCTACGTTCTCGACTACTTCAACACTTACTAGACAAACGTTCTAATCTTCCACTTAAGTACAAAAGACTCATCTACATTACTATCACAAGGCCGATATGGACTTACGGAGTAGAGCTTTGGGGCTCTACTAAACCACCGAATTCTTCCCCATGCCAATCCCTACAATCCAAAATCCTTCGTAAAATCCTCAATGCTCCTTACTATTATCCACGAATACACTAATCCATAGAGACCTTAATGTTCCGTATGTTTCTGATTTGGCCCGATCTAGATACCATTGCTTTCATGGCAAACTCCATTTCCACCCTAATCCTCTAGTTTCAATCCTTTCTTCCTCTTCAATTCCTGACAATCCTCCGAGGCGTCTGAAAAGGAGATGGCCCTGAGACCTTCTATTTTAGAACATTATTAGAGTGCTTCCATTGGGAAGCTTCTCTACATGTGTTTCATGCCTTTTTACATTTCATTCCAATTTACTTGATGTATTACATTATACAGTTGTAAATTCCAATAAATTAATTTAAAAAAAAAAAAAAACTTTAAAGGATTGCGTGGATAAGCCAACGATAGAAAGGTAAATATGTGTCTGTAATCATTGCTATGACAACTTCATGCATGGAACTCTACCAAGATAAATTCAATTTATTTAAGACTAATTTATTATATAATTAATTGTATTAATTAATTACAAAAATTAATTTAATCAAACGTTTAATCGCTTTATTTATATAGCTACTAACACGGCTTCGTACGCGAATATTTTAAATTTGTATATGATAAGGGTTTCTATAATACATATAACTTTATCATCAGTCAATCAGTTACTAATTCAATTTTTTTTATGTGCAAAAAAAAGCTTCATTTAATATGAATTTAATTATCTTCAGTCAAATTTACTGTAACATGTCAGTAGAACAATAGAATTAGGCATACATATAAGTACCCAGTAGGTTTTCAAAGTTTAAACCTAACTTTTTATTTCATCATAACTACTTGCTAAATTAAAATAATAAAAATGAATGCGTATAAATTATCTATTCGTGGATGCTACTTTTGGCTTCAATAACCCGAGTTTTTTTTTTTTTTTTTCAGAAATAATTTTTGTTATTTTCTTATAACGTTTCATATGAACTTCTTTTTTTTTTTTTTTTTTAAATCAAAAATATTTTAACATGTTTTCTTAGTAACCTGCACACCTAAGAAGGATACAAAGCAGAATATGCTTAGATACATTTGTAATGAATTTAGTATCTTTAGTAGTATGCTCTCTGTATTTCATTTGGTATGAATAGATATATGAGGTATGAATTGCATTTTATGATAGTATGGGAGCGGCGTGGTCTAGTAGGTAGACCGCTAGTCTACTGTGCTCTGGGTCCTGGGTTCGAATCCCGGCTGTGCGGAATATTATTTATTCTGTTATTTCAGCCCCCGGGCGATCCTGGGGTATGGAGACCCTCATGGGGCAGACCCAGCCTTTAAAAATTACGTACCCAAAATAGGGAAAAAAACCTGGCGGCTGACCGAGATCTCGGCCGAATCACCTCATTGCACGGCCGTTGGCCCAGAAACAGTACGAATTTCTACATGTACTGAGCCAAAACTCTTCATGGGTTGTAGTGGTAGGGTTTTTTTATTTTTTATGATAGTATATTTTTCTATTACTTCCAGCTATCATTTCTATATTTATTATAACATTATTATCATATATTATCATTTCGTTTTTGTTTTTTTCTCGAGTGTATATAGGTTATAGTTTTTTTGTTTTTTTTAGGGGGGGGGGATTTACTGTTTTATCATTTAAATTATTATGAAATCATTAGCATTATTAATGTTTGGATATTATCCTTATGATATGTTGACAGAATACGTAATGAGTGAGGTTCCTTAAAGTTATTGCCGGGATAACTTTATCGACCGAATACTTCCACTTCCCCCGGGTAGCAGTTACATAAACAATGTTACGTAAAAAGAGGGAGTGACCTAATTAACTTAAATCTATATTTATTTGTTTCTTCCTTTGTTTTTCCTCATCTAACTCTTCCCCCTTCCTCGTATTTTTTTTTTCTTGTAACTGCCATATTTTGTTATTCTTAAATTTTAGAAACATCATACTTTGGTATATTTATATATGAAAGTTAACACAGGGAGTGGTGAATAA
Organism: Piezodorus guildinii; assembly: GCA_023052935.1. Classification (NCBI taxonomy): domain Eukaryota; kingdom Metazoa; phylum Arthropoda; class Insecta; order Hemiptera; family Pentatomidae; genus Piezodorus; species Piezodorus guildinii. Next base: position 17,729,203 of record CM041293.1, on the reverse strand, counting down.
AGGTCTAGTTCATTGTCCTGGGTTCGAACCTCGGGGGTATGGAGAAACCTCTTGAGGCAAATCCATCCGTAATAAAGTAAGTACTCAAAATTGGGGTAAATACTTGGCGTATGAGCATGATGGATTTTTAGAAAAAATATTGATAAAAAACAAACAACATACGCTTTACTTACCCGTTTTTAAATCGATTAAAGACTTTAAAAATACAGTCAGAATAAAAATGAGTGAAACATTAAAAATAATTAAATTGAATTTTATGAAAACATCTGAAATAATCAGTTAAACTAACTTTTTTGGCTTTTTATCACTCTTTATTAAATTGAGAGCTTGTTAAAGATATAGTTTTCTAAAATCTTCTTTCAACGGTCTATATACGTCAAATATTACGGGTTTATGTAATGTTTATCAAAAACAAATTGCATTTATAAAAAATTATTTTTCAGTTTTCTTATTTATTTGTTTATCAAATTCGCTCAACTTGCCTTTTTAAGCTGTTAATTATCAATGGTAACTAGATAATATATTATTTTATATAATTTACAGAATTAATGTACTTTAGATGACATGTTATTACTGTTTTTATGTTCAAAAACAAAAATTGCACTAAAAAAATATTTTTTCAGTTTTTCTCTTTAGTTGGGAGTCGAATTTCAAATTTTTCATTGATGGTAACAAGGTAAATATAGTTATTTTTTTAGAATCAACAAAATTAAAGGTACTTTAGGTAAGAAATTTAAAATATCGGCATTTAAGGCCTTCAGACTATTTTAATCTGAATGAAACCAAACGTGATATTAAAGCCCGTCCAAACTCTATATCGATAAAGCAGTTTAATCAAAATCGTTTAGAGAAAACCTAAATAGGTGCAAAATGCATGGTGTAAAGTAGCTCTTCTCGTATAGCTGATTTTGTTAATAAAATTGCTGTAACGTCTCGGACGTATGTTGTCTTAAATATGAAATTTCAGTTTCATAGGTTTCTCGTTTTCGCCCAGGAGTTTCCATACACACAGCCTTTGCGGACTGGTTATTTTTACTCAAGGGGCCCTAAAAGTGTATTTCCGTTGAAAATGGAATTCAAAAATTTTACGATCGCAATACTTTCCCTTACTATTATATTTCATATATTGGTATAAAAGTAAAAAATATCTTAACATACATAATTCATTATGGACTAGATTTAAACTAAAATAGATACAATTTTAACTTATACATGTCAAGTAACTAGACTTTTCTGTACCATTGTTATTGATTTTTAATTAGTATATATAACATTTATTTTAATAATAATAAATAATTATTTGTTATTGTATTGTAGTGAGATAAAGAAGGCCCCCGAAACGTTGACTCTTCAGTGTTGCTTATGTAATAATAAACTTATAAGGGAGATAAAAGAATTAACTATTTATAAAAAATTATCTCCAATGTTCTAAAAGTTATTTGTAGTAGTGAGTTATGTGAAAGGCATGTGTTGCGCGCACTGAATTTTATTTTTCAAGTGTAAAATTCAGTTCTGGAAAAAGTTCTTCTTTTTCTTTTTTTATTTGTATGGTCGTTATTATTCTTTATAAACTAAATAGTTAAATCTAGTTGTATTAGTTTTTCGGATTCGTCGGTGCCAATATCTGCCATTCAGAAAATCGATTCAGTTCCTTTTTTCCGGATGTGTTCAAACATTTTTCGAATTGAGACTATCTTTGAAGGAGAAGTCATTGAAGACTACTTCCGGTGACCAGATAGCATGTTATATATCCGAATACTCCCCGTTCGGATTTAGCTCACATGTTTACAGCTCTCGGTTGTTATTAGTGCCTACAGGGTGCTATATATACACCAGCGCCCCCTCCATTCCTATCACTATAAATAGATCTAGTTTACTCTTCCTAAGATCTATGCATAGTGCATACTGCCTTGTATCGATTTTAGATATCACCGAAGAAGCTCCTGCTTACAAAGAGCTACAAATGAGGAGTCTACGTAGGACATTATGTGAATCTATAAACTGCGTACGATCAGTGTTGCCGATAACTCAATAGCAAAAAACACGTCAACGCATGTAGCACGTTTTGGGTATTTTTAAATTAAACATTGTTATTACGAGTTATTACAATATTTTTTTTTTAATTAATGACTATACTAACTTTCAAATATATAGGCAAAATTAGTAAAAACGCTTAAATTAAGGTGATGAACTGTTGATTATTAAAATTACTTTGGAAAGGAAAAAGTTTTATTTATTTGTCAATTCTGTCCAAATAAATCAGGTTGCTTACATAACACAGCATACTATATCAATCCCTTGGACATATTTCACATACTTTTCAATTTTTTTCTGTTATTATTTTTTTTTTTTTTTTGTTCTATTCTAAAACAAATTTCTAATAATTAAAATTTTACAATTAAAAAATACCCATCCCCCCCTCAAAATTTGAGGACACATTTCAAGATACTTAAAACCTCGGAGAAAATGCGTTTCTTCTAATAAATAAATAACATAAACCTGCTTTAAAAAATGAATTAGTGCTGTTTCAGAGATAATTATTTTTCAACAAAATGAACAAAATCATTTAAATCGGTCCTGAACCAGCAGAGATAAAGCGTTTTGAAATTAGCAGTAGTGATATGCCAATTTCTTTTGAATTATTTATTGCTTTTCATATTACTCAATTGCCTATCAACAGATACATAAACATTTATACCCTACTATTGTTATTTGGAAATAATTAACGATTGTGAAATAACAGCTTTTTTAAACACCTCAGCGACTACGTGTCATAAAATTATAAAGTGAATTATAAAACGCGATTTTAGACTTTATCATTTCTAAAGATAGAAAACTCTACTCCGATACAACAGAAAAGTTGCCACAAAGTCAGAAAAAATATATCGATTGTAGTAGACGTTATTTTGATTAAATAAAACAGTTTTGAATCTTTCTTTTTCAACCAAGATCCTTCATCATTTACCGGAAAAAGCAATAGCATCTTCGTATGAAAACCATAATGTCTTATTACTTTCACTTACCTATATATGAAATATATAATAAGGGAAAGTATTGCGATTGTGAGAAATTTTCGAATTCCAGTTCTCAACGGAAATACACGTTTTAGGTTCTCCTGAGTCTAAATGAACAAGTCCCGCAAAATGGTCTGTGTGTGGGTGTGTGTTTCTAACTCGCGCGCGTAAACGAAAAGTCCTATGAAACTAAAATTTAATATTTAAGACAAATATACGCCCGAAATGTTACAAAAACTTTTTCATTAAAATCAGATAACCACAAGAACCACTTTATACCATGCATTTTGCACCTTTTTACAATTTTCTTAAAAACGGCTCCGACGATTTAGGTTAAACTCGCTATGTCGATGTAAAATTGAACGGATTTAATATCATGTAGGTTTAATTCAGATTGAAATAGTCTGTCTGGCTTAAATGCCGATATTACAAATTTGAAATTGACCATATCATCTGCTTATCATTGCTAAAAAACAGGTAAATATATAGGTTGAACGAATTCGATATCCAACTATACAAGAAAACTGAACAAATATTTTTTTAATGAAATTTTTTGTTTTTGGTCTCAAGAACTAAATTATGAATGTGCAATATACCGTTGGAATGCTAATGATTTTATGAAAAAATATTATCTTATACATCCAATTGTAAAATTTAACGGAGAGTGATGAAAAGCCTATAAAACAAACTGATTATTATAGATAATAATATAACAGATTCTATAATAAAACATATGTTTCGATTTATTTACAATTTAAATACTTCTTTAACAATTTATTTTCGTTTATTTTGTTTAAAAATTCCTGAATTGATATAAATAATGGAAGTAGGTGAAAGTCGTGTGTTGCGCGCACCAAATATTTTATATTTTTCTCATTGTTAAGTGTTTTTTAATGTATATTTAGGGCTTTTGGTCTTTACTACTACCATACACTCCTCCCGCAGCGCATTAACCCACCGATGACGTACAGGAGTACCCTCGCTCCGCCACGCTAGAGTTCTATTATTACAGATCGTGTCAATCGAGATGACAAGGACCTCCGCTGACAGCTTGGCCACGTTCCAACATTGCCGATATTTAATTCGGTGGCTGTGCGAAGGGGGCGCCAAGACTCGACGATAATTATCGCATCCTGCCTCCTAAATAGCTCCTTGTTCCTACCCCTCCTGCTCATCGCCACAACTGTTCACTCTTTGCTAATTGACGTCCATTCGCGGTGTTCGGTTTTAGCACCTTAATGGATATTGTGCCTTCCGGTTCCTGGGGTGAAACTGAACGGTTACGTCACTATTATTATAACCTATTTATAGGGAATAGTCATAGAAGTTAATATGCGCTGAACCGATCGGCAGGCGCCTAAGAAGTAGAACGAGTAGGATTGTGAACTGTATATTTTTTATTTTATAGAATCTCCCTACAGACCAAATCCTATTCCATTTTCTCGGAATGGAATTTCCCATCTTTAAATTAATTCTTTATTATCCTGGGACATGTCCCTTTAGAATAAAATATAAAAGATGTGCAAAATGGACTTTGGAGTCTGAAAGTAAATTAAAGACATATTTAAATGAGAAGAAAACAACGACAAAATAAAAACTTATTTACAATTCTATTGAGCCTGGATATTCATCAAGGGTTAAATATGCGGGATTTAAAGGTAGAAAGAGAGTTGGAGTGATGGAGGAGGGATAGAATTCCATAGGATTGAGGATCGAATAAGAAAGGATCTGTCGAAATGTACAGTTCGGTGGGCCGTACTGTATAAATTTTATGGCCTGTAGCGTGTACAAGGGGTATTTGAACTGTAGGAAGTCAGAAATGTATGATGGACGGCGGGATTGGATAACTTGGTAAAGGAATGACGCAAGGAAATACTTGCGACGATTGAAAGGATAAAGCCACTTCAACTCGCCATAAAATTGGGATACAAATGCGTACGTACGGATCCCGAAGATGAATCAGACAAAGCAATTAATTAAGCGTTTTATTTTTACCTCGAGGTCCCCAGAAACACCATTTTATACCGTACAGTAATAGCCGAATTGGGGAAATATTAGAGAGGTAACGAGGAGTTTTCAAGTTTCATACGGGAATAGGTGATGAAGGGAATACAGTCGCTTTAAGGTTGAAATGGTACGGCGGAAGATTTCGGAAATATGATATTTGAAGGATAGAGTTTGGTCGAAGGTTACTCCCAGATTCCTGACAGTCGGGTGGAACTTTATAGCATTACTATTTAGAAACAGAGTGGGGATGTGAGGAACAGTTTTCAGGAGGTGATGGGATCCTATTACAATTGATCCTATCTTTAGCATTGATTAACAACAAAAACGCGTTTTCTAATTTCACTTCTCTATTAAATTTTGTGTAACCTGTATAAAACAATGGTAATCCGTATGCGAGAGGTTCGGGGAGTAGAGCTTATGTAGCTGAGTTTCATATCCATTCTACAATTTGTTTTGTGACTTCACGCGTGAGACATGTGGTCGGACTTGTTATTCCACAAAATGGGACCTTTCCGTTTCGAATATTACCAATTTCTGAAGCTATGCATTAATGTTGGGATAATGCTCGGAATCTGGTCCTCACTGAGCCCAACAACGTTACACGCCCATTTCAGTCTCCGCGATGCTATCAACTCAATTCTATTCACAGGGTACAAGCTCCGCAATTCCGTGTTGTGCAACCTTCTATACTCCCCAGTGGCCTCATCTCTCTTCGTACCAAATATTTTACGCAGTGCCTTATTTTCGAAAACCTTAAGACGTTGTTCACCGTTCAAAGTAAGCGGTCACGTTTCACATCATATCAAGAATCGTCGGAAGAATAATAGTTATATGAATTCTTACCTTTAAGTTTTTAGAAAGAAGCCGCGAGCTAAGTAATTTCGCGACTGAATAATAACACGAATTTCTTGCCTTTAGCCGGGACTTTATTTTTCCTTGTATTTCATTTTTGTTATCATTGAACCTAAATACTTAAATTTCTCTACGTGTTCAAAAGTATGACCTGATACATCAATATCACCAAGATCGACACCGTTTCTGCTACTAATCATATATTGCGTCTTATCGGTATTTAATTCGAGTCCTATTTCTTTACCAGTTTTTATTAACACACTTGTATTTAGTTGTATGGTTTCCGTGTCTTTACCTAGCAGTACCGGATCATCGGCATACCCCAAAACCGGAATCTTGTCACCTATATTTAAGCCTTTATCGGTACACGTCACTTTTTCTATAACGTATTCTAAAGTTATATTAAATAAGACAGGTGAAAGGGAGTCTCCCTGTTTCAAACCAGATCGCACCTCAAATCTCTCGGAGTAATTATGACCGATTCTAACTTTATGAAATGTTTCCGACAAACACATCTTTACTAGGATTGCAAGGATTGGATGCGAGAGAGGAATTCGATGGTTTAGTGGAGCCCCACAGCTCTATGTCATAAGTCCAGATAGGTCTAAAATAGGTCTAATAATGGTTGTGTAAATGAGTTTTTTGAAGTATAGAGAGAGTTTTGATCGTTTGTCAAGTAAGTGTTTTAATAGTCGATATCTACGAGCAGTTTCTCGTCGTTTAAGTCTTGTATGAGGATTCCATGTAAGACGTTTGTCAAGATGAAGTCCAAGATATCGTATTTGTTCTACAGTGATGAGTGGGGTGATAAAGATTTAAAAAAAAAATATCTGATACACAAAGTTGTAAAAGGTAATATAAAGTGACGAGTAGGGAATACACTTATTACTGATTAACAATGTAATATTATTTAATATAAATCATATGTTACCAACTAGTGAAAAAAATGTTTTATTAAAATCAACTTAAAATATTTTTTAAATTGAAATATATTTAATAGCTTTTAACTATCGAGGTAAGTGAAAGTCATGTGTTGTGTGCACCAAACTTTTTTTTTTTTTTATTATTCCACATTGGAATAGGGTAACATTGACACCAAATTTTTATTTTTCTAACTTTACTAAAACCAGAGAAATTAAAATGTGTTTTTCGCGCGCAAACTTTCCGATTTTCTTAAGCGACTCCTGGGGAGCGTTGGCCTCTAACAATTTGCATACAGTATGGTTTGATGGTCTAGTTTTACTTCAAAAATGTTTCAGAAAAATCGATAAGACACTTTAGGGATCCTTTCCTTGTAAGATGCCGAGTGAGCGCACAGGTGCTAGAGCTCCTGAGACAGATATAACCTTTCCCGCTGACAGACGCGACCAGAAATAATGGACATTAGGAAAGGTGCGGATATAGATACAGAAGGAGCGGTAAGCCCGGTGACCACATCGCATCCTCTCTGCCAGCACCAGTCGGCCTTTTTCCTGCATCACTCCTATATTTGTGCCTAGTGAGGTCTTAGGGTGGGGTGTCTTCCAGATCTATAATGAGGATGTCGTCATGGGGTAGGCGATGGCTTATTGTGGCCCATGACTTCAGTATAGACTCCCTAATTTTAGTTAATTAGCTTCACCTTATTCTTTCACATTTATTCTGAAAACTCTGAACATTTATTCTGAAACTGAGTTTCGTTCAGGTTAAAATTTACGTGGATATGTCTCTTGGCCGGAGTGTTAGGTCTTTTTCACATTCATTTTGACACGTTCTTGCTCGAAAGGTGTTAAGATCGGATCCAAAATTTTAACGATAGCGTCCCGAGTAGAAATTTAGTCTGTAACAAAACACTGTAGTGATGGTTGGTAGTCGTTGAAAGATGGAGAATAAATATATATATATATATATATATATATATATATATATATATATATATATATATATATATATATATATATATATATATGTAATGAGATAAATTATTGCGGTTTTGAAAATTTTCGAATTCCTGTTTTCAGCGGATATGCACGTTTTAGGGTATCGTTAATCCAAATAACCAAAAGGTCTGTGCAAATGTACTTCTGTGGTAAGTATATTACGAAAAACAAAAAGGCGTACGAAAACTGTGACCTATAAGCTCTTATGGCCTATTTGTACAGCTGGTGTTTTAGGGGGTTTAACCGGTAACGAATCTGCGGAACGACCGTGAGTTATAGAGATTCTAGCAAGCAGCTACCGCTTAAACCGCCCAAAACGCCTGCTCTATAAACAGGCCCTTAGTTAGAAGCCGCGAGCTAGGTTTTTTCGCAAGTGAATAATAACTGGCATTTCCCGGCTTTAAATGCGACTTTATTTCCTCCTGGATTTTGTTTTTTGTTGTTATCATTGGACTCAAGTTCTTAAGTGTTCTGATATATCAGTATCTCCAAGCTCTTCACCATTTCTTCTTATCCGTATTTATTTCAAGCTCTGTCAGTTTATCGGTTTTTATTTACGTACTTGTATCAAGTAGTATAGTTTCCGTGTCTTGCATTGGTGTACCGAACATCAGCGTATACCAGAACCGGAATTTTATCACATAGATTTGAACCTTTCTTGGTGCACTTCACCTTTTCTAAGACATGATGCCAAATTAAATTAAACAGGTGAAAAGGGTTCATCTTGTTTCATATCCGATAGTATCTCAAACTTCCCGCAGTATTATTTGTTTTAAGAATAAAAAAAAAACTGCACTCCTTAGAGACGACTGAAACTACAAGGAGGGTTGGCACTGCCAGACATATTCTTAATCAAATTCGTTTTTTCGTCCTACACCAGTGCTCTATTTGAAGATCTTATGTTTCAAGGGCACGAGATCTCAAGGTCCCAGAAAACTTTGACGGTTCAGTCATCGCTCCGGGCGTAACAATTAACACAAACATTAACGTGTTCCCTCGTCAAATATTATTTTCAATAAAAATAAACCAAATAAAAATAAACGATAGCCTACCACGCCTAGGATTGTGAGTTCCAAAAACACTCCCTAGAGGACTTTTTCGAGCATGTATAATTTATGTCTTCCACTGTAACATTGTACAATTAGCCATAGTATCATAAAGCGACGTTAAATGAATAAACAAACAAGAATTTAAAAAAAAAAAATTCAGTTTTATACAACTTATCGTCTTCAGGCTGCCAGGTGGTTGCACGGATGATTCATTTGCATGTATGTGTGTGTATATATATATATATATATATATATATATATATATATATATATATATATATGTATATATATATATATATATATACACATTTATATATATGGCAAGTTAATTTATAGTTAAAGAATCATTAAAATGGTTAGTAAATAGCAACATAGCGTTTTGATCTTAGCAGTGGTAATTGGACATTTCCCATGGATCTAAATTTACTGTGCTACTGGTTCCTCTTTCTTAAGCCGTTTCATTAATTAATCACAATACATATATGTTAATGATCGACACATGTATATACATTTTTTACTTTAATATAATTGTTTTCATTACATTTTTTTGCTCTATAAAACATGGAAAAAATCAGGGCGAGGCGTCGCGTCGGCAGTTTGAATTTTAAATATATTTAACTAATGGCTATACAACTTTTTTGGCGTCATGGATATATTGTTATCATATTCATATTCGAACAACAAAAAACAATTAAATTAAAATATATCAACAATTAAATTATGTTGAAAAGTAAAATTTAGAAACATTGCCCTTTTCAACTTGATTCAATTGTGGTATGTAAATAAGTGTTAATTGGATATCCATTTATTTTTAATTTTAATGTCAAATAATTATTTAATGTATATTATCCAAAATCTGTTTTTCTCTGCTAGGATCATGAATATTAATACAGTTAAGTTTGAACAATCGCTAAAGTTGTTTAAAACCTAATCAAATAAATATATGTCCAATATATTTTTTTTTTCATCAAGTAATGTTTTTAATATTCAATTTAAATCTATACTTTATCTTTGCATTTGATTTATGTTAAGCGTATTAACGAAGATAGCACAAAACTGAAACTACTTATATAGTACAGAGCCAGAGGCAGGTTTTAAAGACATCGAAACTAGCTCATTTTTATCATATATTTGTCTGATTTTAAATTTTTAAATCTAAATTCTAAATCTACGTCTTGTAAAATATTGCTGCTTAAAGTGTAGCGAAATCAGTTCCATACGGTAAAATTCGAAGTAAACTTTATTTTTTTAAACTCAACTTTAAGGTAGGTTATTTCAATAAAATTCATATATGTATTTTATTTAGGATGTGCCATAGAGCTTCGAAACTCGGATTTGGGATATGTTAAAAAGATGTATAAGGTAACATAAGAGGCATTTAAAAAAGCTATTATAATAAGTAATATAACTAATATTAAGAACTTGAATCCTTCAATGTTTAAAGTATCAATGTAATACATTTGTTATGATTATTTTAATAAATATATAAAATACAATGGTTATCTAACTATATTTCCCAACAATTTACATAGTTACTTCTGAACTGTTATTAAATGTTCTCTTTAGGTTAGATCTCACCTGCTTAAGCAATTGTAGACTCAACTAAAATGGGGACTTTATCTTGCCTCAGGTGTCACTGGGGGTGATTGAAATACCGCAAGCGGGGTCCTTTTCCAACAAAACTTCCTGAATCGATTTCAACTTTTGATTTTACGACATGCTATAACTTTATTTAAATATGATATCTTATAGCGTCAATCTGCTACATCAGGTAGTATAAAAAGTCTTATTGTTGCTATACATATCTAATATATATGTTAGATTATTTATAATTAAAAATAAGCTAACAGAACAATTAATTCAATTCATTAAGCCTTCTACCCATTGTCACGCGTTCGAAACCCTAGATGGCCCTAAATTTTTCAATGGGAATAAAAATCCTTATTATGCCGTCCTTCGGAGGAACTTAAAAGGTGGTCCCGAGCCTGTGCGATGTCAGACTCTTTTAATGATCCTATTCCTAATTAAACCTGCATATGCAAAATTTAGGACTCCCACTGTAGCGTCGTCCGATTAGCCTCGGTAGTATAAGCGGTGTTAAATAAATAAACAAACAATGTTCTTTGATTGATTTTAACAATCCATGTAAGTGAGTGAATGTTGTGTGTTGCGCTAACCAGATTTTTTTTAAATCTTTCCGAATTAATTTTATTAAAAACAAAGAGACATAGACATTTAGGTTTGAAGTATCTATAATATGTCATCTATAATATATTTAACTATAAGTGATTTTTTTTTTATTTTATTAAAACAGCGATATTATAAAAATAGTTACTTAATTTTTGATGTTATTGACGATACTGGTTCAAAGTTGAGATGTTAATATGTTGTGTATCAGGTATCAGTTACTTCTTCATTAGACTTCCCTAACAGTTAGTGTGTTGAGCTTCCCGCCTAGAGGATGCTAGGGTCATCTAGATATTGTGTAACGAGAGTGAGCTAGGAGGGTCGTAAAAAAAAAGTATCTATTAATACATATCCATAATACAGGGTAGGGTAGAGAGGAGGGAGGGGAGAGAGGAGCTGCTTCTGATTGGCCTCTATTCCTGACTGACCTTGATTCTCATTGGTCGGAGAGAGTGAATCAATAACGCTTCAAGATCAAGGGCTCCCCCCAACGGTAAACAACTCCCTCCTCTTGCAATACACGGCCGTTCGCTCGGGCAATGATCTCGCCAGGGCATGGGGCATGGTGTGGAGGCCATGGGCTTGTTTATGTTGGGAGAGAGGTTTGCATGAGGGTAGAGGCTAGAGGGTACGCTTGGAGGGTATTATGGTATGTTTTATTGATGCATGCAATTACAAACGTTTGTTGACGCACACTGCTCTAATGCTTACACATATCTATAATACAAAATATATATAGTTCTTATATCACACCCCGGTTTTCTCCACAATTTTTGGTTTAGGCCATTTTGCAAAGGTGAGGTCGTTTACCCCATTTCATAATATGGTAGGCCTCAAAAGCTGAGTGACCCGAGTTAATAGGGTAGGCTCGAATCACCTAGACACGGTATTCTTCTCATACATATACACGAAGCAGTACATGAAAAACGGCAAAAATTCGATTCCCTATTTCGTATAAAATCCAAAACCGGAAGCACATTATTCATCAGAAACTCTTAACCTTCGACATAGAATATTAAAAGAGCATTTAGAATTTAAAGAACGCAAAAATATGAGGAAAATCCTTGGCCCCAAAATCAAGAATAATGTAAATTATCCGAAACCAAACCAGGAAATAGAAAAAAATGGACGGAAAGAAATTGTCAATTAAGATTTTTACTCTCTTGAAAAGTAATGCCTCTAGATCAAACTGATACAGAGAAACAGAGGACAGCCTCAAGGACTGAGGATCTCCAAATTCACAAGTTCGTGATTTGATCAGAAAAGTTACGAAATCTCAGTCAAACGGAGAACTACCGGAAAATTAAATGGAGTTTCGATAGAAAAATATTTTTCATTAAATAATCTATTATATTATTATCTACTAGAATCACTTGGAATTAGTTTTCTCCGTTTGTCATTACGTTTTAATGCTATGTATATCAATTAATATTTTTTCTAGAATCATTACTTTTCCAACAGTATGTAATATATCTGGATTATGTTAAAATCTTATATTAAAAAAAAAAACTAAAATATGTTTGCTCTTTTCTCCTTTAGTTGGCAATGCTAAAAAGATGATTTAATCTATAAAATTAGATGTACCTTATAGAAGGAGAAAACTCAAAAATTCTATATTTAAGCCGTTTAAGCCCTAGGAAGTTTAATAAAAATCTTTAGAGCCGTTGTTGAGAAAATCTTAAAAGGCTGCAAAATGCTAAGTATGAAGTATCTGTACTGGTATGCCGATTCGTTCGTGCACGAGCAAAAAAAGCAGAACCCTTTGAGAGACTACTGGGTGAAAAATAAAATAAATAAGTGTTGATTCCGCGTGTTGCTAAGTGACCCATTCGCTAAGAAGGAGAATATATAAATATATATATATATATATATATATATATATATATATATATATATATATACAGACAACAAGAACATAATTACTATTTACAGTTATGGATGAATATGAAGACAACGAGAGAGAGAGAGAGAGAGAGAGAGAGAGAGAGAGAGAGAGAGAGAGAGAGAGAGAGAGAGAGAGAGAGAGAGAGAGAGAGAGAGAGAGAAAGGGAGGAGGGAGGGAGGAGAGAGGGAGGGAGGGAGGGAGGGAGGGGAGAGGGGAGAGGGAGAGAGGGAGAGAGAGAGAGAGAGAGAGAGAGAGAGGAGAGAGAGAGAGGGAGAGGGGGGAGAGGGAGAGAGAGAGAGAGAGAGAGAGAGAGAGAGAGAGAGAGCGAGAGAGAGAGAGAGAGAGAGAGAGAGAGAGAGAGAGTGTCAGCCAAATGGTGGCAACTCACAAAAAATAGGCGTAAGGAGTGATGTACCTACCCTGTTAAATCACATCGTGAATCGTGAGTATATTCTCCCAAAAGATTGTACCACGAGGCCAAGGGCCTACACGGCCTGTCGCGCCAGAGAAAAAAAAAAAAAAAAAACAGTGTGATATTGTCAAATAAATGCATATATCCATCTTTCTTATATCAAAATAGTTCTTAAAAATTTACAAATCCAGCATAACCTTAATATACCGGTGGTATGAAATTCTCAGCGATTCAAGGATTATAGTTCTCCGTCGTGTTCTGCAACTGATTCCTTTCAAGACTAATAATAATAATAGGCCTACCAAACCTATATATTTATACGTGTGTATATATAATATATATATTTATTTATTTATTTATATGTTGAGAGAGAGAGTGAGAGATAATTATATATCATATATATCCCAATTTAATTAAAGACGATTGGCTAGTTATTGTTGTTTTTTTTTTTAATTTAAAAGTGTTATTCAGCTGACATCCCAACCAATCCTAACACTTTCTACTAACTACGTATACTGAAGACACTTGTGTGTTATCAGTCAATAACGATCCAACTATTGCCTCTCAAACCCTACAATCCCACATCAGAGACCTTCAGGTATGGTGTCAGAATTGGAGAATTAAAATAAATTCAGAAAAATCCCACCAAATAACCTTTACCCTCCGTCGTAAACCAATGACCTCCTGCCTTACAGTATCCTTTAATAATATCCCACTTGTCCCGGTCCAACAGATCCGCTATCTAGGTCTCCTGCTTGACAAACGTCTCATATGGAATCCGTAAACTAGACTGAAACGACAAGAAACTGCTCGCCGCTTTCGATTACTTCAACACTTACTTGACAAACGCTCTAAACTTCCACTTAACTACAAAAGACTCCTCTACATGACTATCATTAGGCCTATATGGACTTACGGAGTTGAGCTTTGGGGCTCTACTAAAACTTCAAATTCTTCCCGGATCCAATCCTTACAATCCAAAATCCTTCGTAAAATCCTCAACGCTCCTTACTTTGTCACAAATAAACTCATCCATAAAGACCTAAATACTCCATTTGTTGCTGATCTAGTCCGAACCAGATATCACTCCTTCCATAAAAAACTCCTCTCCCACTCTAACCCACTAGTTTCAATCATTGCTTCATCTTCGATTCCTGACAATCCTCCGAAGCATCTGAAAAAAAGATGGCCTCGAGATCTTCTAATTTAGAAACTGCCATTGGGTAGTTCTTCTTCAAGTCTGATTCACGCCATTTATCTTTTGTTATTTACACATTTACTTGTTGTACAGTTGTAAATTTCAATAAATAATGTTTAAAAAAAATAGTGTTATTATATTTATTTTATAATGTTTTTTATAAATATATCTTATCTTTTTCTGTTTCAGGTATGTTCGATATACTTTTATCTAGAAAACGCAGGTAATGTTAGAAATCCTTTACTTAATTTAGGAAGAATGCTCCATGTGATGGCAATGAAAACCTTATCAAAATTCTTCTTGTTGTTTAGAAGGAGATCGCGGAAAGCATAATCGCGTTATTATTTTATATTGAGAGAGATCTATAGAGATAATACAATTTTGTTTTAGCAATTTATATTCAAGTCAGAAAAAAAAACGCTCTATAATTTGAATTTTTGTGTTTATTCCTTAAATAAAATGGAAATAAAGCATGTCCCTCCCAAAAGTATGCTAAAACTTTTGATATGCCCGTTGTGAATATGAAAGTCGATCTAAGTGTAGGGACATGACTATTGTCCTGTGGGAGGGACCTGCACTTAGCGTAAATATCATGTTTCTTAGCCTAGAAACTAAAAACTTTATAAAAATAACATAACGAAAATAATTAAATAAAATATATACTAAAAAAAGAACAAACATTATGTTTCTTTGGTTGATAAAGTTATAACACAAAAGATTTACTTCGCATATTATTCTGCATGTTAATAAATCTTCATTGAAAAAAATATAGATATTATATATAACACACACATACGTAAAATACAATATAAAGTAATTTTATTCTGAGACTTAGTCCCTTAAGAATAACGTAAGAATTACAAATGAAGATAACATATCTGGCTGAAATACATTAGATATGCTTAATTATTTACGGAATTAATTATTTACATTACATTAATTATTATGGTTAAAGAGAGAGAAAGAGAAATCAAAGGCTTTAGGGCTGTGGTCTGTATATTCATACATACGTACACGTTTGTCTAAATCAAATTAAAGAGAATATATATACTTACTTAGTACTTATATATATATATATATATATATATATATATATATATATATATATATATATATATATAATATATATTATTCGTTTTATAAAACAGTTTTTGAAAATTTGTTTCTTGCCAAACGTTTACGAACTTACACATTGATACTGATCCAGTGTTGTTTTTTAATTAATTTCGCGTCTCTTTATGCTGCTGTTGACAATCGGACGATGCTACAGTGGGAGTCCTAAATTTCGCACATTCAGCTTTAATTATATTGTGGATCTTTAACGTGTGCCTGAAATCGCACAGGCTCCGATCCACTATTTTACGTCACCTACAAAGGCGGCTTAACCCGGGATTTTATACTACTACTAATAATATGGTAAGCTAGGCCGAAGGTTCTATGCCGAACCATCCCTAACCAAATTTTACCTATACACATTCGTCCAATGACCACTACAAAAGATGTTTTACTAGAATCCTGGGTACATCTGCCGTGTTTGAACCCGCGATCTTCGGCATAAACGGTTATCGTGCTAGACCCTACACTAGAGGTGACCCCTGGTTTATAGTGCTTAATTAAGCCTTATTTTCTGATTGAGCTTAATTTTTATTTTCACTTACTATATATATTAAGGGAAAGTATTGCGATCGTGAAAATTTTCGTTTTAGGGTCCCCTGAGTCCAAGTAACCAAGTCCCGCAAAAAGGTCTGTGTGTGTGTGTGTGTGTTAACTTTCGGGCGGAAACGGTAAGTCCTATGAAAATGAAATTTCATATTTAAGACAAATATGCGCCCGAGACGTTTCAAAACCTTTTTCATATTTTGTAAAAATAAATAAATTATCTTGTTACCGCCGATGAAAAACACATAAATATATAAGTTGAACGAATTCACTATCTTTAATAATAACAATTTTTATTGAGAAAATTTTACAATCTGTCCCAATTTGGACATTAATAGTATTGCTGAATGATATCAAACATACTACATTCATACAATATTTACACAACATAAAATTACAATAAAATATATACACAATAATGAATCAATACAAAAGTCAATAATTCACTTATACCTATATACACATACACACACTCATACATACATCACATTGAGTGGAGAATCTAGCCAGTGCTAGAACTCCAATATATTTACAAAAGGTCGCGGGGCCACTGCCGTTTCAACCTTCTAGGTGGGTTGTATGGATGAGTGGAGCTGGATAGGGATTGAGCTAAAGGATTAGGATGATGAATGAGGTTCTGGTGGAATTTGGAAAATTTGGATGCAATTAGGTCTGAAATAAATGGAACATTAAGGTCGTGGTGCAAGGTATAATTGGAGACATAATAAGGAGCATTTACTATTGTACGGAGGACTTTGGATTGAAAGGATTGAATGCGTTTGATGTTAGAACGTTTAGCTGTCCCCCACAGTTCAAGTCCGTAGGTCCAGATGGGCTTCAGTATTGTCTTGTAGATTAATAATTTGTTTTCAACTGTAAGTTCAGATTTTCTGTTGAGTAGTCGGTATAACTGTCCGAATCGTCGGTTGAGTTCTTGTCTTTTAAGTCTTGTATGTGGGTTCCAAGTCAATCTTTTGTCTAACAGTAAGCCAAGATACCGGACTGTATCTGAGAGAGGAATCGGTAATGAGTTGAAATAAACTGGCGGACAGGATTTTCGTCTAAGAGTAAAGGTTACGTGTTTACATTTGGCTTCGTTCACCTTTACACGCCAGTTATTACACCAGTGTTCGATAAGGAAAAGGTGTCTCTGAAGGTTTAAGGATGCTGTTTCAGGATTGGAACTGGATGATAGGATGGCGGTGTCGTCTGCAAAAGTTGCCAGAAAGGTATCAGGATGTGTAGGAATATCAGCAGTGTAAAGGATGTAGAGGATGGGTCCCAAGACGCTGCCTTGAGGAACACCGGCCTCAACGGGATAAAGGTTAGAAAATTCTTCACCACAGCGAACTCGGAAGGAACGGTTCGAGAGATAGGATCGGAGAATGAGGTATAGGGACTGGGGTAAATGGGTTTTCAGCTTGAAGAGTAATCCAGTGTGCCATACCCGGTCAAAAGCTTGCGCAATGTCCAGAAACGCACCAGAACAATACTCTTTGCATTCAAGAGCTGAGGAAATATGGTCTACAACTCGGAGCCCCTGTTGAACTGTGGAATGCTGAGGACGGAATCCAAACTGATGGGAAGGAAGATTTTGAGAATCTAATATGGGTAGGATACGTTTTTGAAGAAGCCTTTCGAAGATTTTTGAGAGGATGGGGAGTAGACTAATAGGCCTGTAGGATGAAGTGTTGTTGGAAGGTTTACCTGGTTTTAAAAAAAGGATGATGGTGGAATGTTTCCATAACAGAGGAAAATAGGTGGTGCGGAGGATGCAGTTATAAATATAAGTAAGGAATATAATAGCTTTCTGCGGAAGTTGTCGGAGGATCTGGGGAGTAAGGAGATCGTGTCCAGGAGATTTACGGAGAGTCAGTTTTTGGAGAAGATATTTGACCTCAGAGGGATTAATAGCTTTAGGAGGTAGGGAAAGTGGAATCGGTGACATAAGAAAGTCTTGCACTTTTGCGGTGTGATTGATGTGGGATTCCGGGTGAGGAGTGAATACTTTGGAGAGGTGTGTGGCGAATTCCTCGGCTTTATCTTCATCAGACGCAGCCCAGGAGTCATCACCACGTCGGAGAGGATGGGAAACATGATGGTATTTTAGGATCTTTTTCGTGACATTCCACAGGGAATTATCACGAGCTGATAGAGAGGAGAGGTAGGAATTAAAGGACTGGGAACGGAAGTTCGCCAACTCCCTCTTCAATTGTCTACAATAGAAGTTATAGGAGCGGCGATCTGTTGGGTGTCGGGTGCGCTGCCATAATGATCTTGCTCGGCGTTTGGTGTGGATAAGGTCTATAATAGGTTGTGGAAAATGATTTTGGTCTGGATTTATATTGGAGTGTTTAGGAGAGGAAGCAGTCCAGACAGCTTGTTGGATGGCGGTGGTAAAGGAATAGACGGAATTATCTAGGTCATCTTGGGTTTTGAGGGTTACTCTGAGGTCAATATTATCGGTCAGGATTTGGCGGAAAAGGTTCCAGTTGACAGGGCCTCGGATGAATGATGGTGGAATGGGTTTTGGAATTGGAGCGAGAGATACTTTTAGGATCAGTGGACTATGGTCTGAGGATAGTTCATCAAGGCGAGTTAAAGACAAGTTGAGAGAGCCTAATCCGCTGTGGATAAAGAAGTCGAGGATGTCAGGATTGCGGTTAGGATCGGTTGGCCAGTAGGTAGGGGAGTCAGGAGGCAGGATATTAAAATTTTGGGAGTTGAGTGCAGACAGCAAATTTCGTCCCCGAGAATTCGTGGTTCTGGAACCCCACTGCTGATGCTTGGCGTTTAAGTCTGCACCCAGAATGAAACGATTTCCTAAGGAATCCAGGAAGGATACAAATTCAGAATTGGAAATGGAATGTTTAGGAGGGCAATATGCAGATGTGAGGGTTACCGGAAAGGAAAAAGTCTTGATTACTATGGATGTGGCTTGTAGGAAATCATAGGTGGGAAGTGGGAGTAAATGATGAGAGAGGGATTGGTGGACAATGATAGCAGAACCGGCATGGGCTTTACCGTCTGGGTGGTCAGTACGGTATGTCATGTATTGCGGTATTTTGAAGTACTGTTTAGTCGTTAGTCTTGTTTCAGTTATAAGTGCAACATCGATTGTTTTGTCTTGCAACAACGCTGTCAGTTCGTCAGTATGATTTCTAACACCATTCGCATTCCAAAGGAGAATGGATAAGGAGTTAGGTGAAGTCATTTAAGGATTTTTCAAGGCAGGGATTAGATTCGATACTAGATTTGTAAGGAGTGATATAAGCGGCATAACAAGAGATTTGATTTCGGAGATGAACGATGTCATTAGACTGGTAAGATCTGTGACGTTTGATGGTGGAGGGATA
Organism: Piezodorus guildinii; assembly: GCA_023052935.1. NCBI lineage: Eukaryota > Metazoa > Arthropoda > Insecta > Hemiptera > Pentatomidae > Piezodorus > Piezodorus guildinii. The sequence continues at coordinate 17,709,665 of CM041293.1, read as the reverse complement.
TGAGAAATTTGATGTTGAGGAGTTTTTTGAAGATTAGGTAAACTTTGAGGGATAGATTCTTGTACAATAGATTGAGAATGTTGAGGAAAATGTTGTTCCGGCAGTGCCTCGACTTCATTATTCTGGTTACCACCTCCAAGCAAGTGGGCAAATGACACGTTAGAATTTACAAGTTTTGATGGTTCTCTTCTGCTTCTGGTTGGTACAGCTGTTTCATTCGGATCCTGAGGTTTTTGGTATCTGGTTCTGAGTTTCTTGTAGATTTCACATCCCTTGTAGTTAGCCGGGTGGTCCTTGAGGCACAGAGCACATACAGCGGGTGCTGATCTTGATCTTGTACATTGTTCTGTTTTATGCTGTTCACCGCATTTCACACAGCGTGGTATGTGATGGCAATAACTTTTGGTATGACCATATGCCTGACAGTTATGGCACTGGACTATTTCTTTCTTTGTGTAAGGTTTTTCAACTTTTACACGGGTATAGTACAGTCTGCTGAGGTCATAGATTTTTTCGACTCCTGCTGATGGTTCCAAGTCCACGAAGAATAGAGGCAGTGGACTTTTATCTTTTAGAACGTTGGTGACATGCCTCACTTGGAATCCTAATTCTGTCAGTTCTTCTTTGATTGCTTCAACGGGTGTTGAGGAATGTAGGTTTCTGATTACGACCCTTAATGCTCTCTCTTGGCGCAGCTGATAAGTATGAAAGTCAGCTTTGGTCTCAGTCAGATATTTTACAATCTTTCTGTAGGTTTCAGCAGTAGTCGGAGATATTTTAGTATCATTGGTTCTACTTATACAATAATAACTATTAGGATCTGTTACTTTGTTTAAATGCGCACACATCAGTTTAAAATTTTTAATATTTTTAACAAATATTGGTGGAGGTAGTGGTTCTCTGGGTATAGGAGAAGATTCCATGGTTTCTTTTTCATTTTGGAGGATCTGAAATGGATTCGGTGTAAAAAACGGAGATTCATCAGTTATTCCTTGTGATGATGTGCTGGGCTGTGGTTCAGAACCTAATGAGGTAGCTGACGCGGTCGCTGGTGGAATCATTTTTTTATTTTGTTCACGGCGGGGTCTCTGTTTTGTGGGAGACGAGTTAGAACCTGCAGATCTAGATCTTTTACTTGCAGACTTTGAGGACATGACTTGATGAAAATATCTCATTGATTAAGAAAATAATAATAATAAATAAATAATGAGATAAGAATTAAAGATAAAAGAAAGATAATTAAAAGAAAAGCAAGCCCGAGCTTGCCGAGCTAGCGGCAATCAGCTGATCAGTCACCCTTCTTTCACTTTTTCGTGATTGTACAAAGTAAATTATAACTTTGCTTACCGAAACTTCTCCAATATTCACTGCCGTAATATTCCTTAGGTCTAGTGATGTTCTCCAGACTGAATTCTAGCGAATTCCTACTGAAAAAAGCAAAAATCTGAGAGACGATGTAACGTATGACTGTTATCATCGAGCGCATCAGCTGATCAGTGTCACTATCTAACTAAAGGAGAAAACTGAAAAAATATGTTTTTATTTTGAACAGTAATATACACGTATAATATATAGTTGGAAAACTAAAGCTTTTAGAATAAATATTATCTAATGAACAAACTTAAAAGTTAATAAAGAGTGATGAAAAGCCTATAAATCTGATTATTTTAGATAATAATATAATAGATTTTTCAATAAAACACATGTGTCTATATAAATTCAATTTAATTATTTCTTTAATGGTTTCACGTATTATAATCTCCAACTGTAATCCTTTCATTGATTTTAAAAATTGAGAATTTCATATTGTGAGAGCGTCTATGTCTGAGATGTTACAGCAACGTTTTCATTAAAATCGGCTAACCAGAAGAGCCAATTTTACCATACATTTTGCACCTTTTAACGATTTTATCAAAAACGGATCTAACGATTTTGATTAAACTCGCTATATCTTTGTCAAATTTAATGGATTTTAATATCATGTAGGTTTTATTCTGATAGAAATAGTCTGACAGGGCTTAAATGCCGAGTTTTTACATTTTCTTCCTCTAAAGTACGTACCATTAATTTTATAGATTCGAAAAAATTAACTCTATCATCAGATTAGCATTGATAAAAAAAAGAAAAGAAAAAAATATATTATATATTTTTGATCATAAAAACAGTTATATAAATGTATGTATAAAGTTGGGTTGCTAAAGATTAAAATATATATATACATATATATATATATATATATATATATATATATATATATATATATATATATATATATATATTGTTTTATACACGAAATTGTAAAAGTTACCGGAGAGTGATGAAAAGCCGACTGTCGTTGATCTGATTGTCGTAGATAATAATATAATTGATTATTTAGTAAAACTGATGTTTATATTGAATCTCTTGGTAATTAATTCTTTAACAATTTATTTTCATTTCTATATGTATTTAAAATTCTTAAATTGATTATAACAACGGAGGTAAATGAAAGTCGTTTGTTGCGCGCACCAAATATTATAATTTAAATTTTTATCTTTACAATCGGAATGACAATACGTAAATGTTTTATCTTCATTACATAACATGGAGATGACTCCTCAAAAAATTGCCGATTTTAGTACTCCAATGGCAGCTCTCTGTTAGGAGGCATCAAGGCCATCTTCTTTTCAAATGTCGAGAAGGATTATCAGGAATCGGATGAGAGGCGAGATCAAGAAACTCGGGAGCTTTGATTGAGCATCGAGTTCAAGGTTTTACGTCGGTTACACCTTTAAGGACAAACTGTTTATCATGAATAGTTTTATCTTTCTATATATAAAATTATACCACGATATTTGATTTCCGTGAACTCCTTAAAAACAACTGGACGGATTTTTATACGGTTAGAGAATTATTTCGTAAAGGTTTATAAGTATTGCAATTTAGCTTATCTTTAAACAGGAAAAATAAATATTCGGTAACCAAATCGTCAAAAAATTATTACTGAAATATAAGTAGTAACTACTACTAGTAATATACCGTTGGAAATCGCAAGATTTTAGAAAAGTTAATATGGAATAAAAGGAATCGTACAATTAAATATAGTTTTTGTAAGCCCATAAACTTATGAACTTATTGTATTGTTACAAGAGAGAGGTTATCTCCGTCGCACAGTGGTTCGAAAGGCACTTTTTCGGGACAAAAGTCTACACCAATCGTTCTATTTAAGATAAAATGACATGAAAATGTCTGATATATCTTTTTTCCTTATTAAATTGACTTTCAATGGTATAATTGGCATATTTTTAGTAGGGGTGGGCATAATCGAATGACGATTATGGGATCATTCGATTATTTCAATCATTCGAATTAATCGCTTTGGATAAGCGAACGATCATTCGAACTTAACTGTTGAATGATAATCAAGGGATTATAAGGAGCTCGGATAATCAAATGACCTCTTTTTTCTCATCAGATTAATTCTATGGATATCGAATATCGATCATTCGATTATTTAAATCATCGAAGTCCGATCATCCGATTATGACGACCATTCGATTATGCCCACCCCTAATTTTAAGCCCATTTTCATATCATGAAAATATATAGGTTTTGTCGATAATTTCAGAGACATGTCTCTGTAACAAAATACTCTTATATACATCTTTATATATCTATATTTCCTGCATTTAACTTTGTTTATAATCGTTATTAGATACCTTTAAGTAATTTTTGGGTTTCATATAACGACTTGGTGATATTTTAAGAATTTAAAAAAAATGTCAAAAAAATTTAAATTATTTTAAATAGATTAATAATGAAGTGCAAATTGGTTTTTTTTGTTTTTACGGACAAAATTTCAAAACCGTAAATTGATTTATACGCTTTTGGTAAAGAATAACTCATTGTTGGCTATAGAAATTTCTTAAAAGAAAAGACCAGAAAAAAATTGACATATAAAATTATTTTGATGTCTAACTTAATTTTTCCAAATGATAAACCAGAGTGAAGTGCTGCCCTGAAGCGAGATATAATTGATAAGTATCTTTGTGTAGATTATTTTTGTTTTTTTATTTTTTTAAATTAAAAAAAAATAATTTACCTATTAGAATAGAATAGAATAGAATATACTTTTATTGCAATCGGGGATTTCCCCATACAATAGGAGTGTGTACATAAATCATATTTTTATATAATGTTTTCAACTTTTTGGTGCAAGAAACTAATGAAAAAATATATATACAATAATAATAAATATATGTACATAGTCATATATGAGTACAATAAAAAAAAAAAAAAAAAAAAAAAAAATTATATTTAGCCACCAAAAAAGAAAAAAAAATACAAATAAAATAAAATAAACAATAATAATTAGAAAAAAATATATATATCCATTTCTTATGCCTTCAAAAACAAAACAAAATCATAATAAATAAATTAAGATACATTTTTTTGAGTTAGTGATCTATCACAAAACCTCTTAAATTTAGGCTTGCTCTGGTGTAAAAGTACAGTTTTTTAGTATTTTCAGATGTTATATTTTTGAGATATAGTCTGAAGTGTGAAGGTGTTAACTGGGCTATGGCTGGTATGATGGTTGAGCGGTAGGAGGAGTATGATGCATATAATTTTAATGATAAACTATTATTTCAGATTAGATAGAATCTATATAAAAAATAAAGAAAGAGAAATTCTGTTCGGAAACAAAATACAATGTTGAGAAATGAAATTGGTGTGTAATGCCACGGATACAGAAGTGTCTGGTAGACATAAATACATCATAAGAACTGGTGTAAATGGCGGAGTTACAATTGTATTATAATGCTCACTAAAATATTAAAATTATATATTAAAAAATCAAGTGCGCGAAATACACGACTTTCACTTACCTCAGAAGTTAAAATTAATTTAGTAACTTTTATATAAATTTGTATATGAAAAACGTTAAAGAATTATATCGATTTTCGATAGAAACATTTTTTTCATTAAATATTATTTTTTTATCACTCTCCATGCTCTTTCACAATTTTTTGTATACAATATTTTTTTTAAAATCTTTCGCTTTCTAACAATATATCATACATAAATATTACTGTTCTCACGTTCAAAAAATCTAAAATTACTCAACAAATATTTTTGATCTTTTTTACTTTCACTTACTATATATAGTAAGGGGAAGTATTGCGATCGTGAAAATTTTCGAATTCCAGTTTTCAACGGAAATACACGTTTTAGGGTCCCCTGAGTCCAAATAACCAAGTTCCGCAAAAAGGTGTGTGTGTGTGGTAACTCCCGGGCGGAAACGGTAAGTCCTATGAAACTGAAATTTCATATTTAAGACAACTATACGCACGAGACGTTACAAAACCTTTTTCATCAAAATGAGCTTACCAGAAGAGCCACTTCATACCATGCATTTTGCACCTTTCGATTTTCTCAAAAACGGTTCCGACGATTTTGATTAAACTCAATATATCGATGTAAAATTTAATGGGCTTTAATATCATGTAGGTTTTATTTGGATAAAAATGGTCTGTCAGGGCTTAAATGCCGATATTTTAAATTTTCTTCCCTTAAACTAAAGAAGAAAACAGAAAAATACTTTTTTAATGCAATTTTTCGTTTTTGAACATAAGAACAGTAATATACATGTATGATATACCGTTGGAAAGCTAAAGATTTTAGAAAAAATATCATCTCATACACAAGCTTTTAGAAGTTGATAGAGAGTGACGAGAAGAAGATAAAACTAACTGATTATTTTAGATAATAATATAATAGATTTTTTAATGAAACACATGTTTCTATAGAAATTCAATTTGATTAATTCCTTAATAGTTTCACGTATTTTTATCTCTAACTGTATTTGAAAATTCTTTCATTGATTTTAAAAATCGAGGTAAGTGAAAGTCGTGTGTTGCCCGCACCAGATTTTTTCCTTTAGTCACTGCTCACTAAAATAATCTCATTGTAGATTGAAAAAAAAAAAAAGTTCTTATATTTACATATTTGTACTGATCCATATATTACAATAGAATAAGAGCAGTAACATATTTTGTAATGGGAGTAAAATCCTTAGTTATGTTGTCCTTCGGAGGGGACGTTAAAAGGTGGCCCCCAGCCTGTGCGATGCCAGGTTCTCTTTAAAGATCCCTATCCTGATAAAACCTCGATAGGCATAATTTAGGACTCGCATTGTAGCATCGTCCGATTAGCCATAGTAGCATAAAGTGACGTTAAATAAATAAAAAAAAGCGAGTTTAATCAAATTAGAGCTGTTTTTGAGAAAATCGTAAATAGGTCTAAAATGCAAGGTATAAAATGGTTCTTCTGGTTAGCTGATTTTGATGAAAAAGTTGCTGTACCGTTTCGGGCGTATAATTGTCTTAAATGTGAAATTTCAGTTTCGCACGCCTTTAAGTTTTTGCGCTAGACTTAACACATCATACGGACAAATACAGACATACAAAACACAGACCTTTTTGTAAGAAATGGTCATTTGGACTCAGGAGACCCTAAAACGTGTATTCGAAACTTTTCACGATCGCGATACTTTCCCTTACTAAATATTTCAAATATAGGTAAGTGAAAGTAACGATAAGAATGATGATTACTTTTAATGTAACCGGCAGCCTTAATATAAAAAAGACCCGACGGGATAACTGTTCTGGTCTGAAGCTAATAAACACAAGCAATTGCAATAGCAAATGTACAGAAACAGTGCAATCCGGATTCTAATAATATGAAATTTACCACCTCACATTTTTAATCATAAGTAGCGCTGGACTGAGAGTTATATTACAAAAAATTAACATATTTTTTAATGGGAGTGAAATCCTTAGTTATGTTGTCCTTCGGAGGGGACGTTAAAAGGTGGTCCCGAGCCTGTGCGATGTAAGGTTCTCGTTAAAGATCCCTATCCTAATAAAACCTGGATAGGCAAAATTTAGGACTTGCACTTTAGCATCGTCCGATTAGCCACATCAACATAAAGGGACGTTAAATGAATAAACCAGAGCAGTAACATTATTTTAACTTGGTGTTTACATATGTCCGGAATATTGACGGCTGGGGGGATTATTTCATTGTGGAATATCTTGTTCTTGAATCAAATTAAAGAGAATGGCTGTATGGTGTATGACAATGCCACCCATTCATAGAAAAAAAATTAAAGATAATGCTTTACGTATAGAGGTAGGTATGGAACTCTAGAAGGAAGTGGCACGTAATGTAAAGAATTTTTAAAAGGACGTTGTTCTGTGAGAAGAGATATGGAGGTTTGTGGGCAGTATTAAACTAAAAAGAATAAATAAGAGAAATATGAAGAAATGTTACCTATTTAATATTTTTTTGTAATACGCATTTTAAAAAATAATAAGAAGAAGGAAAGAGAGAAGAAGAAGAAGGGGTGTGAAAAGTTATGAATGTAATGATGTGCGCTTGGTATATAAGGCCGTTCCGTGAAAAAAAAAATAATAATTTGCATTAGATCAAATTCGTCAGCTCTGTAGGTAGCACTAAGCCACTGATCTATCGGTCTTGGGTTTGATATTGGCTGTGGCAGAATAATAATTTAATGTTATAATAAAACTTTGTTAGGTTCTTTTAATTAAAATGATCCATTTTCATTCAACTTATTTAATTTCTTATTTTCTTCTTCTTATGTTTCGGCTTTTTGCCATTTTCAAGAGATCTTTTAATATTCCATTATTATGCACTTATATAAATATATATATTGTCACATTAAAAAAAAAAAAAAAAACTATTAAACTGGATTAAAGCAATGTATCCAGTTGGTGATAACGCATAAACCCAGCCTTTATAAAGTGGGTACCCGAAAACAGAGAAAAAAGAAAATAAAACGACAGCGAACCGTTATCAAAGCCAAATAATTTTACTGGTCAGCTGTTGGCCTAGAAACAATTAGGCCAAACAATTATTATATTTTTATGTACTGACCCGAGACCTTTTATGGGTTATTTCCTAAAGGTTTAATTTTTATTTTTTAATGTATTAACTAATATTTAACTATAACATTATATGGTTCATTACCTACAGAGGTTATTGGTTATTGAGGACAATTCTCTCGAAGTCATGTACACAAAAATTCTTTTCCTTATTATTATATCAGAGATATAAAAAAACTGTCTTATTTTTATAAAAGCATCAATTATCTTAGCATATAATTTTACATAATTATTATATAATTAATTAATGGAAAAGTTTGAAAACGCGATTATATTATTAGAGCCGTTATGCAAGTTCTTGTTGTAGCTAAATTTGTATTGGGGCAGGCTATATTTAGACTTGTGTTTGTTTCATTTAAATTTATCTGTTACCGATATAGCTTTTTAGGAATGTAACTTGTAAATTGAAATTTTTATTGTACTTGTTGCATTGGAATGATTAAATTTAGTAAGGTTCATTACTTCTGTATGTAATATGTGTGTTTCCATGTTGATTCGTATGGTCATGTTTCTAGGAAAAGATGATTTTGAAATGCCTAGTAAAATTAAACAATTTTTACTTAGCCTATCCCATCAATCTCACATCAAAGACCTAGAAGTATTGTGTCAGAACTGACGAATAAAATAAATTCAAAAATATCTTACCAACTAATCTTTAACCATCGTTGACTTTCTGGCTTGCAGTATCCTTTCATTACACTCAACTAGTATCTGTAGAACAGGTTCTTACTTATTCCTTAAGACTCCATTTTGACACACGTCCACCTTGGAAACTGCTAGCCATTTCCAAAAACACTTGTTATACTGACGATCAGACCTTTACTAAAACAGTTCCTCTTTACTAAAACAGTCTCATCTACATGACTATTATCGGACCAATGTGGCATTGAAGAGTTGAGCTTTGGGGCTCTAATAAATCTTAGAATTCCTCCCCTGTCTATTACTTACCATCAAAAACCCTCTACGCTCTTTACTTTGTCACAAATATACTCAATCCACAGTGACCTTAATGTTCCATATATTGCAGACTCCTCCTTCCATGACATACTCCATTTACACCTAACTAGTTTTTATCCTTGCTTCCTCTCCGATTCAATCCTCCGATGCGTTTTAAAAGAAGATGGCCTAAAGAACTTTTGATTTAGCATTTTTAAAGAGCGGCCAATGTGCATTTTCTTTACATATAAATCAAACCATTGTTTACTATAACAGAACTCTCGGGAGAAAATACTTTTGTAAATTCTAATCTCTAAGCTTTTTGAAAGAAGCCGCGAGCTAATTAGTATTGCAATTGAATAATAACACATTTCCTCATTTAAATTTCTTTACGTGTTGAATCCTTTATCCTGAAATATCAACATCATCAATATTGTCACTGTTTCCACTACTAATCCTATATTTCCTATTATCAGTATTTATTTCAAGCATTATCTCGTTACCGTTTTTCATTAGCTGAATTATTATAGGCTTTATACTGAACCCGAACCATCCCTAACGATGGTTTTTTTACTGCCATTAAAAGAACCTAGGGCCACCTGCAGAATTGAACCCAAGGATTGACTGCGAAAAAAGCTGGACTATCAAACGCCCAAATCCATCTAACTTACATTAAAGAAGACGTAAAAAATTATCTAAAAGTGAAAATATCTCGGGCTTGGGAATAGATGTGGTCAGAAGCTGATAACACAAATAAATTAAGGAAAATCAAGCCACCGCCTTCTGCATGGAAGACATCATTACGAAGTGATCGCCGCGAGGAAACTGCTTTAGCGAGACTTCGTATCGGTCTGAGCAGGCTCACACATATCCACCTCATCCTCAGGCAGCCCGAACCAATGTGTGAACTGTGTAAAGTGCCTCTCTCGATAAGAAATATACTTGAGAACTGTCCCGAATTCCTTGTACTAATGAATAAATTAAATCTACCAAGATCGCTGTGTGAGAGCTTGAAGGACTCTAGTGAAACAATTAATTCACTGCTAAGGTTCATTAAAGAATGTAATCTGCTTCAGGAATTATAAGGAAAAAAAATGAAAAGAAAAAAAAAACAAATTTTAAACAATAGATAAATACAAATTTGTGTGTTTTATTATTTTTAACTTGTTAAAAAATTCTTTTTTGTTAATGTAAATATATTCGGTGTTAATAACTAAGAGGTTGAGGGTCTATTCCAATACCCTAACCCCCCAAGGAGTGAACCCGCGACCTTTGGCATTAAAGGCTGTTATGCTAGCCTCTATACCAGAGGTACAGAACCCTCCTATGGCTCGATTACGACTATCTCCCTCGGGTTGGCCGACTGTCTTCGTGGTTGGCCTCTTGACTCTTATCTCTGGAATACGACTGACTTCATTGTTCGGCTCTGACTGCTTAGATTGATGGACTTTTCGATCATCTTTTCTCATCCTCATCACCTCATATCCCCACTTCCTTTTAAAAATACTATTTTATGGGTAAGTGACCAATCTCCTACTGGCGGTCATGACAAAGAGGGGCGGAGCTGATATGGATGTGACGGTGGTCAGCGGTCCAGGCTTTGTAGATAGTAGTTTAAAGAAAGGCTAAGGATATTTCTAATATCTTAAGTCGGCGTCATAAACTTTTATGATGATATGTTTATCTCTTGACTACTCCTAATACTCTTGTCGGTTGCTAGCTAGGTTTAGGAAGTTCCTGGCACCGCGGTGGCTGGATGGGAAACCCAAGAGGGTAGGTAAACGGCTTTTGTTCTTTTACCGACAAAGGCTTATTATTGTTAATTTATACTAACCTTAAAAATATTTAATTATAACGTTTGTTTGTTTGTTTATTTATTTAATGTCACTTTATGCTACTTTAGCTAATCGAAGATGCTACAGTGGGAGTCTCAATTTTGATTTTCCAGGTCTAATTAGAATAGGCGTTCCTCCCTCCTGCCTCCGAAGGATGGCTAACGGAGGATATTTTGCTTCCATTAAAAAATCCTAGGGCCACCTGCAGGTTTGAACCCGTAACCTTGATTAAAGAAGGCTGTTATGCTAGTCACCATGCTACTGGTTACCCCCAAAAATGCATTTAATTTCTCTCAGCATCCTCAGTATCAATAAATAACCCTACCCTTCCAGTATAAACAAGGCGTAAAAGAAAAAATGGAATGAAAAGTAATTTTATTCTGCGACGAGTAATCCCCTAAGAATAACAAGAAAAGTACAATATAAATAATAATTGTCTGGTCGTTTAAGACTTCAGTTTAACAATAAAAGACAGGTTCTGTGACAATGAATAGTTATCATCTATAGCTTTTAAATATTACATATGTTGGGAAGATTGATACTTTAGGAGATGGAGAAATAGTTGGTGTTTGTAAGTTGGATAATGATAAGGATTTACGAATGGATACAGGCAAGGAATTCCAAAATAGGGTAGCACGAATAATAAAAGATTTTTTGAAGGAAGCAGATCTGTGAGAAGGTATATAACAAGTTTATAGGTTGGGATCTAGTGTTTACTGAATGGACGGAGGAACAAGTAGTAAGAGTATCAAGAATATAAGGATTTTTTTTTTTATTGAAAAATCGGAAGAGACAGACACCAAGGAGGTACTGCCTACGGAAAGAGGGATAGAGCCAATTCAACTCGGTATACCTTCTAGAAACATGGGAGAGTCCTGGGATTCCACATGTGAATCTAATGAAACAATTCATAAGTCTAACTGAATAAAGAAATTAAAAGAACTGTATGGTATTTATTATAATTGCCCTATTCGAATCATATCGTGTTGAATAACGTTTAAAAGAATTGCTACAGATTATGATGACCCTGAATATTGACGGATCGTTTCATAACGGGAGTCCTTGAAGGGGAACAGAAGGAAGAGAGAGGAGGTAGGAGGCAGTAACAAGGAGTGTATCCGATTAATAAAGGCTTATTACGGCGAAGTGGAACAAGGAAAAGAGGGGAAAATAATAACAAAGGGGGAATGAGAGGTAGAGATTGACAATAATGGCGACAGACAGCGCGGCGGCGCAGGGCTGCCAGCTGAGAGGGACATTGGTCGCCGGGGGTTGGCAAGACTGCTGCCCCTCGTAGCCCAGTCGGCGGGTGATCTCCGTGTCATCAGGTTGTCTAAGTCACAGTGTTGTTTATATTGTTGTTGTTGTTGTTGATGTTGTTGTACTCTTCTTCTGATTGAGGGATAGGTACTCTTCACTCCAGGGTATACAGCATCCGCTAGTTTGGATTCCAAAAAAGGTACCTTACGATTATCTTATTTATGCACGAAAACTATCTCATATATATTCGGAGGTCACCTGTGGTGTATTGGCTAGCATAACAGCCTGCAATGTACATGGTCACGGCAGAGAAATCCGTGGTTATGGGATTTGCCCTTGATCGGCGATGTTAAAGATCACTATCCTAATTAAAAAGACAAATTCAGGACTCCCACTGTAGCATCGTCCGATTCGGCACAGTGTCATAAAGTGGCTTAAAATTAATAAACAAACATTTATACTATTTATTTTATTTTTTTATGAACTTTACTACTTTTTCGATTTATTTACTCAAGTTATCACACATTTGTATAAATAATATGTATTCTTGATATGACATATCTATTAACTATGACCGAGAACAGTCTTAAATACGGGCTACTAGGTGTTGTTTACACGGATCAGCTGAGCGGAGGTTTGGTGGGGAAATGAAACGACCACTCCCACACACTGTTGATATGTCACTTCAGCCTACGTTCCCACCACTATCTTTTCAGTCTAATTGTTGTCACATTAAATTTGAACCATTTTCTTAATATTAAATAAATTTATATTTTCGAGGATAATCGCTAATGGATTATTGGGTAAATTTTAACCCAACGATAACATGATAACGTTGAACATTTTTACTATTGTGTCCTGTTTTAAATCCAGTCAGAAGATTTTATTTATTTAACACGCTATTGGAAATTATAATTTAGAAAACATATTGGCAATTAACAACTATAAGAAATTGAATAATTTATTTTTATTTACAATAGAAGGTTTGAAGTTATTTTATGCATGATTAGTATAAGATTTTTAGTCGTTTCTGATGTCGTCTGATAAAATTGTTCTGTTTTTATTTTTATTTTTATTTTTTTTTAAGTGTCATTGTTTATTATCTAATCAAGATGTTTATTCTTAGTAATTTTGTTAATATTTATTTGTCTTTTCTTATAATACAAGGATTATTATATTTACAAAGTAGTTAGTTCAATTTTTATTTTAATACTCATACAATTTTATTATTGAATGTAAAAAATGATTTAGTCCATATGAAATTGAGACCTCTTGCTAAAATATGTTATCTTAAAAGCAATAAAAAAAATATTATTATTTTTATTATATTAATAAATTGTATGAAGTATTATTTCAATTCACAATATTCATCTCTTGCCAAAAAATGGAATCCGAAAATAAGAAAAATATTATCATTTTTATATTAATATTTCCAAAAGTATTATTTCAATACACACTATTCATAAGATTTTTATGCACGATTACTGTATGATTTTTAGTTATTTCTGATGCCATTACTTTTTGTTATATTAAATTTTTATTATGATATGTACTATTTAAAATTATTCTGTTTTTTATTGTTATTTTTATTTATTTTTTTTTTAAGTGTCATTGTTTATTATCTAATCAAGATTTTTATTTTTAGTAATTTTTTAATAGTTACTCATATTTTCTTATACAAAAGTACTAAGTAGTTAATTATATTTTTATTTTGATATTTATACAATTTCATTATATTTAGTCCAAATGAAATAGAGACCTCTTGCTAAAAGATGTTATCTTAAAAGCAATAAAAAAAATATTATTATTTTTATTATATTAATAAATTGTATTAAGTATTATTTCAATTCACAATATTTATAATATATTTAATCTAACGATAGATTATCGTTGTTTGCTCGTGGAATCAGAAATTATCTCCAGTCTTTATCGTTACAACTCTAGACTCGGATTTCTGAAATGTGCTGTGGAGCATTCTATACAAAATTGATAACTTTGCATACTATCCGTGTACTTATATCAAAATCTGTCTTCTGATTTCAAGTCCTTTAAAACGGTTTTTTACTTTCACTTACCTATGTATGTAGTATGTTAAAGCATGGTGATCGTGAAAATTTTTGAATTCGAGTTTTCACTGGAAATACGTGTTTTAGGGTCCCTAAGTACAAATGAACAAGTCCCAAAAAAAGGTCTGTGTGTGTGTGTAGGTGTGGTAAGTCTAGCGCAAAAACGGTAGGTCGTACGGAACTAAAATTTCATATTTAAGACAACTATACAGTCGAGATGTTACAGCAACTTTTTCATCAAAATCAGCTGTTCATAAGAGCCAGTATGCATTTTGCACTTTTCGCAATTTTCTCAAAAACGGCTCTAACGATTTTGATTAATTAATGATTTTGATTGATTATAATCGCTATATTGTTGTAAAATTTAATGGACTTTAAATATCATGTAGGTTTCATTCTGATTGAAATAGTCTGACTGGATTTAAATGCCGATATATAAAATGTTCTTCCTCTACACTACCTTTAATTTTGTGCATTCCAAAAGATTAAACATATCATCTTAATGGCATTGATGAAGGACAGCTAAATATACAAGTTGGACGAATGTGATGACTAACTAAAGGATAAAAGACTAAAACTAATATATATTTTTTTTTTTTTACAGTAACAGTAATATGGACGTATAAAATACCGTTGGAAAGAGAAATATTTTAGAAAAAATGTTATCTGATACAGAAAGTTGTAAAAGGTAATATGAAGTGACGAGGGATAAACTGTTACTGAATTACTGATTAACAATTTAATATAGTTATATTATTTCATCTAAAACAGTCGAGTTAAGTGAAAATCGTGTGTTGCCCGCACCAGATCTTTTAATCTAACTAAAGATTATCGTTGTTTGCTCGTGGAATCAGAAATAATCACCAGTATTTATCGTTACAACATGATGAGACTCGTATTTCTGGAATGTACTTTGGGGGGAATTCTATACGTAATGGTTAATTTTCCATACATTTCTATTCATGTAATTATATCGAAATATGTCATCGGATTTCAAGTCCTTTAAAACGTTTTATTTTTTTTTTTTTATTCCCAAAAGGTTTCAAAGTATAAGTTGACGTTTGAGCTGTTTATTTTGAAAGTGGCCTAAAAGTCCATTTATACTTTAATTGAGATTTTTTTTTAAATTAATTGTTTTCCATCTGTATTAATTAAACGTACTTAATATTTAATCACTCCGATTTTCCTCTAACTGAAGGGTAAATGGTTAAATACAAATTAATTAAAATTACTTCCATCACTGCGTTGGGTCATTATTAATTAATTTATTATAAATGTACTTAAGCCAATTTCAAAATAAAAATCTCATTCAATATAATTGTAAGAAAAATCACTTCCATAGTGTTAAACAGTTATTATTATTAATTTTACAATTCCTGTGAAATATTTCTTTCAAATCCATCTACTTAAGAAATTGGTCAATTTAAAACGCGTCTGAACATTTTAGTTCTTTCTTAAGATCATGTTTTGTTTCAATGATAAATTAATGACGGACTTATAATTTTATAAATAATAATAAATTCTAATTTTTTTTTTTTTGTCGATTTTTTTTTCTTTTTACAGAAATAAA
Source organism: Piezodorus guildinii (assembly GCA_023052935.1). Lineage (NCBI taxonomy): Eukaryota > Metazoa > Arthropoda > Insecta > Hemiptera > Pentatomidae > Piezodorus > Piezodorus guildinii. The sequence continues at coordinate 17,694,052 of CM041293.1, read as the reverse complement.
ATGTAAATCGGCTACAGTAACTTCAAATTATTATTTATACTGTAAACTATAATATAATATTCTTGAAAAAAAAGTTTATTATAAAAATAATATGGACATTATCAATAAGTATGTTTTTATGAATGTAGTGTTTATTGGATTTGTATTACTAATTATCAATATTTATTATTAAGATATTGTAGATAACGATATCGGAATATTTTTTATTAATATTTGTATATATTTTTTTACCATTTTTTTTATATACTCTAAATGAGTATTTAAAAAAAAAAATTATTAATCAGCTCATATTGCCATTGGTAATGAAAAAATAAAATAAAACAAATTATATAAAACAATTCCATTATTAAGAAAAGTAGGAAAATTATCCAAGATCAAAAAACCAATCTCCAAAAATAATAGATATTTGTATATCTATCATTTTTTGAAAAAATTTTTAACTCATTGGGAAGATTTTAGAGTTATTAACATATATATAATAAAATAATTTAAGTTAAAAATAGTAATGAAAACTCAAGAAACTTATTGAATTAATTTTTTTATTAAGCTTTAAGAAGGATTAATTAAAAAATATGATAATGAATTTCAATTTTTTTTTTTTTTTTATACATATTTATTGATATTTACAACTGTATATTAATATACATTTAGTACCCATATAATACTATACATTGGCAGCTCTCCAAAAACTATGCTACACTAGAAGGGCTCGGTCTTCTTTTCAGACGCCTCGGAGGATTATCAGGGATTGTAAAGGAAGCTAGGATTTAACCAACCTATTGAGTTAGAGTGGAAAGGGAGTTTGTCATGAAAGGAATAGTACCTGGTTCGCGCCAAGTCAGCAACATAGGGAACATTAAGGTTTTTTATAAATAAGTTTATTTGTGACAAAATAAGGAGCATTGAGGATTTTTTGAAGGATTTTTGATTGTAAGGAGTGGAGAGGAGAAGAATTTGCAGGTTTAATAGAGCCACGAATCTCTACAATATATCGGTCTTATGATATTCATGTAGATGATGCTTTTGTTCTTAAGTGGAAGGTCTGAGCGGTTTGTAAGTGTTGAAGTAGTCGAAAACGTCGGGCAGTTTCTTGTCGTTTCAGTCTTGTATGAGGGTTATTATTCATATATAAAACATATCTTAGGATTTTTAATATCAATATGTTGATTATATTTAACATTTATTTAATAATTTTCTAAATATAGGATTTCAACTAATTCATTGATTTATACGCAGAACACATTAAACTACTTTCTAGACGATTATTGGTTTCAGTTTTCTTCGCTTCGTAACTTGATGTTACTTTGGCTATTCCGATGTTGCTTTAGGAGTTCTTAGTTTTGCCATTCCAGGTTTAACTATTGGGTTGTGTCATATAAAATGTCCGTTTTCAAGGTAAAGAATTTTTATTGAAAATACGATATGAAAACAAGATAATTTTATTCGAAGTATTTACCTTATTTTTCTACATATTTTTCCCAACATGACACCAAATATTTTATCCCCGAACTGAAAAACTCTGAGCTTTAAAGTGAAACAAAATCTGAGAACGCACTTTTCACTTGATCATCATTTTCAAAAAGTTTTCCTTTGACGAAATTGTCTGAATTCCTGACCAGGTGGTAATCTGTTGAAGACAAGTCGGGAGAATATGGTGGTTGCGGAAGAACTTCGTAGGCCAGTTCTTTCAAGTTTTGCACGGTATGTTTTGAAACATGGGGTCTTGCTGCCGCTCAGCGAGATCATGAGGTACCCATGTATCGAGCTTTTTTACTTTCCCAATACACTTTAAATGTCCGGAAACGGTAGATGCACTTGCATTTAGTTGTGCTGAGAGTCCTTTAACTGTTTGGTAGGGGTTTTCTTCTACTGTATGTTTGAGGATATCGTTGTCTATTACGGACGGAGGTCTTCCTCGGGGCAAGTTTTCCAAGTCGGTATCCCCAGCTGAAAACTTAGCAAACCAACGACGAATGGTCCGTTCATTAACATTCTCTTCCCCAAACGCCTTGCAAATATTTCTAGCGGCCTCAGCTGCTGAATGGCCGAGTTTAAACTCGAACAAAAATATTACTCGAAAATCGCGTGTTTCCATTTTCATATTTGGAGGTATACTAAAAAGTGGGTAATTGATTGGGAAGCTAATGTTTATAATACAAAGGTAGAGGATTAGTAACTGTTTACTTTAAAAATGTAAACATTCGGAAGAAAACAACAGAGACCTGCAAAATCCTTTTTATATTTCAGAAACTATAAAAACGGACATTTCATGTGAAACAACAATAGTTATAGTTATGGTACAATTTGAAAATATTTTAAGTTTTAGCAATAAATGGAATTAAGGAAGTTGTACGCTTTAAAATCCTTATCATACGGGAGTCATCGCACGACTCTATGAATGTGAGTGTATATGGTTGTAGCTGTAAATAAGTTCGGGAAACTGAACAAATATTTGCCACTTTAGCCACGGGTAAAGGTTACAGAAAAATTGAGGGAACTTAGTGATTTCGGTCTCATGGATTTGATTTTAATGGAATTCGGTTGGGTGTGGGTTGGCAACCATTTTTCCTGAACTTGAACCTCGAAAACAAGGGTTTTCATGAAGACTCAATGTTAAATTTTCAAGTTAGGAAATAAGTTAATGTTGCTTGATGTCCACTCCGAATTTTATGATCTCAAGTTCTGTAATTGAGATAATGATTTAAAATAGGTGCATTATCCTTTTAAGGAAATTTTATAGAATATTAAAAAATTTCTCATTAATTTATTATTAAACCAATTTACTTAATTCTTTTTGTATTTGTATTTTACTATCTAATATATAAAAATCTAGTGTTTGTTGTCGTACTCCATCGAAACGGCTTGACCGATTTTTATGAAAATTTTTTATGCATATTTGGTAGATATGAGAATCGGTTCTCAAATATATTTCATGCCTCTAGGTGCTTCGGGTGTCGCTGTATAGCTATTTTGCATCACGCGTGAACGGCTTGACCGATTTCGTTAATTCTTTTTTTTGTGTTTATAACAGTCAGGATAAGTGTTTTTTGAAAGAAAAAAAATGAAAAAATCTACTTTATTCGATTATATATATATATATATATATATATATATATATAATATATATATATATTTTTTTTTTTTTTTTTTTTTTTTTTTTTAATAATCTAAATAATAATAATTTCTCCAAGACATAGTTGTACAGCTACATACAGCTAGTTGTAAATAAATAAATAAAACTATAAATTTATCCTATGTATTCTTCAAATAACCAAATGATATTCCTACCCATTAATGAACCTACAATACTATTGCCTCTCAAACTCATCAATCCCACATCAGAGATGCGAGGTATGGTGTCATAATTAGAGAATGAAAATCAATTCCAACAAATTACCTTTACCCTTCGTCGCAAACTTATGACATCCTGCCCTACAGTGTCCTTGAATAAAATATATCGCCTATATATTGAATAATATATTGTCCCTGTTGAACAGATTCGCTATCTAGGACTACTATTTGACAAACGTCAAACTTGGAATCCGCACACAAGACTGAAATGTCTAGGAAATGCCCTCCGCTTTCGCTTACTTAAACACTTACTGCGACCGACGCTCTAACCTTCCACTTAATTATAAAATATGTATTTACATGATTATCATATCGTCTATCTGGACGTACGGAGTTTTGCTTTTGGGCTCTGCTAAACCATAAATTTTTCCAGTATTCAATCCTTACAATCAAAATCATTCGAAAAATCCTCAATACTTTGTCACGAGTAAACTAATCCTTAAATACCTTAATGTACCATAGGTTGCTGGTTTGGCCCGTACGAGGTATTAATCCTTCCAATACAAGCTCCACTCCAACTTTAACCCACTAGTTTCAATCCTTTCCATTCCTGACTCTCCTCCGAGGCTTAGGAACAGAAGATTGGAGGCTATCTAGTTTATATTACCTAGTGTAGTGCTTCTAATGGGTATATAATCTCTATTTTTTTTTTCATTTATTTTATCGGAGAGCTAATTTACTTGATGTATTTACTAATTGAAGTTACTATGATGTACTAACTAAAAAAGAAAATCATTTTTATTCTAGTACTGGGCTCCTTGAAAATAACAGGTTTGTACAAATTAAATATACAAGATGTCTGGCCAACAGACAAAAGGAACATAATTAATTACTATTTACAATTATGGGTAAATATATGTTATTAAATGTAGACAATAAACAAATATTTCTTCTCTTTTAAAATATGATTTCAAGAATACAAATGTCACAATTGAGACGTTGATTTCCAAAAGGTACTATATCCATTCTAGGAAATTTTACAGGAAGCGCGAAAATCTCTCATTACTTTATTATTAAACTAGCTAATTTGGGTCTTTTTGCTTTAAAATTTAGAATATTTTTTTTACTATAATAATAACATCATATTAAAGTTATGAAATGAATTTTTTTAGAATGATTTGGGACGAAAATAAATGCGTAATTAGTACTTTTAGATAATGACCGCATTTCTAAATCGCGTTTTTTAAGGACTTGAGAAATCATTAGATAACATCAAATAGATTATTTAGATAAAACTAAATTACGAGAATACAAATATAAAAAAATCAATTTCGTAAAAAAAAATGTCCTTTAGTACCTTTTGGAAATCAACGTTTCAATTATAATGCGTCTTTTTGGGATAATAAAAGGCATTGGAAAATTTGGGATTTGAATGAGAGAGAGATGTAGCGTGGCGGATAGGAGAAGGTAGAGAATTCCATAAAGTAAAGGAGCGGAAAAGGAAGGAGCGATCAAAAGTTTTAATCCTATGCGTTGGAATTTAAAATTCAGAATGGCGCGATCTTGTTTTAAGCAAGTGAACTGAAGATTTAAATTGTAGGAGACTGTGGATATAGAGAGGATGCTGGTTGTTAATGACTTGGTAAAGGTATCTTCCTGGGTGATATTGTCAGCGAATAGTGGGAAGGAGCCACTTTGCCTCGCTGTAAAAAAAGGTCACATGAGACATCTTCGGAGTTCTGAGGACAAATCTTAATACAGTTGTAAATTTCAAAAATAAATAAATAACCAACCACTGATGTTTATCAGTATATACAAAGAAGACACAGGGATCGCCTGTAGCTGCGTGAATAGCATAACAGCCTCCTATCCCAAAGGTCACGGGGTCAAACCCGCAGGTGGTCCTAGGATTTTTTAATGGGAGTAAAAAATCCTTAATTATGCGGTTCTTCGGAGGGGACGTTAAAAGATAGTCCCGAGCATGTACGATGTCAGGTACTCGTTAAATATCCCTATCCTAACAAAACCTGGATAGGCAAAATTTAGGACTCTCACTGTAGCATCGTCTGATTAGCCATAGTAGCATAAAGTGACGTTAAATAAATTTACAAACAGAAGACACATAGTGATACTCAGCCGAAGCTAGAAGAGTACAGTTAGGCAGGGCCTTATCAGAGCTGCTATCGTGCGATGGGCTGGAGCTAGTTCGTTCCGCGAATATTTTGGGGTCAATGAACGGAATGGGATGTCCAATTGGCGGCGTCTTCTCCCTCCTAGGGTGGTCGGCACGCCAGTCTGAGTAGTCCTCGAGTAATTATAGGAGCTTCTTAATTGTTTTAGGCTTTGTAAATTACAAACATCGCTACAGAACGTCATCCGAAGCGCGATTTCTACATCAGAATGAGTTCCACTGCGATTTATTAACATTTTGCTAATACGGAAATTCAGTCTCAATGTTATTCCTGAACATTATAATTTCATGCTTGGAACAATCTTTACTAAATAGGAGAATTTACAAATTGTATCCCTGTAATATTTTCTTAATTAACATGGAAGTGAAAAAGTCTATAGAATAATTGTTATAAAACTTTTGAACTATTTTATCTTAGCAATAAATTAGTTGGTTTCTATTTCTTCCCAAAAAAGGTTTATTTCTTTAATTACTTTAACAAGTCAACGTTTCGGGAGCCTTATCTATCATCAGGACTCACTAAATACATATCCATCCAAAAAAATATCAATTTTTTATTAAAAATGCTGTCAATAATTTATGTTAAAATTGTTTGTTTTTTACTTTCACTTACTATATATAGTAAGGGGAAGTATTGCGATCGTGAAAATTTTCGAATTCCAGTTTTCAACGGAAATGCACGTTTTAGGGTCCCCTGAGTCCAAATAACCAAGTCCCGCAAAAAGGTCTGTGTGTGTGTGTGTCTGTGTGTGTGTGTGGTAGCTCCCGGGGGGAAACGGTAAGTCCTATGAAACTGAAATTTCATATTTAAGACAACTATACGCCCGAGACGAGACAAAACTTTTTTCATCAAAATGAGCCTACCAGAAGAGGCACTTTATACCATGCATTTTGCACCTTTTTTCGATTTTCTCAAAAACGGTTCCGACGATTTTGATTAAAATCGCTATATCGATGTAAAATTTAATGGGCTTGTATATCATGTAGGTTTTATTTAGATAAAAATGGTCTGACAGAGCTTAAATGCCGATATTTTAAATTTTATTCCCCTAAAGTACCTTTAATTTTGTAGATTCAATAATAATAACTAGATTATCTTGTTACCGCTGATGAAAAACTGGTAAATATATAAATTGAATAAACTCGATACCCAACTAAAGAAGAAAACAGAAAAAATATTTTTTAATGCAATTTTTCGTTTTTGAACATAAGAGCAGTAATATACATGTATGATATACCGTTGGAAAGCTAAAGATTTTAGAAAAATTATCATCTTATACACAAGCTTTTAAAAGTTAATAGAGAGTGATGAAATGAACTTAAAACTAACTGATTATTTTAGATAATAATATAATAGATTTTTGAATCAAACACATGTTTCTATAGAAATTTAATTTAATTAATTCTTTAATAGTTTCACGTATTTTTATCTTTAAGTGTATTTGAAAATTCTTTCATTGAGTTTAAAAATGGTGGTAAGTGAAAGTCGTGTGTTGCCCGCACCAGATTTTTTTATAAAAAAATAACCAACAGGAAGGGAACAACTACCATCCCACCTCACATATTCTTTGGCCCCTTATGGATTAGGGTCATCCTATTTACTGTAGAAAGTACAAACTGAATTATTATTAAAAATAGGTCAACAATGCAAGTCTTACAATTTTAATTTTTCTATTGCATCTGCATAGTGAGAACTAAGGTGCTTTGAATCTGTTTTATAATCTTTTATATTTTTCATTATATATATATATATATATATATATATATATATATATTCTATTGTTTTCTATTAAAGCTATTTTTTTTTTATTTCCAAAATTTTTGGTTTTTGATATCAAAATTGCGGTCAAATTAAATAATATGTTGTGCCAATGCTGTGGTGCTTATATTTTTACTATTTTACCACTTATTGCTGTGCTGTTTCACTCTTGTTGTTATCTTTTTTGAGGTTTCTCCTATGTATACCTTATCAAAATCTAAACAATTTATTTTATAAATAACGTTTAGTTTTTCATTTGGTAAAATTAGATCTTTTATATTTGATATAAAAGATAAAATATACATTATAAAAATATAAAATATAAAAGATGCCAAGTTCATTTTAACTTAGTGCAATGTTTGCGATAATATTAGTTTACCCTCGTCGTGCTGGTTATAATGTAAAGTACAATAGTTACTCGGAATTAATCAGAACAATTTAATGAATACAAATAAAAAACAATAGTAAAATAAACTTAAGGATTTTAGTTTAGAATCTACAAAAGGTAATAAACTTAAACCTAGTAATAAACTTACTATGAGCTCATAATGTATAATAAAATGTCCTAATAAGATTGTACACGTAACAATGTACATCGTGTGGAAATAAAGTAATTTTCCTTTCTTGTAAAGCCAAATTTTAAAAAAGTTTGGAAGTTTTTTTTATTTTGTTCGACAACTAATGTTGCATCATCATGCAAAACAAATAATACATAAAATAGTAAAATAAGATAACTTAATGTTTGTTTATTCATTTAAAATCTCTTTTATGTTAGTTTGGGAGTCTTAAGGAATTTTGCCTATCCCGGTTCAGTTAGGATAGGGGGTCTTCATCTTATACGCTCTCTCCGAAGGGCGTTATTCCCAAAAACTTATACCTCCCTTTACAAAATCAAAGAATCATCTGCCCGGTTTAAAGCCGCCCGGAAGTTTGGCGTATAAAACTGTTATGCTAGCGACTACTCTACAGGTGAACACTTCTAAATTTTTAAATACCTTTCCGTCGAGTTGAAACCTAAACTTTCTCGATGTCTGCTTACAATAATATATTTTTTTTTTATTTCAGCAATTTTGTTTTTATTATTCCTTACAGTTCCGATTTTGTTGAAACTTATTGCGACCCAGGTATGTAAGTTGTAATTAGCCGGAACTAGGGAAATTTCCACACAGGTGGTTATGAAAGCGGCTTCTAGATACTCCACTCTTCTCGGAAATCCCTGGGAGGTTGTGGTTTGGAGTGACTTGTCTATTCATTAAAAGTCGGTCATTATTTGAAAAACGATGCGTTGTTCACTGGTGTAGGATAATGCTATGGCACGTACCACCTTAATCTTTTAACAGGTGAATTCTTGGTACTTCTGCTGGAACTGCTCTGATACATATGATTTTGTTGGATATATATATATATTATTATATATATATATATATATATATTCACTTTGATAGGAATAGTCGTTGCGTTTATGAAGATTCGTGCATCACAATAACAAACTCTAATAATAATAATAATAATAGACTGAAAGAACCCAAAGGTTCGATGCCTATGCTATCAAATGTTGCCTATACAGATTCGACAATGATTACACGGGATCGAACTTGACACGATCTTCCCATCGACGCTTCAGCCTACCTCTCTGACGCCTATCAGTCGGTTCAGTGCTTACCATTTTTTTCGGAATTCGTTCTTCATTGAGCCCAATAATTTTACACCCCCGTTTGAGCCGCCGAGATGCTATAAACTCAAATATACTGACAGGGTACAAGCTCCGCAATTTTGGGTTCTGTAACTTACTAAATTCCCCAGTTGCCTTATCCCTCTTATACTCGAAAACGTTAAGGTGTTGTTCATCTAAAGTAACAACGTTTCTTTGGTACGGATAATAGTAGTTTTATACATGCTATCGTTTAAGTTTCTTGATAGAAGCCGCGAGCTAAGTAATTTCTTGACTGAATAATAACACACATTCCACGCTTTTAACCGTGAATACAACCAAAACTTTGGAGTCAGATGCCTGGCTTTTATATCACCTCCTTGCATTGCCGTTAAAGTGCAGTGGTTAAGGTGAAATTCCGCATGAAGACGGTAGCATCGACGTCTTATGTTCACTTCTAAAATTCAGATAAGCTTCAGGAACAAAGACGGTAGAATCAGAACGGCGCAGTACCAGCATTAGGTTTACTTCAAATCGCAAAACATTGAATTACTAAAATTTAAAACTAATACAAAATATATATTCAGACACTCATGATGAAATCAAATATTTTCCGTTATATTATTCCAAGTTACATCCGTCCTTTTTACTTTCACTTACCTATATAAGAAATATACAGTAAGGGAAAGTATTGCAATCATGTCAATTTTCGAATTCCAGTTTTCAACGGAAATACACGTTTTATTACACAAAGGTCTGTGTGGTAACTCTCGCGTTTACCTGAAAATTCCTATAAAACTGAAATTTCATATTTAAGACAACCAGGCGCCCGAGATATTTAACTAGCTATATCGATGTAAAATTTAATAGGTTTTCATATCATGTAGGTTTCATTATGATTGAAATAGTCTGACAGGGCTTAAATGCTGATATTTTAAAAATAATTCCTCTAAAGTACCTTTAATTTTGTACATTCTATAAAAATAGCCGTATAATCTTGTTACCATTAATAAAAAAAACAGCTAAATATATAAGTTGAATGAATTCGATATCTAACTAAAGGAGAAAACTGAAAACATATTTTTTAAAGCATTTTTTTTTTATTTTTAACATAAGAACAGTAATATACTGTTGGAAAGCTAAAGATTTTAGAAAAAATATTATCTATTGGGTTGATGCAAAATTAATGCAGGTTTTTTAGCAGGTATTGTAAATACGCCATATCTTTACTTTAACCATATATATTTAATCAAAATAATTTCCATCTGAATCAATGCACTTTTGCCAACGTTCAACAAGCTTTCTTATTCCACCAGAAAAAAAATCCGAATCCCTGGACTCAATGAAATCACGAAAAGAATTTTCAATGTCGTCCTGGTTTTGAAAATTTTTCTCCCTCAAAAAGTTGTCCAGATGCCTGAAAAAGTGGAAGTCTGTAGGAGAGAGGTCAGGTGAATAAGGCGGATGTTGGAGAACTTCGTAGCCCAACTCGTGCAGTCGTCGAAGCGTTGGTTGTGCAACGTGTGGTCTGGCGTTATCGTGGAGCAGGATCGGCCCCTTCCGATTCATCAATGCTGGGCAAAGACGTTGCAATTTTTGAGTTCCGAGTTCCGCCGCCATTTCTCGTGTGGTTTTGGTTGGGTCTTCTTCCACTTTTGACCTCAGCTGGTCGTTGTCCAGAGAAAGATGACGGCCCCGACCTTCCTTGTCTTCGAGGTCGAAATCTCCCCTGCGAAACTTCTGGAACCAACGCTGCACCGTGCACTCATTAATAGCCCCCTGGCCCCACACTTCATTAATATTACGAGCCGTTTGCGCAGCGCTGCGCCCTAATTTAAATTCGTAAAAATAAATTTGACGAAAATCGCACTTTGACATTTTCGATTCAAGACCTTTGAACACACTGAACAAAACGATTTTACTAAACAAATTCATGGTGAAAGAGAGGGTATTAGATAAGGTTTGTTTTGGTATAATAATGATCAATGTTAGGATTAGCTTTGTTTACACAATTGGAATTAAGATATTGCAATAGAGGAAACCTGCATTAATTTTGCATCAACCCAATAATACACAAGCTTGTAAAAATTAATAAAGAATGATGAAAAGCCGATAAAACTAACTGATTATATTAGATGATAATATAATCGATTTTTAATAAAGCATATTTTTCTATATAAATTCAATTTATTTAATTCTTGTACATATAATAATACTTTATCTTACTGGCTTTGTTATTTGGCTGAAGGTCATCTTTTGATTTTGCTTCCTAAACTTTGAGAGTCATATGAACTAAATATATACTCCCTAAGTATGAGTTGACATTTGTGAGACACCCTGTAAAGTCTTCGCGTGCAACTCAAGAATGAAATTTCCACAACATTCTTCTTGGTACTGTTAAACGCGAGGTTGTATTCGCGGAGCATTCTCGATGTAAGTTGCAGGTTTAGTTTACCAATACGGCCGCGCACTAAAAGAGGTCGGCCTCTAAATAGCATTCAAAATAGCTATTTAACATGGATATTAATAGCACGCTATACCACGTGGCAATTATCACTAATTACTTCTATTATGTTTTCCCTCTTGTCATTTTGCATTCATTGAATCGATCTCGTTCCGATCCTAGCTGATAAAGAAAACATTCGTTAAATCATATTAAGAGTGATAATTGCTGATTATCGACTATTTTTAACTTAATTAAAATAATAACATGATGATATTTAAGCGTCCATTTTACTTATGCAGTGCCTAATGAATCGAAATATGTGATGTTTAATTGGCTAGCCATCTAAATCATTTTTTTATAAATTTACGCCTTAGCGTATCATTTTATCATTATATATTTACACTGTGGATAATTTATAGTCATGGGATATGTCATTATCAATACTTAAATTAGGCTTAAGCTATTGTACAACAGGTAGGAAATTAGTTGTCCACTGTTGGGGGTCATTCACTACCCCATCATTTTATCCATTCAATACTAGTTTATGTATTTTCAAGTACTTCAGTTTAGACGAATGTTATATTATGTTGTAAAAAAAAATCTGGTGCGGGCAACACACTGTTTTTACTTACCTCTGTTGTTAAAATCGATTAAATTTTTTTTAAATACAGTTACAGATAAAAATGAATGAAACTAATAAAGAATTAATTAAATTGAATTTCTATAGAAACATTAAAAAATCTGTTATATTATGATCTAAAGAAATTAGTTTTATTGGCTTTCCATCACTCTTTATTAACTTTTACAAGTTTGCGTATAAGGTAATATTATTTCTAAAATCTTTAGCTTTTCAAGGGTGTATTATACATGCATATTACTGTTCTTATGTTCAATAACAAAAAATGCATTTAAAAAAGTATTTATCAGTTTTATCTTTTAGTTGGAGTCGTTCAACTTACATGTTTACCATTTTTTTTTTTATCAATGATAGCAAAATGATATGGTTATTTTTATGAAATCTACAAAATTAAATGTATTTTAGAGGATGAAAATTTAAAATATCGGTATTTGAGACCTGTCTGACTATTTCAATCTGAATGAAATCTACTTCATATTCATTTATATCAAAGTGGCTCTTCTGTTTAACTGATTTTGATGAAAATATTGCCGTAATATCTAGGACGTATAGTTGTCTTAAAAATGAAATTTCAGATTCATACGTCCTTTCGTTCTAGACTTACCACACAAACACACATATAGACCTTTTAGCGGGACTCAGTCATTTTGACCCGGCGCTAAAACGTGTATTTCTAATGAAAACTGGAAATTTTCAACGATCGCAATAGTTTCCCTTTCTATATTTCATCTATTGGTAAGTAAAAGTATTAATTATAAGTTTCTTACTGTAATAAGATGACAGTAATTTTCACCTCTTAAGAAAAACTTAATTGAAATTTATTTTAATTATTAACCTTCTGGAAATAATTCTCTAAATTATAGTAATAACCGTATCAAAATCCGTCAATGGTTTAGAAAGAGTTCGCGGAAATAACAAAATCGCTGTATCAATTTTTATAAAGAGAGATTACTTCAAAATCGTTCTTCTTAAACACTTAAAGTGTTTTCATAATTGTTTTTCTTCAAACTTTAATTATTCGCTTAGTTTCTCATTATTGTCTTCCAATATTATCATTTTACATGTATGTTTGTTTCCATTGTTTATTACTACTATCTCATTATTGTAAGCTACTTATTTGTTTTTATCTTTTAATTGTATTGGTTGTTAAGTTGTTTTTCTAAACCCCGATGAAGGCCCACAACAATAAGTTAATCTTTTATGATGATAAAATGTGTTATTTTATGACTCTCATCAAACTTCTCTATCATGGCTAATAATAATTATAATAACTTATTCGTGCTCGAGCTGGACTTATGTTTACGATATGTTTTAAACCGAAATATCGTTATAGAACCGTAGAATTAATACGTTGGTGTAGTCAACTGACCATTGCTTAAATTCATGACTACGTCCGTCATATATTGGATTTACAATAACCATGTCAGCTAATATAATAAGCATAGGTATTTATAGTCTTTTAGTAATCTCTGTTAGATCCATATCTTTACTTTTGAAATATCAAAAAATTAAAAAGTATGTCATATTACAAACCCTGTCTCTTACATTAACTATCTAAAAACACTCATTAATAATGGAAATTGGACATTGATTTGTCCAAAAGTAATGGTTTAATGCAGTTTTGATTAATTGTCAAAGTGGAATGTTTTTTTATCTCTGCCATCCAATATTTTTAGCTCTGATTTATTGGCCATGAAAGCGCGCAGTAAAATACTTACGTACTAAAATTATCGCTGCCGTTTCTTCGAATTGAAAATACGCTTCTCTTCATGATCTATTTGTACCGAGAAATGTTATTTTAGATCTATACCCATAATATATAATATATATATGACTTAGATCTATATAAGTTATAAAAAATAAAAATAAATAAAAATCTGTACCACTACAAACCATGAAGAGTTTTGGGCTCAGTACATGTAGAGATTTGTACTGTTTCGAGGCCAACGGCCGTGCAATCACGTGATTAGGCCAAGATCACGCTCAGCCGCCAGGTTTTTTTCCCCTTTTTTGGGTACCCACTTTATACAGGCCGGGTGTGTTCCAGGAGGGTCTCTATTCCCCAGGATCTCCCCCCGGTTGAAATAACAGAATAAATAATATTCCGCCACAGCCGAGATTCGAACCCAGGACCCGGAGCACAGTAGACTAGCGCTCTACCCACTAGACCACGCCGCTTCCTCATATCTTAAATATACTTTTGAAAAACGCAGTATTTTAGAAAAGTAAATATGCCACAGAAGAAGTCCACGTTAAGAGGAATTATTTTTAAGCCCGTAAACTAATGAACATCTCTTCTGCTCTGAAGGACTGATGGTTATTAAACGATAAACCCTAAATCCTTCAAACGGTGTTTCTTTACACGTTCATGCCAGGGTGAATATATGAGGTTTTTTTCGCGTGAGGCGGAGTCCACAGTCGTGCTAGCTGCTTACGCTTCGTGGGGTTGGACAACACTGTTCCGAATTTCAACGTGTTTAATGCGAGATCACAACGCACAATAGTTCCAAACGCACTTTTTCGGGACAAAAGTCTGCAATGCTCGTCCTAATTGAGATATATCAATCATTTTAACGTCATTTTGTTTAAATAAATTCGCTTTAAATGGTAAGATTGGCAAATTTTTTTCATGAAAATTTATAAGTTGTGTCGATTATTTCAGAGAAATGTCTCTGTATCTAATTATTCTTATATAAATATTTATATATCTATCTTTCCTGCGGGGCAGTACTTCATTATGGTTTGTCGTTTGGAAAAATTAAGTTAGTCCTCAAAATAATTTTATATGTAAATTTTTTCTGGTCTCTCCATTTAAGAAATTTCTATAGCCAACAATGCGTTCTTCTTTACTAAAAGCGTATAAATCAATTTACGGTTTTGAAATTTTGTCGGTAAAAACTAAAAACAAAACTAAAATTTTAAAAGTATTTTTCACTTTATTTTGTTGTGTGTGTATTGATATATTTTAAGTAATTTTAATTTGGTTGACATTTTTTTGAAAATTCTTTAAAAATCACCAAGTTGTTATATGAAACCCAAAGTTTCCCTAAACTTATCTAATAACGATACTAAATATAGTTTAACGCAGGAAAGATAGATATATAAAGATTTATGTATGAATAATAAGTTACAGGGTCATTTATAAGTTGTGTAGATTATTTCAGAGAAATGGTAAGAGTCCTTTATGTGGAGTGAGTCCTTTAGATAAAGAGTCCTTTATGATCTCTATAGGCTTATAAAATTATTAATCATGGATAAATGGCAGTTTAATTGGACTAAAGAAAGGGATAATAAACTCAGGGAAATAAAAGAAACAGTATTTCCGTGGAAATCATCTGTACAAAACAATAGAAGAGAGGAAGTGATATTAACAGGACTGAGAATAGGACACTCACGACTAACGCACCAACATTTACTGACTAGAACACCAAGACTTTACTGTGAACAGTGTAACGTACCAGTCACTATAAAACACTTACTGACAGACTGCAGGCAACTGATAGGTGTCGACCTTCCATATCATTTGAATACTCTATTAAATGACAACAGTACACACATCCCACATTTATTTGATCATTTAAAAAGAAATAAATTATATGAATCCATCTAATGCCCCGAAGTATACTGATTTTTATTTTATCATGAATAATTTATGCTTAATATTTTAATTTTTTCTTCCAGTTGTATTTTTATTGCAATTAAATTATGTTTATCACTCAATTAATTAACCTTCTCCATATTCCTACCTACCTTTCATACCTACCTTCTCAATCTATATAACTATGAACTGTTATTGGTAATATATTTGAAATAGCAATATTTTACGTCGGCAAACATCACCTATGTTGTGGATTGCCTGGATCAATAAAATAAATAAGAGTCCTTTAAGAGGGCATAGTGAAGGTTATAAAGTATTTAACAAATAAAGGCCTTATACTTGTTAATTCATTCAAAATATAACGTTGAGGAAAAATAAATAATACTTTTTTTTTTAGAATATGCGACTCACCTATTATGAACATCGCCCTACGGAATAGTCAAGTGTGACCCACCGGTGGGTCATGCCTGCGTGAACCTGTTACTCATAAATGACACTATATATATGTAGTTCTGTTACACGAATATGAGAACAATAAATTCTCGAAACGTTGCATAAATAAAATTGTTTATACTCGTATTATTGACTGAAACCTAAGAACAGTATACTTAATATACATTCAATAAATAATCAATTTTATCAATATTCATGTTTTAATAGTAGAAAAAAAAAATAATATATGCATACAATAATTAATAGATGATGTTATTGTTAGAGATACGGAAAAGAATGCATTGAACAATGATAAGACATACAGTAATTAAAGAGATATTTCAATTAAAATTTACTTTATTAGAAGTTTAATTACAATTTTAGATTAAATATTGTCTTACATAGACATATGTGTATACTATAAGCTTTGAAAGAACACTGAAGAAAAGATGCTAAGGAATAGTCAGGTATGGGGGAGTTTTCCAAATTTATGACGTCAGGAGTCCGGGATTTTCTCCTTTCATTTGTTTGTTTTTATTTTATTTTTTATTTATTATTATTATTATTATTCAGACGTATTGTTAATATGTGTTTATTAAATTTGAGTAACATTAATCAAGGTTTTGGACATTAGATTTTTTTATCTATAACGCGATTTTTATATTTTTACATGGTAATAAATTCAATTGAAATTTTGTTCAAAGCGTTTTTAATTAAGTATAATTTTGGGTGAATTGAATTTGAATGTACGTCACGTTTTTCTGAAATGAGAGGTGAAGGCAGTTTGTTCTAGTTTTTTAGTTTATTAACTGAAACCTAAGATTTCTTCTTCATTACTTTCCGTGGGTATTGCGGTTATAATATCATCTACAAATTTAAATAAAAACGGAATATTAAAAGGAATTTTGGAGATAAATGTATCGAGTTATTATTTTAAGTAAATATCTGCTAGAATTGTAGCAATACGAGATCCCATAGGGCAGCCATACTTATGAAAATAAAAGTTATCGTTAAATTGGAAGTTAAAGTTTGTCCATACAGAGAGTGAGTGAGGAGTTTGAGAAATTGTTTTTATTTTTATTTTATTTTTTTTTATTTATTTATTTTTCCACTTTTTTTGTCTATTATTTTTATTACTTTTCAAAATACAAATATTCGTGAATAGAGAAGATGAATAAAACGTATAATAAAATTAGTTAAAAACCTTAAGTAAGACACATGGATTTGGGTAATTTTCTCGTGGATTTCGAAAGAATCTTTGACATTATACTTGGTAGTAAATAGATATTTTAAAATATTGACTAAATATTTGAAAAGTTCGTATGTAGGGGATTTAATAAATGATACTCAATAGATTTCCAGATTTGTGATTATTTATAACTGAATATTAAAAAATTTTTTTTTTTTTTAAATTATAAAAATATTATTGTTTTGTTTTTTTGTTTTTCCACTGTTAAGGCACGAATATGAGAACAATAATTTCTCGAAACGTTGCATTAATAAAATTTTATATTTATTGACTGAAACCTAAGAACTGTAGGAAACTTAAATTATAAACAGTCAAGAACTAATCTAACAATATATATGTATACTAGATACTATGCAACATGGAGCAATTTTTTTTTTTTATAGTTTGCTTTTCCTCAATGGACATATCTCTATGAATCAGCCATCCCACAGGCGCCAGGATTAGAGAAGTGACTACGTAATTCGCTTGGTTGTATCAAGGGCGTTATAAAAAACAAACAAAACAAAAAAACTTGATAAGTGGTTCATTATCATAGAAAATCAAATTAAAAATAAACATAGATGAGACATGGAGACTAGGAAATGGAACAAAATAAAGAGACAAAATATGACTTGAGGAGAACCGGAGAGAATGTCAGCCACGAGGAATCTAGCAACAGGCAATGAATTAATTTTCATGAAAACTCTAAAAATAGCCATAGAAAATTACGACACGGGGAAAACGCGAGAAGGAAAAAAAGAAAAGAAAACAAAAAAGGAAGACAGGAAAAACAAGGTAGTCTATAATTAGTATTTCTTTGGCAAACATGATTATCACGCGTCGGTGCACCGACCTTCGAACCTCAACAATGGCCAACGTGTATATATATAAATATACATAAATATACATCATATAATATATATATTACTTCAATTAAAGGGCTGTAGAGGGGTTGGCTTGGAATTCCCAGTGCCATCCATGTAGTAAGGTCGGATTGTTGTGGTCAGTAATAGTTGGTAACATATGTTTATCGTACCTTACGTAATCAGCTGTTTTGAGAGTAGAAAAAATACGTAACCAATATTTATATATTCTTTCGGTTCTTGAAAAGGATCCCATATATCTATCGGGGGATCGAAACGTTTATAAAGATTGATGAGAAGAAGGAGAGACGTTTTTTAAGACCTATTACACGATTTATTTTAATTAAAAGAAAAAGAAGATAAAAAAAATCATATATATATATATATATATATGTGATGTAATCTTGAATTTACTTTAAAGAAAGAAAATTCGTCGTTTAAGCCCTGTAAGATTATTTCAGTCAGAATGAAACCTAAATGATATATATATATATATTTTTTTTTAACACCATTTATTGAAATTTACAATTGTACTTCATAATACAAGAAGTAAATATGATAAAGATAAATAGCATGAAACAGACTTGAAAAAGAACCGCCCAATGGTAGCACTCCTGTAACTTTTCTAAATTCGAAGGTCTCGAGGCCATCTCTCTTCAGACCCCTCTTAGGATTGTCAGCATGAAGCAAGGATTGGAACTAGCGGGTTACAGTGGGAGAGGAGTTTTTTATGGAAGGAGTGATATCTGGTTCGGGCTAGATTATCAACAAATAGAATATTTCGGTCTTAATGGATGAGTTTATTTGCGACAAAGTAAGGAGCAAAGCCAAAGGCGTTTAGGATTTTACGAAGGGTTTTGGATTGTAAGGATTGGATCCGGAAAGAATTCGAGGGTTTAGTAGAGCACTAAAGCTCAACTCCATAAGTCCATATAGGCCTTATGATAGTCATGCAGAGGAATCTTTTGTATTTAAGTAAGTGTTGAAGTAATCGAAAGCGGCGAGCAGTTTCTTGTCGTTTCAGTCTAGTGTGTTTCTATGTGAGACGTTTGTCCATCAGGAGACCTAGATAGCGGATTTGTTCGACCGGGACAAGTGGAATATTATTAAAGGATACTGTAGGACAGGAGTTGATATTTTTTTCATAATTTATTTATAGAAATTTACAACTGTATTGATTCAATACAAGTTAATGGGATTGATATAAGATTGAAACACATGATTGTCTTGTGAAGAAACTACCAATTGCGCACTTCAATGTCCGGTACTATGGTAGGAGGTCTCTTGGCCATCTTCTGTAAAGTCGCCTCAATCAATCTTCAGGAATATATATTTAAGAGAGGTCACGGAAAAGCAGGTTTGAGTGTGCAGAGAGTTTGGAATGAAAGGATGTATGTCTGTACCGGACTAAGTCTTAAATTAATTAGTATATTTAGTTTTTAATGGACGATTTTATGCGTAACAAATTATGGGACATTAAGGTTTTTTCAAAAAATTTTAGATTGTAGGGATTGGAAGCGAGGGAATCTGATGGTTTAGTGGACCCCATAGGTCAGTTCGTTGGTCCAAATAGGCCTGATAATGGTTTTATAAATGAGTAAATTATATTAAAGCCCATTGAATTATATTGGGTTGTGTCACATGAAATGTCCGTTTTCAAGGTGAAGGATTTTTATTAAAAATACGATATGAAAACAAGATAATTTTATTCGAAGTATTTACCTTCTTTTTCTACACATTTTTCCCAACGTGACACCAACTTTTTTTTTCCCGAACTGAAAAACTCTAAGCTTTGAAGTAAAACAAAATCTGAAAACGCACTTTTCACTTGATCATCATTTTCAAAAAGTTTTCCGTTTGACGAAGTTGTCTAAATTCCTGAACAGGTGGTAATCTGTTGGAGACAAGTCGGGAGAATATGGTAGGTGCGGAAGAACTTCGTAGCCTAGTTCTTTCCATTTTTGCACGGTATGTTTTGAAACATAGGGTCTTGCTGCCGCTCAGTGAGATCATGAGGTACCCATGTATCGAGCTTTTTTACTTTCTCAATACACTTTAAATGTCTGGAAACGGTAGATGCACTTGCATTTAGTTGTGTTGAGAGTCCTTTAACTGTATGTTTGAGAACATCGTTGTCTATTAAGGACGGAGGTCTTCCTCGGGGCTTTTTCAAGTCGGTATCCCCAGCTGAAAACTTAGCAAACCAACGGCGAATGTTCCGTTCATTAACACTACCTTCTCCAAACGCCTTGCAAATATTTCTAGCGGCCTCAGCTGCTGAATGGCCGAATTTAAACTCGTACAAAAATATTACTCGAAAATCGCGCGTTTCCATGTTCATATTTGGAGGTATACAAAAAAGTGGGTAATTGATTGGGAAGCTAATGTTTATAATATAAACGTAGAGGATAGTAACTGTTTACTTTAAATATGTAAACATTCGGAAGAAAACCACAGAGACCTGCAAAATCCTTTATGTGTTTCAGAAACTATAAAAACGGACATTTCATGTGAAACAACCCAATACATTAATTTTGTGTGGTTTAATCAAAATCGTAAAACGATGCAAAATGTGTGTTATAAAAAATGGCTCTTCTAAAACGGCGATTTTGATGAAAAAGATTCTATAACATCTCAGGCTTACAGTTGTAGTAATATAAAATTTCAGGTTCGTGGCTTTTCGTTATCGTCCTAGAACTTACCACACACACAGACCTTTTCGCGCGACTTGTCATTTAGACTTAGGAGACGCAATACTTCCCCTTGCTATATGTTTTATTTATAGATAAGTAAAAAGTTAAAACCTGTTAATTATTTGAGGTTCCTTATGATACCGAAGACCCAGACACCCACTTGCTGCTCGGTGTTGGCTTCCAGACCATGAGCCAGAACGCTCTAGTATTAATGGCTATGGTTATTTAATTCAATATCGACCCGAGAATAGAGAGAGAGAGAGGGAGGGAAAAGGTAAATTAAAAGTTAGCCAAGGTCGCGTGGAAAAAGGTTGACGGTAAAGACCGGTTGCTTCTGCCCTCGCTCCACGTCGATAGTCATCAACATTTCAAGCTAATAGCTCTATGGGCTTAGGCTCTCTCTTCATCTGTATAGTTTGCTTTGTTTACTTTAAATATTATATGTATTTGTCTTTTTACCTCAGAGGAATCCTATTGAAGTCCGCGGTTAAAGGCGGAAAATGCATGCTATTATTCATTTGCGAAATAGCCTAGCTCGCGGCTTCTGTCAATAAAATCAAATGTAATATTTATAAAATTATTGGCCGCTTTGAAGGGTGAACAACGCCTTGAGGTTTTCGAAAAAATTGCGGTGCTTTTACCCTATGAGTATTATAGTATTCCGTAGTATTGGGATGTTTCACATGAAATGTCTGTTTTTATAGTTTCTGAAATGCATAAAGGATTTTGCATGTCTCTGTTGTTTTCTTCCGATTGTTTACATATTTAAAGTAAACAGTTGCTAATCCTCTACCTTTGTATTATAAACATTAGCTCTCCAATCAATTACCCACTTTTTAGTATACCTCCAAATATGAACATGGAAACACGCAATTTTCGAGTAATATTTTTTTACGAGTTCATTTGTATTGGGGAAGTAAAAAAGCTCGATGCATGGGTACCTCATGATCTCACTGAGCGGTAGCATGACCCCATGTTTCAAAACATACCGTGCAAAAATTGAAAGAACTGGGCTACGAAGTTCTTCCGCACCCACCATATTCTCCCGACTTGTCTCCAACAGATTACCACCTGTTCAGTTGCCTAAAACTTCGTCAAAGGAAAACTTTCTGAAAATGATGGTCAAGTGAAAAGTGCGTTTTCAGATTTTGTTTCACTTCAAAGCTCAGAGTTTTTCAGTTCGGGGATAAAAAAGTTGGTGTCACGTTGGGAAAATGAGGGTAAATACTTCGAATAAAATTATCTTGTTGTAAAATTATCATATCGTATTTTTAATAAAAATCCTTAACTTGAAAATGGACATTTCACGTGACACAACCCAATAGTGTACCGAGTTGATTGCATCGCGGGGGCTCAAATGGGTCTGTAAAGTTGTTGGGCTCAGTGAAGAACGTATTCCGAAGAAGTTAGTAAGCGCTGAACCGACTGGTAGGCGTGCGATAATTAGACCAAAACGTCGATGAGAGGAATGTGTTAAATCTTATCTCAGCAATCTTATCATTATATTTTTTTCCGTTAGCACGACAGGCCGTGTAGGCCCTAGACCGCGCTGTGTAATGCTCCCTAGTTTTGTGAGTGGCCATCAGTTGGCTGACGGGTCTCATACCCTATGGAGA
The DNA here is from genome assembly GCA_023052935.1 of Piezodorus guildinii. Classification (NCBI taxonomy): domain Eukaryota; kingdom Metazoa; phylum Arthropoda; class Insecta; order Hemiptera; family Pentatomidae; genus Piezodorus; species Piezodorus guildinii. Next base: position 17,671,647 of record CM041293.1, on the reverse strand, counting down.
GGTTGTGAGTGAAGCTCCATTTAATATATGCTTGAAAAAGTCCCTCAGAGACTGAGATTCGAACTTTGGCGTGGGAGACTAGTGCGCTTGTCACTCAGCCACGGGCTCCTCTTATTATTATTATTAAGTTGATGAAAACGTCATAAACCAGATAATTCTTGAAATATGTAGTAAAAACAGTTACGATCTTGATTACATCGATATTTCAGGATATGGGATTGCACACGTAAATAAATATTTTGTATTTATTGAATAGAAAGTATTTAGGTTCTATAGGTGGAAATATTTGGGAGTCAGTATTTTTTATAAGCGTAAACTGGTTTATGCTTGGACATGGCTCAGTAATGCCCTGATGATGGCTCACAAGCTTGAGCCGAAACGTTGGCAAAATTAAAAATTTTCAAAAAATGACTGACTCCTGATTATTCCACCTATAATAGTTTGTACAGTCGACTATACATCCTCAATATTTTTTTTAATATTTTAATTTTGCCGACGTTTCGGCTCAAGCTCGTGAGCCATCATCAGGGCATTATTGCGCCTCAGTAAACTCAGTTTATGCATGGACATGGCCCACAAGCATGAGCCGAAACATAGGCAAAATTAAAATATTTACAAAAATGACAGACTCCCAGTTATTTCCACTTAAAATATTTTCTACAGTCGACTATACATCCTTAATATTTAGGCTCTATGATAACTAGCGAAAAAATTCTGGAGGAAATAAATTCACGGTTGAAAGCGGGAAATTAATGTTATTCTTCATTTTTGAAACGACTTAGCTCTGTCATCTGTCCAGAAACTTTAATGTAGAATTTATAAAACTATTATATCTCCGGCTTTTCAATACGGATTAAATAAACAAAGCCTCAAGGTTTTCGAAAAAAAAAAATTACTGCGTAAAATATTTGGTCTAAACAGAGATAAGGTCACTGGCGGAATCGCGGATGTTCCACAACGCAGAATATGGTGATTATAATTGAGTTGATAGCAACCCGTAGAAGCCTCGATGTGTTAAATCTGATCTCGGACGTTCTGGCTTAAACGGTGATCACTGGACGTGTATGTGTAAGCAGTGCTTAGTGATGTCGCCATCGGACCTAAGGGTTATGTAGGCCTATTATTCTTAGACGTATACTCATTGTTCTTCAGCTATACTAGTCCATCGGGTATGCTGGAAGAAACTTCTTATGTGGTAATAAATCAAGCGGAAGTTTTTTCGTTTGTTTTTTTCGCCGGCATTTGTTACGTTGTGTGAAGACAAGGAAGGCATAAAAGTAAACCCAAGTACTTTAATGATAATCAGTAAAGAGATAGGGATTTAAATAATTACAGATAAGAGGAAATGTATGATTAGTGATAGAAACGGTAACAGTCTCGCTGGCATTGATATATAAGAATATACGTTTGAACTTGTGAATATTTTTTATGTTTTGACAATCTTTGATATGTAGAAAACGAAAAAAAAAAAAATTGTAAAAAATCAATTAACCATTATTATTATGCACAGTGGGGAAAATCAAGATTTAGTAGTCAAAATTCTCCAACTCTTGATCTAAACAAGAGAAATTAAACATTATTTTTTTATTTATGAGTATGGGATGTCGTTTATTAGTGAGTGTGTACTAGTAATAATACATAATTCTGTAAAATTGCTTATTATTGAAGATGTTATAGGAATATTTAACCAAGGGATGTTAGTGTCAGTTAAATGTTAGTATAGAACAGTTAAACTATTCTATATTTTATCATCTTTTAAACTCTTCTTAATTTAACTACGAAGTTGTGTATATATATATATATATATATATATATATATATATATATATATATATTTCTTACGGAAAGGGGAGGATTCTGTTAAGTCGCAGGGTCTTTGACGGTGGTTATTTAATTGGAGTGTGTAGAACCTTCGGGTTCGCTAACCCTATTATTATTATTTTTTAGTTTGCTTATATTTACTATTGTAATATACAAATTAAATGGAGCTTAACAACTTTAAGTCTAGCTTGGGATATTCGAAATTTTATAGTAAATATTTTGTATACATTGCCAACAAAACATTTTTTTTATTTATTTGACAACACGTAATATACAAATGCCTTTAGGCATATATTGTAACATTGATGACCATTAAGAAAAACCTCCTTCAGGATTCTTTTTGAGCGAAGAAACCTCCCAGTGAAGGCACTCCAGAGGCGTTTCAGTCTCCTTGGTGGGTTTTGTGGTAGTGTATCAGTCGGTAATGTTTGTAACAGTAGGTTTGGATGTCTAGCGAGTGAGACGTGAAAATGTTTGTAATATTTTTTTATTTTTTAATGATATATTGAGGTCTTTGTGTAATGATTTATTGGTTACGTAAAAGGGACAGTGAGTGATGAAGCGGAGGAATTTAGATTGAAAGATTTGAATTGTCTGCAAGTGTGATTTTTTGCATGAGCTCCACACCTGAGTACCGTACGTCCATGTAGGTTTAAGTAACATGTTGTATATAATGATTTTGTTGCTTAGAGATAATTTGTTTTTATGGTGAAGAACTCGTCTAAGTATTGATAGTCGATGATACAGTCTTTTTTTTTAAGGTTGTTACGTGTCAGGCGTCCATCCATTGTGAGTCCTAAGTATTTTGTTTCTGTTTGTTTGGGTAACTGAACATTGTAAAGTGTTTGTGGAGGACAATCAGAATGCCTAAGCGTGAATGTTACTTGACTTGATTTCTGTATGTTTATTTTAAAACGCCATTTATCAAGCAGATCTTGAAGTAAATTTAAATGAGTTTGAACATTGTGTGAGACTATGGTCGGATCAGTAATTGTTTAAAGTATCACAGTGTCGTCTGCGTATGTTGCAAGTAATGTGTCGGTTGTTTGTGGTATGTCAGAAATGTATATAGTATACAGAACTGGACCCAAAATGCTGTCTTGTGGAACTCCCGCACCAACTCGACAGTAGTCGGAATGTTTGCCATCTTGGTTGACCACGAAAAACCTATTCTCAAGATACGACCTAATTATTAAATAATATGTATGTAGTAAAATTGATTTGATTTTACTGAGGAAGCCATCATGCCACACCTTATCAAATGCCTGGACCAACAAAAATAAATTCAGAATATATAGATTTAATGTACTCCGATAATTAGTTTTGTATATGAACAGACTTGTCTCATTTATTTTTTCACTAAGCCCTAAATACTGCTAAAGATATTTAAGTACTGTACTTATAAGTGGCTCAGATACTTATGGTATACATACTGTTTACTGGTTTTATGTATAAATATTCGCATATATTTTATACACTGGCCAGATTTACTTGAAATATAAATCAGGTTACCGTGTTAAATTATGTAAAGCTATAATGTTAATCTTTATACCTGTTTAATCTATTATAAGTAACATCTAAATGAGCCTATATCTCTTATCGAAATGTCTAACCCTTGCTATCCAGCTGGCTACAATCGATAGCGACTTATCTATCGATAAAAATTGAATGGGCGTGTTAAAAAATGAATGACACTCATCTGCCCGTATCTACAATGAGGTCTTTGTATATAATTTTTATTTATTTTTATACAGATTTATGAGAACTTATCAAGATATCTTTATCGGATTTATTATTGTAATTAGAATTCCGTTTCTTTCTTATTAATGAAGACTGAGCTGTGTCACTCAGTAAATGAGAAATTCCGCTACTTATTAATGATTCCGTGTTTCAAATCCTTTTTTTTTTTTTTTTATAGGAGTTTTTTTTTCTTTTTGATCGGAGAAATAATTTAAAATGATAAATATAAATCAGTTTTACTCCAATTAAGAAAAATCTGGTGCGGGACACACACAACATTCACTTCCAGCCGTTGTTAAAATCGATTAAAGAATTTTCAAATACAGTTAGTGATAAAAATGAATTGAATTTCTATGGGAACATGTGTTTTATTAAAAGATCTATTATATTATCATCTATACTAATATTATAAAGCTGAAGAGTTTTTTTGTTTGTTTGAACGCGCTAATCTCAGAAACTACTGGTTCGAATTGAAAAATTCTTTTTGTGTTGGATAGTCCATTTATCGAGGAAGGCTATAGGCTAGATAACATCGCCCTGCGACCAATAGGAGTGAAGAATCAGTAGAAATGATTTACCTTTTAATTTAAACGAATAATTCAATTTCCCGCTAATTTATCTTTTGCCGTGACAATTAATAAATTACATAGGTAAACATTTAAACACGTAGCAATCGATTTAAGTCAAGATAGGATTGCGGCAAATATCAGTATGTTCTTCTGCCACAAGGAAATAAAACTAAAAATGTCATTCACGCAGAAGTACTTTAAAATATATTCTTTTAAAAACTTCTTAATAGCGATCATAACAGAAATTGACGCAGACGAAGTCGCGAGCAACAGCCAGTCTAAAAAAATCAGTTAGTTTTATCGGCTTTTCATTATTAACTTTTACAAGCTTGTGTATAAGATAATATTTTTTCTGAAATATTTAGCTTTACAACGGTATATTGTACATCTATATTACTGTTTTTATGTTCAAAAACGAAAAGTTGCATAAACAAAATATTTTTTCAGTTTTCTCCTTCAGTTGAACATCGAATTCATTCAATTTATATATTTACCTATTTTTTATAATCGATAACAAGATTATACTGTTATTTGTTTAGTATCTACAAAATTGAAGGTACTTTAGAGGTAGAAAATTCAAAATTTCGGCGTTTAAGCCATGTCAGACTATTTCGATCATAATAAAACTTACATGGTATTAAAACCCATCAAATTTTACATCGATATATAGAGTTTAATCAAAATCGTTTGAGCCGTATCGGAGAAATTTCAGTTTCATAGGACTTTTTGTTTTCACCCGGGAGTTACCACACTCGGACGCATACACTCTCTCATACAGACCTTTTCGCAGGACTTATTTAGACTCATGGATACCTAAAACGTGTATTTCCGTTGAAAACTGGAATTCGAAAATTTTCACGATCGCAATACTTTCCCTTACTACATTTTTCATATATAGGTAAGTAAAAGTAAAATTATGATATTGTGGATGTAATTAGTTGACCGTTGAGAATTACTGGAAGGAATTAGTCCGGGTGGCGGTCATTAAATGAAACAACTAAATAGTTTCAACTATTTTATTGTTTGCCAACGTTTCGACCCCCCTTGTGGGTCATCATCAGGGCGCATGGTGGGAGAATGGAAACTGATGATGGAAACTTCTATTTAGTTGTTTTATTTAATGACCGCCACCCGGACTAATTCCTTCCAAAAATTATGATATGTTTGACTTTTTACTCTAAATTATATATAGCATTCTGTAAACTGAATTATTTTATATTTCACTGAATAAACAGTAGGAAAGCTATTCAATATTCTAATTTTTATGGTTGTTTTAACTTTATATTAAATTTAATCTGAATATCTAATTTGTACATTGTAATCTACAATATTTTAATGATAAACTAGCTTTTAAGGATAGATATAATACATATTATATATACGAGGCATGTTTTTTTAAGTAAGTACCGTTTTGGAATTAAAAAAAGACGTGCAAAGATATCGCAATAATTTTATTTTTACATGAAAGCCTGTACCTTAATCTACTTTTCTACATAATTTCCATGAATTTTGAGGCACTTGTCATAACGCGACACCAGTTTTTGAATATCCTCCTCAAAAAATTCTGCCGCCTGACTTGTTAAACGACGTAGACGAAACATGGGTGGCCTACGTCACACCAGAATCAAAACAACAATCCATGGAATGGGGACATTCATCATCACCCAAAAGAGTGAAGCTCAAGCAATCAATTTCTGCCCGGAAAAACAGGTGCACAGATTTTTGGGACAGAAAAGGAGTATTGCTAGTGGAGTTCCTGCCTCGTAATGAGACAATCAATGCTACCATTTGTTCCTACACTTGAAGAAACACCTGGGCGGTCGGCGTCTTTAAGACGATAACGAAGTCAAAACATTTGTGATGCAGTGGTTAACAAGTCAGGCGGCACATTTTTTTTTAGGAGGGTATTCAAAAACTGGTGCCGCGTTATGATAATTGCCTCAAAATTCATGAAAATTATGTAGAAAAGTACATAAAGGTTTCATGTAAAAATAAAATTATTGCGATATCTTTGCACGTATTTTTTTAATTCCAAAACGGTGCTTACTTAAAAAACATGCCTCGTGTATAAATATATAAATATATATATATATATATATATATATATATATATATATTTTAACTTCTCACAAGCATTAGTTAGTTGCCTCAGTGACTAATGACTTTCAGCACTCCCTATAAGTCATGTGAACTGTAACTGCTATGTGGTTAACCCCCTTTGTAACGATATATAACTAGTTCTGACAGTTTATCTCTGTTACTATGACATAACGTGTCATGGTAAATTACAACCGATACTGTGACATGTTACATTATACCCGTTACCAGAGGATTGTCTCTTGTAACAGTTACTTTTACATAGTAACATATAACAGTAACAGTGACTGTGGCATAGAGTATAGTAGAGTGAGGTTGGAGCTGTGGTGTGGCCCTTGTACCCGGTCTAAATATAGCGCTCCTCAAGGTCTTTCTACCTAACGACATTTCTGTCTGCCTTACTATTGCCTCTATCAATATATATGTATCTGTGTGTGTGTATGTATGTATGTATTTTATATTGTGTAATATGGTCAGAAACCTTCCAGGATTATTGGGTAAAGAACGTGCAAGAGTTTAAAAGTTAAATAACAATCTATAGTATGAATTATATAACCATCTTCTAGGCCAGTGGTTTCCAACAAACCATCCATTCATTTCAATGAAAAGGACTCCTAAAATTTAAATTATAAATATTGGTTTTATATATATATATATATATATATATGTTGAGCTGCGAAATTAATGAAAACTGAACGCTTTCAAATGGATTGACCCATATACATTTATCCAAATAACGAAACGAAATCGAAAGATGTAAGAATTCATATAAAACATTTTTTTCTTTGTTCTCGAAAAATAATAGTATAATGTTTTCATATCAATGTATTGCTTATCATTTTCGACTTCTTCAACACTTACTAGATAGCCAATCAAACCTCCACTTCATTACTAAAAGCTCATCTACATGACTATCATTAGGCCAATCTGGATTTCTGGTATTCACCTTTGGGCTTTACTGAACCATCAAAATCTAATCCAGCAAACGATAATGTTTCCTTTTTTCTCCTTTTGTTACATATGGAATTAGTTGAGCTTATAGATTTTTCCTTTATTTTATCAATGCTAATAAGATGATATGGGTAATTTATTGAAATCTGCAAAATTAAAGGTACTTCAGATGAAGAAAATTTAAACTATCGGCATTTAAGCACTGTCAGACTATTTCATTGAGAACGAAATCTACATGTTATTAAACCCACTCGGTTTTATATCGATTTGGCGAGTTTAATCAAAATCGTTAGAGCAGTTTTCGAAAAAAATCGTGGAAAGCTGTAAAATGCATTGTATTGGGTTGTGTCACATGAAATGTCCGTTTTCAAGGTAAAGGATTTTTATTAAAAATACGATATGAAAACAAGATAATTTTATTCGAAGTATTTCGACACCAACACTTTTTTATCCCCGAACTGAAAAACTCTGAGCTTTGATGAGAAACAAAATCTTTTCTCTTGATCATCATTTTCAAAAAGTTTTCCTTTGACGAAGTTGTCTAAATTCCTGAACAGGTGGTAATCTGTTGGAGACAAGTCAGGAGAATATGGTGGATGCGGAATAACTTCGTAGCCCAGTTCTTTCAATTTTCGCACAGTATGATTTGAAACATGGGGTCTTGCTGCCGCTCAGTGAGATCATGAGGTACCCATGTATCGAGCTTTTTTACCTTTCCAATACACTTTAAATGTCTGGAAACGGTAGATGCACTTGCATTTGGTTGTGCTGTGAGTCCTTTAACTGTTTGGTAGGGTTTCCTTTCACTGTATGTTTGAGGACATCGTTGTCTATCACGGACGGAGGTCTTTCTCGGGGCAAGTTTTCCAAGTGGGTATCCCCAACTAAAAACTTAGCAAACCAACGGCGAATGGTTCGTTCAATAACACTACCTTCCCCAAACGCCTTACAAATATTTCTAGGGGCCTCAGCTGCTGAATGGCCGAGTTTATACTCGAACAAAAATATTACTCGAAAATCGCGTGTTTCCATGTTCATATTTTGAGGTATACTAAAAAGTGGGTAATAGATTGGGAAGCTAATGTTTATAATACAAAAGTAGAGGATTATTAACTGTTTACTTTAAATATGTAAACATTCGGAAGAAAACAACAGAGACCTGCAAAATCCTTTATGTATTTCAGTAACTATAAAAACGGACATTTTATGTGAAACAACCCAATTAAGTTGCTCTTCTTTTTTTGCCGATTTTGATGAACTAGTTGCTGTAACATCCCTGGTATATGCGCATATAAAACATGAAAATTCATTTCCGTACTACTTTTAGTTTTGTGCTAGACTTACCACACACATGTGTAATTTTGGTAATAAATCAAATTACAAAATTTTCACGAACGTAATACTTCATCTTAATGTATATTTCACATAAAGGTAAGTGGAAATAAAAAATATCAATGTACAATTAGGATACAGAAAGGTCATTTAGCGAGAAAGTTTTTTTAAAGTTAAAGAAGTTTGAAACTTTAATATATGGGTCACCTGTTGTGAAGTTGTAACACAACACTTAGCATAACAACCTTCTTTGCCCAAGGTCGCGGGTTCGACAGGTGGCCCTTTTACTCCCATTAAAAGTTTCTTGGTTTAGTTCGTCCTTTGTAGGGGACGTAAAATGGTGGTTTGAAATGGTCAACATTTAGGACTCCCACTGTAGCATCGTCCTATTAGCCATAGTAGCATAAAGTGACGTTGGATGATTAAAACAAACTGATATTCCACTGAAGTGGGGTCTACAGGAGCCCAGGACATCTTTAAAAGTTAGTGAATCCCATTGTCCCGATCCGATCGGCTTGTGAAAAACTGACATGTTCTGTCTCGGCATGATTGTAATATAGCACCTCAGTCAGTTTTATCCGGTATTGCTTTAGGACAGTGTTATTAGGGCCAACAGATCCCAACTCACCATTACTGTTCGGATTTATTAAAAGTGTGTTTTCAATTTCTTAAAATAAATGTCTCGTGATAGTGTTATTTTACGCGCCTTTTTAATTTTATTAAGAAGCTGGAATCATGCTTGTTAAAGGATCACATGACCGGATGGTCAGAAAATCCTAGACTTTCCTTTGAAGCTCTATCATTATAAGGGGAAAAAATAGAAGAATCTAACACGTATAGTCAGAAACTCCTCCAAAGAAAATGAGATGCTAGTTTTGTCCAAAAAACAAGAATATCAAGTCAGCTAAAGTTTGTATTAAATGTGAACAAAATATTTGTAGACAATGTTCGGTTTCCTATTGCAAAAACTGTGCCTAATTTTAGCTGTGCATACTTTCTTTACAATACAAAAGTTTCATTTTTTAATGATTTTCCATTTTTTTAAATATAATAAACTTTAAGATAAGGACTTGTTTATATAAATATTATTATACAAATGTTTTCATTGCTTAGAATATACCATTAAAAAAAAATTAATAAAATGTATAATAGTATCAGGCATTTATTAAATTGTATAAGCATCCTTTCGTATTGTACCTATTTAAAATAGGTTGAATTAACCTATTTTACAAGAATAAACAATTCTAGATATTTTTATGATTTAAAAAAAAAAAATAAGGTCTGGGATCTGGGAGACCCCACCTCACCAATTTTCAATATCAATTTCACCTCATTAGTTAAAGAATAATAATAATAATAGGCTTACCGAACCCGAAGGTTCGATGCCGATACCACCAAACTTCGCCTGCACAGACTCGTCCAATGTTCACCGGTCTAGCCCAAGCCCCCGAGATCAGCCTTAATGCAATCCTCCCATCGACGCTTCGGCCTACCTTTCGGACGCCTACCATTCGGTTCAGCGAATACTAACTTTCTCGGAATCCGTTCCTCACTAAGCCCAACAACTTTACGCGCCCATTTGAGTCTCCGCGATGCTATCAACTCAATTATATTCACAGGATACAAACTCCGCAATTCTGCGTTGTGCAACCTTCTAAACTCCCCAGTTAAAGAATAAAGATATTAATGATGTTTTATTTAAGCGTATTTTTAAAAAAAAGGATTAAGGTCTAAGAAACATTATGAGGCGAAATACAAGTCACGAGGAATCGTTTAGTTTTAACATATTAACGTGGTTTCACTTGTGACCGACGCGTCGATAAGTTAGTAAATAAAATACCTCATAAAAGTTTCATATTTGTAGCCGCCAGTATCTTTTAATTGCGTTTTACATTTCCACGCGTTTAAAGGTTCCACACGCGACCTGGATTCGTTTTCAGAATACAAACAATGTTCGCGTAACATGTACGCTCAATTTAATAATGTGCCACAAGCGGCCATATTTTGTTACAAAACATATGGTGAGAAGAGAAGCTAAAAAAAGGTACAGCAGAAGCGTGCACGCTACACACCATCTTCCTTCTTCTTTTCTGACTACAATGCGATAAGAATGGAGTAGAGGAAGAAAAAGTCGCCCTAGACTGAACGAAAGGCGAGGAAATGAAGAGATAAATTAGAGAAACACCATACCAAGAAGTAATTATGTAGTCCACCTAAATCTTAATACATAACCTTTCCGAATTGTTCAAAATACACCAATATTTTATCCCAACAATTTTTCTTTTCAATCATTCAATACAGTCCGCTTCTAGCTGCCACTTGGTCGAGTCCCAATCATTTTTCATAATGACGGTTAGACCAAACAAACAATGCAGAGAACCAGTGTGTAATGTGTATGAATTTAATATATTTCGGGTTCGACTGGTCGTAGGTTGACTCGACTGCCTCCTCGATAGAGGCCCACGGCCTGCTAGATGATAGGCAGCATTATGCAGGTGCTATATAAATAGCCGTGACAGAAGAGAGAGAGAGGGAGCGAGCGGTGAGTAGCCTTCATGCTCTTCTATATTTAGACCTCGCTAACCTTCCATCGCACATCTCCCGCGGTACCCTTCCACGTGTGGTATTAGGCTTCTTGCAGGGTACAAGGAGTCAGGGTCATCAATGTCTTGGAGGGTCCTGCCGGGATCGGTCTAGAACCGTGGTTTTCAAGAAGTGGTCCGCTAACCTCTGATATGACAACAACGGAAAATAATCCTATAAACACGAATAAACAGTTTACCCCTAATGTAAGTGGTGTATTTGAAATGATAGGTGACATACAGAAAACCATAACTGGACGCACGACAAAATCAAGATGCACCAGGTCGTTTAATAGATTGAAAAATAGTCTAGAAGAAAAATCAAATAGTTGAACAAAACAACAGTTTATATACATTTATTATTAAATAAAATGACCGAAATAACAATCGGACTGTAACGGTTTGATAAGACACAAAAACCTTTTTAACCTCCTATTAGCTAGACACAAACCCATCTGTGCATGCGTTCATGATTACGTTCGTAACATTGGCTTAAAAATTGTATTCGCAATTATGTCCATAAAATATGTTTACACCGTTATCAGAATGTCACAGAAAAGATCAAGAAAAACTCCATTAAAAACCAAAAAAAAAACTTCTAGAACACCAAAAGTTTTGGATTATTTTCAGTTATTCATTTTTGAACATTTCGTCGATTTGATAATGAAATAAACTAAGCCTTATTGGTCTCGAAGCAATAACAGTGACATGAACAATTCAGGAACCAACAAATAGTTTATTACATTTTTGATAACACGCTACAAAAAATTACCACTAACAGAATATTGGAGTACAGATAAACTTCTGCATAGTGGTATTTTTGTAGAAACAATGCCCAGAAACCGCTATTAATTTTAAATTACTACAGATGCTGTATTTCAACAATGATATCCGTTTTAACAATGATCGTTTGTACTAAAATACTGAACGTCATAGATACGAAAAAAATTTAGTGAATCATTTCAACCCTTCCAAAAATAGTGTGTGACCGACCACCATCCGTAAGCCAACAATGAAAAATGCAACCCGTTTTACCGGAATTTTAGTATGTTTTATACAAAGCATTTATCATAGTATAGCAAAAAATACACGTCTACCAACGCAAAACGGGTGGATTATAAAATGGCGGCCATTTAAAAATAGAATATCACGAAATATCACTCTTTTCTAACATAATTATGGTTACATACAAACATGGAAACGGCTCATCCTATGAAGATAATTGAAATGAAATGAAAAAAATATATATATATATCTGGGATCAAGTTCCCTTAGAATAACGAATAATAAACAAAAATAAATCCCTATTTTTGGTTGCTTAAAAAAAAAATTTATAAATATATAATATATATATATATTAATATATATATATAAATATATATAAAAAAATCTGTATACATATCAAATATTCATTATATCTATAAATATTTGCAAATTTATATTGTACTATGTGTGACTAGGTTCATTACTAGGGGTGGGCATAATCGAATGATTGTCATAATCGGATGATCGGACTTCGATGATTTAAATAATCGAATGATTTCATAATCGAATGACCGAATGATTAATATGGAATTCTGAGAGACCATATACCACAATTCTCGTATAAAATTTATGTGATGAGCAAACAAAAAAAAAAAAAAGGTCGTTTGGTTATCCGCGCTCCTTATAATCCCTTGATTATCGTTAAACAATTCAGTTCGAATGATCATTCGTTTCTCCAAACCGATTAATCCTATAATCGATTAATTTGAATGATTGAAATAATCGAATGATCCGATAATCGTCACTCGATTATGCCCACCCCTATTCTTTACTACGTACTAAGCATTGAATAGTCGCCCATCAAATAATGCTGTATAGTTTATAATCAAAATAATTATTTTAAAATTTAAATGCTATAGCATTTAATGGATGAACCCAGGCGGGTTTAATTGAGGGACATTTAAAACCGACGGGGATTTGGAATTAACACCACGGACTGTTTAAACATTCATTACTTAGGCTAGCGTTAGGAATAGACCATGCATTGAGCTAAATGCACTGCATAGGTTAATCACATGCATGAATTAATGAATTAGCGCTCCTAGCGATTCTAGCGAGAATAGATATTAATAAAACAACAGACAAAATGGTACGTACATACGTTCCCGGAACCAATATACCAAATAGTTTGCTCACCTTTAGCATCCCATTTACAATTTATGTTGAGGCTACATGTTATATTATTAAAAAATACAGTAGGGTCTATTGATTATTAACTATATATTTTGGAAAATGTTCAAAGTTCACAAATTGCATGATATTCATGTAATTCAGCCTTATGAATGTTTTACGCCAGTGGATCCAAACTAGTGGGGTCCCCGAGATTGGAAGATTGCATTAAATTATCCTAATAAAAAATATTTGTAAAACCTTGGCTTATAACTAGAGTCACTGAGGCATTGCAGAGACACATTAAAATTTATTTTTTATTTTTGAGTTGTTGAGGACAAAAATACAAAGCATGTCATTAACTTATTGCAAATTTTTATTTTGATTCTATGTCTAAAAAATTACAGGAATTGCTTTATATTCATGTAATTCGGCCTTATGAATGTTTTACGCCAGTGGATCCAGACTAGTGGGGTCCCCAAGATTGGAAAATTGCATTAATTTATCAAAATAAAAAATATTTGTAAAGCCTAGGCTTGTAACAAGAGTCACTGAGGCATTGCTGAGACACATTAAGTTGCGTGCACTAACATTTAGTAAATAGGTATCGATATAGTATTTCTAAATTTAGTATTGCGTTGTCCGAAAAGTTCGTAGAGATTTTAAAAAATAATTTACCTTTTATTTTTGAGTTGTTGGTGACAAAAATACAAAGCATGTCATTATTATCTTATTGCAAATTTTTATTTTGATTCTATGTCAAAAAAATTACTGGAATTAGAAAGATTTTCTCAGCACATGTTATCACCCGTGAAGCTGACTTTAAACGGCTGCACCACTGAAAGTATTGGCCAGATTTTTTTTTTTTTTTTTTTTACGGTTTTATATTCACGAAATGATAAAGAATAACTGGTCAAAAAATCACGAAAATAAAAAATGTCGAGCTGCAAAATTGATGAAAATTGGACGATTTCAAATGGACTGACTCATAAAAGTGGTCTTATATTACTTTTTTAATTAAATCCAGGAAGAAATAAACTTCCGATTAAAGGTGGGAAATGCGTGTTATTATTCAGTTGCTAAGTTACTTAGTTCGCGGCTTCTATCTAAAAACTTAAAGGTTAGAATTTATAAAACTATTATTCTTCCGAGGGTTCTTTACGGATGTGAAACGTGGCCGCTTACTTTGAAGGATGAACAAAGGCTTCAGATTTTCGAAAATAAGGTATTGCGTAAAATATTTGGCCACTGGGGAGTTTAGAAGATTGCACAACGCGGAATCGCGGAACTTGTATCCTGTGAATATAATTGAGTTGATAGCATTGGGGAGACTCAAATGGGCGAGTAAAGTTGTTGGGCTCGATGACGAGCGGATTCCGAGAAAGTTGGTATTCGCTGATCCGACTGGTAGGCGTCCGAAAGGTAGGCCGAAGCGTCGATGGGAGGATTGCGTTAAGGCTAATCTCGGGGGTTTGGGCTTGAACGGTGAACATTGGACGAGTCTGTGTAGACAGAATTTGGTGGTATCGGCATCGAACCTTCGGGTTCGCTAAGCCTATTATTATTATTATTACCTTGTTACTACATATTTAATTATTTTTTCGTATCATTTTCCTTTTATATTGTGTTATTTATGCTGAAACGTGTGCCCATTTTTAGTAGTGAATATGAAGTTTTCCTATTAGTCTCGTTTGTTTTATCACCTTATCCCAAAATTAATTCTTCAATAATTTTTTTTTTTCATATCTTGGCTGAATTCGGTTTGTAGGCTGGGCTGACGTACGAACATCCACTAAGTAGATTTCAATTTCAGACTATGTTGTAGAATGTTTGCTGGTTGTAGATGTATTATGTATGCCCTGCCCTATATTGTAGGTACGCATAGACAGCCTCTGAGTCTATATGCTCAAACATAGACTGCTCTTTCATTAGAGAACAAACTAGAAGCCACCGAGGTCTGAGTTGAGTCCTTACGTTATTTGACTCGCTAAATCCTACCACGTTTCTTCTACCTGAAACTATTTGCTTAGAGAGTTGCTTGGAGCGTACAGGTTAGATTCGATTTTAAGCTTGCTATATTTTCTCTACTGAATTATATTATAATAGGGGTACTCACTACGTTTGCTATAGCATGCTATTTGTGCTATTGTGCTAAACGCATCAATTTTATACAGGAAATAATTGTAGAAACTCGATGGGTTTAGCAAAATAACATAAATAGCATGCTATAGCAAACGTAGTGAGTACCCCTAATATTCCAAATGACGTTTGTGTGTACTGATCAACATGAATAATCCTAAAATAAAGGAGTCACCTGTGGTGTAGTGGCTAGCATAACAGCCTTCCATACCTAA
The DNA here is from genome assembly GCA_023052935.1 of Piezodorus guildinii. Lineage (NCBI taxonomy): Eukaryota > Metazoa > Arthropoda > Insecta > Hemiptera > Pentatomidae > Piezodorus > Piezodorus guildinii. The sequence goes on along the minus strand of CM041293.1, from coordinate 17,656,047 downwards.
GTTCGCGGGTCTTATGAATTTTTAATGGGAATAAAAAATCCTTGGTTATGCAGTTCTTCGGAAGTGACGTATCTTCTATAATTATTTGAAATTCAATTAGCATTGTGTTGCATATAAAGTCTGTGTCTAGTGTTGTAATTTCTAACATAAAATAGAAAAGGAATTTAATTCAATTCCGAAACAAGATCCCCTAAGAATAAAATAAATGAACAAACGTAATAGTTACAGCCGGCCAAATCTACTCATAATCTACTAACTAATCAGTTAGTTTTATCGGCTTTTCATTATTAACTTTTACAATCTTGTGTAAAAGATAATATTTTTCTAAAATCTCTAGCTTTACTACGTTATATTATACATCTATATCTATATATTACTGTTTGTATGTTCAGAAACTAAAAAATTGCATTAAGATTTTTTTTCTCCTTAAATTTGTTATGAAATTCGTTTAACTTATATATTTACCTGTTTTTTTTATAGTTGATAACAAGATTATATTGTTATTTTTTTAGTATCTACAAAATTTAAGGTACTGTAGAGGGAGAAAATTTAAAATATCGGAATTTAAGCCCTGTCAGACTATTTCAATCAGAATGAAACCTACATCATATTAAAACTAATTAAATTTTATATAGACATAGCGAGTTTCAAAATAGTTGGAGGGGTTATTGAGAAAATCGTAAAAAGGTGCAAAATTATTTGTATAAATCGGCTCTTCTGGCTAGATGATTCTTATGAAAATGATGCTGTAACATCTCGGGCGTATGGTTTATAGTCTTTAATATGAAATTTCATTTTTATACGAATTTTCGTTTTTGCGTTAGACATATATTTTTTTGCAGGAGTTGGTCATTTGGACTCAAGGGACCCTAAAACATGTATTTCTGGTGATAACTCGAATTCGAAAATTTTCACAATCATAATACTTTCTCTTACTATATATCTCATATGTAGGTAAGCTTTATGTCCGTATACTAGAATAGGGTAGAATAAATTTATTTTGTCTTTGGGGTATTCCCCATACAAATAGAGCCCGGCTTGGCTATTTACAATACATTTTGTAAACTATGTACATATATTAAAAAATCTGGTGCGGGCAACACACGACTTTCACTTACCTCCATTTTTGAAATCAATGAAAGAATTTTCAAATACAGTTAGAGATAAAAATACGTGAAATTATTAAGGAATTAATCAAATTGAATTTCTATTGAAACATGTGTTTTATTAAAAAATCAATTATATTATTATCTTAAATAATCAGTAAGTTTTATCTTCTTTTCATCACTCTCCATTAACTTTTAAAAGCTTGTGTATGAGATGATATTTTTTCTAAAATCTTTAGCTTTCCAACGGTATATCATACATGTATATTACTGCTCTTATGTTCAAAAACGAAAAATTGCATTAAAAAAATATTTTTTCTGTTTTCTCCTTTAGTTGGGTATCGAATTTATTCAATTTATATATTTACCAGTTTTTCATCAGCGTTAACAAGATAATCTAGTTATTATTATTGAATCTACAAAATTAAAGGTACTTTAGGGGAAGAAAATTTAAAATATCGGCATTTAAGCCCTGTCAGACCATTTTTATCCAAATAAAACCTATATGATATTAAAGTCCACTAAATTTTACATCGATATAGCGAGTTTATTCAAAATCGTCGGAACCGTTTTTGAGAAAATCGAAAAAAGGTACAAAATGCATGGTATAAAGTGCCTCTTCTGGTAAGCTCACTTTGATCAAAAAAGTTTTGTCACGTCTCGGGGGTATAGTTGTCTTAAATATGAAATTTCAGTTTCATAGGACTTACCGTTTCCGCCTGGGAGTTACCACACAGACACATACACACACACACAGACACACACACACAGACCTTTTTGCGGGACTTGGTTATTTGGACTCAGGGGACCCTAAAACGTGTATTTCCGTTGAAAACTGGAATTACAAAATTTTCACGATCGCAATACTTCCCCTTACTATATATAGTAAGTGAAAGTAAAAAGATAAATTAATTTTATTATTATTATTTTTTTATTTTTTTTTTATTTAATTTTTTTTTTTTTTTTTTTTGTTGCTTACTTTAACACTTACTTTACAGACCCTCTAACCTTCCACTTATCTACAAAAGGCTTATCTATCTCGCCATCATAAGGCCTATCTGGACTTACGGAGTTGAGCTTTGGGGCTCTACTAAACCATCCAATTCTTCCCTTATTCAATCCTTACAATCTAAATCCTCAACGCTCCTTACTTCGTCACGAATTAACTCATCCATAAAGACCATAATATCCCATATGTTGCTGATTTGGACCGAACCAGGTATCGATCTTTTCATGAAAAACTCCACTCCCACTCTTACTCATTAGTTTCAATCCTTGCTTCTTCTTCCATTCCTGTCAATCATCCGAGGCTTCTGAAAAGAAGATGGCCTCGAGACCTTCTATTTAAGATAACCCAGTGGAGTGGAGCCAATGGGAATTTACTCTTCATGTATTTCTGTTAGCTAATTTACTTGATGTATTTACTGATACAGTTGTAAATTTTAATAAATGATAATAAAAAAAAAACAAATCATATTTTTTTTAAATAATAATAATAATACATCTGTTTTAAAAATAAGTTATATTTTGTTGAAGATCTAACTTGGTGTTTATCTTTGAGTGTTGTATAGCAGATTTTGATAATTTAATCGTATTGCATACTGATTTTTTTTTTATGCAATTTAATACTTACATTATATGGCAGAATGTTCAAGACCAAACTCTAGTCTTACGTGCCAAATGGTATTATACTATAAAAACAGAATTAATTAAATAATAATAAATAAATGTTTATAAATTATTTACTAGATTAGTAATTACTTAAATATAGTACTTATTTACTATTTCTGGCCTACACGCAAGGGTATATATACTAGCATAAGGACCTGCGTTGAGTGTGAGACCCGAAGACACTGAGAAGAAACCTCTCCTCTTTTTGAAATGTCAACGACCAGGCAGCTTATTTTTAAACCCGATGAATGATCGGGAATTTTCTGCGTCCAATTCTTTTAATACTCACCATTTAACAACTCCTCTTAAAAAAACAAAATAATAAAAATAAAATACATAGGCCTCTTTATATGTTTGAATATACTGACATTTAATAGCTTGCAATAACGGCGGTTTCCTAGGATAAGGAACATTATGTATTTTTTTATGAATTATAGCTGTTTATTTACTATGTTAAACTAGTTTATGGTTTTTATATATTAAAACATTAATCCGTATTATTTATTTTTATAAATTTAGTTATCGTGAAAATGTTAATATATAGTTATATATACTACGCAAAAAAGAATCGGAATATAACTAATTTTTTAATATTTAATTTTTATACTACGTTTCTTTGATCCACCTAATACTAAAAGTTATTCATTCGACTACTAGTAACAAATAAATAATAAATAAAATTTATGCCTATTCATTTTTACGTAGTAGGAGAGACACACCTTATTAAATAAGCGATACGGTCCAACATAATTGTGTTGCTATTTACACAGCTTAAATTTTATTTCCTTATTGAACTATTTTTTATGTACAAATCTTAACATACTATACATATACATTAAACAACAGATTTATATATTTTTTCTCTCATCTCTCATATTAATTCAAATATATCTATATATATGTACATTTATAAAATATATATTAATTATAATCATAATGACTATCACATGACAACTTATAACAATCATCAGCAACTATATGACACTCTTCTTCAATATCAAATTCCAGCATATATAATATAAATAATAAAATAATACTAACAAAATAAAATAAAAAAATATCACACAATGGTTTATTATTACCAAATAATTAATTAAAGAAGCCCACTTTGTCAGTGTATATTCCAGTAAAAATAGCCAATCACTATTCTTAAGTTCAAAAACGCCATCTCTGATTTTTCTTAACCGATTTCATTGATTATTATTTTTTGTTTTGAAGAGTTTTAATTCTTTATCGAATAGCATTAACAAGAATTAAGACGTAACACAGACACAGGTTTTTTTTTTTTTTTTTTTTTTTTTTTTTTTTGTTTTTTTTTTTTTTTTTTTTTTTAATTCCTTGTTCCGGTTCTGAAGGGACCGGTGTGGTCTAATGAGTAAAGCACTATTCTTTTGTTCTCCAGGTCCTGGGTTCGAATCAGGGCTTAGGCAAAATATTATGACCTCCTGGGGCAGACCCAGCACCTATAAAGTGGGTAACCAAAATTGTGGAAAAACCTGGCGACTGAGCGTTACCAAGGACTAATTTACCTTATTGCACGTCCGTTGACTAGAAACACTACGAATCTGTATGTGTACCGAGCCAAATACCGTTCATCGGTTGTAGAGATACAGGCTGTTTTATTTGGATTCTAGGTATCTTGAAACATAAGACCTCATCTTGAAACATAATATTGAGTGAGAGTAATTTTTGTTTTGGTCGATTACAAAGATTCATAATTGTAATATAATAAATTAAAATCGGCATTATTTACTTTCCCATACTTATGCATAAAATATACATCAAGGGAAAGTAGTGGGATCATGAAAATTCTTGTACGATAGAAAAATTGAATAGTCTCCTATATTTCAAATAACCGATTATCACAAAATGTGGTTAATCAAGCTAAATAAAGAATTCCATAAAAAAATGAAATTTCATATTTATGACAATTATATTGCTGGAATGTTATACCTACTTTTGAAACTGACGAACCAGAAATGCCACCTAATACCTTCATTATCTTTTTCTTGAAAAAGGCTCTAACGATTTAGAATGAGTTTACTGTATTGGTGTAAAATTGAATAGGTGTGTTTAATTATCAGTAAAATATTCTATTAGCTCTTAAATTCCGTGTTTTTTTTTTAATTTCTTCCTCTTGGTTGAACAAATTCGCTATCTAGGACTCCTACTTGGCCAACGTAAGTGACAGTGAAACAACAATAACCATAAGTGACATTTTAATAATAATGAAGTGTAGAATACCAGTGAAAAGAATTTTAATGATGAGAATGAACCTATATTGATTTAATATGGAAGGTATGTAAGTAAAAGAAAAGTACATATAATTTTAAAATCAAGATTAAGATAATAAATTCCAATAAATCCCACCAAATAACCTTCACTCTGTCCTAAACCTATGATATTCTGCCCCCAGTATCCTTCAATAACACTCCGCTTACCCCAGTCGATCAGATCAGATATCAAGGACTCCATCTGGACAAACTTCTTACTTGGAATCATAGCAAAAGACTGAAACGACAAGAAACTGCCCGACGTTTTCGACTACTTCAATATTTATTGGACAAACGTTCAAATCTTCCACTTAAGTACTCTAGACTCATCTACATGACTATATCATAAGGCCGCAATGGACTTACGGAGTAGAGCTTTTTCGCTCTACTAAACCATCAAATTATTACCGTGTCCAATCCTTAAAATCCTCCGAAAAATCCTCAATCCTGCTTATTTTTTCACGAATCAACTCATACATAAATGTTCCCTATGTTGCTGACTTGGTCCGAACCAGATTTCACTTCTTTCATGACAAACTTTATTCCCACTCTAATCCACCAGTTTCAAACCAAAAAATATATATATATATATATAAAACTTAATTATTTTTATCAGTTTTAATATTTTTGAAATTCTAGTGTTTCGCACACCAGTTTTTTTAGATTAGATTTGTGTCCTGCGTTAATTTAATAATCTCTATGTATCATTTCCGTTCTATTATGTATGTAGAAATCGTATTGCTTTGTATCTACTCAAGAGCGACTAAATTTATAAAGACGTTGGTACATGGATCATAAATAAACTTTATTTCAAGTGGTCTTAAGATAGCTACTACGGTACATAGTAAATTAATTGAATGATTGGCCAATGTGGATGTTTTTATTGTTGTTGCCAGGGCACGATCCTAATTTATTCATCTGTATAAATAAGTATGTTAAAGTTAAATATATATATGTATATATAAAAACACTTACCACATGCTAAAAGGAATGCTAAGGATTTTAACAACCTAAATAGCCAGATGAGAAGTGTTTATATAGCACGATCCTTTCTTTGCCTCTCAACTAGAGTTTTGTAGCGGTTTGAGTATTGTTTTAGGGTGCATATTCAGAAATTAAAGTTGGGTTGTTTAATATAATTCATCAATAAACAATTTTAAAATCATGGCTAAAATATTGCATATTGAGTAGAAAATATAATATTCAACGTCATGATGCCTTGCATGTATAATATTAAAGAATAAAAAAAAAAAAAACTGTTCTACTACAACCCATGAAGGGCCTTGGACATAGTACATATAGAGATTCGTACTGTTTCTAGGCCAACGGCAGTGCGATGAGGTGATTAGGCCTTGATCATGCTCAGCCGCCAGGTTTTACCCCAATTTTTTGGGCACTCACTTTAAAGAGGGCAGACCCCGCCCCAAAAGGGTATCCAAACCCTAGGGTCACCCCTCCAGTAAATAAACAGAATAAATAATATTTTGTCTCAGCCGGGATTCGAACCAAGGACCCACAGTTGACAGTTAGTTTATCTGTTTACTATTTTAAAGTAAAGCACAGATAAAGAAAAAAATAATTGTATCATATAATGAAAATTTGATTACTATGTATGTATAAAAAAATTACAGAAAGATAGGTTCCTATTTTATTCGGTTTATTACAATGTTATTTTTCAAATGAACCATTTAATTTACATTTTAAAAGTTGCTGAAGGAATTAGTCCGGGTGGCGGTCATTAAATGAAACAACTGAATAGTTTCAACTTGTTTGCCAACGTTTCGACCCCCATTGTGGGTCATCATCAGGGCTAAAAAGATACAAAAAGGATACATTTAAAATAAGATTACAAATACTATTTTAAAAAAATTTAACAATTTCACTAGAGAATGTCAATATTATAACATAAAAGAAAATAGATGTGTAAAGAAATCAATTAATTAAATTACAATGATAAAGGTATACTAATGAGAGCTATACAGACCAGATAATGACTAAAGATAATGTACAAATATATAAGAAAAAATTACATGAAATAAAAACCATTAACAAAATGGAGTACAGTGGAGATACGTACCGTCTGGTAGGTGAGTGGAAACTAGGTTCAATTTGGTTATAAGGAATATAGGCAGGTAGATAGGAAAGTACGTACAAAAGGTTGGGTAAAATGGAAAATACGTACCATATTTCTAGACGGGATCTGACAACAATGAGTAAAATTGTAATATTAACATAAAAGGAAGTGTTCAGATTAAACCTACGATATTAATAACATCATAACGGTATTAGAAGATGTTTTAACAAGATTGTTGAAGTAAAAACAATATAATACAATAGTAAGAATAATAATGTATAAACTATATATAGTAAAACTGACCACCTCCCAACCAACGTTTTAATGATTATTGTACATATATTAAGACATTAAAATTAACCAAGTGAAAATATTATGACAAAAAATAATAATAAGTAACAATCATTGACAGATCATATAGTTGATACAAAATAGTAAAATAATTACAAATAGGAATAAATTGAATTGTAAAACCATTAAGAATTTATTAAGTGCAGAAACAAATGAAATAGATACATATATAAAATAAATGTATACATAAATAAGTAAAAAATAAACCAATAAATAAACAAAAGGTATGCAGTGGGATGGACATGGGAAGCTGTATTACTTAAGAGAGTTTAATATATGGCTGTAGGTGGAGGAGATGCACTGTTTATCAGTTTTATGATTGACAGGATTAGATTGGAGATGGATGTGGACGGATTCAGCGATGAGTCTTTTTTTATGGTTGGGAACAGAATCTAAAATGGAACAATCTTGAAAGTTAAATGAATGATTAAAAGTTATGGAGTGTTCGGAGAGTTTTGAGGCTAGAAGGTTTCGAGAGGATATGGAGGATTTATGTTGAGATATGCGGGTTTTTAAGTAGTTTTTTGTTTCACCCACATAGGACACGTCGCAATCTAAACAAGGTATTTTATACACAATATTTGAGCGGTAGAGAGGATTTATCGGGTCTTTAGTATTAGTGAAAAGGTGGGAAAGTTTGTTCTGGGTCTTTAATCCTAGCTTTAGGGAACGTTTAAACGTTTAAACGTTGGCAAACAATAAAATAGTTGAAACTATTCAGTTGTTTCATTTAATGACCGCCACCCGGACTAATTCCTTCAGTAATTCTCAACGGTCAACTAATTATATCCACAATTTTAAAAGTTGATTTAAGTTTTCATAAGAATCCTATTAAGTTTACACTGAAACATCCGTATTCATGAAATGGTATTAAATTGGAAATGATTAATAACAATTTTAGTTTATAGATTTATAATAACTTACTTACACAATTCGGTACGTAATTTTGTTTCTGAAATCTTGCGTACTAAATGGAAGAATACGACTTGCAGGATCCTGTACATTTGACCACCTTCATTATGTTCATAAGTTTCAACAACTTTATATTAGCTTATTTATTTTTATTGCGTATTGACTTTCCTAAAAAAATCTTGTGCTTTCCAGCTGTATATTATACGTTTATGTTACTACTTATATTTCAGCTTATTTTTTTGATGACTTGGTTACAGAAAATGTATTTTTCCCGTTTAAAGAAAAGCTAAATTCCAATATGTATTTAACCTTCAAAAAAATAATGCTCCAAATGATTGTGAAAACCGTATTAAAATCCGTCTTGTGGTTTAACATGTTCACCCCGGCATGACCCACCGGTGGGGCACGCTTAACGTTTACGTGGGGCGACGTGCATCACAGGTGAGTCACTTGTTTTTAGAAAATAAGTTTATTTTATTTTTCTCAGCATTATATGTTGTAGGAATTATCAAGCATAAGGGTTTATTTATTAAATATGTTATAACTTTCAACATTCCCCTCAAAGGACTCTTATCGGTTAATTTCATTTGATTACTCTGCTTGAAGAAGTTTATTTAGCTGTATGTGTTTACTATTTATATTTTTATCCCCATAATATGATATGAGAATGTAATATATATTAATAATAATATAGGAATCATTTTAATAACAAATAATAATATAAGAATTAAAAAAAAAAAAGTATTTCCACAATTAATCCTTCAAGTCATGTATGTCCAAACTGTTACAATCTCGCATTTAGTACCTTCGAAGCCTGGAACTGTAGTGATTTGACATAAAACACGTCGCAACTTGCCCCACGAAGCCTAAGCAGCTAAGATGTCGCGGAAAAACGTAGATATTCGCCCCGGAGCACAAAAAGCAAATTCACAAATTTAGGTTGACAAAAGTCAAGTCAAAAGTTTGAAATTTTTGAGTGCTTGAACTTTTTATCATTAGTTGGTAAGACCCTTGATACTAATTTTTCCCGCCTTACCGTGTTTAAAAATAAATAGTAAATGAGTGAATCATTTCTGTTCACACAAGTGCCTAATAACCGGCCGTGGGATTATCTTTATTCGGTGGCCATTTATTATGTTCAAGGTGTGTGTAGCGCAAAGTATTTTTATTTTTATTAAACAATGGACATTGCTGAGGCAGGTGAGACATTATATTTTCAAACTCGTAATTGAATATACATTGCAATCTACTTGTAAAATAAATTTTGCAATTTGTAAATGTATACCTCTATTCTATAACGAAAACTATACAATCCCTAAGTTTTACACATAATTTTTTCAGACACAACACTCCGAATCAAAAGTTTTACAATCTTTAATTTGAAGAGTTTCCTAAGTAATATAAAATACATCTATTAGAAGGTTTCAGCAAATACGATCCATATTTAGATTTATTGTATTATTTTCCCTGTATTCTTTGGATTTCAAACGTAAAATGTAAGGAAGTTAGAGATTTTAGCAAATAAATTTGATGTTTGACCACTGTCCCCTCGCCAATAGTGTCAAAAAATTAATTAGTTTTTATATTTTTTTATATATAATTTCTTGTAATATGGGACCCCAAAGTTAAATATAGACAAGTATCAGAATTTGGTCCTCCTATATCGGTTATATAAGGGAGCTGCGTGGTCTAGTGGGTAGAGCGCTAGTCTACTGTGCTACGGGTCCTGGTTTCCAATCCCGGTTGTGACCTAATATTATTTATTCTTTTATTTCAGCCGACGGGCGATCCTGGGGTATGGAGGCCCTCCTAGGACAGACCCAGCCTCTAGAAAGTGGGTACCCAGAAATGGAGAAAAACCTGGCGGCTGAGCGTGATCTCGGCCGAATCACCTCATTGCACGGCCGTTGGCCTTGAAACAGTACGAATCTCTACATGTACTGAGCCCAAGACTCTTCATGGGTTGTAGTGGCACAGGTTTAATATCGGTCATATTTTCTACTGCGCAGCGTGAACGTGTTAAAACGAGTTAAGAGAAACCAAAAACGCGTTATCATTTTATATATAGAGGATATTTAATGAAATTATATTAAATGTAAGTAAACTAATTGATATAGGAAACTGGTAAGAATTTGAAAAGTAAGGAAAATTGAAATATTATCAAGCTTTAATGCTCATCACGTTTTCAAATGCTGATAAAATACAGCTTAGCAAATAGTTTTACGAAAATCCTTTTGATTTTAATTTCCTTAGATTAAAAATAGTCTTAATTTATTTTGATTCACAGTATAATGTATTTATATTTTTAAGCTTGTTATCTTTTATGATAATGCTTCCTAATTTTAGCATTTTTTTTTATCTTTTCCTTCAAGAATATTTCCTTGAACTAATGTACTTTCCCTGTTATTTTCATACGTAGTTATTATTTCGTATATATTTTACACGATCCATAAAATCCGTGGATTATCTTAATAGAATATAGAATAAAAAATAGAAGAAGGCTTTCGATAGCTTACTTTATTTGTACTTTTTGCAAAAGTTGTTTTTCCGAGCTTCTGCTTGTTTTCCTTGAAGGATTTTTAAGATTTTAATTGTTATTATTATCATTTTTTCTCTTATCTTCATAAGTTTAATCTGTTCTCCCTGAAATGTGCTTTCGTTAAATCAGAAATTATTCAAGCTTTTTATATAAAATAATGAAATCCAGGAAGTAGTAAATTCCCGGTTAAAGGTGAGAAATGCGTGTTATTATTCAGTTGCTAAATTACTTAGTTCGCGGCTTCTATCTAAAAACTTAAAGGTTAGAATTTATAAAACTATTGTTATTTATATTCAGTTTCCATTCTCCCACCATGCGCCCTGATGATGACCCACAAAGGGAGTCGAAACGTTGGCAAACAATAAAATAGTTGAAACTATTTAGTTGTTTCATTTAATGACCGCCACCCGGACTAATTCCTTCCAGTAATTCTCAACGGTCAACTAATTACATCCACAATTATAAAACTATTATTCTTCCGACGGTTCTTTACGGATGTGAAACGTGGCCACTTGCTTTGAAGGATGAACAACGGCTTAAGGTTTTCGAAAATAAGGTACTGCGTAAAATATTTAATCCGAAGAGAGATGAGGCCACTGGGGAGTTTAGAAGGTTGCACAACGCGGAGTTGCGGAGTTTGTACCCTGTGAATATAATTGAGTTGATAGCATCGCGGAGACTCAAATGGGCGCGTAAAGTTGTTGGGCTCGGTGAGGAACGGATTCCGATAAAGTTGGTATTCGCTGAACCGACTGGCAGGTGTCCGAAAGGTAGGCCGAAGCGTCGATGGAAGGAGTGCATTAAGGCTGATCTTGGGGCTTGGGCTTGAACGGTGAACATTGGACGAGTATGTGGAGGTGAAGTTTGGTGGTATCGGTATCGAACCTTCGGGTTCGGTAAGCCTATTATTATTATTATTATTTTATATAAAATAGCTTATGATTTGGACTGTGAGGTCACACGCTTTTAGAAATTTTATGCTGAACCGACTGGCAGGCGTCCGAAAGGTAGGCCGAAGCGTCGATGGAAGGAGTGCATTAAGGCTGATCTCGGGGGCTTGGGCTTGACCGGTGAACATTGGACGAGTATGTGGAGGCGAAGTTTGGTGGTATCGGCATCGAACCTTCGGGTTCGGTAAGCCTATTATTATTATTATTATTATTTTATATAAAATAGCTTATCATTTGGACTGTGAGGTCACACGCTTTTAGAAATTTTATATTTCTTTTCTCTTATTTTATTTGGTAAAATTTAATTCCTAACGATACTAGAGTATACTAATATTTCTTATTTTATTAATATGTCTTTTCAGCCGCCTCGGGGGATTATCAGGAATAGATGGTAATGAGAGCTTGCGGACGAGTGGGTTGGAGTGGACGAGTAATTTAGAATAAAAGGAGGAATATCTAGTTAGGGCTAGATCTGCCAGGATGGATTCGAATATCAGCTGTATATATGGTATAAAGGATTGGACCCAGAATACTACCCCGAGGTACACCAGCGGAATAAGGAAATATGGAGGAGTAGGAAAGGTTATGACTTACTTTAAAGGTTCTATCGGTGAGGTAGGATCGGGTTAATAAGAAGTTCGTAGGAGAGAGGAATTGGCGAAGTTCGTAGAGCAGTCCTGGGTGCCAAACTCGGTCAAAGGCCTGTTGTGTGTCAAGAAAGGCTCCTGTGCAATACACTCCGTAGAAGATATCATATCCACCTGTGTGTGTTTAATACAACTATACAACCGAGATGTTACAGCAACAGTTTTTGTTGTTACAGTTTTTCATCAAAATCAGCTTAACAGAATAGCTGCTTTATATCATGCATTTTGCACCTTTTTACGATTTTCTCAGAAACGGCTCTAACAATTTTGATTAAACTGTTAGTCTGACAGGTCTTAAATGCCGATATTTTAAATTTTCTTCCTCTAAAATAGCTTTAATTTTGTAGATAATATAAAAATAACAATATATTCTTGTTATCAACGATAAAAAAAACAAAGCAAATATACAAGTTGAACGAATTCGATCTTGATCTCGAATTCGATTTAAAAGAGAAAACTGGAAAAATATTTTTTTTAAGCAATTTTTCGTTTTTTACTTAAAAACAGTAATTTAGATGAATGATATACCGTTGGAAAGCTAAAGATTTAAAAAAAATATATATTATCTTATACACAAGTTTGTGAAAGTTAATAAAGAGTTATAAAAAGCCGATAAAACTATCTGATTATTATCTCAGATAATAATATAATAGATTTTTTTAATAAAACACATGTTTCTATATAAATTCAATTTAATTAATTCTTTACTGGATGGAATTAGTCCGGGTGGCGGTCATTAAATGAAACAACTTAATAGTTTCAACTATTTATTGTTTCCAACGTTTCGACCCCCTTTGTGGGTCATCATCAGGGCGCATGATGGGTTAATTTAAACTAGGTCAACTATTTTAGACTAGGTAGGTGACCTAGTTTCCATTCACCCATACGCCCTGATGATGACCCACAAAGGGGGTCGAAACGTTGGCAAACAATAAATAGTTGAAGCTATTTAGTTGTTTCATTTAATGACCGCCACCCGGACTAATTCCTTCCAGTAATTCTCAACGGTCAACTAATTACATCCACAATAATTAATTCTTTATTTGTTTCACTAAATTTTATTTCTAACGGCGTTAAGTGAAAGTCGTGTGTCGCCCACGCCAGATTTTTTTATTTCAAATACAATTTCCTCTTAACTTATATTAATAACGCTAACTTTTCAAAAAAACAAAAAAAAAAAACATCTTTGATGCACACAATTCACTAAAATATTCTTGACTTTGTAAAATTGTTTCAATTTGAAACAAGTATAAATAAACCTAATTTTAAAATCTCATCTTAAACATTAAAAAAATGTTACTGAATAATGTTATTAATTTTTTTATTGTGAATAATCTGAACTGATTTTTTTTTTATTTGTTTTTTTTGTTTTTTTTTATTCGTATATATTACAATTTGTCATAATAGACAATAATAATAGTGCTACAGGATCTCATTCATACAGTATTTACAATATAAACAAAAGGAAAGTCAAATTACATAAAATAAATAAACGTATACAATAACAAAATTAAGTAGACAAAATAAATACAAATAAATGAAGTTAACAAATAAATAGACAAAACATGTCACATTCATACCTATGTACAATATTTACAATCAGTTCGGGAACCCCAGACGGGGCTTGTCCCCCCACTTGTAGAAGGACAAGCAGAGTCCAAAGGATCCCAGCGCCTCCCTCTCAGCCGCATCACTGGTGAGAGCCAGCGGAAGCTAAGTGAGGGCGCCATAGCCACAATCACACCGCACTTGAGAGGAGAATCTGACCAGTGTCAGAACTCCAGCATACGTATTTACAATATATCTCGGGGCCACTGCCGTTTCAACCTTCTAGGTGGGTTGTATGGATGAGTGGAGCTGGATAGGGATCGTGCTAAAGAATTAGGATGATGAATGAGGTTCTGATGGAATTTGGAAAATTTGGATGGAATTAGGTCTGAAATAAATGGAACATTAAGGTCGTGGTGCAAGGTATAGTTGGATACATAATAAGGAGCATTTAATATTATTCGGAAGACTTTGGATTGAAAGGATTGAATGCGTTTGATGTTAGAACGTTTAGCTGTCCCCCACAGTTCAAGTCCGTAGGTCCAGATGGGCTTCAGTATTGTCTCAACTGATTGTAAATTCAGAATTGAGTCCTCGTTTTCTAGAGAGATTGTTAATGAAAATTACCTTCGGATAATTTTTGATAAATCGCGAGTTAATTACACCTAATAATTTGTATATGCTTATTTAACTACATCTTTTTTTAACAAAGTGAAATTGAATTTTTTTTTAAATAAATCAATTACCTTCATGCATATTAACAAAAAAGAATTTATAACATGCTAAAAAATAATTTTGAATGAATAAAACATAAAAAACTGAATGCTTACCATAATGCAATACTTGTACAAAATCAGCAAACAATAAACAAACAAACTAACCGCTCACATAATTGCAATGACTTAACATCATTATGAATTATCATAATGGATATTAAAACTAACCAATCACAATGGATTTAAAAAAATGCACGTGCACGATTGGTAATTTTAAATAAACTATAAACCCAGGTAGAACCAATATCTAAGAACTAAAAGTCGTCCATAAATACAATTTATTATATGATATGAGTATATTGTTAATATTAATTTTTGTTGCATATAAAATGTAAACAGGGGTGTCGTGGTCTGATAGAAAGTAGTTAACTGTCGTCCATGTCCCGGGTTCAAATCCCGGCTTTGGCAGAATATTATTTATTCTTTTATTTAGGCCGTGGGGTATGGAGATCCTCCTAGGGCACACCCAGCCTCTATAAAGTGGATACCCGAAAGAAATATTGATAAAACCTGGCGGATGAGTGTGATATCGGCCCAAGCACCTTGCCACTGCGCCCTGGACCCTTGAGGGGTTGTAGAGATACTGATCGTCAATCAATGCAATGAAAATGCTCATTACAGGAGTATTTTATCAAGTTTCTACGTGCAATACTTTTTAAACAAATCTGGTGCGGGCAACACACGACTTATCACTTGCCTCCGTTGTTAAAATCTATTAAGGAATTTAAAAATAAAGATAGAGATAAAAGTTTGTATAACTAATAAAGGATTAATTAAATTAAATTTCCTTAGAAACATGTGTTTTATTAAAAAATCTCTCATATTATTATCTAAAACAATCAGTTTTATCGGTTTTTCATTACTCTTTATTATCTTTTACAGGCTTGTGTATAAAATAATATTTTTTCTAAAATCTTTAGCTTTCCAGCGGTATATTGTACATCTATATTATTGTTCTTATGTTCAATAACAAAAAATTGCAAATATATATATATATATATATATATATATATATAGTTATGTTTGCAGTTTTCTCCTTTAGTTGAATATCGAATTCGTTCAACTTATATATTTACCTGTTTTTTTTTTTTTTTTATCAAGATGATAACAAGATGATATCGTGATTTTTCATAGAATCTACTAAATTAAAGGTACTTTAGAGAATGATAATTTAAATATAATATTGGCATTTGAGTTCATTCAGACCATTTCAAGGACAATAAAACGTACATGATATTTAAGTACTTTAAATTTTATATCGATATACCGAGTTACATCAAAATCGTTCGTTTTCGAGCCGTTTTTGAGAAAATCATTAAAAGGAGCAAAACTCATGGTATAAAGTGGCTCTTCCGGTTAGCTGATTTTGGTGAAAAATTGATGTAACATCTCAGACGTCGTTGTCTTGAAAATGAAATTTTATTTTCATACGGCTTTTTATTTCGCGTTAAACTTACCACACACACTTATATTTTTTCAGGACTTGGTCATTTGGACTCAAGGGACCCAAAAACGTGTATTTCCGTTGAAACCTGAAATTCGATAATTTTCACGATCGCAATACTTCCCCTTACGTATATATCATATATAAAATATAATAATAAATATAAATTAATAACATAATTAAAAAACTAATAATTAATATAAGTGATACGTCCTAATATACCTTGAATATCTGATAAGTTTTATTCTCTTTGAAATAATCCCACAGGACGTAAAACCCAAAATTTCGGATTTTCTTCCATTAGATTACCTTCAATTTTGTGAATTTAAACTAATTGACCATTTTTCTAATTAATTGGTATCAATAAATGAATAATTTAAAATACTAAAAAAATAAAATACATAACCTACTTAAGCCATTATTCTTCGACCCTAAAAATACATTTCTGGAAACAGGAGTAGAAATATTGATGTAGTACAATATTTTGTTGGGAAGCTCGATAATAAATTATTTTTCAATATTTACAACAGTGATTATAGAAAATCTATTCTATAACAAACGAAGCCGTAAAAGTGAATGGAGAGAGGCAAAAACCCATAAAATTGTGTTGTTATGAAATACGTATTTCTACTTCCAGATCTTTTCACGGAAAACAGTTGTTTCCATGGAAACTGAATAGAACACAATCGGAAACTAAGAGTAAATGTTTGAAATTTATTTACATACAACAATTTCAAAAAGAAATTTAAACAATTTGACCATAATAACATAAAATTTGGATTATACAGAGAGATACACTTTATTCATAAATAAATAAACAAAATGATGCTGCCCAACTTAATTGGGTTGCTATAACACAGCATACCGATTTTTTTTCCTACAGGAATATTCTTAACATTTTATTTAACTATAAATACAATATTTTTTTTTATTTTTTACTCTTTTAAAATTTTTTTTCCTACTTATTTTTCCTGTTTTTTTTTTTTTTTCTTTTTTTTTTCTTTTTTCCTTCTCTACTGTTTCACATTTTCTTACAAATACTTAGATATATCTATACATATAAACCAAAGATTAAATTTAAAAAAACAACAAAAAAAAAAAAAAAAACAACAAATTATATATACATTAAACAACTACATCCCAAAAAATCACACTATCATCAATAAAAACACTCAGCACCCAAAATCAATATCTTTATATTAAAATAATCTGTTTAAATTAAAATATAACTGAACACAGATGCACATGCATGCCCCTCCAATTATACCTGTTAGGAGTAGATGTGATAGTGTATAATTCCCAGGGAGTCGAGAACCACACTTTCTGCTATCCTTGCTACGTCTTTTATATCGACACCTATGTCCTCCATGAAGCTCCTTGTTGAACCTGGCACAGCTCCGCGGGCTCCGAACCAAAGGCCTATAATATATTATTCTAATAAAATAAATACATATATATAACCAATATGAAGAATAAAATAGAAAAAGAAAATAAACTTAATGTCATTTATAAAATATATTTTAAACATTTCAAATAAAACTTATATTGGGAAAACATCCAAAATTTTAAAGACTAGAATAAAACAGCACATTTCCAATTGCAAAAATATTAAAATTATTAATCTTACAGCCCTCTCCAACCATAGTATAACTAATAAACATGAATTTAATTTTGAAAATATACAAATACTTAATACAGAACTAAAAAAGCAAAAATAGAAAGATACTAGAGACAATCTATATAACTAAAAATCTAATAAATACAGTCAATTGCAAAATAGATTTTTTTTAAAAAGTCAAAATTATGCAGACATAATTAATAAATTGAATTTCTAAAAAAAAAAAAATATATATATATATATATATATATATATATATATATATATATATATATATATATATAATAATAATAATAATAATAGGCTTACCGAACCCGAAGGTTCGATACCGATACCACCAAACTTCACCTCCACATACTCGTCCAATGTTCGCCGGTCAAGCCCAAGCCCCCGAGATCCGCCTTAATGCAATCCTCCCATCGACGCTTCAGCCTACCTTTCGGACGCCTACCAGTCGATTCAGCAAATACCAACTTTCTCGGAATCCGTTTCTCACCGAGCCCAACAACTTTACTCGCCCATTTTAGTCTTCGCGATGCAATCAGCTCAATTATATTCACAGGATACAAGTTCCGCAATTCCGCGTTGTGCAACCTTCTAAACCCCCCAGTGGCCTCATCTCTCTTCGGGGCAAATATTTTACGCAATACCTTATTTTCGAAAACCTTAAGCCGTTGTTCATCCTTCAAAGTAAGCGGCCACGTTTCACATCCGTAAAGAACCGTCGGAAGAATAATAGTTTTATAAATTCTAACCTTTAAGTTTTTAGACAGAAGACGCGAGCTAAGTAATTTAGCAACTGAATAATAACACGTATTTCCCACCTTTAACCGGGACTTTATTTCTTTCTGGATTTCATTTTTTCTTGTTATAATAGAACATAAATTCTTTAATTTCTCTACGTGTTCAAAAGTATGCCCTGAAATATTAATATTATCAAGATCGCCACCATTTCTGCTACTAATCATATATTTCGTCTTATCGGTATTTAATTCGAGACCTATTTGTTTATCAGTTTTTATTAACACACTTGTATTTAGTTGTATGGTTTCCGTGTCTTCACCTAGCAGTACCAAATCATGGGCATACCCCAAAACCGGAATCTTGTCACCCATATTTAAGCCTTTCTCGGTACACATCACCTTTTCTCTGACATATTCTAAAGCTATAATAAACAAAACAGGTGAAAGTCACCCTGTTTCAAACCCGATCGCACCTCAAATCTCTTGGAGTAATTATGACCGATTCTAACTTTATGAAATGTTTCCGACAAACACTATCATCATCAACATCATCTACTAGGTTATATTATATATATTATATATATATATATATATATATATATATATATATATATATATATATATTTATTTATTTATTTAATTTCTATCGTGGATAATATTTGTTGTGGATATATAAAAACTTTAACTAGTACAAGAATAGAATTAGATGACAAGTTACTTTAGTCTGCTTCATAGATCCATTTATTTAGCAGTAAAATTGTTGAAACGATTTGTTTTATGTGGTATTGAAATACAAAATATTTTTTTAACAATCATTTAACAACGAAATGATTCTTATATAAATGATATATATATATATATATATATATATATATATATATATATAAATAAGAGATCATGATTATATGACCAATACTATGTGCAATATGGAAATATTAGTAAGTAAAATCTAAATGCAATTATTTTAGAAACTGATTTTAAAGCATAATAGTGATAATTGAATTCGAAATGTGGATAATATTTGTTGTAGTTTTTGAATATATGTTTATGATATTAAATTGTATTTTAGGTAATTATTGAATAATTTAAAGATGAGGCAAAGAATTACCTCGAAACGTCATAATTAAGTTTTATTTATGTTAAAATAAATAAAAATATCAAGAAAGAGAAGAGATAGTTCCAATTATTACATTCATAATTATATTTACTCTTCTATAATAATAATTGATATTAAAACAATTTCAATAAAAAATACTCAAGAGTTAACGGCTTGACTCAGTTAAATCTATACGTACAATCACAATCATCTGTTGAAACGTTATACATACTGTATACACAACATACATTATTTCAAAACAAACTTTAAATAGACTTAAGTTTATTGATTTAGGAGCTTTGGAAACGAGACTTACTTCTCTCTGAAGGAGCTGGTGTAAGAGCCTCCTAAATTAATAATTAAAAAAAAAAACTGCTAATGTACCTATATATAAAGTATAGAAAAGTATTGCGATCGTGAAAATTTTCATATTCGCGTCCTCAACGTATATATATATGTTTTAGGATCTCCCAAGTTCAAGTCCCTTAGAAAGTCATGTGTGTATGTTTATGTAGTAAGTCTATCGCGAAAAAGTACGAATCTATAACTTTATATTTATAACAAGTGTATGACTGGGATGTTTTTTTGGATGGGATGTTCGGCAACTTTTTATACGACAAACCAGAAGAGCCACTTTACATCTTTTCAATTTTTTTTTTTTTTTTAAACTGCTCTAACGATTTTCATTTAATGTAAAATTAAATAAGAATTAGTATCATGTAGGTTTTCTTCTCAATTTAATAGTCTGACTGGGCGTTATTTTTTTACTTTGACTTACCCATGTATGATATACATGATATGCCTAAAAGCGATGATATACAAAGCAATTCTTCGTCCGTCACTGTTGTATGGCTCACACACTTTTTACACACGTAGCGAAATCAACGGAAAAGAATGTCCAGGCATTTCAAAACGGCATTCTAAGAAGAATCGCAAAAGGGACGATATTCCAAAGAGTAAAAACAAATAAATTACATGAAGAGATGAAAATACAAACAATTTATGAGTGAGAGGAATTTAAAGTTTTTCGAATCAACGAAATTTGTAAATAACCTTATATTTAATCAACTGAAACCCCCAGGAATACCTCAGCGATGGCAGAAACTCAACAAATAAATAAATTAGTGTTATAAGTGTTAGTTGTAAGGCCGAAACAAACTAGAAGGTGAGCCCCATCACCTGAATTATTATTCATAATGCTATTTCTCTCCGGAAGTTACGTTAAAGAGTTGCAACTCCTTAAAATGCACGATTGCAGGAAAAGGAGAACTTACCAGCATTGCAGGGGCTTAGTAGAAAAAATAAGGGGCTAAGGAAAAAAAAAATGTATGAAATATATAGTAGAAGAAAGTAATTGTGGTCGTGAAAATTTTCGAATTCCAGTTTTCAACGAAAATATACTTCCTAGTTCAAGTGACTCATGTGAAAGTCGCACAAAAAGGTCTGTGTCTCTATGTGTCCGTCCGTATGTATGTGTGTGGGTATGGTAAGTCTAGCACGAAAACGAAAAGTCGTACGAAACTGGAATTTCATATTAATTACTAACTTGGAACCCTCATACAAGACTAAAACGACCAGAAATCGCTCGCCGTTTTCGATTACTTCAACACTTACTAGGCAAACAATCAAATCTTCCTCATAACTACAAAATGCTCTTCTACATAAATATTACAACACCGATCTAGACTTTGGGAATTGATCTTTGAGGCTCTACCAAATCATCTAATTCCTCTCGTATCCAATCCTAACAATCCGAAATCCTTCATAAAATCCTTAAAGCTCCTTACTTTGTCACAAATAAACTCTACCACAAAGACCTTGATGTTCCCTATGTTACTGTTTTGGCCCGAACCAGGTATGGATCATTCCATGAAAAACTCCATTCCCACTCTAACTCACTAGTTTCTATTCTAGCTTCCTCTTCGATCCCTGATAACCCTCCGAGGCGTCTGAAAAGAAGATGGCCTCAACACCTTCTTGCATAAATTGATTACTAGAGTGCTGCCAATAGGCAGTTTCTCTTCATGTTTTTTATCATTACCAGCATGTTTACTTGCTTTATTACATAATACAGTTGTAAATTTCAATAAAATATTGAGAAAAAAAATGTTAATTACATTTATAACGGAGGTAGGTGAAAGTCATGTGTTGTACGCAGATTTTTTAAACATTTCTTTATTCAATGTACAATTTTGTTGATTCGAAATGATTAACTATTCCAAATTTTTAGCATTAAAGAATTATGGATAAGTATGAGATATTTCATGAAAGTATGGCACTTTCTTCACCTCCATGACATTTTTTTGTATGCCACTATAATCGTTTACGGCTTCAATAAATATAAATAATAGTGACAGCCTTGAAGGTCCAATGCCCATACCACCAATATTTGCCTTCAATGATTATTAAAAAAAATAAATAAAAAATAAACGAGATTCCTCGATTACTATTGTATTAAACAAATAATCTAAAATGGGAAGCGATCGGTTTAAAACCGAAGAGAGTTACCAGGTGAGGTTTCGAATTCCCTGACATCTTATTACGGCTTTCAAAAGAGAAAGGCCTTTCGAAATTCCATGGTTTTTGTTTACTGGAATTATATGATAATGAGCTCTGTTGCTTTGGTTTTTTTTTTTTTACTCTCTTGATGAGGGTGGTGAAGGGGATTCTCGTCTTCTAGGTGCATCGTCTTCCGAGATAGAAAAGAGTCCGTTAGCTCAGTGAATTCTCAAGTGTGCACCGCGGTGCCATCATAATAAATAATTAACTAAACCAAGTTTGTTGATCACCTATCAGTACTTATAAAAAAGCTCGAAAAATTTAACTTCGAATTTTAAAAAGTTGAGAATCAAGAGACTAATGAATTGTTTCATTAGATTCACATATGAAATTCCCAGACGCTCCCATGTTTCTAGTAGGTATACCGGAGTTGAATTGGCTCTATCTCCTCTTCCGTTCAGAAATATGTCCTTAGTGTCTGTCTTTTTCGATATTTTAAAACCAAAAAACTTCCTTTTTTTCGATATGCTAGCTTATTGCTATGTTCCTCTTTCCATTCAGTAAACACGAGATCACAACCCATAAACTTTTATATTAATTTAAGTGGAAAATAAATACCGATTTATGATTAAGGAATCTTATATTAAGCAGTTGGGTATCTAGGACTGTTGGAAATACCTGGGAGCGAAAATGATCTTGCAGTCTCGAAATTCTATCGAGATTATCGAAGAAGTTTCAGCACTGCTACATAAAACATCCACAGCTCCCCTAAAACCACAACAGAAAATTGCTTACGATTCTTAGGACCTTTCTTATACCCAAATTTATACATCTCCTCACATTAAGTCCATATAAAAATAGTGAGTTGAGAAAGTTGGATATACTAACGAGAGCCGCCATAAGATCCTGGTTGCGGCTACCTCAGGATACGCCAACTTATTACTTCCATGATCCCAGCACTGAGGGCGGACTAGGTGTAACGAACTTCTCTTTCACCATTCCATCAATGAAGTTGGCTAGGCTGCTGCGTATGGAACATTCGGGCTGCCCAGTTGCAAGTTTGGTACTCAATGCACCACTAAAACGATCAGAGAGCTGTCAGCCAGTCTCCCAAGGATGGGTTTTGACCCAACGGATATTTCAAGCAGTGAGAGAAGAAAACATCTGGCAACAAAGCTGCATCACAGCGTGGATGGGAGCGCATTGAGGGAATCCAAGAACTGTTCCTCATCAGCTCATTGGCTGGCCGACTATGGAACTCCAGTGACTGGCCGTACATTTATCCAAAATGTGCGAACTCACATTAACGCTCTGGCCACAAGAGTAAGGCTCTCAAGAGGACGGAGGGCCTTTATGGAGATTAAATGTAGAACGGGGTGTGAAGCTAATAAACAGCGAGCCATGTCATCCAGCACTGCTTTCTGTCGCACGGAGGGAGGGTGAAGCGACATGATGCCGTGGTCAATGTCATCGAGGCGGCTCTCCAGAGGAAAGGATACAGGGTGCTTAAGGAGGTGACCTTTGCTGGGAGTAGAAGAAGGTGGAGGCCTGACCTGGTGTGCTCGGCCCCGAGTGGGAACTACATCCTCGACGTCCAGATCGTTGGAGACAATCCCAGTACTACCCATTGGAACAACTTAAAAAGGGAAAAATACCAAGACTTGGACTGCCGGATGGCCATTGGACGGGTGTTAAGGGTGCCGGGCATCGATATCAGGGTGCTCCCTATCACCATAACTTGGAGAGGCGTTTGGTGCAGGCGTTCCTTCGAGGATATTCGGCTGCTGGGTGTACCCTTGAGGGTCTTGAACTCCATAACCATTAGGGTTCTCAGGGGCTCCCACCTCAATTACAGTTGTTGGTTTTGGATGCTTCGTGGACTCCAGGCTTGTACATATTTATTATGAACTAGTAGTTTGTTGTGGGTGTGAAAATGTATCAGTATAGTGACGCAGTTGATATAACGGTTATAGGATATTGCTAAGTAAGATAATATGTATTGTCCTATTTATTGAGCCTTGGATTCTGCATCCAAGATACTATGTTGAGCTGGTGAAGGTAGCACCATATATATTGTTTTATAGTTTGTGGAATATTAACTTGTGGAAAATGTATGACCTACCAAATAATAAATAAAACATAAAGTACTTGATGATCATAAGTAACTTTATAGGCAAAAATTAAATGTTTTTATGTACGACTTAACCAATGCTTTGTTTCTTCTGTCATTCAAATGAACGTTATCTTTAGTCAGTTTTGTTTTTAATAAAATATGAAATGCGCAGGGATGGAAGAAATGACAATGTTTTTCTTACTTTTCTCATCTCACACCCCCTCGTTTACTATGTTCATAATATTGTTTGTGAGAGTCAATGATTTTCGAGTCAATAACATTGTCTCCTCAGAGATTCATGAGCATTTTAAAGAAAAAGCACATACTGCCAAGTTAAGTATAAATAGTATCTAGAGTAATGTATTTAGTGACAAACATGTTCCGATATCAGCCAAGTATAAAGTATTTCTGGCGGTGGTGGAATCTGTTATATATTATGGAGCGCAATTTTGGGGATGCTATAATTACCAACAATTAGAATCTATTCATAGATTATTTTTGAAAAAACTTTTTAACCTACCGATGAACACGCCTAACTACATGTTGTACCTGGAAACGGGCAGGGATCTGTTGTGTTTTAGTACAAGAAGTTTGCATTTAAAGTATATTATAAAAATTTTAAACTTGAGTAATGTACGCTTACCTAAAATTTTAGCTCTTGAATGAAGGCATGAAAATGAAAAAATTGAGTTAGCTAAAGGAATGGGTAAAACTAGCGGCTAGTTTATCTAAGATTTAGGCTGTCCATTTTATAGGTAGTTCGTATCGGTGGCGAGGTGGAAGAGTCATGGTGGTTAATTTAGTAGGTGCAGCCTAGGAAAATTTTAAAAATTAACTAATAATCTCCGTTATGGGTGCCGAACATCATCTTATCTATAAGAAGCTAGACATAGTGTAGACTACATAAACCATAAAAACAATATAGATTTAAAAAGAACGGTTTTTAAAACAAAAGGTGAAATGATATGTTTAAATTGTAAACCATAGATGAGGGAAATAGTTTACACATGCTCAATTTGTAATAGTAAGGATGATGAAAACATAACTCATTTTTTAGGTAAGTGTACGGCATTTATTAATTTTAGGATAAAGTATTTTGGAGAGAATATTTTAACCGAAAACAAATTATAGAAATTTTAAATGGAAATAATTGGAACTCATTATACATATTTATGAGATGAGCCGTAATCTATAGACATTTTTTAATAAATGGATTCAATTACAATAACTAAGTTGTTATAAATAAGTTATATTTATATTCTGTTAATTCTAAATGGGAAACAAGTAGATCATTCCACTATCTTATGACAATTTATAATTTTTGTTTTGTTGATTGTAAGTTTTTTTAGTTTTGTTTTTTAATAATATTTATAAATAAACCAACTTCCTGGCAGACGGAATTCCATGTCAGTATTTTGCGTTTTCTAGCCACTGTAAAGAAACATGTAAAATTTATTAATAAAACACGTTTATCTATCTATTATTGTCTCCTCAATCATTCAATTCTTTAAACATTTCTTTTTATAATAGTAAAAGTAATGAAACTGATTGTAAACGTTTCGCCAATTTTTGTAGTATCTTAGAGCGACTAACACCGAGGACTATAACCCCTGTGCCACTCCTTGCGGCGGCCATTTCGAAACCGCTGTAAATATTTTCGCAGGAGGCCACGGCTGGCTCTTGGCGAAATAAGGTTGCAATTTTAATAATTATAGGCCCCGGACGGGACTCCGACCGGGGAGTGGTGGGGATCGCCGGGGAACTGGTTTCGCCACCTCCCGCTCTCGGCCGTCTGCTAACTGTCTGCTGTGACGTCACTATCGCTTCCAGTCCGGTCTGCGGACGGCTTCATTCCACGAGTTCCAAGGATCAAGGTTCAGGATTGAAGAAGTTGCTTCTGCTGATTAGAAACTTCCTACGAAGGCGTTATTCTATCTATTAAAATATCTGGTATGCGCAACACACGAATTTCATTTACCCCCGTTGTTAAAACCAATTTAAGAAATTTAAAATTTAGACTTGAAAAAGTTAAGAATTACTTTGAGTTTCGATGGAAACATGTTTTTCACATTAAATAATCAGACAATAGAAATTATTATTTTTACATATTTAAAACAAGCATTCTATTATATATTTTTTTTAACTCCCTTTTTTTTTAATCATCTTATTTTTTTCTTTCCCCGACTTTTCGGGGTTTTGTCCTCAATTTTCATGATATTATGTGAAGGAAAGAAAAAAATAATATGTAAAAGAGTTTAAAAAGAATAAGAAAGTTGATGAAAGTAATAGAATACTTTTTCTAAATATGTAAAAATACTTAAAACTTCTTCCAGTCGAACTAATAAAAAGAAACTATTACAAAATATGGTTAATAGTATTACCCATATATAGAATAATTCTTCACATCTGAAAGATAATAATGGATGAACTTTGGATCGATTTAAATATATATCAAAAATAAAATAAAACCCCGAAAAAAATAAGATATAAAGGAGTTTGAATAGAATAAAAAAGTTTATGGAAGTAATAAAATGCTTGTTTTAAATATGTTAAAATATTTAATACTTCCTGGAGTTGATTTAAGAAAAAGAAAATAAATTATTAGATTAAACAATTACCTAGGTTTGTGCCCTATTAGTCACTTTTTTACATTACCTTTCATAACTTTGTACATAAGATAACATTTTTTTCTATAATCTTTAACATTCCAACGATATATTATACATCTGTATCACTATTCTTGTGTTCGGAGGAGGAAGAGAAAGGGAAATTATCCACATAAATATCTTTGCTCTTTCTTCCTTTATTTGGTTATCAAATCCGTGCAATTTTTATAGTTATCCGTTTATTATTAAGGCTAATAAGATTATATGTTTCATTTTTTTTTTTTAATCTGCAAATTTAAAGGTACTTTAGAGAAAGAAATTTTTAAATATCGGAATATAAGACATGCCAAACTATTTCAAGCAGAATGAAACCTACATGATAATAAAGCACAATTATTTTGACTTCGATTTAGCGAGTTTAATCAAAATCGTTGTAACTGTTTTTGAGAAAATTGTATAAAGGTGCAAGGTGCATGATATAAAGTGAATCTTTTCGGTTTGCAGATATTTATGAAAATTTCGCCGTAACCTCTGAGACATGCACGCATTTAAACCACACAAACAGTCTTTTTTTTTCGGGACTTAGTCGTTGGATTTCGGTTTTTCAGGTTGAAATAAAACTCAATGTAATTTTAATCTACAATAGATTGGCCATTATATGATACTAGCTGACCCGACAGACTAGCCGTTGATTCGTGATTCATTAGTGAGATGATTCATTTTTATACATAGAGATAGGGAGCATCTTACTATTACCTCGAAAAATTAAAATTAAAATAAAAGCTAAGTAACACCAAAGTAACCGTCAAACCGTCATCTATAGTCACCTATACATACATATATATATACATATATATATATATATATATATATATATATATATATATATATATATATATATATATATATATATATATATATATATGACTTTTTCTCATATATTTCACCAAGATTTTATACGGGCTATATTATTGTAAAATATCCATTTTTCATCTATTGTTACCAACCTTTTCAAAAATGGGTCCTTTTTTTTTTTTGCCGTTTTTATAGAGAATTAAAAACAGAAATGCGTGTTGCCAAGTTGACTTAGACGTGAGTCCTAAATATTGACGGTTAGAAATTAAGATAACCAAACATGAAGCCTGAAAACATAGCCGAGCTAGTGCTAATGATTTTCTAAGCTTGTGGGGCATAGCAATTTCTCGCTCTGATTGGGTGGGATTTCGATCAACAATGGTCTTATCATTGTTCGTTTCATTTTTATGTGATCGGTCGGAGTGTTGAGCATCTTTGAAGTGAAAATTTCTAAATGAAATTTGACAAACCAAGTTTAACTGGTGCGTTCGATTAACACATTAGCGCCATAAGCACTACTAACTTCTTTTTAAATCATTAAAAAAAAAAATGTTTATGATGACTATTTTCTTCTATATTCATAATGGAATATAAATATTCACATTGCTAAAGCAAACACATACCAAGCTAGTTTCAACAAGAGTTTACATTTACAATTATTGACTTATTACAAACTGTATAACAACTTAGGAATTAATTCATCAGATAAAAAGTTTATCATGACATAAAAAAAAGGACTTATTTGCCAACCCAATATAATATAATTTTATTAAAATGTTGTAATATATTGATATATATTTTTAATACTTAGATGTATTAATTTTTCTTTCGTCCTTTTTCAGGTGAGCGCATATGTTGACTGAACTTCTGAAAAAAAAAATAATGGTTTCGGTAAGTCATTAATTTATTATTGATTAGAAAATTATTTTATTCGTGGTATGTCCGAAATTGAATTTCGAACGAATATGCCTTGGTATCTCTTCTTGGTTTTTTTTTTTTTTTTTTTTTTTTTTTAATTCTCTCCCTAGTAGAGGATCTTTAACAAATTCGCTCAGTAAATATATTACGACGCAACTCCTTTGATAAGGAATCATTTCAAAAAGGCCAAAAATATTTTGTCTTCTGTCAAGGTTCTGTATTTCATGATTGAATAACAAGTCAGCGTTATCCATGTTTCTTCTGAGCAAGTTACATGTATGCATAAATAAATTGTATATATTTTTTGTATTTAAAACTATAAGTTTTCTTCGTGTGTGGAAGTTCAGTCTTTAAATAAACAATTGTGTTTCAGCTACGTTTCGAGAACGTATTGTTTTCATGTTCATGCCCTAACAATGAAGAAAACCAGAATATTAAAATTCTGCAAATGATATTGTTATATCAGAGAAAGAAAACATTTTTAGATTAAACTTAAAAATGCAATGAATTCATAGTTAGTGTATATAGAGTACTTTTATGTATATATATATATATATATATATATATATATATATATATATATATAATATATATATATATATATATATTGAGTTGTGTCACATGAAATGTCCGTTTTCAAGGTAAAGGTTTTTATTAAAAATACGATATGAAAACAAGATAATTTTATTCGAAGTATTTACCTTCTTTTTCTACACATTTTTCCCAACGTGACACCAACTTTTTATCCCCGAACTGAGCTTTGAAGTGAAACAAAATCTGAAAATGCACTTTTCACTTGATCATCATTTTCAAAAAGTTTTGCTTTGACGAAGTTGTCTATATTCCTGAACAGGTGGTAATCTGTTGGAGACAAGTCGGGAGAATATGTTGGTTGCGGAAGAACTTTGTAGCCCAGTTCTTTCAATTTTTCCACGGTATGTTTTGAAACATGGGGTCTTGCTGCCGCTCAGTCAGATCATGAGGTACCCATGTATCGAGCTTCCTTCTACTGTATGTTTGAGGACATCGTTGTCTATTACGGACGGAGGTCTTCCTCGGGGCAAGCTTTTCAAGTCGGTATCCCCAGCTAAAAACTTAGCAAACCAACGGCGAATGGTCCGTACATTAACACTCCCTTCCCCAAACGCCTTGCAAATATTTCTAGCGGCCTCTGCTATGAATGGCTGAGTTTAAACTCGTACAAAAATATTACTCGAAAATCGCGTGTTTCCATGTTCATATTTGGAGGTATACTAAAAAGTGGGTAATTGATTGGGAAGCTAATGTTTATAATACAAAGGTAGAGGATTAGTAACTGTTTACTTTAAATATGTAAACATTCGGAACAAAACAACAGAGACCTGCAAAATCCTTTATGTATTTCAGAAACTATAAAAACGGACATTTCATGTGAAACAACCCAATATATATATAATATATATATATAGAGAGAGAGAGAGAGAGAGATGTGAAACATGGAATTGGATTTTTCTAATTAATGAGGTCCGAGAATCTTATTTTCAGGTTCGTGATTTATGGCTGAATTGTAATTATTATTCATACTTATTCTTTATATGTTTTATTAAATTTTCGTTTTCACGATGTATAAAAATATTATATCGCTATAAAATAGAAGAGGGCAAAAGGAAAGTGCTACAGGAAAAGTTGAACAGATTTGTTGTTATGCTCCGGTAGCAGATAATATTTCTTGTTGTTCAGCATTTGAAGGTTTCTGATTACGAGGAAATGTCTATCTCTTGAATTTGGGGTAAAACCGTATAACCTCATTAAAAATTCCCATCCCGTCCTTGTTCTGTCTTGCCAAATATTCTGATATGCATTATAATTCCTTATACTATTTTTGACATTTTGATTTTAAAGTAAATAAAGAATTAAAGAATTTTGTGAAATTCAATTAAGCTTAATACATTCTTCATCGATATTAACCTATTAAGCTGATTTTGCAGGAAAAATCTGAGTATTAAAGCAGTGCCTATTAGTGCCTAACTCAGTAGTAAATTATGTTGCATATTTCATACCGTGTATTTCTATTTTTCACAGACCCTTCACGTACCTAATTTTCCCTCTTAGAGGGAAGATTATTTATTTGAACGTCAACCTTCATGTTCCATAAACTTTCTGACTTTTACCGCATTTAAGACACTAAGGACAAAGATTGGTTTTTTCTTCCCTTAACCACTTTAAGAAGAAAGAAAACTACCAAAAAAATTTTGCATTTTCCGAACCGTTCAACTTCGAACGACGAAGAACTTCTGAAAGACACGACCCCGAAAAGTCTTACAATAGAAAATAGTTTATTTAACACCTTCGTGCCTAGGCGAATATATAAGTTTTTCCACGTGGGGCGGGACTGTGTCAGCTGCTTAACTTGATGGGGCGGGGCGACACTGTAGCAAGTCCCGACGTGTTTAATGCCAGATCACAACAGTTCCAGGCTTCCAAAGCGCTGAATGCGAGATAGTAACAGTTTTGACATACACATATAACATGCAGGAGTAATTATGAAAATATTTAAAAGAAAACATTCTTATATTATTATTTATAATAAAAAATGATTCTTATATTATTATTATTATATTTTATACTCTTATATCATATTTTGGGAATAAAAATATGAACAGAAATCACGCACAGCTAAATAAAATTCTTAAAGAAGAGTAATCAAGTGAAATTAATCGATAAGAGTCCTTTTAGGGGGGATGTTAAAAGTTATAAAATATTTAATAGAAAGACGCTTATGCTTGTAATTTTCTACAACATATAATGTTGAGAACAAATAAAATAAACTTTCTAAAAAATAGTGACACACCGGTGGATCACTCCGACGTGAACGTGTTAAAATACGTCAGCGTTTCAATACCTAGTGCTGTCATAAATATTGTTTCAAGGATGTATGCATAGAATTTAACAGGAAAATTGATTTTTTTTAAACTTTATTTGAAAACTAGCGACTGGCCCTTGCTTCTCACGGGTGCAATTTTGATGAGGTGTAATTTATGTTTAAAAAACTTCAGTTTTTCCAATTAAAAGTTTATTACTTTGGGATTATGAGTTCATCGTAAAGAAAATGCATTTAGGAAGAAAATATTATGTCTATTAATTCTTATATATAATCATCGGCAGAAATTAGGAACAAAGTGGTAAAAAAAACCTTATTTTTTTTCATTTATTGAGATTTACAACTGTATTAGTTAATACATCAAGTAAATTAGCTGTCAGATAATATAAATGAAAAATACATGAAGAGAAAATGCCCATTTGCTTCACTCCACTAAGTAATCTAAACTAGAAGGTCTCAAAGCCATCTTCTTTTCAGGTGCCTCAGAGGATTGTTAGGAATAGAAGAGGAAGCAAGGATTGAAACTAGTGGCATAGAGTGGGAGTCGAGTTTATCATGGAAGGATTGATACCTGGTTCGGGCCAAATTAGCAACATATGGGATGTTAAGGTCTTTATGGATGAGTTTATTCATGACAGTAAGGAGCTTTCAAGATTTTTCGAAGGATTTTGGATTGTAAGGATTGAATACGGAAAGAATTTGATGGTTTCGTTGAGCCCTAAACATCAACTCCATAAGTCCTGATATGCCTTATGATGGCGATATAGATGAGCCTTTTCTAGTTAAGTGGAAAGTTAGAGCTTCTGTCCAGTAAGTGTTGTAGCAAGCGAAAGCGACGGGCAGTTTCTTGTCGTTTCAGTCTTGTGTGCGGATTTCATGTTAAATGTTTGTCAAGTAGAAGTCCTAGGTAGCGGATCTGTTCAACTAGAGCAAGCAGAGTATTAGTGAAGGACAGGATGTCAGAGGTTTACGACGAAAGGTAAAGGTTAACTCATTCCGCCGTATAGTATACATATACACAGTAGCGCTCTACCCACTAAACCACGCCGCTCCCTATTACTACTTATATACCAGAATAATTTTTTGATGACTTGGCCACAGAAAATTTATTTTTCCCGTTTAAGGAAAAGCTAAATTCTAATGGATTTTACATATAAATCTTCAGCAATACCCTTAATTACGGTATGTACTGATGTAATGTGCCCAAGACCCTTCGGTACAGGTTTTTAAGATATACAAAATCCTATGATAAGATTCCTTTTAATCCAGAGACATGACATACTTAAGCTAAACTAATTTTAAACTCCTGTGATGATCTGTTCATATCAGATTGTTATTAAGCCGATTTATTATTATTGTAATCTCTATTTGCGGAACCCATATTCCTCATAATCTGTCAAGATGGTTTTTTGTTTAAATATGAGAGTTAATAATAAACGTACTCACCTCATAAGTCCAAGTAGGTCGGTGTGTGTGTATACCATGATAGTGATATACAGTTGTGTATATGTATATGTACTACTGACGGCTCTATATTTAGCTTCTTCCGCTTTCGGTGTGGTAAATACTGCCTCGTGTATATCTTTTAATGGCTGAACAATGATAGTGATGGGAAAGGTTGCTTATGGTGAATGATGACTGTTGTAATAGTACTACACTATCATTCCATTCATAATAACTTAGTAATATTCTTTAGTTTTTATAACTAATAGTTAAAATCAATTGTGTCTACTTATATTAGACGGGTACCGAGAAAGTTTAAATATTGGCGATAAAATTCCGGTTCTGGGTACGCCAACAACTAGGCGAAAACACGAAAACTATACAACTAAATACATGTACGTTAATAAAAACCCGTAAAGAGGTAGGGCTCGAAATAAATACCGATTAGAAGAAATATATGATTAGTAGCAGAAATGTTGAGGATCTTGGTGATATTGATCTATTATATTATAGTATTTAGGTTCAATGATAACAAGGAAAAATGAAATCCTGAAGGAAATAAAGTCCTGGTTAAAGGTTGAAAATGCGTGTAATCAGGCAGTTACGAAATTACTTAATCACTTCTGTCTAAAAACGTAAAGGTTATAATTTATAAAACTACTATTCTTCCGACGGTTTTTTTTGGATGTAAAACGTTTCTGCTTACTTTGAAGGATGAAGGTTTTCGAAAGGTCTTAAGGTACTGCGTAAAATATCTGTTCCAAAGAGAGGTTAGGGCGACATGGGCGTTTAGAAGGTTGCACAACGCGGAATTGAGGAGCTTGTACCAGGTGAGTATTAGTTGAGGAATGAGGTATTCACTGAACCGAAAGGTAGGCTGAAGCGTCAATTAGAGGATTGTGTTTAGTCTGATCTCGGGGCTTGGGCTTGAACGGTGAACATTGGAGGAGTCTGTCGAGGCAGTATTTAGTGGTATCGGCAATGAACCTTCGGGTTCAGTAGGAAAATTATTATTATTATTTTAAAAATATTTACAGAAAATTGTAATTATTGTTGCCAATCGAACGAAACTTTAAACTCGTGTAACCTTTTTATCTAGATATAGAAGCAAAAAAAAATGTGTTTATTAAATTCTTAATAAATAATTATTTTGCCTTAGTCGGGGTTCGACCCAGAGGACAGTAGTCCAGTGCTCTATCGACTACACAATGCCCTCCCTATGGATAATGGTTAATAGGTGATCCTTTGATAAGTGTTTCATCAAAATAGAGGCAGCTATTTATACCTATAGGCAACAGAAAAACATGTTATTGCAATACAATTAATCAATTGTAACGATATTCCAAGGATTTCCAGATTCGTAAAATTCATTTTAAATTGCGTAAAAACTTTAAAGTATTTACAAAAATTATAAATTGAGATAAAAATATATTTTACAAAGAATTACTAGTAGAAAACTGATGATTTCCTTCAATAATAAAAACAAAACTACAGAAATAGAATTCTATTCATGCATGAAACAGAATTGTTTTTAACGATCCATAAAAAAAAATAAAATTATGTTTATAGCATCGCGGAGACTCAAATGAGCATGTAAAGTTGTTAGGATCAGTGAGGAATGGATTAGAAAAAAATTGGTATTCGCTGAACCGAGTGGTAGGCGTCCGAAAGGTAGACCGTAGCG
Source organism: Piezodorus guildinii (assembly GCA_023052935.1). Classification (NCBI taxonomy): domain Eukaryota; kingdom Metazoa; phylum Arthropoda; class Insecta; order Hemiptera; family Pentatomidae; genus Piezodorus; species Piezodorus guildinii. The sequence continues at coordinate 17,621,321 of CM041293.1, read as the reverse complement.
TCGATGGGAGGATTACGTTAAGTCTAATCTAGGGAGTTTGGGCTTGAACGGTGATCATTGGACGGGCCTGTGTTGACAGTATATGGTATTATCGGCATTGAACCTTTGGGTTCCTTAGGCCTATTATTATTATTATATGTATATTAAAATTACTATACACCAAGAGTATGTATTGATTATTGCATTTAAAATAGAATTATTCTTTTTTAAAATCATATATTTACTATCTACTATGTTATTTATATATTACCATCATTTGACGTTTGGAATTCTTTTACATCATTTTCAAAATATTGCATCCAAAATAAAAACAATAATAAACATAAAAAACAAGCATGCAATAAATTACACATTTAAAACGAACTATATAAAATTTACATCTATATCCTAATCATAAATAAACGTTTTATTACTTTATATTTTATCACATACCATCCATAACTGAGACATAAATATAGGTCTGAAATCATTTATTAACATTTTTTATTGTTTATGTCTATTTTAAATATAATTTCATATGTATTAAATGGCTGAGAAAGAGTATTATGTATGGAACAATCTCTATATTGAGTAATCAATGGTTGACAGTGAAATGATATGATGGAAGAAGTGGTTCGGTTGGCGTTAAAAAAAAAAAATTTGTTTTAACGTCACTTTTTGCTACTGTAGCTAATCGGGCGATGTTACAGTGGGAGTTCTAAATTTTACCTATCCTGGTTTAATCAGGATACGGGTCTTCAACGAGTACCTGACATCGCACAGGCTGGTGATCACCTTTTTACGTCCCCTTCGAAGTCCCGCACAATCAAGGATTTTTTACTCTTATCAAAAAATCCTAGAACCACCTGCTGGTTTGAACCGTGAAAATATAAACCTTGACCTTTGGCAGCAGAAAACTGTTATGTTAACCACTATGTTATAGGAGACCCCTTGAAGGATGCACAATGCCTTAAGGTTTTCGAGAATAATGTACTACGAAAGTATTTGGTCCAAAAAAGAAGATATCACTGGGTAATTCAGAAGGTTACAAGGTTACAGAGTTATAAATTGTTTGGTTTAGGGAAGAACGCATTTCTTAAAAGTTATATTGCGTCAGAGTGGTAGGCCGAGGCGTAGGTGGGAGGATTGTGCTAAGTCTTATCTCGGGGGCTTGGGCTTGGAGGGTAGTCATTGGATGAAGTATGTCGCAAAATATTGATGGTATCGGCATCAAACCTCTAGGTACCAATTTCGATTATTAATCCTATATTTGTTTGATTAAAAAAAATGTTAACGTGCTGATTGGCTCAATTAGGGTTGGTGAGGGATTTACCCACACTGTTCTCCTAAAAAACTGGTCGTGGATCCTGCAAATCAGGGATGGACCGGAGCTAGGGCGGTCACTGTGCCGGCTATATTTACCATCCTAGTGTCTATAAGGAGGAGGCGCCTCTAGGATCCTCTTAGAACTGTGCCTGTTTGATCTCTTGGCTCCATTTCTTCTCACAGATATATTTTTGTTTACCCCGGGCTAAAACAAATACAATAAAATACAGAAAATCTATTGATCCCAGGACTGGGATAATGTCAGCTCTTTCATATGAATCATGGTAGTCGATTTAGAATAATTTTTTGCGCAATCGGAACCTAACACTACATCATTTTTTCAAGGTCTTGTATTTGAGTACCTGTCATCAACGATGTCATTTGACAATTATATTAGTGGTTAATTATTATGTGGTCAGTTTAACAGTCTAATTAGCAAGTTGTTACAGGTCAACAGAACGACTCTTATACATAGAACATAATACTATATGTGTCTGAAAAGTAAATGTTTTATATATATATATATATATATATATATATATATAAATCTACATACACACTTTTGACTTTACATACATTTTTTTTTCACCCCTACGTCGCCTTTGTAGGCTATACGGGTGTTTCTCGCGCACCAGGATAAGAGAGCGGAAGATTTATACCTAGTTAAAAGCCTCCCCTCTCCCTGCAGTGAGACGCGAACTCGAAATCGTTTTTATCTTCAATTCGTTAATCAGGTTGCTAGGCAACGCGCGTACTTTTCTAACGTGTTAACCTGCTATATAATAATACTATATAAGAATATCTATATTTATAAAAGAAAGTTCCATTTCACTCGATTTTCTTGTCATCGCAAAAAAATCTCAAAATATATTAATATATTAGGATTAATATATTAAAGCATATTGAGCATCGTATCTATATTTCGTGTGTAGGGTCCCAGACACATGTTAAATTATTAGTATCTTTTAAATTAATTCAAGGTGATTAAAATACATTTTGTTTCAAGAACATAGTAAGACTTATTTCTGAACATTAAAAGAACACGAGTTATTCTGAAGAAAAACACTGCTTAACCCACAATTCGGGAAAATACGTATTCAACTTACAAATGAGTTATGATGAAATAGATCGAAATGGTTTGTAAAACCAAAAAAGAAGAAATAAGAAAGTTTATTTTTAGGTTAGAAGCTTTACTGACGAATGGGATTAATTCATATTTAAGCTGCAAACTTAATTAATATGATGTGTTTATTTTAGTTAACATAAAATGTTTAAAAGCTAACAGGTATTGAGCTATTATGGATATACAGGGCATCTTCTACATAAATTATATTGCAAAAGTTACAGAATAAAATCAGGATTGGGCTCTAGATGATAACTAGAGATAGATAACGAAGTTATACTTATTATATTTCCTCTAACCATAATTGCACATATATAAACTTAAACCAATACAAAATATAATAATCGCGAGCAAAGCCGCGGGGGTTACAGCTAGTATAATAAAAATTGAGATAGTGAAAATTTTTTAATTCCACTTTTCAACGGAAATACACGTTTTAAGGTCCTTTAAGTCCAATTTCACCAAGTCCCGATAAATGGTGTGTATGTGCATAGTGTTTTATAGATTCTGGAAAATTACCTATATTATCTTATTAGGATTAATAAAAAGCGTCTAAATATAAAATTTGAACGAATTTGATAATCAGCTAATGCGGAAAAGAGCAAACATATATTTTAATCCAATTTTTGGATTTTTGAACCTAAGAACAGCAATATAGATTTATAATATACCGTTGGAAAGCAAATGGACAAATAGGGCATACATTTATTACTGATATTTATATGTAACAATTTGATATTGCTATATTATTTAATCTAAATCATATATTTCCAACGAAACTGAATAAACTCCTTTTTTTAATCAACTTCAATTTTTTAAAATATTTCCTTAATCAATTTTAGCAGCCCAGCTAAGTGAAAGTCGTGTGTTGCCCACACCAGATTTCTATTTTATACTTTATTAGCCGTCCGTCCCTTCTTCACACGGGTACGATTTAAATGCGGTGTCATTTATGTTTTAAAAAGTTCAGTTTGATCAACTAAGAGTTTATGGTTTTGGAATTATGAATTCATCTTAACTAAAAGGGCATTTAGCAAGAAAATGTTATGTTTATTTTATAACGTCAGTTCATATGTATATATATATATATATATATATATATTCATCGGCAAAAATTTGGGGAATTTATATTGGTTAAAAAATCAAGATTAGTTCCGATTTATTCCTATTTCCTAAAAAGCTATTTAAATTGTTAAATCGTAGTATAACAATTTTTTTTTTTTTTTTTTTTTTTTTTTTTTTTTTTTTTTTTTTTTTTTTTTATTGAGATATATTACAATTTGTTTCTATATGAACATTAGTAATAGTGATATATGAACCCATTCACACAATATATACAATGATAAAGTCAAATAAATAAAATATAATATATATACAAAATAAGAAAACAAACAACAAACTATAACTGAGATAAATACAAATAAATGATATATATAGAATCAAATAATAATAAATATAAAAACAAAACAAAACAAAACATTAACCTATAATTGAGATAATAAAAGTTTGCAAATAAACAAACATCATTCAAACAAACATAACTATATACAAAATATACAAGTGCTATAGAGGAACCCCAGGCTGGGCTTTTCCCTCCACTTGTGGAGGAAAAAGCGGAATGTATAACTAATTAGAAATAATAAATCAGTGTTTTTTTAAATTATAATAAGCTTAAATTTACAAGAACTTATAAATCATATTCAGTTAATTTTTATGTGTTTTTCATTTTTTTCCTTGCTTTAAGGGCCTGATATTTTGATTGTGGCATTCCTTTCCCCTTAGGAAATATTGGCTGTTTACGATGATTGAAGTATTTCGCTATTTTTCGTGGGTGTGTCAATGACTGCTCTATGTGTCAGAATTTTAGCTAATTTTTTAACCTAAATACTTAAATAAGAGGTTCTTCGTATACAGTATTTCGATCAGCTGTTAGAATGGTGTGAGGCTATTTCCACCGGATCAGCTGACTGGTGCTGGTACAGAGAGTGCTGACCACTCCACACTCCTCAGGGGATCAGCTGTATTAAGTGGTCGTAATTGGATCCTTGCTCCTATCGTTTTCAGTCTATTTTTAGGTGGGAATGGTGTGATGGTGGAGCCACTCGAGTGAAACAGTATAGATATGGCTTTATCCATCCACTTTCCTCTTCTAACCTGCAAAGTATTCTATCAAAACTTAGTAAGATTAGTGAGAAAAGTTTATATATATTCTTCATATTCTCACGTACATAGTAATGATACATTCTTTATTTATTCTGTGAATAATATTACAAGAGAAAATTATTTTTATTGCTATTATTTTTTACACCTTGTTGAGCCTCTATGGACTGCGTGGTAATAACCAGCTTCACTTTAGTGTCCTAGGTCTTGTTCTTGTTACGGCTTTGACTTCCTGCCAGTATCTTTTGAGCCCAGCGATGTGTGCCTGTCTATATATATATATATATATACATATATACATATATCACACACGCACATACACAGGGTGTTTCGTAACTGCACGGCACTATGTTAGATATGTGTTCACTAATGCAAAACAAGCAAAAAAGTTCATATTAACATATATCTCAAACTAATTTATTAAACAGAATTCAAAGGTTAAAGATTTATTATTTATTTACTACAAGACTGACTGTACAATGTTTAACGTGTTTAATAACTAATAACAGGTTTTAGTCACCTTATAAACAAATGAACGATAAGCAATGACAGTAGTTGCTCATTGTTTGCCTAGCTCTGTGTATTTTAGTGTGAGTGAATACTGTTACATAGTTGAATTTATGATTATCATGGGAGTTACTATGAATTTATTCAGTTTTGAAGAACAAAAAGACATGCTTTTAACTTATAGCGAGGTACATAGACATGGTGCTACTGCTGTGTGAAGACATCGTGGAAAATATCTCTATCGAAGAATACCAAATCGTAGGTAGGTCTTATGGATGTTGGCACGCGAAAACCTATAGGAGTAATAATAATATTTATTTGTTTTCGGGGTAATCCCCATACAAAAGGATTTGGCCATTACCCTTCATAAGTTGACAATATTAACAATATCACAAAAAATACAAAATAAAAATAACTGAAGACTGCTTACAGTCATTATTAATATGAAATAAATAAAGGATACTTTTTGAAATTACAAAGAAAAAAAATCTAAAACAAAACAAACGAAAAAACAAAAATAAAAACTTGAACAATTGAAGAATTTAAAGTATTCTGTTAATAAAATATAAATCTTTAAATTTTATAGCCTAATGCAAATTATGCTAAACAATATCAAATAATATTATAATTAAAGAAAAAGAGTAATAACAAAGAAAATACAAAATTAAAACAAACTTATTTTACTTCATTTTTCACAAAAAATACAAATAAAAAATAAAATGAATAAATATAAACAACTGAAGACTGTTTAAAGGCATTATTATTATAAAATAAATAAAGCATATTTTTTTAAATTAAATAGAACAAACGGAAAACTAACAAACATAAAAAATTTGACAGTTGAAAATCTGTTAACAAAATATAAATCTTTCAAGTTTTATAACCTAATTTAATTAGACTAAACAATATAAAATAATATTATAAGTTAAAGAAAAAAGTAATAACAAATTAAAAAAATAAAAAATATACAAACTTATTTCACTTCACTTTTTGATAATAGTTAATGAGGAATTAACCGGAAAATCTTTATCTTATTCATTAATTATAATAATAATAATAGGCTCAGCGAACCCGAAGGTTTGCTGCCGATACCACCAAATTCCGCCTACACAGACTCGTCCAATGTTCACCATTCAAGCCCAAGCTCCCGAGATCAGCCTTAACGCAATCCTCCCATCTACGCTTCGGCCTGCCTTTCGGACGCCTACCAGTGGGATCAGCAAATGCCAACTTTCTCGGAATCCGCTCGTCATCGAGCCCAACAACTTTACTCGTCCATTTGAGTCTCCGCGATGCAATGAGCTCAATTATATTCACAGGATACAAGTTCCGCAATTCCGCGTTGTGCAACCTTCTAAACTCCCCAGTGGACTCATCTCTCTTCGGACCAAATATTTTACGCAATACCTTATTTTCGAAAACCTTAAGTCGTTGTTCATCCTTCAAAATAAGCGGCCACGTTTCACATCCGTAGAAAACCGTCGGAATAATAACATTTTTATAAATTCTAACCTTTAAATTCTTATATAGAAGCCGCGAACTAAGTAACTTAGCAACTGAATAATAACACGCATTTCCCACCTTTAACCGGGACTTTATTTCTTCCTGGATTTCATTTTTTCTAGTTATAATTGAACCTAAATACTTGAATTTCTCTACGTGTTTAAAAGTATGCCCTGATACATCAATATCACAAGGATCGCCACCGTTTCTGCTACTAATCATATATTTCGTCTTATCGGTATTTAATTCGAGTCCTATTTCTTTACCGGTTTTTATTAACACACATATTCTAAAGCTATATTAAATAACACAGGTGAAAGGGAGTCACCCTGTTTCAAACCCGATCGCACCTCAAATCTTAAATCTCTGGGAGTAATTCATTAATTATAAATGATCTAATTTTTAGACTGCCCACTGTGTAGTAAAATATATCATTCAGTTTCTGCACATTATCAATTGTTAGTAGATTCCCCAAAAAACCTACTACCAGTTCTTGGCACGCGAAAACCTATACGAGTAAACACTGATCGACAAAGATTTCGACGAACTTCAAATTTTAAAGAAGAAATACTCTATTCTGTTCAGTACCAGTACTAGTACAGTACCATCTATTACTAGTGCCAGAAGAGCCAGAGAAGCATGGATTTAGAACAGTTACTCTAAATGTTGTAATAATAATAAATCTTTAACCTTTCATATGTGTTTAATAAATGAGTTTGAGATTTGTATCTTACTACTAACACCCTGTTTGTATCTTTCACTTACCTTCGCGATGTGAATCCATATACTGTGTCCATCCAGTGTCTATATATATATATATATATATATATATATATATATATATATATATATATATAAAATATATAATAGGGACCCCTAGTATACCTTGATATTGCGTATTAATGGAATGCCCTTTGAGGGTGCGAGATATCTTTACATCTGCCAGTTCTTAGTGATGGATGAATTCACGCCTTGTCACTGTGACCCCATACCGCGCCACCGTCTCACTCTTTTTATAATCCGTTTATTAATATTGTCTCTCGCTAATCTGCTTCTTGATTCCTAGCCAGACATTTTTATCTGCCTTCGTTTTTTATTTAAGTGTGTACGAATGTCTGATAAGATAGATATTTTTAATTCTTCGATGATGAATTCCCTCTGAAGTTATCTATTGCAGACTCAAAAAAACAAACAAAAAACAATTTTAAATATTATGGATCGTTAATTTCATACATGAATTGAATTCTATTTTTGTACAGTTCTGTTATTATTGAAGGAAATCATCGGTTTTTCTTCCAGTTTTACATTCAAAAATATTCTTTTATCTCAATTTATAGTTTTTGTAACAAAATTAAAAGTTTATTATCGTTCTATATTTCTTTTGGGAATTTCACACATCTGGAAATCCTTCTTGGAATATCGTTACGATTGATAAATTATATTGCAATAAACATGTTTTTCTGTTGTCTCTAAGTATAAATAGCTGTCTTTATTGTGATGAGTCACTTATCAAAAAAGATTTATCGCCCATTAACTATCCATGGGAAGTGACGTTGTGTAGTCGATAGAGCACTGGACTACTGTCCTCCGGGTCAAACCCCGCCCTAGGCAAAGTAAATATTTATTAAGAATTTAATAAAAACATTTTTGTTTGCTTCTATATCGAGGAAAAAAGAAGGCTATACGAGTTCAAAGTTTCGTTCGATTGGCAACAAGTATTACGATTTTCTGTAAATATTTTAAAAAAAATAATAATTATTGTTCTGCTGAACCCGAAGGTTCAATGCCGATAATAATAATAATAATAATAGGCTTAGCGAACCCGAAGGTTAGATGCCGATACCACCAAATTCTGCCTACACAGACTCGTCCAATGTTCACCAATCAAGCCCAAGCTCCCGAGATCAGCCTTAGCGCAATCCTCCCATCTACGCTTCGGCCTACCTTTCGAACGCCTACCAGTCGGATCAGCAAATACCAACTTTCTCGGAATCCGCTCGTCATCGAGCCCAACAACTTTAATATAGCCCATTTGAGTCTCCGCATTGCAATGAGCTCAATTATATTCACAGGATACAAGTTCCGCAATTTCGCGTTGTGCAACCTTCTAAAGTACCCAGTGGCCTCATCTCTCTTCAGACCAAATATTTTACGCAATACCTAAGCCGTTGTTCATCCTTCAAAGTAAGCGGCCACGTTTCACATCCGTAAAGAACCGTTGGAAGAATAATAGTTTTATAAATTCTAACCTTTAAGTTTTTAGAAATTGCGAGTGCAATGGCCGCAACTGTAGTTCAACTTTGTTGTCGATCCGCATTTACTTTCAATCCTTAGTGGTGTTAGCCTACGGATTACGTCCAAATTTTATAAACATTATTGTCAAGTGTTCATGAACATTTCTATTATTCCTGATTGAGTGAGTGCTTAATTAAATCTATTAATAGTGAGACGTTTTGAACCTAGCCTAGAGTCTCTGCCACGTGGTGGGGCTTCCCGTTACCTGCCCGCTTCCGTACTGAGGCTATTACTCACTAGAGCAATCTCTTATCAGATCGTTGGTAGCGCAGTCGGCTGGAGCGCTGCATTCAGTACGCAGCATCTATCGTGCGCGAGTTCGTATCCAGAAGAATTTTTTTTTTTTTTTTTTTTTTATTATTTAATTTTCTTTTCTCTAGAAATGTTTTTCTTTTATTTATTTTTCTATATTGTATATAATTGTAAATATTCAGAGAGTTAATTTTATTTATTTTATTTCTTAAAAACAAGTCGTAATGTCTTCTGAAAAAAAATCGTGCATGGACACTGAAGATGATACCGCTTTCTCTGAGGTGAGTGAGACAGACTCACAATACCTCAAAAGACGCACTCTTCAAAAACGCCAAAGGAACCGGACTCCTGGTTCTCCTACAAAATCGCCTAACAAAAAAAAAAGAATAAAAATACTAAAACGAAACAGTCTGAAAATCGAAGTCTACCTTCAACCAGCAGCAATCCACCAATCTTACCAGCCTTACCGACTAGCAATAAATTTGAAGTCCTCAAAGATCTACCTACTGAATCATCTGTACCCAGCAACTTCACGGACCCAGAACCACCACCAATATTTGTCAGCAATATTGTTGACTTCATGAAATTCGGAAAGGAAATCGCCAATTTAATTGGACAAACAAATTTTAGATGTTTCTCAAGAGTCAAAGACAACAAAATCTGCACAAGCGGCAAAGAAAATTATAAAAAAGTGGTTAGTCACTTGACTGCTAACAACTTTGATTTTCATTGTTTTCAACTCAGAGAAGAAAAGCCATTTAGGGTAGTCCTAAGAGGACTACACAGCACAACACCTACGGCTGCCATCAAGCGGGACCTCGAAGAGTTGGGACACAATGTCAGGAACATTTCTTGTGTGATTCATCCTCAAGAAAAGTACCCACTTCCTTTATTTTTTGTCGACCTTGAGCCAGGACCTAACAATAAGGATATATTCGAAATAAATCGCTTGGTATACTCAGTTATCCGATTCGAGGAGCCTAGACGGAGAAATGAAATAGTGCAATGTACTAACTGCCAACATTTGGGACACAAGAGCATATTGTCATCATCAGTCTCGATGTGTCAAATGTGCAGGTCCGCACGCATCAGGTACCTGCCAGAAGCCTCGAGACACACCAGCAAAATGTGTTTTATGTAACGAAGAACATCCTGCAAATTATAAAGGCTGCATAGTCTATAAAACTATGTTTAGGCAAAAAGCTCAAAACTTATCATATAAATTGCAAAGCCAGAGAAATACCGCTCCAGAAGAAGAGATACCCGGTCCTTCACCGAGAACTGATCCTATTCCTCAGAGGACTGCAACCTTCAACCCAAGACCAGCTACCTACAATAGCTCAGTAAAACAACACTCAACGATACTGCTACCTCGCCCTCAACCGCCTCAACACTCAACATCCCAACCTCAAACCTCCTATCATCCTCAACAACAGATTGTCCAACCACAGCCCCAGACCTCTCATTTCCTTCCCCAGACCTCCCATTCTCAGCCGAAATCTCCGAAAACGGACCTCACCCCTAAAAACGCTTCCCAGCGGGTTAAGTTACCTCCAGTTATTCCTCCTCCCAAAGTTCCAGTCTCCTCTCTTCCTTCCTTTCAGTTGCCACCCTCTTCAGCTGTACCTTCAAATATAGAACCTATACAACGGCCTCAAAGGAAAATTCAACCACCACCTTCCCAAATTAACACTCCATCCCACGATACCACCAATTATTCCTATCCCAGCCAACACCCATCTGACATAATGTCTATCCTTTCCTCATTCCTTCTCGATCTACAAAATACAATAAGACCCCTCATCACTCTCCTTACAAGACTCCTTTCCGCATTCCCTCTTAGTTTCCCACAATGAACAATAAGACCCTAGTTCTTCTTCTTTGGAATGCCAATGGTTTGAATAATCACCGGGACGAACTTGACATATTTCTTCATGACAATTACATAGACATAGCCCTGATTACAGAAACTCATTTCACTACTCATTCTCACTTTTACATACGTGACTACATTACCTACAGATCAGATCACCCAGACAACACATCCCACGCTGGTTTATGTATCCTTATTCACAAATCCTTACCCCATTCCCTGGTTCCCTCCACTCCAACCGACACCATTCAGTCGACCTCTGTTACTTTATCCGTCCTACCATTTAACATAACCTTCTCAGCTGTATATTGCCCTCCTGCTACTTCTCTCACCTATAACAACCTTGAATCCTTATTCCGATCCTTTGGTCCGCGCTTCATTGCTGGGGGCGATTACAACGCCAAAGACCAACGGTGGGGATGCCGAACGTCCAACACTCGTGGCAGGATTCTTTCCAACGTCACAACCTCCAATAGCTATTCCATCTTGTCACCCCAGAATCCCACGTACTGGCCAACTTCCCTTAAAAAACGTCCAGATATACTTGACATCTTTGTCTGTTCCCAAATTCCCTCCGCTCAAACTACAATCAAATCCCTCGATGACCTCTCCTCAGATCATAGTCCGGTTCTTCTCCTCATGCATTCACAACCAGTTATTAAACCCTCTCTTCCTTCCCTGATTAAAGGTCGCGTTGACTGGGACTGTTTTCGTAATGATTTAGAGATCAAACTTGACTTAAGCATTCCGTTAAAAACTAAACATGACATAGACTCCGCCATACAAGAACTTACAAAGTCGATAGAAACTGTCATAGACACCAACACATCGCTTCGCAAAATTGGACATCTTCATAAAACAAACTTACCGAATCACATTCGACTCCTACTAACTGACAAATGTAGGGCAAGGAAAAAATGGCACAACACAAGATATCCATCTGACAAAAAGCATTACAATCACCTGACAAACAAATTAAAAACAGAAATAAGAAAATTCAAAATACAAAACTTTCAGAACTTTACAGAGAACTTGACCACTTCAGACAAATCTTTATGGACAACAACCGCAAAACTGCTGAAATTTAAAACCTTTAATCATCCTCTCCTCACTAAATCCCAAACCTGGTCGAGATCCGATGAAGAGAAATCACAAATCTTTGGAGAACACCTTTTCAACACGTTTAATCCTCACCCTGATATCCTTAATCCCAGCCATAGTGAACATGTTGAAGCAGAACTAACTGTTCCTCTCCAAATGTTCCTTCCTCCTAAGGCCTTTCACCCTTCCGAAATCATTAATATCATTCAAAGATTACCATCCAAAAAAGCTCCTGGCCATGATCTCATCACATCCCATATCCTGAAACAGCTCCCCAAAAAAGCCATACTCTTACTCACCTACATATATAATGCCACACTACGTTCTACCTACTTTCCTGATCCTTGGAAATTGTCCATTATCAAAATGATTCCTAAACCTAAAAAGTCTCTAGAAAATCCATCATCCTACCGTCCTATCTCTCTTTTGCCCATCATGGGCAAAATACTGGAAAAACTCCTCCTAAAACGTCTATATCCAATCCTTGACATTCACCAAGTTATTCCTGACCACCAGTTTGGATTTCGCTCATCCCATTCCACTATACAGCAGTGTCACCGTGTGGTGGATGTGATATCTTCCACATTGGAGCGCGGAATGTATTGCACTGGAGCCTTCCTCGACGTGGAACAGGCTTTTGACCGAGTTTGGCATCCAGGACTGCTCTACAAACTTCGTCACTTCCTCCCTCCTACCTACTTCTTATTAATCCGTTCCTACCTCACAGATAGAACCTTTAAAGTAAACCATAACCTTTCCTTCTCCGCCATATTTCCTCAGAACGCAGGTGTGCCCCAAGGTAGCATCCTGGGTCCAATCCTTTATACCATATATACAGCTGATATTCCTACTCATCCTAGCACTGTCCTCACTACATACGCCGATGACACATGTGTGTTATCTGTAAACAATGACCCAACTATTGCTTCCCAAACTCTTCAGTCTCACATTGTTTCCATTGAAGAATGGTGTCAAAAGTGGAGGATCAAAATTTACCCTGGATTACCTTTACCCTGCGTCGCAAACCTATGTCTGCCTGTCCCACTATATCCTTTGGCAATATTCCACTCACCTCAGTTGAACAGATCCGATACCTTGGACTGCATCTTGACAGACGACTTACTTGGAATCCTCACACTAGACTGAAACGACAAGAAACAGCTCGCAGATATCGCTTATTACAACATTTACTTGACAAACGTTCAAAACTTCCCACCTACTACAAAAAACTAATTTATATTACCATAATTAGGCCTATTTGGACATATGGAATTGAACTATGGGGATCCACCAAGCCATCAAATTCCTCTCGCATCCAATCCTTGCAATCCAAAATCCTCCGAAAGATCCTAAATGCTCCTTACTTTGTCACCAATAAAATAATCCACAAAGACCTGAATATCCCATTAGTTGCAGACTTAGCCCGAATTAGATATACTTCCTTTCACTCCAAATTACCACTCCACCCAAACCCACTTGTCCGCAATATCTCATCTCCTTCTATTCCTGATCATCCTCCGAGGCGGCTGAAACGACGATGGTCTCGAGACCTTCTTGTCTGAAAAACCTTTGAAGTGCTACCAATGGGTATATTCTTCTCACGCCTATCATGTCCATATCTCATGTGTGAACAGTCACATTTACTTGATGTATTTTTGTGTTAATACAGTTGTAAATATCTCTATAAAAAAAAAAAAAAAAAAAAAAAAAAAAAGTTTTTAGATAGAAGCCGCGAACTAAGTAACTTAGCAACTGAATAATAACACGCATTTCCCACCTTTAATCGGGACTTTATTTATTCCTGGATTTCATTTTTTCTGGTTATAATTGAACCTAAATACTTGAATTTCTCTACGTGGTCAAAAGTATGCCCTGATACATCAATATCACCAATATCGCCACCGTTTCTGCTGCTAATCATATATTTCGTCTTATCGGTATTTAATTCGAGTCCTATTTCTTTACCGGTTTTTATTAACACACTGATATTTAGTTGTATGGTTTCCGTGTCTTCACCTAGCAGTACCAGATCATCGGCATATCCCAAAACCGGAATCTTGTCACCCATATTTAAGCCTTTACACATCACCTTTTCTATGACATATTCTAAAGCTATATTAATTAACACAGGTGAAAGGGAGTTACCCTGTTTCAAACCCGATCGCACCTCAAATCTCTGGGAGTAATTATGACCGATTCTAACTTTATGGAATGTTTCCGACAAACACATCTCTACTAGGTTTATTAACTTTCTTGGTATTCCCTGTTCAATCATGATGTTATATAGCTTCTGATGGTCTATTGAATCATAAGCCTTTTTTAAATCGATATAAAGTTGATGGACTACACCGTTGTATTCCAATTTTTTCTCTAATATTTGACGTAAGGAAAATATTTGGTCAATAGTCGAGCGATTCCGCCTAAAACCACATTCGTAATCTCCGATAATTTCCTCAGCGTATTCCGTGATTCGACTAGTTAGAATTGACGAGAATATTTTATAGCATACTGGGAGAAGAGAGATCCCACGATAGTTGTTACATTCCGACCTCGGTCCTTTTTTGTGAATCGGAATAAGTATTGATTCTTTCCATTCATCTGGCATTTTTTTCATTTTCCCAGATCTTTTTAACTAAAAAATGTATTTTGGAAATGCCGATACCACTAAATATTACCTACAAGCCCTCGAAATTAAACTTAACACAATTCTCCCATCAACGCTTCGGCCTACCTTTCGGACGCCTACAAATCGGTTCAGTAAATACCGAATTCTTCAACTCTGTTTTATTCACCTAGTACAAGCTCCGCGTTTTTTTTTGTTTTTTTTTTTTTGTGTAGACGCAAGATTCTGTTATTGCACACTACTGTTATTCTTTATTATTATTGTCCATTGTGACAAACTGTAATACATACGAATAAAAGAAAAAACTGTTATTCTTAGGGACTAAAAGTGACTGAATTCATTCTACTTTTTCATCTTTCTTAATAAAAGTGTTTTTAGGACTGCTCTCTCAACAAATTCTTATTAATATTTTTTTTAATGGTAATTTTATTTCTTTCGCCTTTCTAAAAGCCAACGGACTTCTGAAATTCGCTTGATTATTCTTAATAATGAATTATTGTGATCTACCAAAAAAAATTACCCCCTCTCAAAAATTTAGTGCTCCCGCTTCAAGGTACGTTGAATCCGATAACGAATACAATCCTTTTGTCCGCCGTTCCCCTGCTTTCCTCCGAAACTACTGGACCTATTTTTTTTTTCTCGGTTCAAAAATACTATCGCATCTAACGATGATCCTAACAGCTAGGCCTGGTTTCACCAACATTTAAAGTTAACTTTGCTGTTAACTAACCCAAGTTAAAAGTTAATCATGATTAAAGTTCAGTCCAGTTGCGCCAAGCAAGTATTATTCCGAGTTAGTTAACATGGGTTAGTTAGTTTGCGTGGGACGTCATCTCATTCCTAAAGTATTGAACAACTCCTAACCCTCTAGACGGTTAGGATATCTTTTGATTCTTTTACTCTACCAAGTAATATATATTAATATCCTTTAGTAAAATTTGATGAAAATTCCAATAGCATAATTATTTATGAAATTTTTTAACATAGTATGTTGACTATAAAAGAAGCTGGATTGTATTATAAACCCTTCCAACCCTTGTAGCAAATTACCAAGGTAAATACCTTAGGCAATTACTGCAATTCTTTTAGGTATTCCTATACATTTTTAGTCAAGTTGGACGTTTTGGTGGCAATTTTGCTTCGTGGTCTGGTCTCTCACAAGAAATTTAATTTAATTATGCTAATACCATTCTTCATCCAAATCGCGATCAATATCAATCATAAATGGAACATTTGTTAGTTGACAAAACGTCTCACATAAAAATTAGAAACAATCAATTTATTGAAATAGTAGGGAAAATTATGTTAAAAAATTACAGAAATTAGACTTTGGTAAATCTAAACGGACAAATTACCACTTGACTACAAAAGAAGGAAGGGTTGATTGATTTAGTAACGTAGATATTACAATAAATACATAATTATGACATTTTCATTCATCTAGAAAACAAATGTGTTAATTAGTCCTCTGAAATGTGGTAGATGTCTTGGATTTGTTGTGCAATGTTGTGGAGGACAACTACAGAACAATAATATATACTGCTTTTTACTTTCACTTACTAGATATAGTAAGGGAAAGTATTGCAATCGTGAACATTTTCTAATTCGGTTTTAAACGGAAATACAAGAAAACCCTAATTCTGAGTACAAATAACCAAGTCCCGCAAACAGGTCTGTGTGTGTGTGGTAACTCCCGGGTGGAAACGGTAAGTCCTATGAAACTGAAATTTCATATTTAAGACAGCTATACGACCAAAAGGTTACAAAATCTCTTTCATCAAAATGAGCTTACTAGAAGAGGCACTTTATACCATGCATTTTTCACCTTTTTTCGATTTTCTCGAAAACGGTTCCGACAATTTTGATTAAACTCGGTATATCGATATAAAATTTAATGAGCTTTAATATCGTGTAGGTTTCATTTGGATCAAAACGGTCTGACAGGGCTCAAATGTCGATATTTTAAATTTTCTTTCTCTAAAGTACCTTTAATTTTGTTGATTCTATAAAAATAACTATATTATCTTGTTACCACTATGAAAAACAGCTAAATATATAAATTGAATGAATTCGATACCCAACTAAAAGAGAAAACAGAAAAAATATTTTTTTAATGCAATTTTTCGTTTTTGAACATAAGAGCAGTAATACACATGTATGATATACCGTTGGAAAGCTAAAGATTTTAGAAAAAATAATGTCCCATACACAAGCTTTTAAAAGTTAATAGAGAGTGATGAAATGAACATAAAACTAACTGATTATTTTAGATCATAATATAATAGATTTTTTAATAAAACACATGATTCTATAGAACTTTAATTTAATTAATTCTTTAATAGTTTCACGTATTTTTATCTCTGTTTTTGAAAATTATTTTATTGATTTTAAAAATGGAGGTAAGTGAAAGGCGTGTGTTGCCCGCACCAGATTTTTTTGTGTGTGTCATTCGGATTCCATTGGCAAGGCAAGGAAATCTTTCCATTACACCTAACGCTCTCACAATGATGTTTCTTGTTTCTATAACTGTATAGAAATTCGTTAAATTTATATTTCTTATCGTTATATTTCTTCTGCTGCTTTTGTCGGGTATGAAATTGCTGTCAGTAAATATGGTTTGCGTATCGACTATCTCCTAGAAGCCACTGTCACTGTTTTGTTTTAATCAGGTTCTGTTACAGGCATTTTAATGAAACCCTCTACCTCCTAGCTATTAATTCCGTTATACCTTGTTTTCAATTCCGCTTCATCGTAAATATCAAAGGGATTCCTCATTACTTTGTAAAGTTTGTTTCTAGGAAGTATATTGATCAGTTCTATGATACCTTTATCTGATGTTGAGTATTCATCTGAAATGGTTGTATTCATTTTTCCTCAATGTATTGGGATAAATATTACGAAAATATTTAAAAAAAGAATGAACTGGAACTGGCACAGACAATGTTTCAAAGTAAATGTGACCATAAAAAGGTAACTTTGACAACTGTTAAATAGTTAATCGAGGTCGGAAGGTTAATTATGATCGGTTTAACGGAATTCCTGCTAACCCGTGATTAACTTATCCAGATAAGTAAATTTATATTTAACCACTATATAGTATAGCTGGGCCCTAGACGTTGATATCAGCCGATTAGTTCCAAAATTGGGGTCGATTAAATATGATTTGATTCAATACCTCAGGTATTTTGATGATATAGGAAAAAATTATTAGAGGTTTTTAATCAAGAATCCGCGATTAGTTTTAAAAAAGAAAACAAAAAATATTGTAGTGCTGGAAGAAATTAGTCCGGGTGGTGGTCATTAAATGAAACAACTAAATAGTTTCAACTATGTTATTGTTTGCCAACGTTTCGACCCCCTTTGTGGGTCATCATCAGGGCGCATGGTGGGAGAATGGAAAATGGAAAAAGTTTCCATTCTCCCACCATGCGCCCTGATGATGACCCACAAAGGGGGTCGAAACGTTGGCAAACAATAAAATAGTTGGAACTATTTAGTTGTTTCATTTAATGACCGCCACCCGGACTAATTCCTTCCAGTAATTCTCAACGGTCAACTAATTACATCCACAATAAAAAAATATTGTAGTTTTATATATATATATTATATATATATATATATATATAATATAACATATACACGCCATTACTTAGTTACTTTTAATGATAAATAATTAAATTCTCTAAAAAATTAAAAATTTATAATGTAAAACCATTTATAAAATTTCCGTCTCTTACACCAGGCCCTGTTAATTGAAAACGCTTTCGGAAAATATTATACAACTCAATATCGCTTAAAATTATCATCCGAACTAGAGAAGATGTTGATAATGCAGTGCAACTATTGACAAATACTATCCAAAAAGCGGCTTGGAATTCTTTCTGCCCCAAAAAAACATGTTAATGAGAGAAACCAAAGAAATTCTGTCATTCCAGAGTCTATTCGATTACCTATACAAGAGAAACGAAAAGCGCCTAAAAAGTGGCAGAGAACTCGTTACCCCTCTGAGAAGTATGTTTTTTGTAAACTTTCAGTACAACTACAGGACGAACTGAAACGCTTTAAAACGGAAAATTTTAATAATCTTCTAAGTAGTTTAAGTGACAATGATAGGTAGATATGGGGGATTACAAAGCGCTTATTAGGTCCCGAGCTGTATCACACCCCGTTCGGTATCCTAATAATCCGTGGGCTAAATCTGATGCCGAGAAAGCGGAAATGTTTTCATGTCTCTTGGAAAAAACATTTGCGCCTCACAGTGATTTGCATGATTCGCTCAGTGCAAGGTTAATTGAGCTTTAATTAGACAATAAATTTCACGACAGACTGACCTTAAATTCAAACCCGCTGCCACAAACCCATATAATCCGCCCAGAAGACTAGTGGCTAAGAGACCTGATGTACTGATAGTTATTAGTTTTTTCTTTTAATCTATCTTATGCAGTTTCGCACTTACATCATTTGTTAGCATATTAGCTTATTGCTTAAGCAGATAGCAAATACTATTGTGATGTCAAGTCTTCTATGAGTAAATAAATAAATAAAAATTAGTTAATTGCCTTTAAACAGCTTTATAAACAGTTGTATTCGAATATGGGGAGCCCGTGGCTGAGTGGCTAGCGCGCTAGTCTCTCATGCTACAGGTTCTGAGTTGGAATCCAAGTCCCGGCGGAGCTTTTATAAGGATTTAAAAAAATGTGGATTCACTCACAACCTCTCCCCCGGGTATGAGAGACCCGTCAGCCAAAGGGTGGCCACTCACAAAATTAGTTGTAGGGAGTGATGACCCTACACTAAAAAAATTGCATCGTGAAACATGAGTGTAAACTCGCAGGAGTTTACACCGCGAGACCCAGGGCCTACACGGTCTGTCGCGCCACTGGAAGAAGAAGAAGAAAAATTCTAATATAGTTATTGGGAAAAAATTGTTTAATGATTTGCAGCGTTTTTTCCTTGCTTTCATCGTAATTCTATTAGCGCAAATATATCATTGAGGAATATATGCGTAGTAGATGTAGGAGTGGGCGAAGTGTATGAATAGAGCCCATGCTTCCAACGCCTTGCAACCCGAGTGCTTTTCTTGTACTTCTCAGAAGGAGAGGTAGAAAATAGTTTTTCCTTTAAATTGGGATTGGCAAGAGGAAATGGCCCAGTTTAAATGCGGACCGCGAATGTATTTATAGTTTCCAAGGTCGGCGAAAAGCTTCACAGAAATAGTTTTTGTTTAAAACAAAGATCCCCTGCAGCCTGCTCGCTTCGTCTCAACATCTATCTCCTCCTTACACTCCATGCACTCCGCCCCAAACAGAAGAGCTGTTTAATTTCAGTAAATTTTATTTATTTGACCGTTGCCAATTGGAACAGTCTGGTTCTGATCATTATTTAGCTGTGCTGTGTCCTGTTCCAATTTGTGAACATTAAAAAATCTAGTGCGAGGAACGAACGACTTCCACATACCTCCGTTGTTAAAATCAATTTAAGAATTTTTAAACACATTTAGATATAAATAAATAAATTGTTAAAGAATTAATTATATTCAATCTCAATGGAAACCTGTGTTTTATTGAATAATCTATTATATTATTATCTCTGACAATCAGTTAGTTTTATCGGTTTTTCATCACTCTCCATTAAATTTTGCAATTTCTTGAATAAGAAAACAATTTTAGTAAAATCTGTAGCTTTCCAACGGTACCATTATCCGTCTTCAAAACCACAAAAATTGCATAAAAGATATTGTCGGTCTCCTCTCTTTCAGTCGGATATCGTATTCGTTCAAAATATATTTATTTATCCGTTTTTTATCAGTGCTAAATAGAAAATATAGTTCTTTTTATAGATCCTACAACTTTAAAGGTAGTTTAGAGGAAGAACAATTTAAAATATCGGCATTTAATCCCTGTCAGACTACTTCAATCAGAATGAAACATACACGATATTAAAGCCCATTAAATTTTACATCGATATAGCGAGTTAAATCATAATCGATCAGCCGATTTTAGTTAAAAAGTTGCTGTAACATCTCGAGTGTATGGTTTTCTTAAATATGAAATTTCAATTTTGTGCGTCTTTTCGTTTTCGCGCTAGACTTACCACGAACACACACAGAGACCATTTTGCGGGACTTAGGGCATCAGAATTAATTAATAGATGGGTTTCAGGAGAACTGTCTCTGTCGGAAGTTCTCAAGAACTGTCTGAAGTTTCCAAGAAGGAATTGCCGGATACGATAAAATTAGAGAAAAGGAAACTTTCTTACTTTCAACACTCTTGGAAGTAAGAATGTTGAGGTGTTATATCCGCTTTAAATGGATGGATTCAGGACGAATACTGAAATTAGGATTAGCATGAAAGACTGGAGTTAATAGGAAAGAAGTATAAGTCGAAAAAATGTTGACAATGTAGTAGAGAAAAGTACAATTAATAGAAAGATATAGGAATAGACGTTTAAGAAGGAATTCGATTGAGGGAAACTTAATAATTGAATAAATACTCCCCATAAAATATATTTAATTATCTTTTAAACGATCATATAATTAATTACAAATGAATCGCATAGTTTTCTGATAATACGCAATATATTTTTTTTTTTCCTCAATAAATATTTTTATTAAAGGTCTCTACCCTGACCGCTGAGAGATCATGCACAGTACATAATCTCTTATTGCTATGTTTTTAACCGGCTGCTTTTCTAAGGCAGCGGTAGCTTCAAAAACTAGCTTACTTACTATATTTAGTCAATATATAAACTATATTTAATGATACCATGGATCTCCTTTCCAAAGGTATCGTGTTTTCCAATCCAAGAGGTGGCATGCAGGGTAAGATTAAAGTAAACAAGATTCAATTAATACGTTATTAATTATTCACTAACACATATAAATTATATCACCACATTGCCTAGAACTTTGATTGAGAATACTGAGGGACATTTTCTCTACTACCTTTGCCATACAATATTACAAATAACGATATACCTTTGAAACACTTAACCGGCTGGCGAAGGTGAAATCAGTCTTAGGTCCCCTTTCTCGGCATCATCCTCCAGCTGCTCTCAGAACACCGACGGCCACCTCCTCTTCTTATAGGTGGAACACGACTCACTCCTCTTGAGGATAAAACATGACTGACCTACGAATCTTCTCTCTCATCCTCGTCACCTCGGGTGGACTGACATGGGAAGTACCCCGGTTGGCGGTATAGCCTTTGTGCTATTATTCTTATCTTTTCACGACTCTTAATATTCTTGTTGGCCGCCGCTGGGGGGAAACTACCAGAGGTTTCTGGTACCGCTGGGGGGCCCATACTGATGGGAAATCTAGGGGGCTAGGTAAACACCTTTTGAAGTTTTGCCGACAAAGGTTCGTTATCATTAAATTGTTTAATATTAAAATTATTTAATTATGAACTCCCCTCAGTATCCTCAATACATTACATTATATTGTGAATAAAATTAATTTACTACTTGGTAATTTAATTCTTACGAACTTTTCAGGCCGATGAGCCATCTTATAATACTTGACATTGAGGGTGGTTTGGAGCTGAGGCTAGAATTTCATTTACACCATTTCAATCTCTAAGAAGTGAAAGAGTTACGTGCAAATGCTACAATTTTTTTCAGTCCAAAATATTATTGCTTACACAAAATGCAGTTTATCAATATTCACGTTACTTGGAAAAAAATAATTAAATTAAAACCCACATACTGATTTAAATTTACCAACAGTCAGTTGAGGGAGCGGCGTGGACTAGTAGATAGAGCACTAGTCTACAGTTCTCCGGTCCTGGATTCGAATCCCGGCTGTGACAGAATATTATATATTCTGTTAATTCAGTCGGGGAGCGACCCTAGGGTATGGAGACCCTCCTGGGGCAGACCCATCCTCTCTAAAGTGGATACCCAAAAAAAAGGTGGGAAAAATCCTGGCGGTATAGCGTTATCAAGGCCTAATCACCTCATTGCACGGTCGCTGTCCTAGAAGCAGTACAAATCTCTATATGTACTGAGCCCAAGACGCTCCGTGGTTTGTAGAGGTACAGGTTAACAGTCAAAAAACAAACTACGACTCTTCATCATCGATTCATAATAGCTTACACCGACATTCAAACAGATTATAGAAATCCGTTATGTCCATAAATACGAAGAGACTAAAAAGGTGTCGGATGCGAGATCTTCTGTCTTATTTAATGCTGGTACTGATCCTTCCCCACGCCTTACATTTTTTTTTCATTTATGTCCTGTTATTTTGGACTGGTGAAAATTAATATTTTAAAATATTAAAAAAAAAAAAAGTTTTTAGGCATCTATTACAAAAACAAAATATAATAATACTAGCTGTAACCCGCGGCTTTGCTCCCAAATATTTTATTCTGTCATTATTACATTTGCATAAATGCCTTTATAAGTAGTTTTTTTTAAATATTTATTTATTGAGAAATAAAATAAGTAATAACTAAACAATAAAACGTATATAATGAAGCATTTGTCTGGGGATGTGGTAAAAAAGAAACTACCAATAAAACACACTTATTTAATTTTTTTCTTACTGGTGTGTTTTCTTGGTGGTTGCACCCTAAACCAACTTCTCCAGCATATAGTCAAAACGGCCTACAACGACTCTATTATTATAAGACGTTTACATTTTCAAGAAATATAAATACTATATTTTTAACAATTGCATTTATTAAAGTTGTTTTCGATTGAAAATATCCCCATTCATTGGATCAATGTATATCAATCACATTTATGTTGCAAACTTGACTATATACCACGATTACGTTACAGCTATAATATATTGAGTAATTTTGGGTATGCTTACTTCTACTGGATCGCTATTGTACATTTAACAGGATAAAATGGCAACTTATTAGACTAACGTTAGAATTACGGTAGATGAAGAAAGTGATTTCGAAACAACTTAACCTATTACAATAATTAATCTAATATAACTATCAATATCAGAACAAAAACTACACTTCATTATCTTTGTTTGCGGTTTAGTGAATTCAATTTGATAAATAAAACAATTTAAATTAAAATTACTACAAATTACGAAAGATGTTGATAGTGACTATGTTGAATGAGGTGATATAAAAGAAATACAGGTGAATAGCAATGAAAAATGTTGATGATAAATAAAAGATTATTATTTCATGCCAGATATCAATTTTATTTACTCAATGTTACAATTACATACCAATACCAAGTAGCCTCATCCAAATTATTTAATAACATCGTTTTATCTTTTAAACATAACCGTTGTATATCATCATGACTCCTTTACAACTCATAACTCTTTGCCAGTCATTCAAATGAGTATTTATACTTTTCCTGGAAATGCATAGTAGCATGTATTTTATTATAACTGGAAACTATAATGTGAATGTATATTTTATAAATAAGAATGCATAGAAACAATCAACACACACTTATATTTTAATTAATATTCACATATGTGAAGATATGGGAAGGTTACTTGGGAACCAGTGTTGCCACAGTTTAACAAATTTTGTTTTACGTTTAGAAGAATATTTCCTATTAATTCGCTCCTACCTAACTGATAGAACCTTCCAAGTTCAACATAATCTATCCTACTCATCCGTATTCATCCAATCAGCCGGTGTACCTCAAGGTAGTATCCTGGGTCCGATCCTTTATACAGTATATACAGCTGACATTCCTATCCAACCTAGCACTATCCTTACTACCTACGCTGATGACACATGTGTGTTATCAGTGAATAATGACTAAACCTGTTGTTGCATCCCGAATCCTGTAGAACCATCTATCAGCCATCGAAAAATGGTGTCAGAACTGGAGAATTAAAATAAATCCTATCAAATAACCTTCACTCTACGTCGTAAACCTATGACTTCCTACCCCACCGTATCCTTTAACAATATCTTACTTACTCCTGTTGAACAGATCCGATACTTAGGACTAAACCTAGACAAACGCCTCACATGGACTCCCCATACTAGACTGAAACGACAGGAAACTGCGCGTAGATACCGATTACTACAACACTTACTCGACAAACGCTCAAAACTTCCTATTTACTACAAACGACTCATTTATATAAACCATTATAAAGCCTATGTGGACCTACGGCATTGAGTTATGGGGGTCCACTAAACCATCAAACTCCTCTCGCATCCAATCCCTGCAATCCAAAATCCTTCGAAAAATCCTTAATGCTCCATACTTTGTTACAAATAAAATTATCCATAAAGACCTAAGTATCCCATTAGTTGAAGACTTAGCCCGATCCAGATATACATCCTTCCATTCCAAACTTCCTGCCCACTCAAACCCGCTTATCCGTGACCTTTCCTCAACATCTATTCCTGACAATCCACCGAGGCGACTTAAAAGAAGATGGCCAAGAGACCTCTTACCGTAAATTGGACATTGGAGTTCTACCAATGGGTTGTTTCTTCACAGGACAATCATGTGTCTTAATCTCATATCTATCCCATTTATTTGATGTATTGTATAAATACAGTTGTAAATTTCTTTAAATAAATCATAAAAAATAAATAAAAAAATTATTTAAGTTTGACCAAAGTCGGTTCAGTAATTTCAGAGTTTATCGCGAACAAACATTGTGACACGAGATTTATATATATATATATATAAACAAAAAAGCCTAAACCTCTACCACCTACAAAGGGTGTTGGCTTCAATCCATTTCGAGATTCGTACTGTTTCTATTCCAACGACCGTGGACATCACGCTCTATTAGGCCTCTCAGTGTTTTCCTTATTTTTGGGTACCCACTTTTTAGAGGCTATGCGTCCCAATAGTGTCTCCTACCTCTGTGTCATCCCATGGCTGGAATATCTGAATAAAAAAATATTCTTCATTGTGGATATAATTAGTTGACCGTTGAGAATTACTGAAGGAATTAGTCCGGGTGGCGGTCATTAAATGAAACAACTGAATAGTTTCAACTATTTTATTGTTTTGGCAAACAATAAAATAGTTGAAACTATTCAGTTGTTTCATTTAATGACCGCCACCCGGACTAATTCCTTCAGAAAAAAATATTCTGTAACATCCTGGTTTCGAATCCGGAATATAAAAACAGTATTTCAGCGTCCTGTCCTCAAGACCCCATCGCTACTCATATGATATTTTTATAATGATTTTGGAAGAGACAAATGAATTTAAGTCTTTTTAGACTATTTCATTCATAATGATACACCGTTTAAGCCGTTTTTGAGAAAATCATAAAAAGTGGCTCTTCTGTTTGGCTGATTTTTTATTTTTAAAAACCTGCTGTAACATCTCGGGCCTATAGCTATCTTAAATATGAAATTTCAGTTTCATAGGACTTTTCGTTTTCGCTCTACACACACACACACACAGACCTTTTTACGGGAGTTGGCCATTTGTACTCAGGGAACACTAATACGAGTGCTAATACTTTTCTGATGAAAAGTCGAATTCTAAAATTTTCACGATCGGAATACTTTCCTTACTATATATTTCATATGTAAGTGAGTTTAAGTAATATTGATTTTCTCTTAGTTATTACATATAAAATAACTCTAAATGTTTTAAAAATTACGAATTATTCTGATCAAAATCAGGTGCGCTCACGCCTTACAGTTAGATTGTGAGTAATAAATATTTTTTTAACCTGAATTGAGACTTTTTTTTTTTTTCCTTGCACTCAGCAAATACTATTTTTAAAATACACCTTTAAATGGGAATGCTAATGTTTACCCTCGCGTAGTGTTAGCATTATCTGTTGCTTTATTTGTAATACACTTGTTGTTAGCTTTCATATTATTTATTGTACGATTAAAAACATCACATGTCAGTGTTATTTTTATCCGTTATGTTTGAGGTTATTATTTCTTTACTTTTAACCTCGATGCTTTTAATACTCCGTTGTAAAAGAGAGCCTTGGCCTTGTTTCAAATAAATTATAAATCGTCCTTTATTTTCTTTAACCTTTAAAAATAAATTGTCTAAAACATTATCCTTTGTAAAAAATGTGGTCGGTATTTATATTTTGAAAAAAAATCGTCCTATTAGTCTCAACAAAAGCCTCAGATGATAAGGTGAACATTTTTTAAATATTATTTTTAGAATCAATATATCTTGTAACGTAAAGCTAGAATTTGAGGAGAGAGAGACTTTTTTTTTTTTTTTATTGTCTTGATTAAAAAGTTGCTAAATAACCATAATAAACCTTCTGGTATATACAAATTTTTTAAAGGATTTGTTTTAAGAATTACAGATATAACAACAACATTATTTATTAATATCAATTATTATTATTATTAAAGAGTAAATATATTCTTTTAGCCCTAATACTTATTGCCCAAGATAGTGGCAGATTGTATTATTTCTCAATAAAGCAATATTATTACAAAAAAAAAAAAAAAAAAAAAAAAGAGTAAATCACTACGTTTGCTATAGCATGCTATTTGTGCTATTGTGCTAAACCCGTCGAGTTTCTACAGTTATTTCCTGTATAAAATTGATGGGTTTAGCACAATACCATGCTATAGCAAACGTAGTGAGTACCCCTATAATTATGAATGTAGTAGTTGGAAATATCTCTTCTCTTTCTTTATTTTTTTATTTATTATAACATATATAAAACTTGATTATAACGTTTCGAAGTAATTTCTTTGCCTCATCTTCAGATTATTAAAAAATCATTAATATTTCCATATTATAATATAATATTGGTCATATAATCATGCACTCTTATTTACACATAGCACCTATATAAGAATCATTTCGTCAATTGTTGTTAAAAAATATTCTCTATTTCAACATCACATAAAAATTGTTTCAACATTTTTCTCCTAAATAAATAGTCTGCTAAATAAAGAGTCTGCTTCATAGATGCATTTATTTAAAAAAAAAAATGTTGAAACAATTTTTATGTGATATTGAAATATTTTTTTTTATTTTTATTTATTTATTTAAAGAAATTTACAACTGTATTAAATAAATACAACAAGTAAATAGGCTTTATATATGATCAGTACACATGATAGTCCTGAGAAGAAACTACCCATTGGTAGCACTCCAATGTCTTATGTTAGAAGGTCTCTTGGCCATCTTCTTTTAAGGCGCCTCGGTGGGTTGTCGGGAATAGATATGGAGGAGAGGTCACGGATAAGCGGGTTTGAGTGGGCAGGGAGTTTGGAATGAAAAGAGGTATATCTGTAACGGGCCAAGTCTTCAACTAATGGGATATTTAGGTCTTTATGGATGATTTTATTAGTAACAAAGTAAGGAGCCTTGAGGATTTTACGAAGGATTTTGGACTGCAAGGATTGGATGCGAGAGGAATTCGATGGTTTAGTAGACCCCCATAGCTCAATGCCATAGGTCCAAATAGGCCTGATAATTGTGATATAAATGAGTTTTTTGTAGTAAGTAGGAAGTTTTGAACGTTTGTCAAGTAAGTGTTGTAGTAATCTGTATCTACGAGCAGTTTCCTGTCGTTTCAGTCTAGTATGAGGATTCCATGTTAGGCGTTTGTCGAGGTGGAGTCCTAAGTACCGAATCTGTTCAACAGGAGTAAGTAGGATACTGTTAAAGGATACGGTGGGGCAGGAAGTCATAGGCTTACGACGTAGAGTGAAGGTGATTTGATGGGATTTATTAGGATTTATTTTGATTCTCCAGTTTTGACACCATTCTTCAATGGCTGATAGATGGTGCTGTAGGATTTGTGATGCAGTAACAGGATCATTATTCACAGATAACACACATGTGTCATCGGCGTAGGAAGTAAGGATAGTGCTAGGATGGGAGGGAATATCAGCTGTATACACCGTGTAAAGGATCGGACCCAGGATACTACCTTGCGGTACACCGGCTGATTGAGTGAATATGGATGAGTAACAAAGGTTATGGTTAACTTTGAAGGTTCTATCAGAGAGATAGGAACGAATTAATAGGAAGTACGCTGGAGAGAGGAATTGACGGAGCTTGTATAGCAGACCCGGATGCCAAACTCGATCAAAAGCCTGTTCCACGTCGAGAAAGGCTCCAGTGCAATACTTTCCGCGCTCCAATGTGGAAGATATGACATCCACCACACGGTGACACTGTTGTATAGTGGAATGAGATGTCCGAAATCCAAACTGGTGGTCAGGAATCACGTGGTTGGATTCGAGGATTGGGTATAAACGTTTGAGGAGAAGTTTTTCGAGAATTTTGCCCAGAATGGGCAAGAGGGAGATAGGACGGTAAGAGGATGGATATTCAAGAGGCTTTTTTGGTTTAGGTATCATTTTGATAATGGACAGTTTCCAGTGGTCTGGAAAATAGGTAGAACGGAGAGTAGCATTATATATATAGGTGAGGAATAATATGGCTTTTCTGGGGAGCTGTTTTAGGATGTGGGATGTAATGAGATCATGGCCAGGAGCTTTTTTGGAAGGTAAATTTTGAATTATGTTGATGACTTCTGATGGATGAAAGGCCTTAGGAGGAAGGGTCATTTGGAGAGGAACAGTGAGTTCTGCTTCAACACGGTCGATATGGATTGTATTAAGGATGTCGGGGTGTGGGAGAAACGTTTTGGAAAGGTGTTCTCCGAACAGCTGAGATTTTTCATCATCGGATCTTGTCCAGGATTTTGAGTCGGTGAGGAGTGGATGATTAAAGGTTTTGTATTTCAGTAGTTTTGCAGTTGTTATCCATAATGATTTGTCTGTTGTACTTAAGTTTTCTGTGAAGTTTTGAAAGTTTTGAATTTTGAGTTTTCTTATTTCTGTCTTGAGTTTGTTCGTCAGTTTATTGTAAATGGTTTTATCCGAAGGGTATCGTGTTCGATGCCACTTCGCTCTTGCTCGGCGTTTTTCAGTTAGTAATAGTCGAATATAATATGGCAGGTTGGTTTCTTGTGCCTTCCTGTTTGTATATTGTAATGTGTTGGTCTGTATGGCAGTTTCTATTGATTTGTTAAGTTCTTCAATGGCAGAGTCTATGTCTTGTTTAGTTTTTAACAAAATTTTCAAGTCCAGATTGTTCTCTAAGTCATATCGAAAATTGTCCCAGTTGACTTGTCCTTTAATCAGGGAAGGTAAAGGAGGCTTATGAATAGGATTGGAATGCAGTTGAAGCAGAACCGGGCTATGATCAGAGGAGAGGTCATCTAAGGATTTAATTGTAGATTGGGTGGAGGAGATTTGGGAAGTAAATGAAAATATCAAGGATGTCAGGACGTTTTTTATGAGATGTAGGCCAGTACGTAGGGTTCTGGGGTGACAAAATGGAATAACTATTGGAGGTTGTGACTCTGGAAAGGATCCTGCCACGAGTATTGGACGTTCGGCATCCCCACCGTTGGTCTTTGGCGTTGTAATCTCCTCCAGCAATGAAGCGCGGACCAAGAGATCGGAATAAGGATTCAAGGTGGTGAATGGAGAGTGAATTACCGGGAGGACAGTATACCCGCTGAGATTGTCATATTAAATGGGTGGGAAGATAAGGTAATAGAGGTTGATTGAATGGTGTCAGATGGAGAAGAAGGAAGCATGGAATGAGGAATGGATTTATGGATGAGGATACATGAGCCAGCGTGAGATGTGTTGTCTGGGTGATCTGATCGGTATGTGATGTAGTCACGTATGTAAAAGTGCGAGCGTGTAGTGAAATGGGTTTCAGTCACAAGTGCAATGTCTATGGTATTGTAGTGTAGGAATATGTCAAGTTCGTCACGGTGATTCAGTAAACCATTTGCATTCCACAAAAGGATGGCTAGGGAGTTTTTATTCATTGCGGGATATGGAAGATATTGAAATATAGAATATTTTTTAACAGCAATTGACGAAATGATTCTTATATAGGTGCTATGTGTAAATAAGAGTGCATGATTATATGACCAATATAATAGTATAATATGGAAATATTAATGATTTTTTAATATTCTGAAGATGAGGCAAAGAAATTACCTTGAAACGTTATAATCAAGTTTCTATTTATGTTATAATAAATAAAAATATAAAGAAAGAGAAGAGATAGTTCCAACTACTACATTCATAACATTATTTATATATTTAATATTTAATTAAATCTTTATAATATGTCTTATCGAAACCAAATCTTTAGTTTTTCTCAGTCAGGTAGAATTTTACTATTTTTTTTTTTTTTTTTTAATTTCCACATTTCTGTGAAAAGATACAATAAAATTTAAAAACATTGGGATTTCAAAACGTGCCAACAGTAATAATCTTTTATTTTTAAGAACTGTTTTTCTTTAAATATTTACTTATTCGTTTATGGTTCTATTTATACCCCATTCCTTCTGAGAACTGAGCGATATTAAGTGTTGACGAAATATTAATTGATAAGATTCTCTATGCAATCTTGTCAATATATTTAATAATTTATTTTATTTTGTTTCAGGTAAAAACTATATTGTTTGAAAAATTGGGAACATGAAGAATTTTTGAAGGTAAATTTTCAAAAATATCTGTAATTTATTAGTAGAATTTAAAAATCTGGTGCTCTCAACACACGCTTTTCACTTACCTCCGATTATAAAATCAATTTAAAATGCTCAAATACAGTTAGAGGCGAAATATATAGATAAGTGAAAGTAAAAAGGTTAAACAATAAATTAAATTTGTTTCGATGGAAATATGTGTTTTATTAAATAATCTACTAAATTATTATCTACAAAAATCAGTTAGTTTTATCGGCTTTTTATTAATCTCCATTAACTTTTACAATTTTCCGTATATGATAATATTTTTTTCTAAAACTTTTAGTTTTCCAACTGTATATTATACATCTCTACTCTATTCATGTTCGTATGTTCAAAAATACAAAAATTGCATAAAACAAAAATAAGTTTGCTGTTTTCTCCTTGAGTTGGATACTGAATTCGTTCAAGTTATATATTTACCGGTTATTAATCAATGCTAACAAGATGATGTGCTATTTTGCTTCACTTACTAAAAATATAGTAAGGGAAGGTATTGCGATCGTGAAAGTTTTCGAATTCCAGTTTTCAACGGAAATACCGGGTCCGGTAATATTTTTTTTTTTCAGTTTTCTTCTTTAGTTGTTTTTAAATTCGCACAGCTTACATATTTACCTGTTTTTCATCAGTGGTAACAAGATAATATAGTTATTTTTTTATTTTTTTTTTTTTTTGGGCGCGAAAAGGCCTTGAAGACCACGCGAATATCATGTTCAGGTTTGCTTCCTCGACTTCCTTCTTTTCCTATACTTCCCTCATGAGCTCCGCATGTTTGCGCTTTCTTTCCTCCGACCACGCATAATCCCTTTTTTGGCGTTCTTTGACCACGAAGACCTTTATATTGTTCAGTGAACTTCTGTAGGTCTCTCTATCCCCACAGTCTGAATCCTTCAGTCCTGCGGAATCCATGTCGACCCTGATCTGCTTGAAAAAAACCAGTCGTGTTCTTGCGCTGGTGGAATCGTCGGAAGATTTCCCGGTTTAACCTTTCAGGGCTCATCCTCATCATGTGCCCATAAAATTTTCGAGCCTCCTTACCCTGATGTCGATCTCCAGGCTTTTGTTGTCAACGTATATTTCTTTGTTGGACTTTAGCCTGTATCCTTCGGGTGTCTTGTTGGGCCCATAGATCTTCCTAAGTATTTTTCTTTCTACCTTCAGAAGTTTTTCTAAGCTAGGGAGGCAGGAGGTCTCTGTCCCATAGAGTATCACGGGGTTTGATAACGGTGTTATAATGTCGGACTTTAGCTTTGACGGATAGGCTCTTTTTGTTGTAGAAGTTCTTGAGGTCGAAATACAAGCTCTCCAATTTCGCGACTTTTCTCTTAAAGCTGTCTCGGTCCGATCCGTTATTGCAGATGACTTCTCCCAGTTATCTGAATTTCGGGGTCACCTTTATCTTTCCACATACGGTGTCGACCGCCTTTTTCTTGTATTTTGTATCTGTGGTCATTAGTACTTTCTTTTTAGAAGAGATTTGTAAGCCCGTGTTCATGGCTATCCTTGAGAGGGCATTTATCTGAGCGATCGCCTCTTCCTCCGTTTCCGCGAAGAGGGCGAGGTCGTCTGCCTAGGCAAGACACTTTACTTTTACATGGTCCTTCTTCGTACCTAGGACCGCTCCGGAGTCGTTTTCTTTCCACAGTTCTCTCATTATCTTATCCAGTACTACATTGAATAGTACTGGGGATAGCCCATCTCCCTGTCTGAGTCCCGTTTTGATCTGGAACGATTTGCTGACGTGTCCTTGGTACTTGACTTTTGACTCGGTCTCTGACAGGGTCAGTCCTATCAGCTTAGTTATTTTTATATAATCAACAAAATTAAAGGTACTTTAGAGGAAGAAAAATATCGGCATTTAAGTCCTGTTAGACCATTTTAATCATAATGAAATCTACATGATATTAAAGCCCATTAAATTTTACATCGATATAGCGAGTTAGTTAAACTATTTTTGAGAAAATCATAAAAAGGTGCAATATGCATGGTATAAAGTGGCTCTTCTGGTTAACCGAATTTGATGAAAAAGTTTTTGTAACATCTCAGCCGTATAGTAATCTTAAATAAGAAATTTCAGTTTCAAAGGGTTTTCGTTTGCTTCCTGGAGTTATAACACACACACCCAGACCTTTTTGCGGGACTTGGTCACTTGAACTCAGGAGACCCTATACGTGTATTTCCGTTGAAAACTGGAATTCGAAAATTTTTACGACTTCAATACTTTCCCTTACTATTTGTTTGATATGTAAGTAAGTGAAAGTAATTTTATATTTTTACATTAGTAAATAGGTATTTACCAAGACAAAATAAAAATATACGATTATTTAAGATTGATTTAAAAAATAGTTAAATTCCTGAGTTACGCGTTACTATGAATGTACTAGGTGATTTTCCATAGGTAGTCTTGTTTTGGCTTATATAACTACCCTAGGCGTTGCGTGGATCTTAAGATAATTGGTCCATCGTTTCAATACAATAGAAACTAGTTTGGTCGAATCTTATTATGACAAATAAAAAACTCGATACATCTAAGTAGAACATAATTTGTTGGAAGGAATTAGTCCGGGTGGCGGTCATTAAATGAAACAACTAAATAGTTTCAACTATTTTATTGTTTGCCAACATTTCGACCCCCTTTTTGGGTCATCATCAGGGCTAAAAAGATACAAAAAAATATAATTTCAATGACATTACATACAATATTATATAACCTATTTAGCTAGAGAACGTCGGTATTAAAAAATAACAGAAGAACTGTATATGTAAAAAAAAAACTTAATTAAAATACAATGACCATAGTACAATAATGAAAGTGTTATACAGAAAAAATAAAAATGTTCACTAAACAAAATTTACACAGGTATCAATAATTTACATGAAATATAAAAATCTGAAGTAGAGTGGAGATACGTACCGCATGGTGGGAGAATAAAAACTAGGTACTGTTTGGTAGATGGGGGGTAGGTAGGATGGAAAATACGTAGGAAAAGGTAGAATGGAAAATATGTACTGATTTATGGACAGGGTCTGACAACAATGACTAAAATTCTTAATACTACCATACAAAGAATCAATGAAATTTAACTTATGATTATAATAATGATACAGGATAAAAAAATTCTAATTTAATTCTTGAAATATCACCTATATAATAGTAAGAACAATGATGGAAGATGTATATGGAGAAAAACTGCCTGTACCTCCCAACTTAATTATCCCTAATTCTGTTTAAGGTATCCAAAGATAACAGGGTGGAAAAAATAATAATGGAACATTGTAAAATACACTAATTGACAAATCTTACAGGTTGATAAAAAAGTTAAATAAACATAAATACAAGTTGGAATAAATTGAATTGTGAAGACATTTACGTTGGCAAACAATAAAATAGTTGAAACTATTTAGTTGTTTCATTTAATGACCGCCACCCGGACTAATTCCTTCCAGTAATTATCAACGGTCAACTAATTACATCCAAAAAAGAACATAATTTGGTTATATAATGCTCAAAATTTTTCTTTTAATCTAGAAGAGCCACTTTATACCATGCATTTTTACTATTTTCTCAAAAGCGGCTCCAACAATTTTCATTTAACTTGCTATATCGATGTAAATGTTTTTTGATAGTTTGGAAAAAATTAATAAAATATGATTGAAATGGTATGACACGGCTTAAATGTCGATTTTTTATTTTTTTAAATTTATTATACAAACAGTTTTTTTTTTTTTATCTTTTTTTGGAATTTAGTTAAGTGTAGTAGCTTCTTATTTATTTTTATTTGGTTTATTATATGTTCTACTATAGAGTGTGACCTATTTATATTTGCTATTTAATTGGTATTGTCTGCTTTTTGTACTTTTGTACAAATTCAGAGAATTTGTAGTGGTTTGAAAAGTTAATGTTTAAATAATGTCGAAAGGAAAACTAGTGTCTCTTCGAAAATTAAAATCTGGATATCTAATTAACCCGGGCTTAGATGTGATGCGAAAAATGTGTTTTGAATTGCTCATGATCGGTCCAAATCAATGTAGTCTTGCTACGTTGTTGTACTCGCACGTCTTTCATCACTGTTCTTACTATTATATAGGTTATATTTTACGAATATAATTTTTAAAAAAAATTTCATGTATCAATATTATATGATTATTATTCTATGTTTAATTTTAATTACTTCTTTGTATGGTAGTATTATATTAGTCATTGTTGTCAGATCCTGTCCATAAATACGGCACGTACTTTCCATTCTACCTACATTTCGTACATTCTACCCTTCTGTACCTAGTTTTCATTCGCCGACGGTACGGTATGTGTCTCCACTCTACTCCATATTATATATATATATATATATATATATATATATATATATATATATATATATATATATATATATATATATATATATATATAGGGTTAGGTTAGGGTATTGGAGTAGGTGCTCAACCTCTTGGTTATTAGCACCGAATAAATTTTTAGTAACAGATTTGTTTTACTCTTTTTTCTTCTTTTTATTTATTTATTTTTCCTTCTATTTTTTTTATTTATTTATTTTTTTAATTTATTTATTTATTCTTTTTTTTTATTGTTTATTTTTATTTTTTTTGTTTAGATATATATATATATATATATATATATATATATATATATATATTAATACCTACCGACATTCTCTAGCTCCATAGTTTATATAATATTTTATTTAATGTTATTTTAATTGTATTTCTTTTGTATCTTCCTCGCGCGGATCTCATTACCGCGTATGGGGAGCGTCCCACGGGTGGCGGATGTGGGGATGGTCGGTGGAATTTCTTCGGAAGCTCCTCCCGGCTAAGTCCGATGGACTCGCTGACCAACAATGAGAGCGGCCCCCCAGGCTTGCTGGAGGGTGTGACGTAGGTTCGAACGCCCTACTCACATATTTTAGTTCACAAAATATCACCAAAAGTCATGGATTCCTCTGAGGTAAAACGCTCATTATCCGGAGGTAAACTAGTCCCCCGTTCGGGTCTCCGGGTGGGGACTGCTTCAGGGGAATCATGGCGCAAGATGAAAATTAGAGATCTAACAATAGGGACGTGGAACGTTAGAAGTTTAAATACGGCAGGTGGGTTAAAGTCGGTCGCGAATGAAGTTAAGGGGTACCATTTAGATATCGTTGCATTACAAGAGGTTCGCTGGCCAGGGGAGGGTTCGTTAACAGAAGGAAAGTATACTATTTGGTACGGGGGGAGCGTTAATTATTGTCTAGGTACCGGGTTTCTGATTAGGAATAGATTTCTTTCCGCATTACGGGACGTACAGTTCTTTAGTGAAAGAATATCGGTTGCTATATTTCAAGGGCGTTGGTTTAAAATCGCGTTTATAAACATTCATTCTCCCACCGAAGACAGTGATGATGAAGTAAAATGCGAATTTTATGACAAACTAGAGTCGGTTTACGATAAGTTACCGCGAAATTACATTAAGATAATACTAGGCGACGCGAACGCAAAGGTTGGAAGGGAAGAAGTATATCGTCCTACAATCGGTAAAGAAAGTTTGCACGAATATAGTAATGATAATGGGACCCGACTAATAAACTTTGCCATTTCGAAAAACCTAGTAATCAAAAGTACTACATTTAAACATAAGGATATTCATAAGTATACGTGGACATCGCCGGATGGACAAACACGGAATCAAATCGATCATGTTTTAATACAAAACAGATGGCAAAGTAGCATAATTAACGTGAGATCGTATCGGGGTGCAGAATGCGGTTCTGATCATGAATTAGTAATCGCGAAACTTCGACAAAAACTAAATACAAAAAAGAGAACACCGAACTATATTCGTCCCGAGAATTTTGATTTAGTTAAATTGAACAACCTCGAAATTAGAAAACAATTCGCGATAGAAGTAAAAAATCGGTTAGAAGCTTTGGAATCTTCAGACGAGGAACACGAAGATGTAAACAAATTATGGGAAGGAATCAGGGATAATATTAAAGAGGTCGGTAATTTATGTCTTGGAAAAATCGAAAATAAAAAGAACAAACCTTGGTTCGACAGGGATTGTCAAAATATGTGCGAAAAAAGAAAAACCGCTAAACTGAATTCCTTAAATAATCCAAGCGATAATAATGTGGCTTATTTTCGGTTAGTAAAGAATGAAACTTCAAAACTATTAAAAAATAAGAAAAGAGAGTATCTTAAAGACAAAATAATAGAAATAGAAAAACACAGAAACGAAAATAACGTAAGAGAGATGTACAAAGGTATAAACAAATCGCGTAAAAGATTTGAACCTCTATTGAATGCGGTTAAAGATGCAAATAACAATATAATTGCGGATCCTTCTGAGATATTAAATAAATTTAAACAACACTTTGACGGCATCTTAAATACGGAAAATAATAATCAATCTCCTCTCTCTGAATATCAGAGCGCTGAACCATGGATAGACGCTCCGAGTAAAGAGGAAGTCGAAATGGCGATAGGAAAATTAAAACGTTATAAGGCCGCAGGAAATGATAATATCACGAGTGAATTAATCAAGGCGTGTGGAGAAGCGGGCGTTTCCAAAATACATTTTTTAGTTAAAAAGATCTGGGAAACTGAAAAAATGCCAGAAGAATGGAAAGAATCAATACTTATTCCGATTCACAAAAAAGGACCGAGGTCGGATTGTAACAACTATCGTGGGATCTCTCTTCTCCCAGTATGCTATAAAATATTCTCGTCAATTCTAACTAGTCGAATCACGGAATACGCTGAGGAAATTATCGGAGATTACCAATGTGGTTTTAGGCGGAATCGCTCGACTATAGACCAAATATTTTCCTTACGTCAAATATTAGAGAAAAAATTGGAATACAACGGTGTAGTCCATCAACTTTATATCGATTTTAAAAAGGCTTATGATTCAATAGACCGTCAGAAGCTATATAACATCATGATTGAACAGGGTATACCTAGAAAGTTAGTAAACCTAGTAGAGATGTGTTTGTCGGAAACATTCCATAAAGTTAGAATCGGTCATAATTACTCCGAGAGATTTGAGGTGCGATCGGGTTTGAAACAGGGTGACTCCCTTTCACCTGTGTTATTTAATATAGCTTTAGAATATGTCATAGAAAAGGTGATGTGTACCGAGAAAGGCTTAAATATGGGTGACAAGATTCCGGTTTTGGGGTATGCTGATGATCTGGTACTGCTAGGTGAAGACACGGAAACCATACAACTAAATACAAGTGTGTTAATAAAAACCGGTAAAGAAATAGGACTCGAATTAAATACCGATAAAACGAAGTATATGATTAGTAGCAGAAACGGTGTCGATCTTGGTGATATTGATGTATCAGGTCATACTTTTGAACACGTAGAGAAATTCAAGTATTTAGGTTCAATTATAACTAGAAATAATGAAATCCAGGAAGAAATAAAGTCCCGGTTAAAGGTGGGAAATGCGTGTTATTATTCAGTTGCTAAGTTACTTAGATCGCGGCTTCTATCTAAAAACTTAAAGATTAGAATTTATAAAACTATTATTCTTCCAACGGTTCTTTACGGATGTGAAACGTGGCCGCTTACTTTAAAGGATGAACAACGGCTTAAGGTTTTCGAGAATAAGGTACTGCGTAAAATATTTGGTCCGAAGAGAGATGAGGCCACTGGGGAGTTTAGAAGGTTGCACAACGCGGAATTGCGGAGTTTGTACCCTGTGAATATAATTGAGTTGATAGCATCGCGGAGACTCAAATGGGCGCGTAAAGTTGTTGGGCTTAGTGAGGAACGGATTCCGAGAAAGTTGGTATTCGCTGAACCGACTGGTAGGCGTCCGAAAGGTAGGCCGAAGCGGAGATGGGAGGATTGCGTTAAGGCTGATCTCGGGAGCTTGGGCTTGAATGGTGAGCATTGGACGATTCTGTGTAGGCGGAATTTGGTGGTATCGGCATCGAACCTTCGGGTTCGCTAAGCCTATTATTATTATTATTATTCTTTTGTATCTTTTGAGCCGTGATTATGAACTGCAATGGGGGTCGAAACGTTGGCAAACAATTAATAATTGAAACTATTTAATTGTTTCATTCACTGACCGTCACCGGGACTAATTCCTTCCAGTAATTCTCAAACAGTCAACCAATTATATCCACCATTGTTATTTTTATTATTGTTTATATAATAACAATTGTAATATATCTCAATATTTTTTTCCTTTTCTTTTATAATTTTGTAGTAAGTTTTATTAAATATTTCACACTCAAAAAAGCGCTCCTTAATTTTCTTACATATTTATTTTTCTTCACAATTTGTTACATAGTTTTTCTACGTTTCGGGGTTCCTTCCCCATTATCAAGACGAAAACACTTTTTATAGCTTAATTAGTGAAATTACATTATTTGATTATTTGTCTTTGAAAATTATCTTTATTAATTTAATTTATGTTGTCATTATTAATTTTAAAACTTTTTAATATGATTTACCTTTTTTTAAAATCACTTTTTAACACACAACGCATTATATTACATTTCTAGTTTACTGCCATTCGTCCTATTTGATGTTAATTTGCTAACTGTTTATTTTATTTTTTTAGTTCTAGATTTTAAAGCGAAAATAATTAAATAATTTGGTTTCCTGTTATAGCAATAAGATTGTTTTTCGCTTCCTGTAAAATTTCCTAGAATGAATTTTGGAAATCTACGTCTCAATTATGCATTAAAAAAAATCTTAACAGTATTTTATCTTCTATCCTGTATTCGAAGGAATACGATAATCTATTCTCTTTTCAAACTTCTAATTTCTATATTTTTGCTGTTTATTTTTCTATATCTTCATCGATATTGGTTTGTTCGGCTAGCGAATTGTTCCTCCCCAATCCCGCAGCGACCCTAAACATATATATCCAGCGCCTATTTGATTTCGTTTCATCCGATTCTTGTGTAAACAGAATCCTCGGATAAACACGAGGGCTTCGGATTGCACTCCGGATGTTTGGAAGTCCCCCTTTAGAATCGGCAATGGCTTGGTTATTTCTGTTAGGAATAGCTTGGAATGAATCAGGGATTTGTGTACCACGAGTGTAGATTTATGTTTTGGGATCGTTGAGTGGGAAGTGAAGGAGAGGAGGTTTGTCAAGTTCGCCCGAGTTTGAACGAAATCGTGTCGAAATTATGTTAATTGGATCTATGGACTTTCCAACATTGAATTTATTGATTGTTTTGTTTATTTATTTAACGTCACTTTATGCTACTATGGCTAATCGGACGATGCTACAGTGGGAGTCCTAAATTTTGTCTATCAAGGTATTCTTAGGATAGTGATCTTTAACTAGTACCTGACATCGCACAGGCTCGGGACCACCTTATAACGTTCCCTCCGAAGGACGGCATAACTAAGGATTTTTTACTCCGATTAAAAAATCCTAGGACAACTGCGGGCTTGAACCCGTGACCATTGGCATAGAAGGCTGTTATGCTAGCCACCCGGCTACTTGTGATCCCAAATATATTGATTATGGCGTTCTACGATTAAATAAATAAAAAGTCTGTAAATAAACAACAAACTACGTTTACTTACCTCCGCAGTAATAAACAATATGAGAAGTTTTAAATAATGTTAGAATTGAAAAAAAGGTTAAAAAATTACATTGAGTTTCAATAGAAACATGTGTTTCGTTAAATAATCTATTGTATTATATCTACAACAATCACTTTGTTTTATCCG
The DNA here is from genome assembly GCA_023052935.1 of Piezodorus guildinii. Taxonomy (NCBI): domain Eukaryota; kingdom Metazoa; phylum Arthropoda; class Insecta; order Hemiptera; family Pentatomidae; genus Piezodorus; species Piezodorus guildinii. Next base: position 17,580,409 of record CM041293.1, on the reverse strand, counting down.
CCATGCACCACTCACGATTAGCTAATAATATGATTTAATGCAATAACTCAGTTATTTTTAAATATAGAAAAAAATTATTAGATTTTTTTTGCCAAGTAACCACCAATAAATATTAAAAAAAAAAAAAAAAACATAATTTTAATTATAAACCTAAAGCTCCTCAGTTATTTGTTTCGGCAGAGAAAATTTATATTGAGTGTTAAGAGCAAAACACCGATGCGAATAAAAAAAATCTTGTGCGGGCAACACACGACTTTTTATCTTTATTAACAAACGATGGACCAATTATCTTCAGATCCACGCAACGCCTAGGGTAGTTATATAAGCCAAAACAAGACTACCTATGGAAAATCACCTAGTACATTCATAGTAACGCTTAACTCAGGAATTTAACTATTTTTTAAATCAATCTTAAATAATCGTATATTTTTATTTTGTCTTGGTAAATACCTATTTACTAATGTAAAAATATAAAATTACTTTCACTTACTTATATATCAAACATATAGTAAGGGAAAGTATTGAAGTCGTAAAAATTTTCGAATTCCAGTTTTCAACGGAAATACACGTTTTAGGACCTCCTGAGTTCAAGTGACCAAGTCCCGCAAAAAGGTCTGGGTGCGCGTGTGTGTCTGTGTGGTGAGTTTAGCACGGAAACTAAAAGTAGTACGAAACTGAAATTTTATATTTAGGACAACTATACGCTTGATATGTCACAGCGAATTTTTCACTAAAATCGGTTAACGGGATGTGCTACTTTATACCAAGCATTTTGCACCTTTTTATGATTTTTTTGAAAATGGCTATAACGATTTTGATTAAACTCTCTATATCAATGTAACATTTAATGGACTTTAATACAATATAGATTTCATTCTGATTGAAATAGTCTGACAGAGCTTAAGTGCTGATGATGTTTTAAATTTTATTCCTCCAAGTATTTTTGAATTTGTAGATTAAAAAATCTCGTGCGGGTAACACACTACTTTCACTTACCTCCGTTTTTAAAATCGATTAAAGAATTGTCAAATACAGTAAGAGAAAAAAATGAGTGAAACCATCAAATAATTAATTAAATGGAATTTCTTTAGAAACATGTGTTTTATTGAAAAATCTATTATATTATTATCTGAAATAATCACTTAGGTTTATCGTTTTGTATTACTTTCTATTAACTTTTAAAAGCTTGATAATATTGTTTCTAATTTTTTCAGCTTTCCAACGGTATATCATACATGTATATTACTGTTCTTATGTTCAAAAACAAAAATTTGCATTAAAAAAAAAATATTTTTCCAGTTTTCTCCGACGTGCTCCTTCCCTACCATCATTTAAATCCCTCCATAATTTCTCTCCAGACCGATGTTAGCTAATTTTTATTATAGCAATTTATGTGAGATGATTTGTTTATATACTTTAATGAGATGTAAAAGATAAATTTTAGGTTGATTCTTATTTATTTATTTCTAGAATATGTATATAGAGATGTTACAATGACCTTTTATTTTATATTTTTCTTCTTTCTTTTATTATTTAAATGTAGTTATATATAAATTATTATTTTGTTCATTAATTTTATTTTTAAGGGACATTGTCCCAGAATAAAGTTTGTTTTCTATTCTCATTTGCTATTTAAATCTGCTGAACTTATATATTTCATATATAGGTATGTGAAAGTAATATGGTGAATGTTTTAAATAAAATATTTTTGGCTTATTTATTTTCTCTTTCTAGCCAATATTTAACTTCGATAACGGTAGCTAGATGGAACATAAACTGCTCTATTACGTCTTCAATCAATTATAAGTTTATACTCATACAGATGATGGTCTTTGATATTTCCTCCTTAGGTATTTGCGTATGTTATTATATAACATGCTATAATTAATTATGGCCGATCCGAGGAGGGCCTCTGTATAAGCGATAATGCCAGTTAATTAGCCGTTTGAACGGAGTGGTGGATTCTTGGATCGGCGTGCCCTGGGGAAGGTGAGGTAGGTAATTGGAGGACCTCTTGTAGGAAAGCGGTGTTATTAATTCTCCTCTTGTTGGGAGCTCTCCTTCGTCGTCGGCTGCCATAAATCGTCAATAAGTTAACTAGCTTTAATGTATGCCTTATTGTATTAGCAAAGGCGCGCTAATAATAAACTCTGAACAACGTAAAAACCTATTCGGAATGTTAATCGTCAATGGGAAGGTCACTAACGCTGGTACGCGACCAGTCATAATATGGCGGCACGTGTCTAGTTTCGCGGAGGTCGTCTGACCTCAAGTCAAAATCATTAATAATGTTTTTTCCCTTACCTTTATATTTAGTATATAGTTAGGGAAAGTATTGTGATCGTGAAAATTTTCGAATTTCATTTTTCAACGGAAATACACATTTTAGGGTCCCCTGAGTCTAAATAACCAAGTCCCGGAAAAAAGGTCTGTGTGTGGTAAGTCTAGCACGAAAACAAAATGTAGTAGTACGAAACTGAAATTTTATATTTAGGACAACTATAAGACCGAGATGTTACAGAGAAATTTTCACTAAAATCGGCTGACTGAAAGTTCTACTTAATACCATGAATTTTGCACCTTTTTATGATTTTCTCAAAAAAACCAGCTCTGACGATTTTGATTAAACTCGCTATATCGATGTAAAATTTAGTAGACCTTAATATGATGTAGGTTTCATTCTAATTGAAATAGTCTGACAGGGCTTAAATGTCTGTATTTTAAAATGTTCATCATCTAATGTATCTTTAATTTTTTTTTTATTCTATAAAAATAACTATATTATCTTGTTACCGCTGATGAAAAACAGGTAGATATATAAATTGAATGAATTCAATACCCAAATAAAGGAGAAATCACAAAAGATAGTATTTTAATGCATTTTTTCGTTTTTGAACATAAGAGCAGTAATATACATGTATGATATACCGTTAGAAAGCTAAATATTTTAGAAAAAAATATTATCTAATACACAAGAGCTTGTAAAAGTTAATAGAGAGTGATCAAAAGCCGATAAAACTAAGTGATTGTTTTTGATAATAATATAATAGATTTTTTAATAAAACACGTGTTTCTGTGGAAATTCAATTTAATTAATTAGTTTTACGTATTACTTTCACTTACTATATATAGTAAGGGGAAGTATTGCGATCGTGATAATTTTCGATTTCCAGTTTTCAACGGAAATACACGTTTTAGGGTCCCCTGAGTCCAAATAACCAAGTCCCGCAAAAAGGTCTGTGTGTGTGGTAACTCCCGGGCGGAAACGGTAAGTTGGCTTTAATATGATGTAGGTTTCATTCTAATTGAAATAGTCTGACAGGGCTTAAATGTCGGTATTTTAAAGTTTTATCCTCTAAAGTACCTTTAATTTTAGAGATTCAGAATAACTACCCATATCATCTTATTAGGATTGATAAAAAGCGAATAAATATAATAGTTGATCGAATTTGATAACATACTAAATGTGAAAATATCAGAAATATTTTTTAATAGATTTTTTTGAACCAATAAACAGCAACATAGATGTATAATATACCTTTAGAAAGCTAAAGGATGTAAATAAAATATTATCTTATATACAAAGTTGTAAGATGTAATGGAAAATAGGAAATAGAATTATCACTAATAATTTTGCGTAACAATTTGATATTGCTATATTATTTTATCTGAATCATAAGTTTCCAACGAAACTGAATAATCTATTCAATTAAATTTACTTTAAAAAGTTTAATTTTAGTTTATTTAATGAATGATATGGGGCCCACACATCAAGAACAAACAGATAACGCTAAACAAAAGACTAAAACTTTTGTACTCACTACTCTCAAGACGTTCAAAATTAAAACTTAAAAATAAACTAAACACTTACACTTACCTACTGAAGCCCATTTGGACTTACGCCTCACAGATATACGGGACTGCCAAAAAGACACATAAGCAAAATTCAAATTTTTCAATCCAAAACTTTCAGAACTATTACAAACTCACCATGGTACGTCAGCAACACTACTTTACAGACAGACCTTCACATGCCAACAGTCAACGAACTGGTTCGGTTCCTCTACAGACGGACAATACTCGCATAAGACTGAAAAGAAGTTGGATGAGGGACCTTCTAAGCTAAATCCGTAATAGGAAGCATGCCAGGAAGAGGTGCCGCTGGGCATCTTCTCTCCATCATGCCTACCACGCTAACTATCATTCCTTCATCATCACATTCACTGATTGTCAACATTTATTGACAGGTGTGAATACAGAACTTTGAAGATAAAAAAGAAAAAAAAAAAAAAAGTTTATTTAATAATTCTTAAATTGATTTTAAGAGCCCAGGTAAGAGAAGGTCGTTTATTGGCCGTACCAGATTTTCTCTGTATCAAAATAATCATGTGGATATGTTTAATTTATACTGATTCGTTTAGTATATAACTTTCATATAGATTTATTTATTCTCTGGATTTCTAATCTCGAATTCGATTGGGGTGACAGGATAAATATTTATTCTATGATTTTAGCTCCTTGGTGCTCATCCACCTTCTAAAATCTTCGTCTACCACTGAATCAATTTCAAATTTTATGAACTGCTAAAAATTTCATGAAAAAAATATTTATTCTCTAATATCAATAAAATCAATCAATGTTTTTTTTTTATTTTGTTTGTTTTTACTAGTATTCGCTACATCCTCTCTGTATGTAATAGGATCCTATCTATATATAATAGGTCTCGAATTAAATACCGATAAGACGAAATATATGATTAGTAGCAGAAACGGTGGCGTTCTTGGTGATATTGATACATCAGGGCATACTTTTGAACACGTAGAGAAATTCAAGTATTTATGTTCAATGATAACAAGAAAAAATGAAATCCAGGAAGAAATAAAGTCCCCATTAAAGGTCGAAAATGCGTGTTATTATTCAGTTGCTAAGTTACTTAGTTCACGGCTTCTATCTAAAAACTTAAAGGTTAGAATTTATAAAACTATTATTCTTCCGACGGTTCTTTACGGATGTGAAACGTTGCCGCTTTCTTTGAAGGATGAACAAAGGCTTAAGGTTTTCGAAAATAAGGTACTGCGTAAAATATAGAGATGAGGCCACTGGGGAGTTTAGAAGGTTGCACAACGCGGAATTGCGGAACTTGTATCCTGTGAATATAATGGAGTTGATAGCATCGCGGAGACTCGAATGGGCGAGTAAAGTTGTTGGGCTCGATGAGGAGCGGATTCCGAGAAAGTTGGTATTCACAGAATTTGGTGGTATCGGCATCGAAACTTCGAGTTCGGTAAGCCTATTATTATTCTCTACATCATAAGTCTGACATAATACCTTTTTAGATTACTTTTTAACCAGATTTAGTCTTCTATCCTGATGATATAAAAAATATATATATAAATCTTAGTAGTATATTAATATAACATTTTTTTTTATATAAATATCACATTTAGAGTTATGTTATTATCTAAATAAAATATAAAAAAAATTCAACCACATCTATAGGATATCTATGGGAACCTTCATTAAAAATTAAAAAAAAAAAAACAAACAGTCATACTCATTTTTTGGACACTACGATGACCACATGATTGTGTATATATTTACTTTATTTTTCAAATGTATTCGATTGTAAAATAACTTCTTAGCGTTTTTTAATATTTCAATCTAATCCTATCTGTGTTTATAAAATTATGTTTAATTGGTCAATAATATTTACATATTCTAAAAAAGGATTAAGGTGCTTTTATGCATCAGTTTCAACCTAGATTCCTTATCTTTAAGTGGTATTTTGCTTGTTTAAAATGGAAGATAAAAAAAAATATTATTTTCCTGATTTAATGCATATACGAACTAATTGAAGGTTATGAAAGAATACTGTAGGTAAGGAAGTGATAGGCATACTTCGAAGAGTAAATGTTATTTAGTGGGATTTGTTAGAATTTATTCTTAATATCTTGTTCTGACACCATACTTCTTGGTCTTTGATTCGAGCTTGAAGAGTATAAAAGGCAGTAAATGGATCATAATTAACTAATAACACACAGGTATCAATAGTATAGGTGAAATGGAAAATGTTAGGATGGTTGATATGCATTGGTATACTGCATTGAGGAATACCAACACACTAAATGAACGTTATTATTATTTACGAAAAGGAAGATCTCTAGCAAAGACTGTTGATAAAATTTGCAACGTGTATGGTGACGATGCCTTAGGAGAAAGTGTTTTCTCGGTTCTGTACCAAACATTTTGAGTTGGGAGACGCAAAGCGCGCGCTCGGTTTGTCCTTCATTTGTTGATGATGACCATATTCAACCGTCACTATGGCACGAGGTATCATGCGAGAGAGATATCGCAAAATATGTGTGATTAAAAATATTTACATGAATCTGAAGTTGTTATTGAAATCACCAATAAAAAACGCTACAAACTTATTTTACAACCCAATAGATGAAGATATTTGATCGGATATAGTCAGGCACAATGAGATTAACAGATATCGATATCCTTCGATACATCGATACCACAGAGGAGCTGGTCCTAGGAACTTCTATTTATAATCGAGAGATCGATTGTTGCATGTGCAGAAGGGGTAGTAATATATTCACGGCTCCGCCCAAGGTCTCTGTCGCCTAAGAACAATGTATTTTACACTTTTCCTTGTTGTTTTTTTTTTTTTGTTTCGTATGCACATTTTTTTTTTCTTTCGATATGTAATATTTTATAATGCGATATTTTTGAATAACTGGTCGTGTGCCTGACCTATAACGCTTTAATGATTAATATGAAGGCTCTTCACTATATTTATGGAATTATTTACATTAAGTCCTACTATTCTTAGCTCTATGTAAATATTTAAAGATACTCTAATAACAGTTGCTATCATCAATTTTTACTTTCACTTACTATATATAGTTTGGGAAAGTATTGCGATCGTGAAAATTTTCGAATTCCAGTTTTCAACGGAAATACACATTTTAGGGTCCCTTGAGTCCAAATAACCAAGTCCCGCGAAAAGGTCTGTGTGAGGTAACTCCCGGGCGGAAACGGTAAGTCCTATGATACTAAAATTTCATATTTAAGATAAATATACGCCCGAGACGTTACAAAACCTTTTTCATCAAAATGAGCTTACCAGAAGAGCCACTTTATACCATGCATTTTGCACCTTTTTTCGATTTTCTCGAAAACTGTTTCGACGATTTTGATTAAACTCGCTATATGTAATAGGCTTAAACGTCATGTAGGTTTCATTCTGATTAAAATGGTCTGACAGAGCTTAATTGCCGATTTTTTACATTTTCATCCCCTAAAGTACCTTTAATTTAGTAGATTCTATAAAAATAATCAAATTATCTTGTTATTATTGATAAATAACTGCTAAATATGAAAGTTGCGCGAATTTAAAAAACAACTAAAGGGATAAAACTGAAAAAATATATTTTTAATGAAATTTTATTTGATTTTGAACATAGCAACAGCAATATACACTTATAATATACCGTTGGAAAGCTAAAGATTTTATAATAAATATTATCTAATGCACAAATATGTAAAAGTTAATAAAGAGTGATGAAAAGCCGATAAAACCAACTGATTATTTTAGATAAAAATATAATAGATTTTTTAATAAAACACATGTTTCGAAAGAAATTTAATTCTTTAATAGTTTCACGTATTTTTATCTTTAACTGTATTTGAAAATTCTTTCATTGAATTTAAAAATGGAGGTAAGTGAAAGTCGTGTGTTGCCCGCACCAGATTTTTCATTGCCTTATGTCTTCTTTTAATAATTTAAATAAAAAATCTGTGTTAGGTCATTAATTTGTTGGGTTGTATGGATTAATTTGTCGTCTAATGATTTTTTACTTTAGTACCTATTAGTTAATTATTCCTTGCAAACTTGATTTCTTTGATTTAAATTGCTGTAGCTCTTAAATTGGACTTCTTACAAAAAAGTTACTATGGACACTTTTGCTAAGGGATATACTACGAATCCATCAAGCTGGTTAAAATCTCATTTAAACCTTTCATTGAAGAGCTATATCCGTTCAAGTGAAAAATTGCTCAACTAGCCCCGCCTTACCTCAATTGGAGATGTTAAAAAGATCATGATGTTCCTTTTTTTTTTTTTTTAAATTAAGTTGGTTCTGCCTCTGGTTGGTTATTAACGATTTTGATTATTCTTAACTTCGTATTTTTTCCTACACCAATAACTTCGGGAAGATATGATGATTTGGAAATTTCCTAATGAGTTTATTTTTTTCCCCTTTTATACGATCAATTGACCCAGATAATGAATGCGCTCTCTATACCAGGGCGTCTTTTTTAATGATGTTTTCTTAACATTGTTGTTATTGTTATTTCTTTTATTTTTAGTTATTTAATTTAGATATATAAAGTACTTAAATAATCTGAAGAAAGGTATTCCTTGTTTATTGCCCATTTTTCTTCCTCTCAAGTACCTTTATTAATTTTTTAGATTCTATAAAAATAACTATATCATTTTGTTATCTTTGGCAAAAACAGCTAAATATGTAAGTTTTTTTATGCAATTTTTCGTTTTTAAACATAAGAACTGTAACATAGAAGTATAATATACCGTTGGAAAGAGAAAGATTTTGGAAAAAATATGATCTTATACACAAGTTTGTAAAAGTTAATAAAGAGTGATGAAAAGCCGATAAAACTAACTAGTTGTTTTTTTTATAAAACACATGTTTCTATAGGAATTTCAATTTAATTAATTCCTTAATGGTTTCACTCAATTGTATCTCTGATTGTATGAGTATTCTTTCATTGATTTTTAAAACGTAGGTCAGTGAAAGTCGTGTGTTGCCCGCACCAGATTTTTTTTAATAATTTTAATTTATACTTTTAGAAATTTACAACTGTATTATGGAATATATCAAGTAAATTTGAGGAGAATATTAAATAATTATATGATTCACTTCAGTAGAGAAACTAACCATTGGCAGCACTCGGAAATATATACTAAACGAGAAGGTCTCAGGTTCGTTTTCTTCTGTCAGAAGCCTCGAAGGATTATCAGTAATCGAAGTGGATGCAATGAAAAAACTATTTTCTTGTCGTTTCAGTCTTGTATGAGGATTCTATCATGTACGGTTGTCAAGATGGAGTAATACTTATCGGATCTGTTAAATACGAACTAATTGAAGGTTATGAAAGAATACTGTAGGTCAGGAAGTGATAGGCATACTATGAAGATTAGATGTTATTTAATGGGATTTGTTAGAATTTATTCTCAACATCTTGTTCTGACACCATACTTCTTGGTCTTTGATTCGAGCTTGAAGAGTATAAAACGCAGTAAATGTATCATAATTAACTAATAACACACAGGTATCAATAGCATAGGTAAAAAAGACAATGTTAGGATGGTTGATATATATTGGTATACTGCATTGAGGAACACCAACACACTGAATAAACGTGGATGAATAGAAAGTATTGTGATTTATTTTGAAGGATCTCTCAGATAAGAGAGATAGGAGTAAATTTTTCTCTTTTTTTTTTTTTTTTTTTTTTTTTTTTTTTTTTTTTTTTTTTTTTTTTAACCCTAAATTAGGATTTCGCTCAACATTTGCTGCCTTCTAAATTCTGTCTTCATTGTTTATTTTTGACTCTAATAAGCTCTGTGCTTATCAGTTATAAATGGATATTTTAAAATTTTGATACGGCTTTCTTAATATTGTTTTTTTCTGGTGCTCCTCAAGGTAGTAACAGCTGATCCCATTCCAGCATATTTTCTACGTATGCTAACACTTTTGTGTTATCTGTCACTAATGATCCAATTTTCCTACTCTAAAATCTTCAATCCCTCGTCATAGAGCTTGAAGCATAATATCATCATTTTTAATTAATTTATTTATTCAGAAATAATACGATCTGGCCACACTCTTGGGCAATAAGTATTAAGGATATAAGAGATCATTCTTATTAATTCATAAGAGAACAGAAATTTAAAAAAAAAATAGAGAAAATGAATAAAAAATAAAATAAAACCTTTGCCACATTCTGTTTTCTTTTTTTTTCACCCCTACCTCGCCTTTGAAGGCTATACGAGGGTTTCTCGGACGAGGGGGTGAGGGCGGGGGATTATTGCCGTGATAAAAGTTCCCTCTGGTTCCGAGAGTTGAACTCGTAATATTTGGTTTCATGGTATTGGTCATCTAGTAGCTAGGCAACGCGTGTTTAAAGGGTTCCTGTATCAGGGTGGTTAGCATAACAGCCTCTTATGCCAAAGGTTCCGGGTTCAAACCCGCCGGTAGCCCTAGGATTTTTTAATGGGAGTAAAAAATTCTTAGTTAACCCGCCCTTCGGAGGTGACGTTAAAAGGTGGTCCCGAGCCTGTGCGATGTCAGGTACTCGTTAAAGATCCCTATCCTAATTAAACCTGGATAGGCAAAATTTAGGACTCCAACGGTAGCATCGTCCGATTAGCCACAGCAGCATAAATGGACGTTAAATAAATAAACAACAACAACAAACAAACAACGCGTGTTTAAAGCAGCGCGCGCTAACCATCTCGGCCACCGCGCCCTCTTGGCCACATTCATGGTATTATACTTAAATAATTATAATAAACCCCAACGAATCTCTTCGACTGAAGTTTGCCCTTCGTTGTGAACCAATGACTTCCTGTCATACAGTAAAATGACTTACTTTAATAATATTCTGCTTTTGAAAAGGTTTTTGCGTTGAAAAGATCTAATACCTAAGACTCCATCTTGACTAATTTTCAACATGGGATTCTCATACAAGACAAGTTACTGCTCGCCATTTTGTAATACATCGCTTACTGGACAAACGCTATAACTTGCTAATGAACTATAAGAGGCTCATCTAAATGACTATTAAAGGTCAATCTGGACAAATAGAGGGTTCTACTATACTATCGAGTTCTTCTCTATTCGATTCTCACAATCCAATATCTTTCATAAAATCCTTAATGCTCCTTACTTCGTCAGAAATAAACTCGTACCAGGTACCATTCATTTTATTCATTTCTTTTTTTGGGGATTTTTTTTTTTCAAATGTAAAAACAATACATATGAAAAAAAAATTGCATCTCCCAATGCATAGTAACTACATCTACTCGCTTCCTTTTTGAAACCTCTTCTCTATGTTGCTCTTATAAAATTTTGGAGTCTGAGAAACCTTTTTTTAATATTTAAATCGAACTACATATTAAAAAAAACATAAAAGGTAAAGAAATGATGCGTATAAAGAGATATAGATAGAGTACTAGGTGTAAATAATTAGATAATAACTGGTAGATGATCGGATCTGGGTCGAAGATAACGCAGGGGAAATTTCCGGCGGCTCCCGGAGATATCTCTTATCGTGGCTATGACCCAAGGGAAAATTTTATTCATGTCTGTTTGTTTGTCCCTTACTTCTTGTTTTCTGTCTCTCTCTCATTTCGCTCTGTTGGTTTTTATTACTATTAGTACTACTATATGGTTTGTAATAATTTATATGTAACAAACAAAAAACTTCTATAAAACATAATTTAAATCTGGCTTTTTGTTAATACTAAAAAGAGTAGTGTGGTCTAGCGGGTCCTGGCATATTTTCTGTTTTTTGACCCATGGGGCGAGTCTTAGCTGAAAGACACCACATTTTAGCACTCTCAGCTACATTTAAGCTTGTTCTTTTTTTTTTTTTTTTTTTTTTTTAAGATCTAATTATTTGATTTTCTGTTTTCATATTACTGAAGATATATATAAATTTTTGCTATGGCAAGAACTCAAATCTGTGAGAATATATGATTCGTTTTTATGCGGGTATTTCTTTAAAATAAACTGAATCGCCAGTCGACTACGCATGGATAGAAAAACTTGAGATATGCGCAGAAATGTGATCAGGAACGGTCTGCTAGGGAACACGACAAACAATCTATGATAATTTAGAAATTATCAGTTAAAATTGCTAGTTAAGCAATTCAAGGATATCGACAAAAACTTTTGTTTTGGAATTTAAATGAATGAAGTTAACAACCTTAATATGGTTGTTAACTGTGGCGGTCGTGAAAAACTAGATAACTCCAGTTATATCGCTTTCTCAGACCGTCTCCACTTTCGTGTTAAATTGGTTAAAGAAATTTCTTGGTGGAAGAAATTTCAGGTTGAAAGAAAGTGTGTTTTAATATATATATTAATTACTCTATTTTGGATATTACGTAAAACTTTTAAGTCGCTTCTCTGTAAAATGAAAGATTTTGACTTATTCACGACCGCAACAGATGTTAAGGCACGGATCAAACACACTACGGTATTGCCACCAAGGCAAGGCAGGCTTGCGAGTAGAGGATTGGTACGCCTTGAACATAAAATTGGTGAAAGCTTTATTTATTATTTACCAACATTCAAAGCTTGGTGGGCCTTCTGTAGCCCGAAGCCAAAATGTTTTTCTTTGACGACTCATCCCGAAACTGTTTCTATAAATTTCTTTCCTCCCCATCAGTTTGAGATGATGAGTAATCCTTAATCACGTACAGAGATATATCTTCCTCTTCCTGGTCCACTCACCGAGTGTTTGTTTTCTTTAAGTTCGGAATTTACTACTCTGTGGGAGGGGATGCTTATTATTCGGGAACGAGCAGATCAAAGAGGTTGCGATGGAATCAGCTGATGGCTGCCAAAGATAACAGCCCCGACCTTGGAGGACAACCTATTGAAGTGCGGTCCAAGTCCTGCCTCTTTGGATATTGCAAACATTTCTGCGGCCCCCCTCCCGCGAGATATTTATCGGAATAAGATTTCATCATCACAGGCTAAACGCTAAATTGGCTGTGCCAGTCTTCTTCCTACCGTGCCATCTTGCAATCTGTCTTTCTGGGTCTACCATCTTCTCTACTCGGCAAAATCATTGAAGTAATCCTTTCATATTTACTCCTCAGTATAGCATAAAGAATTAATCTTTTATAAAATTATGTTTCTTGAAAGTACTTCACTCTACTAATTCTAACAACAAACTGTTAGCAAAGCTTGTTAATTGTTTTACTTTCATTTACCCAAGTATGAGATGTATAGTAAGGAAATGTATTTCGATTGTGAAAAATTTCAAATTACAATTTTTTACGAAAATGAGTCCAAATAACCAAATCGCAGTAAATGAATCACACATTTTAATAAACTGATGCAACTGTATTGATAATTAAAAGAGGAACACGACATTCTTGCTAATATAATATACGATAACTTTGTCCTAATCATCTTGTAATGGGTATTTATACGAAGGGGTAGTAGAGGGGATGAAAGGATAGGTATTGTGGGACATATGATATCACTTAGTATCCATAATGTCCAAGTACTTGTTGTAGGTAAGATGTTTTATACTGGGCCCAGAAAGTGTCCAGATTTTTTGCTGAAATGCTATCAGATCAATGCTATCAGAGGTAGGCAAATTTAGGGAGCAACATTCTTTATAATTATTTAAAATGGGAGCGGGGTACCTAAGTGGGCTAGCGCGCGTTGATTTGAATATGCGTTGCCCTAGCAACAGATGACCAAACCTTTTTAAACCAAAGAGTTCGAGTCTCGGTGGTGGGAGATTTCATCTCAGCATTTATTCTCCGCCCTCACCTCCCCCTTCCTCCCCACCGGTCCGAGTTATATCCTTATATCCTTCAAAGGCGTGGTGGAGGAGAACCAAAAAAAAAAAAAATGTTTGAAATATCGGTATTAAGTATTGACCATTACTACAGGCGATGAATCAAACTCAATCTATAACTGTGAGAAACTGACATTTCATATTTTAGAACCGTTTATACCTGAGATGTTATAGCTACTTTTTCATCAAAATCAGCATACCAGGGGAGCCACTTTATACTATGAAGTTTCTACCTTTTTAAGATTTTCTCAAAAACTCTAACAATTTAAATTTTTATTATTTTTTTTTTGTCACATTTTATTTACACCTGTGAAAAATATTACAATCAGCAAATGTGCTAAAATCTAAGGAAACATGGCGTGGGCAGGCATGAGGGAGACAGCACCTAGTGGTGCATCCTCCTGACATTAAGCACAACTATATTTTCAGGTCAGGAGGTCCCTCATCCAACTCCTTTTAACTAAGTAATATAGACGACAGTGCTATACATATAGAGTAATATAGACCATTGAAATTCCAATACAGATTTTAGAAAAAATACTAACTTATGCACGAAATTGTAAAAGTTGATCGAAGAATAGCTGATAAAACTGATTGTTGCCTATGAAAATATAATTAATTATTTAATAAAACACATTTCTATTGAAACTAAATGTAATTAATTCATTAAATTTTTTCATCTCTTACTGTTTTTAAGAAGTCTAAAATTGATTTTATCAACGGAGATAAGTAAAAGTCGTCTGTTGCGCGCACTAAATTTTCCCACAAAATTGCTAATAATATTACTGCTTTATTATGATGATGTTGAATATAAATAGCTAAAAGCATTTTAAATTTAAAGCTACCTTTCACGCTCGCATAATAAAAACAATAATATATCGCAAGACAGAAATGAAATGGACGGTATGAATCAAGTGCAGCCCGCAGATCCGACATCTGTTCAGTTAGTTGAGAGATAAGGCAATCAAGAAGGCACCGAATCAACTGACGTTACTTATGACAGCATGATTCCGCAGTCTTTATACCAGAAATTCAGAATTAGATTATGGTTGTATTTATTTAAGATGAAGTAAATAAACGAGAATAAAACGCCCTCATTCTGACAGACGCAACCCGCACTGCTTGAGCAGTGATCCCACTGGATGGGGCTGAGAGAGTGCAGAATTCTAGTTTATTTACTGCGTTTATATAGTAAGGGAAAGTATTGCGATCGTGAAAATTTTCGATTTCCAGTTTTAGACGGAAATATACGTTTTAAGTCCCACAAAGAGGTCTGTGTGTTATAACTCCCGGGCGGAAAATAAAAGTCCTATGAAACTAATGTTCACATTTAAGACAATTATTTGCCTGAAACTTTTTCATCAAAATCAGCTAACCAGAAGAGCCACTTCATACCATACATTTTGCCCCTTACAATTTTCTCAAAAACGAATCTAACGATTTTGATTAAACTCGCTATATCGATGTAAAGTTTAATGGGCTTTAATATCATGTAGGTTTTAATCTAATTAAAATAGACTGATGTGGCTTAAATGCCGATATTTTAAATTTTCTTCCTCTAAACTACCTTTATTTTGTAGATTCTAAAAAACTAACCGTATCATCTTGTTACCATTGATAGGAAACAGGTAAATATAAAAGTTGAAAAAAGTTCGATATCCAACTAAAGGATAAAACTGAAAAAATATTTGTTCAAGCAATTTTTTTATTTTGATCATAAGAACACATGTATTATATACTTTTGGAAAGCTAAAGATTTTAGAAGAAATATTCTCCAATACACTACCTTGTAAAAGTTAATAAAGAGTGATAAAAAGCCGGTAAAACCAACTGATTATTTTAGATAATAATATAATCGATTTTTTAATAAAACACATGATTCTACAGAAATTCAATTTAATTAATTCTATAATAGTTTCGCTTATTACTTTCACTTACTATATATAGTAAGGGGAAGTATTGCGATCGTGAAAATTTTCTAATTCCAGTTTTCAACGGAAATACACGTTTTAGGGTCCCCTGACTCCAAATAACCAAGTCCCGCAAAAAGGTCTGTGTGTGTGTGTGTGTGTGTGTGTCTGTGTGTGTGTGTGTGTGGTAACTCCCAGGCGGAAACGGTAAGTCCTATGAAACTGGAATTCCATATTTAAGACAACTATACGCCCGAGACGTGACAAAACTTTTTTCATCAAAATGAGCTTACCAGAAGAAGCACTTTATGCCATGCATTTTGCACCTTTTTTCGATTTTCTCGAAAACGGTTCCGACGATTTTGATTAAACTCGCTATATCGATGTAAAATTAAATGGTCTTTAATATCATGTAGGTTTTATTTGGATAAAAATGGTCTGACAGGGCTTAAATGCCGACATTTTAAATTTTCTCCCCCTAAAGTACCTTTAATATTGTAGATTCAATAATAATAACTAGATTATCTTGTTAACGCTGATGAAAAACAGGTTAATATATAAATTGAATAAATTCGATACCCAACTAAAGGAGAAAATAGAAAAAATATTTTTTTAATGCAATTTTTCTTTTTTGAACATAAGAGCAGTAATATACATGTATGATATACCGTTTGAAAGCTAAATATTTTAGAAAAAATATTATCTCACACACAAGCTTTTAAAAGTTAATAGAGAGTGATGAAATGAACATAAAACTACCTGATTATTTTAGATAATAATATAATAGATTTTTTAATAAAACACATGTTTCTATATAAATTCAATTTGATTAATTCCTTAATAGTATTTTTATCTCTAACTCTATTTGAAAATTCTTTCATTGTTTTTAAAAACGGAGGTAAGTGAAACTCGTGTGTTGCACGCACCAGATTTTTTAAAGTGTATAAGTTATTTATTTCCAACCTTAAAGAATCACATTGAGTTTCGATAGGAAGTAATATTTTAGTTTGTACTAGCGAACCCTGCTTCACCACGGGTTCAATTTTAATCAGGTTTCATTTATATATAAAAAATAGTTTATAGCTTTGCGAGTTTTACTTCCTATTTCTATTAATAGGAAAATATGTTATTTGTATAAAGTATATTCTTTATTATATTGAATCATCGGCAGAAATAAAAAACTAGAATCAAAGTTGGTCAAATGCACCAAAAAAAAAAAAAAAATAAACGCTACGAAATTTTACAACTCAATAATTCCGGTGAAAACTCGAGTTTCACAATCCCAATACTTTCCCTGTGTATTTAATAAATACGTAAGTGAATTTAAAAATGCTGATTTATTTCATTATTATAATTACAAGAGTTTTCATTGAGATAGGAACAGCAAACCTTGCTGAAATGTTCTCAATGAAAAATATATACCTGACCTTCAAGACTTAGTAAATACAACAGTTATAATTTGTCCTTCTTATTTTTCAAAAACTATTGTTAATGATTTTTCAATTTAGTTCTATTAATTCCTCGAATATTTTTGAAAAATACCCTTGAGGAATTAGTTATATTAATGGTATCTCTTCATAAGCTAGCATTGGATAACTGACAGTGTTTGTCTCTTTGGACTAAAAATAAAGGCAAATACAACGGCAATTAGTTTCTGTTCTCTTTAGCCTTGGGTTCTTAAAATATAGTCCTCATGTCTTTTAATTTTGTACTAAGTGGCGTTTTCGTTTTTACGTTCACCTCTTATGTCGGTTTAAGTTTAAATTTTATTTATTCCAGTATATAATTCTGTATTTATATTACAATGAAGGATCACTTTAAGTGCGACATTTTTACTTGTGAAAAATATTATAAATTAACTTTACGAAATAATGGCATATGTTTGACTATTTTCAAATATGTACTATTTCCAGGATATTCCATTTTAAATATTCTTATGAAGGCATAGGGCTCGTTAGGCCGAGTGAAGGTCACTTGCTCCAAATATAGATTTTTTTTTTTTTCAATCAACAACAATTTTTATTACAGTCCCAATTTGGACATCAATAGTAGAGGTGAAAGATATCATACATACTACATTCATACAATATTTACACTACATAAAATTACAATAAAATATATATACAATAATGAATCAATACAATAAAGTCAAGAAATCACTTATACCTATCAAATATAGAAATAAATAAAAAAAAAAAAATAATGCGGTACACACTCTGTCATCCAAATACATATATTGTTTTTCTGCAAAGCTCGGGGAAAATGGCTGTTTTTTTTTTTTGTTTTTCCTAATGACATTCAATTTAACTGCTACGAATACTACTTATCTAAGCATTAACAATATACAAAATAAAATATAATATAGTTACTATCATGCAAAAAATAAAATAAAACACCTCTATTTACAATATATATATATATATATATATATATATATATATATATATATTATATTTTATATATAATATAATATAAAGGATAATATATATATAAAAAGGAAATAAATATTAGATAAAGGATTAAAACATGAGAAAAAGGAGAAGAAAAGATAGAAGGTAAACGTATGCCAGGCAACAAGGGAAAGTAAGAAAGCTCTCAGGGTTACAGCATCTATTTGTGTTAAAGTCAGAATATCAAAAATGACAATGCATCTGTATCATTTTATTTTCTATAGTTTGTATAATTAGACCTATTCGATAATGTATTCTCCTCTTTTTGATTAAATATACATTGATATTCAAAACGCAAAAAAAGTATTTTCCACCAAAACCAAGTTCTGGTTGCGAAACCACATTGATAATTCATCCAGTTGGGCTAAAATATGAAAAATAAAAATGAATCCATCTAAGTGTCTATATATCGTTTTCACGCTCAATCATGGGGAATGTCCAGCTTTCTATTTGGAGGATAAGCCTATTCCAACATCAGAAGAAGCACGATATTTGGGATCTGTACTTAGACAAAAGATTTACATGGAGGACCCACATTAGACTTCAAAGAAAACTGCTGAACAGACGATTCGAACTATTATCCCGTCTCTTGACAAACGATCAAAATTGTCCGTGAACTCCAAATTACTATTTACAAAGTACTAATCAAACTCTTATGGACATACGGGATAGAGCTATGGTGATCTGCCAAAACCTCTAACATCCAAATAATTCAGTCTTTTAATTGAAAATATTACGAAAAAATCGTGGATCACTGTTTTTTATTACTTAAATACTTAGATTAGGTTAGCTAAGCGGGTTAGCGCGCGTTGCCTAGCAACACAGAGAACTAAATAATTTTGAAACCAAAATAACTAGAGTTCGAGACTTGGTGTTGAGAGGAGGGGGGCTTTTATTTCACAATTTATCCCCCACCCTCACCCCCTGCCCGAGAAACCCTGTATAGCCTTCAAAGGCGAGGCAGAAAAGACCAAAAAAAAAAAAAAAAAAAAAAAAAAAAAAAAAAAAAAAAACTTCGCAAATACTTGGACATGATCACAGTTTAAGACACAATCACAGAATATTATAAAAGATTTCATGACAAACTGACTTACAACATAACCCATCGGCCCAAACACTTAAATCCAACACCAACCCGTACAACCCACCCCGACGACTTTTGAGGCGGTGGCCTAGAGATGCCTTGTTTAACCTACTTTCGGAAGTTAATATTTTTCCTTATTACAATTTTTTTTGCAGATGGCAAATAGCAATTTGGAGTAAAAACAAAAAACAATTGTAAAAAAAATAAATAAATAAGTATTTCAAGTATTTTGTTTGAAAAATAAAATAATAATTAACGGAATACAATGGGAACCGTGGTTATTTCTGTTTTTTTAATTTTTTAAATACTATTTAACCGTTTGGTTATTTCAAATGTATGGTTGTATATGAAAGTTCTTATTGAATACTCCTGCATCTAGGTCTCTTTTTCTTTCTGTTTATTTCTTAACATAAATAAACCACATCCATATCACTCACTAGTTTAAAATAAAGCATAAATTAATAAAATAATGTATTAGGAATAAATGTTATAAGCTGTTCTGCTTCCGCCAACTTATAACTTAATTAACTTCTCTTAATTTTAATATTTAAATATGTATAAAAAATGTATTTTATTTTGAAACCAGTTGGCTCCTATCTCTAACGAAAATCCTGCGTTCAATCTTCACTCTACACCCACCATATATTCGAAATATATACACTATATATACTACATACGAATAGACTTTATGAATGCCTGCGGGGACAGGTTGGTTATGGGAGATAAGATAAATACTACAATATGTACCAATATGACAGTGTAAATAGGAAGATAAAAATAACTCTAAAAGCCGACAGTTGAGAAGGCACTCACGTGATAGAGTCCTGAACAATGAGCAGTCCTAAAAATATACTTCTCTCATTAATTTAGACGCCATTCTCTACACGCTATTATCTCTCATACATACAATATATCTTTATAAGTATCTTTTATCAGAGTATTATCGATATTATAAAATTCAGATAAGTTAAATAAAGCTATTACTAGCTTGCCTTGAAACCATTAAAATATTATAATATGCATAAAAGTCATTTTAAAATAACATTACCTCTACTACCTAAGAAGCGTCTCGTGTTCAGTGCTTATATTTTGGGTACCCAGTTTATAGAGCCTGGGTGTTGTGCCCCAGGAGGGTCTCCCTACCCCAGGGTCGCTCCTAGGCTGAAACAATGAAAAAATAAAATAATTTCTGCCGGAATTCGAACTAGGACCAGAGAACAGTACCTCAATGCTCTATCAACTAGGCCAGCCGCTCCCCGCATAAATGCCATTTTAGTTTGACTTAAAAATATGAACTATATAGTAAGGGAAAGTATTGCGATCATTAAAATTTTCAACTTTTATTTTCACTGGAATTACACGTTTTAGGGGTCCAAACAAGTTCCCAATAAAGATCTGCCTGTGTGTGTGTGTCAGTTTTATAAAACTTTAATTTTAAAAATGGTTAAGAACGAGTTAACAAAGCTCCTCAGGGAAAAAGATTTCACCTGTTTTGACGAGGTCTACTGCATTGATACGGACCGATCAGTTAGGTACGCAGACATCGTTGCATTCCCGAAGAACGGAATTACTGCAATGATCTTGGACCCTACCGTTCGATATGAGACTAATGTCTCGATCAAGCAGGTGGAGTGACATTTGGCGAGAGACAGTTCTCTGTTAGAGGTCTATGGTTTGGGTCTCGCGGAGCGATCTTTTTGGAAGACCTGGGTGTCGACATCAGAGATATAGCGATGTTAGCAGAAAACGTGATTTTGGACTCCCTGGGGATTATCAACCATTACCTGTATGACAATTAAATCGTAAATCTATGTATATTTCGATTTTGTAATGTTCGCACCAGAGTTCCAAATTTCAAATATGGTTGTAGAGAGATATAAATAATGTAAATAACTAAAAGAGAAAAGTATTGTAAATATTTTAAATTTGTATTAGAATAGAGAAAAAAACATTAAAATGTATGTGAAATATGTCCAAGGGATTGATGCAGTATGCTGTGTTATTTAGGCAAACCGATGTATTTGGGCAGCATTGCCAAATAAATAAAGCATTTCTCTCTAAGAAGCTTATATATGTCTTTAGAGTTAACAGCAACTTTTTTAACAACATTGGCGTACAAGAAGAGCCACTATATACCATGCATTTTGCACGTTTTTACGATTTTCTCAAAAACGACCCTAACGATTTTAATTAAGCTCGCTATATCGGTGTCAAATTTATTGGGATTCAATATCATGCAGATATCGATCCAATTGAAAAAATAGTCTTGCAGGGCTTATATTCCGATAATTTAATTTTTTTTTCTATTTGGTTGTTTAACTTGAAATGTCCTAAAGTTTCTGAAATACATAAAGAATTTTGCAGGTCTCTGTTGTTTTCTTCCGAATGTTTACATATTTAAAGTAAACAGTTACTAATCCTCTACCTTTGTATTATAAACATTAGCTTCCCAATCAATTACCCACCTTTAAGTATACCTCCAAATATGAACGTGGAAACGCGATTTTCGAGTAATATTTTTGTACGAGTTTAAACTCGGCCATGCAGCTGCTGAGGCCGTTAGAAATATTTGCAAGGCGTTTGGGGAAGGGAGTGTTAATGAACGGACCATTCGCCGTTGGTTTGCTAAGTTTTCTGGTGTTTGTTTACTAGTTCTTAAATAGATTTTAGGTAACTGAATCAACACAATACAGCCGAAGTAAGTGAAAGTAGTGTGTTGTGCGAACTAGATTTTTGTTTAAACGATCTTCAGTATTCAACCCGTGACAATTGAGACGTTGATTTCCAAAAGGTACTATATGCACTTAAGAAAATTTTATAGGAAACGCAGAAATCTTTCATTTATTTATTACTGGACCAATTTACTTGATTCTTTTTTTATTAAAATCAAAAGTTGATTTTTTATTGTATTAACAACTTATTTTTCCAAATTAGTGCATTTTTCCCACGACTTGGGGAGACCGTAGCTGAGTGGCTAGCGCGCTAGCCTCTCTTGCTATAGGTTCTGAGTTCGAATCACAGTCCTGGCGGGGCTTTTGTAAGGATGTAATAAAATGAGGATTCACTCACAATCTCTCTCCCGGGTATGTGAGAAACCTCAGCCAAAGGGTGGCCACTCAAAAAATTAGTCGTAGGGAGTGATGACCCTACACTAAAAATTGCATCGTGGAACGTGAGTGTAAACTCGTAGGAGTTTACACCGCGAGGTCCAGGGCCTACACGGCCTGTCGCACCACTGGAAGAAGAAGAAGATTTTTAAGTGTGTTGCCAACTCATTTTTCCAAATTATTGTACTTTTCCGATGATATTAAACAATATAACATAGATATAGTACTTTTTGGAAAGAATTAAAAGGGATATAGTACTTTTTAGAAAAATATATCGCGAAATAAGTTGGTAACAGTCAGTATAACCTTCCTAATCCAACATTACCTATATCTAACGTCTTTATACTGTTAATTACTAAGTTATGTATATTTCCTTATTCTCTCTCTAAGAAATATCTTTCTTTGTTGGTTAATTACATTTGATTATCTATTCTTCATAAAGAAAGGGCATCTTATCTATTTATGGAATTATAATAAGAAAGTATGTAATAATGAAGTTTGTTTTGGACTTGTATTTACTAATTGTGTGAATTTAACTATATTATTAACGACATGTAAACAATATTTAACCATAGATACTGATAAATAATAACTTTTGAGCTTTTATTTTACATAAAAAATTCGACTACTAAGTTAGATCATCAGGCACGGATTTTCTTCACATATTTAGCAAGTTCGTGGAATGCTAATTCCAACTATTTGCTGCACCAAATACCATTGTTCTGTTAAAATGTGAGTTTCTGAAAATGTTTAAACCAAATTTATGTTGCTGCAAGAAGAAATACTATGAAAAAATTAAATTAATTGACAACCTAAAAGAACCAAAGCGACGCAACTAAGTTGTTTCAAATAGCCTAAAAACTGATCATTAGGTTAAAACCAGTGATCAAAATAATAAATAATCAAAACACGAACCAATAAAAATGCATAAAATGATAAAAACAATAAATTAATGGTGATATATTACGGGATTAGGTGCTTCTGCCGTATAGAAAGAAATATAGTACCTTTTGAAAGGAAATGAAAGGAAAGGTTATATCCGTTTACATAGGATATAGTACCTTTTGGAACCAAACATGGATATAGTACCTTTTGGAATGAAATAAAATAAATAAATATTTTTTTAAAGGATTTTTATGTTTTTTAGATAAAATTTGATGACGGATTTAGATAAAACTAAACCATTCGAATACAAATATGTGAAAATATCAACTTTGAAAAAAATTTCCTTTAGTACCTTTTGGAAATCAACGTGACAATTGCCCATAGACAAGCTTCAAGTAACCTATCTACAGTCAGTTATTTGGCTCGAAAGCGCTTATTCTCTTGGATTTAATATGCATAAGCTTTTTAGCGATCAATGATGTTGCTCCTTGTGGGACTCCTGATAGTATTGTGAAATATACACAACTCACCCCTTCCCCTGCCCCCGGGCACGCACACACACGCATGTTAAACCTGCCCTCGATACACCACGGCTCCCGAATTAGCGCCCGGGTTCTAAACATAGCCGCCGGATAACACATTCGTCCCTAAAAATACCCAACTCTCGGGGAGAATTAGCTTCCCCGTTTTGTTGCTTTATTTAACACACCAACTCTTTTTATAACATTTGTTGGAGAATCTCAGTGGGAGGTGGCTTTATTTTAATTTTAGGATAAACCTTTATTCTCATTCAACGCCTAAGATAGATATAACGAATGTGTTTCAATATTAGGATCCAATAAGTAATATATGCAGGAATACATTCCAACTTGAAGTTGAATGTTAAATATTTTTCACAATTCCTTCTTGCAACTTGAAGAAGATGAGTGGGCTTTGGCAAGACCCGGCCTCAATGACAATGATCTACGCGACGGCATAATTCTCAACCCTTCCTAAAGCTGTTGTCATTTCGCGACGGATTTTGGCATCCTGATCGCGTGGCGAAAATATCAGAGAACGATTACATGTAATCTTGCCAAGATCTTATTTTGGATTAACAGCTTCTCTTGTATTATAACCGTTGATATTCCTGCCTCTGCAATGTTTCGAACCTAAATCAGGTTTTTAGGTTCCTGCTATGTAATATCCGTTGTTGGATTTACAGTATTTTAATTGTTATAATCTATAAGGATGTTGATCTACTGTATAATAAAGTTATAATTAAGAAACTGGTAGAAAAATGTTTTATAATCTGGCTCTTATGATGTTGGGCGCAGAGCCGGATCTAGGAGGCACTGAAGTAGACAGCTTGATCTCGGTGGCCGATTCGCTCTTTCCGGTCAATTCGTCTATTACGACTTCCACCTCTTCCATATCGTCGTCGTCCAGCTCCGTGCCCTCGTTGACGTCCTCTATCTTGAACAGCGGCGTTATCTTGTAGCCCACCGTACCTTCCTCCTCCACGGGAAAGGATATGAACTTGCCGACCGCTTCGTCTTCGCTGTCCAGCTCGGGCATCCATACCCGCCTGTTGTCCATCATCATCCAGATGTGCTTCTCAGTCTCAGACATATCGCGCATCTCCTTCAGTGCCGAGTATATGAAGAGGTCGCTGCTGAGGGACTTGGGACAGGCCCTCACCTTGGAAGACATGATGCTGTGGAGCTGCATCTGAAGCGCGGCGTTGTTGTAGGCCAGCTTGGAGCTCCGCTGTATCAGCTTACACTGCAGTTCCTGGGTCAACTTCCCATCTCGCTCCATCGTCGCAAAGGCGATCCTCTCCATGTCGAACCTCTCCAGGGTCTCTTCCATGATCATCTTGTGCCGATCCTCGGCCTTTACCATCAGTTGCAAACAGGTACTCTTTGAACGTCCGCATCCTCAGGTACTTTTCGCACACCTCTGCAATTGTAGTTTTCTGTTTCGAGTATAATTCCCTCAGTGTTCTCAGCTCTGAAATCAACGAACACACCCTCTCCGATTCGTAAACAAAGTCCACTTCGTATGTTTGAGTCTTACGTTTCTAGATAGAACCCTGTTCTTCATGACTCTCGTGAACTGATACTTCTGCTCCTCGTAAAACGCCCTTTCGTAAATGAGTTGCCTCTCTACGTCTCTTAGCTTTAGCGTTACCGTTTCCAGATCCTTGATGAGTTTTTCATTCTGGACCACTAGTTTGGCTATTCTCTCCTTGTCGTATTTTTCATCGTCCGTTTTGGCCGTCAGATCCGACTGTGATTTCCATCTCTTTCGCTCTGAAAACATGCCGATGAACTTCTGAGTGTCTAGGGCGACGGCCACCTGTACCATCCTGCGCATCACCTTCTTCGGCACCAAGGATTTCGTTTTCAACAAGGATGAGCATTTTCTAGGTATAGTCGTCTTGGATGCCGTGCTTCTTCTTTTGAACAACAGACCAGATTCGTGTTTTCTACGAATAAACACAGTCATCTCATAATTGCTGTGCAATTATGGTTTTTTTATCTTAAAATAAAATAATTTAATAGTTTATTTATCATCTGAGCTAATAATTTATCACATGAATCGCTATTCTTCGATTAAATAAACGATATTTTTGAAAAATTTTGCTTGCTGTACTTTTAGTACCTCCTATTTTTCCCATGTTTGCTTATGTTCCTCTTAATTTATAAGGTTATTAAACAATAATGAAAGCAATACTTTATCAAACTTTAATTTTATTTAATACCGATTCATGCTACTGTGGCTAATTGGAAGATGTCGTGGGCCACCATTTTAAGTCCCCTCCGTCGGCATAATCAACGGATATGTTTCTAGGGCCGTCTGCCGGATTAGGAAACTTGAACTTGGGCTTAGAAGGATGTTATGCTAGTCACTAGAGCATGATTTGACCCCGTTATTAAACTATTTACAAGCTGCAATTTGAAAAAAGATTGCGCAGAAGCATGTGTACAGGAGTGAAAAAATTTCAGTTAAATTATAATGATATAGTTTCCTTTAGGTTTGGATCCAACATATTTTGTGCGACCTATAAATAAGATAAAAACATTTTCGTTGATGTTAATTTATAGTTCCTCAAACTATGACTTTAAGTATTTTTGTATTCGTGCTAGGCAATAATGATTATAGCGATTTTTATACAGTAGAAATTGTTTTAGTATTTATTATATGAAATTCTAAAGACTTCTGAAACGTTTGTACAAAATAAGATGAGTTGTTTTTGAATCTATTTTCGTACGATAGAATCCAAATGCCTTAGATATTTAGTCATCCGTTGTTACGCAACCAACAACACTCAACATTATTTCTCTGTCGTTTATTCCTTATAACTAATTACGTAATATATATTTTAATTCACTCCTAATACCGCCTAACTGGTAATGAAAATAATGTTGTAATGAAATGGTAAGAAAAGGTACAAATCAAGTCGTTTTTAATTTATTTTATTTTTTAATATTGCTTATTGAAATAATACAATCTGCCACTATCTTGGACAATAAGTATTAGTGCCAAAAAAGTCATTCATTCCATATGTACAAAGTAAAACAAAAATATATTAATAATAATAATAATATAAGTTAACCTAAATAACAAATGAAAAAATAAAATAAAATAATTATTTAAAAATATTAGTAATGCTGGATGGCATCGGCTCAAGACCGTGATGATTGGAGGAGGCGGTTGGAGGAGGCCAAGACCCGTGACCGGGTTGTAGCGCTGTGAAATAATAATATTAATAATAGTAATGAGACATATCAGTAATAATTTATCTTGGGATTTTGATCTTTAACTATATATTGTTCATGAATTGATTTATCAAAGGTTGATTCTTACCTGTTGCGGAAAAAAAAAATATTTATTTTGTCATTTCAGCTGAGCCGGAGCGATCCTATTGTTGAATCACCTGTGGCTCGGCTCACCGAACTTCTTTGAAGTTGCCAAGTTTAAACTCGGTAAATTACCCTAGTACAATATTTTTTAAAGGTAGTTAAAAATGCTTGGTTATGCACTCCTTCAGGAAACGTAAAATTGTGGTTCGAATCCTGTGCGGTGTAAGGTACTCGTTAAAGATTCCTATAAATTAAACCATAGTTGGTAAAAGTTAGGACTCCCACTGTAGTGTCGTCTGATTAGTCACAGTAGCACTGAGTGACATTAACTGAAAAAATCTGGTCCGGACAACACACGACTTTCACTTACCTCGTCTGTTAAAACCAATTCAAGAACTTTTAAATAAACTAAAGTTGAAAAAAAAGATTTAAGTAAATTTAAAGAAAAAGAGTATTCATTTTCGTTGGAAGCATATGATTTAGATTAAATAATATAACTATATTAAATTGTTACGTATAATATCAGTGTTGAGTTTATGCCCTATTCGTAACTTTAGATCACTTTTTTCATTTTTTGTTATAAGATAATATTAGAAAAAATCTTTCTCTTTACAATGGTATATTATGCATATATATATATTACTATTAATATTATCATAAAAATAAATATTTTTCCTCTTTTCTGCTTTAGTTGATTATAAAATCCGCCCAACTTGTATACCTAGACGTTATTTACAGGTATGAGTGATTTCTTGACTTTATTGTATTGATTCATTATTGTGTATATATTTTATTGTAATTTCATGCCGTGTAAATATTGTATGAATGTAGTATGTATGATATCTTTCACCACTACTATTGATGTCCAAATTTTGACAGATTGTAATTTTACTCAATAAAAATTGTTTTTGAAACAAAGAAAAAAAAATACGTTATTTACCAATGCTAACTTAGATAATATGGTTAATTTTTGTAATCTACAAAATTATAGGTACTGTAGAGGAAGACAATTTAAAATATCGGCCATAACAATGAGCCATTTTTGAGAAAATCTAAAAAGGTGCAAAATGCATGGCATGAAGAAGTAGGACTTTGGACCGCCAATTTTAGTGAAAATTTGCTGTAACATCTTGGGCGTCTTATATATGAAATTAAAGTTTCGTAAGACTTTTCGTTTTCGTGCTAGACTTACCACAACGCAGACGTTTTTGTGGGACTTGGTCATTTGGACTCGGGGGACCCTAAAACGTTTATTTCTGGTGAAAACTTGAATACGAAAATTTCACGATCGCAATACTTTCCTTTACTAAATATACCATATATAGGTAAAAGCAAAAAACAAACAAATAAAGTTCGAATCCTTACTACGTTCGGAACTCTAAACTTATGTGAGTTGCATGTTGAAGGTTGCATCCAGTTGAAATCAACAAGACAAATACTATTTCAGCGAGATGAAGAAATACCTGGCTATGAAGGTGACCATTGATAAACAGAGATAACGTAAGCCGTTGTATAAGAGGGACGGTATTATACAAGAGAACTGAAGGTGCTATAATGAAAGATGAGCCCGGGGCTGGAGTGGCAAGCTTTAGCTGCTCCCTGTCAGATCTTCTTTTTATATATTTCATTCTCATCTCTTCCATTCATATTATTCTCATTGTGTAAGTCTGCCATTCTTAGTTTGGGTGATGGAAAATCTCTCACTGCAAACGTTACAAGTCTCTAATTTGTGGATGTAAGAAAAATCTGTAAACCTTTTAGAGCGGAGTGATCTAATGGATAGAGCACCAGTATACTGTTCTCCAGGCCCTGGGTTCGAATCCCGGCTGTTTCAGAATATTATTTATTCTGTTATTTCACTCTTCTCATTTACTCGAGGCTTCCCGTAAAATCCAATAAGATATCAATAGCATTAACCACTGGGCTTCGGAAGATAAATTGAGCCAGAATCCTGTTTTCGCTTATTGGTACTTATTGGCTCAAAACCTTCCTTCCTTTTACTTCCCTACTACCTATTACTCTTTTTTAATAGAATCGCTATCCAATTCTCAAACTCCATAAAAAATCAAGGAGTTAAGCTTGATCAAAACTTAACGTGGAGTAGCCATATTTCCCTAATTACCAGAAAATCCATCTCTATCCTCGAACAGCTCTTACGTTTACGTGACTCTTTCCTAGAAGTACACGTCGTCTCTTGGTGTCTTTTCTCATTCTATCAATGTCTTGGTGTTAAGATCATTGTTGCATGCCCAAATATTTTTGTGGCAAATAAAAAAAAAAAATACTCCAGTAGTTTCGGATAGGGATTGCAATTCGGAAAACCGGATCCAGCAAAAATATACCGGATCCGAGTATGGCAATTTTTGGCCAAAAATAGTGCAGTTTTTATGAATAAAATTGGAGGCTGATGTCTACTTCACCACTATTTTATTGAAAAAAAATAAAATATTCGCACTACGTTTCGGCTACAATGCCATCTTCAGGTGCAGTGGAACAACTTAGATCTAAAAGTACAAAATATTGTCAAATTACAAATAATCGTCTTACAGATGTTTCTGTAGCCGAAACGTAGTGCGAATATTTCTTTTTTTTTTTCAATAAAATAGTGGTGAAGTAGACATCAGCCTCCAATTTTATTCATAAAAATTTGACCTTCACCTAAAAGAATCTACACCTTATATAGTGCAGTTTAATAAAATAAAAATTACTTAAAATGCGTTACATTTGGTGTACATGTTTGGTTGTGTCGACACCGAATCAGTGTAGCATCTTTCGTTCGCCTTTCGCAAGACAATACTTTGTTTATTGTTTTGTCGATGCTTCACCTAAATGTAAGTAAGCAGATATTATTATTTTGCATATACGCGAGCTTTAGCATCCTATAAGTTGGCTGTAGAGGAGCATTATGAAAAAAAATGCTTAGTTTCTTCTGGAGCTGAGAAAACTAAGCATTTTCTTAGAGAAATTACTCACTCAAGTTCTGACACACTCAAGGGTTCAGCTACTGAGTTATATGAAAAACTGGTTACAAATCTATTGAAATCTAGGAAGACTGAGCTACGTTACTGCTCACGTCTTCCCATACTTCACTTTCTCAGATAGCTCAATTAATTTATTAGGTTACTTTATAAAATTTTATATAATTATCATTGCGTAATTAACTCAGATTGTAATTGCGATAACAATAATTTTAAATTATTTGAGAATGCTACCATCACAAACAAGCTTATATTTATAATAGACACTACCATATTTTGATGAATGGCATAATTATCACAATAATGAGTTTTTATTAGAAGTATAAATCTTTAAATTATTTTACTGACATATTTGTTTTTCAAATAGTATGTAAGTACTAATAACTTAAGTATATATTATCAAAAATCAATTTTTATTTTGGAAAAAGGGTGGTAGAAAACAAATAGTCTTTATTTTCAGCAAATGGTAATCAATAGCCGACTGTTTTAATAGCCATTAAAATTTTACTTGTTACCTAAACTACTAAACTTTAATTTTTTGCTCCATATCTAATCCTAACATAACTTTTACAAAATTCCTATTTTGACTACAATTATACTCGAATAACTCACTAACAGCCGAATTCACATCAACCTGGTTTTGTTTGACCGTTCGGATTGATGAAATTTGGCACCGGATCGGCCTATTGAAAATGACGCCGGATTGCAATCCCTAGTTTCGGGGAAATGCCGCGTATAACGGACAAACGATTTTTTCTTTATTTTTTTTCGTTGTTCGGGCTCTGCGTATCTCAAAACGTAAGCCTTCAATTATTTTTGATGATCCCATTTAACCGTTATATCACCCAACTTAATGGACTAAAATGTTTCCGGAGATTCAATCAGTCTATCTATATAGGATCAATTATACAACAATGATTTGCAGGACAGTTTGTTCTTTATTTAAAATAATTACTTTTATTTATTTATTTTTTGTCTCTCGACGGTTTTTATTAATCTTTATTTACACACCTGTCTAATACAAAATTTGGTGATTAATGGATTGCTTGTCATTATCATCGATAGCATAATGGAACGTCAGGTACGAGGAAGTAAAATATCAGTTGGTAAACACGAATGTAGGTCTCTCAGTCACGTTCTTTTCTGCAACTTTTGCAATGTTCTTCAACCGTGTTTCAACAATCGGGTTGTTTTTTCAGTTCAATTGCCAAAGAGATCGATTAATTTGGGTATTCATTTACAGCAGTATTTTTTCAGTAACTGTGAAAATTTGTTTAATAATTCATTTATCTAATATATAAAATATTCGTGTCACGATTTTAGTTACCATACTCCTCCGAAATGGCTTGACCGATTTTTATGAAATTTTATTTGCATATTCAATAGGTCTGAGAATCGGCTACTATATATTTTTCATACCCCTAAGTGATAAGGGTTTTCCACCTCTAAAATTATTTTTTAATGATACATTTTTTTTTTTGTAATGTTGCTTTAAAAATACATACAACCCTAAATATCCACCCTCCTATCACCGACCCCCATTTTTTAATAGTAATTTAATAATTTTTCATCCCCTTCGATAACTGATGAATTATCCGTTACCGTAGACCGCCAGAGGTCTTCTCGTTTTACTATGTCGTTACAGTGACATGTTTTGCACAGACAATTATACATGGCATGCTCTCGAGTGAGTAAACTAACCAATTTGTGTTAGCTAAAGATAGGCTAACAAAAAATATTGTTTACGTTCTAGCATTAAGAGATTGATATTGTTTGTTAGTGTTTCTGTCGTAATTAATTGATGATTTAAATAATTTTAAGGAATAAATTATAATAAATTTAAAAAATAATGGTTGGTGTTTTGTTATTTTTATATTCCTTCATCTTTCACAGCACCTCCATGCCTCTTTCACTCATAAACCACATCCTTACACACATACAAAAAGTTAGTTAATTTTTTTTTTCTACACTACAAATAATTTAAATACCAAAACAGCGTTTCTGGGTTAGCTAGTTGATATGTTAAACTGTATAATATGCACATCTAGTAAATTTGAGTAGAATATAAACAAAGGCATGATTATTTTATATGACTCCAAAAAGAATGTTCTAAATCAGAAGGTTTCTATGTCATCTTCTTTTCACAAACCTCAGAGGATTATCAAGGATTTAAGTGGGAGCTAAGATAGAAACTAGTGTGTCTGATTGGGAATGGAACTTGTCATGGAAGATTGGGACATGCTTCGGGCTAAATCAGCAACATATGTAACATTAAGGTTATTATGGGCTACTTTCTTTGTGGCAAGGTAAGGAGTATTTAGAATTTTACGAAAGGATTGGATACGAGGAGGAATCGATGGCTTAGTAAAGACCCTAAGCTCAGCTCCGTAGGTCCATCTTATGTTTGTGTAAAACCACTAACATTTTACATAAACAAATAAAAATAAATAAATAAAATAAATTAAGTACAATAAGATATTACAAGATATTAGAGATGTCTTTCACAGCACCTCCATGCCTCTTTCACTCATAAACCACATCCTTACACACATACAAAAAGTTAGTTAATTTTTTTTTTCTACACTACAAATAATTTAAATACCAAAACAGCGTTTCTGGGTTAGCTAGTTGATATGTTAAACTGTATAATATGCACATCTAGTAAATTTGAGTAGAATATAAACAAAGGCATGATTATTTTATATGACTCCAAAAAGAATGTTCTAAATCATGCATTACTGAGCAATGTCCAAGCATAATCATGGCATAAGCATAAAAGGGAGTTTATGCTTAGACATGGCTCAGTAATGTCCTGACGATGGCTCACAAGCTTGAGCAGAAACGTTGGCAAAATTAAAAATATTAAAAAAAAAAAAAAAAAAAAAAAAAAAAAAAAAAAAAAAAAAAAAAAAAAAAAAAGACTCCTGATTATTCCACCTATAATAGCTTCTACTGACGGCTATACATCCTCAATATGATTCGGGGAGTGAGAAATCGCTACTAGAAAGGTATACAGGCGTTTTTTTTTATTAACAATAAAAAACAATAGCAATATTAATATATAATATTTTAGCCAATGTACTACAGGAGCAATTTTGTGTCATTTTTTATATGACATAGTCTAATGGTATATTAAATAAAACAGGTGAATGTGAGTCACCCCGTTTCAAACCCGATCACACCTCAAATCTCTCGGAGTAATTATGACTGATACATACAATTTGTTTCAAAATGAACAATAGTAATAGTGATATGAGACCACATTCATACATTGCCGATTCTTACTTTATGGAATGTTTCCGGCAAACACATCTCTAATATCTTGTAATATCTTATTGTACTTAATTTATTTTATTTATTTATTTTTATTTGTTTATGTAAAATGTTAGTGGTTTTACACAAACATAAGATGGACCTACGGAGCTGAGCTTAGGGTCTTTACTAAGCCATCGATTCCTCCTCGTATCCAATCCTTTCGTAAAATTCTAAATACTCCTTACCTTGCCACAAAGAAAGTAGCCCATAATAACCTTAATGTTACATATGTTGCTGATTTAGCCCGAAGCATGTCCCAATCTTCCATGACAAGTTCCATTCCCAATCAGACACACTAGTTTCTATCTTAGCTCCCACTTAAATCCTTGATAATCCTCTGAGGTTTGTGAAAAGAAGATGACATAGAAACCTTCTGATTTAGAACATTCTTTTTGGAGTCATATAAAATAATCATGCCTTTGTTTATATTCTACTCAAATTTACTAGATGTGCATATTATACAGTTTAACATATCAACTAGCTAACCCAGAAACGCTGTTTTGGTATTTAAATTATTTGTAGT
This sequence comes from Piezodorus guildinii, assembly GCA_023052935.1. Taxonomy (NCBI): domain Eukaryota; kingdom Metazoa; phylum Arthropoda; class Insecta; order Hemiptera; family Pentatomidae; genus Piezodorus; species Piezodorus guildinii. The sequence continues at coordinate 17,546,674 of CM041293.1, read as the reverse complement.
GTAGAAAAAAAAAATTAACTAACTTTTTGTATGTGTGTAAGGATGTGGTTTATGAGTGAAAGAGGCATGGAGGTGCTGTGAAAGATGAAGGAATATAAAAATAACAAAACACCAACCATTATTTTTTAAATTTATTATAATTTATTCCTTAAAATTATTTAAATCATCAATTAATTACGACAGAAACACTAACAAACAATATCAATCTCTTAATGCTAGAACGTAAACAATATTTTTTGTTAGCCTATCTTTAGCTAACACAAATTGGTTAGTTTACTCACTCGAGAGCATGCCATGTATAATTGTCTGTGCAAAACATGTCACTGTAACGACATAGTAAAACGAGAAGACCTCTGGCGGTCTACGGTAACGGATAATTCATCAGTTATCGAAGGGGATGAAAAATTATTAAATTACTAAAATGACTATGAAAAATGGGGGTCGGTGATAGGAGGGTGGAAATTTAGGGTTGTATGTATTTTTTAAAGCAACATTACAAAAAAAATATTGTATCATTAAAAAATAATGTTAGAGGTGGAAAACCCTTATCACTTAGGGCTATGAAAAATAGATAGTAGCCGATTCTCAGAGCTATTGAGTATGCAAATAAAATTTCATAAAAATCGGTCAAGCCATTTCGGAGGAGTATTGTAACTAAAATCGTGACACGAATATTTTATATATTAGATAAATGAATTATTAAACAAATTTTCACTGTTACTGAAAAAATACTGCTGTAAATGAATACCCAAATTAATCGATCTGGTTGGCAATTGAACTGAAAAAAACAACCCGATTGTTGAAACACGGTTGAAGAACATTGCAAAAGTTGCAGAAAAGAACGTGACTGAGAGACCTACATTCGTGTTTACCAACTGATATTTTACTTCCTCATACCCGACGTTCCATTATGCTATCGATGACAATGACAAGCAATCCATTAATCACCAAATTTTGTATTAGACAGGTGTGTAAATAAAGATTACTAAAAACCGTCGAGAGACTACAAAAAAAAAAAATAATAAAAGTAATTATTTTAAATAAAGAACAAACTGTCCTGCAAATCATTGTTGTATAATTGATCCTAGATAGACTGATTGGATCTCCGAAAACATTTTAGTCCATTAAGTTGGGTGATAGAACGGTTATAAATGGGATCATCAAAAATAATTGAAGGCTTACGTTTCGAGATACGCGGAGCCCGAACAACGAAAAAAAAAGAAAGAAAAAATCGTTTGTCCGTTATACGCGGCATTTCTCAGAAACTAGGGATTGCAATCCGGCGTCATTTTCAATAAGGCCGGATCCGGTGCCAAATTTCATCAATCCGAACTTTAAAAAAAAAAAAAGTACTGACTCCTGATTATTCCACCTATAACACTCCCCGAATCGTTAAACGCCCATTTCACGTTATTTTATGTTCCAATATCTGTGTTAGAATATATTATTTTTATTTCGGACCATTTTTTATTAAAGTTCACATTTTTGTTTTTATTACCCAAGTCGCAATCATTCATAAGATCCTCGTGATCCTTTTCTAATATTTACTGGAAACTCATCTGCGTTCATCTTGGAGTCCTCGGACGTCCATCAGAGCTCTAGGACACCCCCTAGGACAGAGGATAATAAAGAAGAAGAGATATGCCTACAGGAATAGAGGTCGGGCTGACGTCAGTGAAGGGGCAGACTAAACAGCTAAATATATGCTCATGTATTTCAATATATAAAAATGTATTCCAAATATATTCTATCCTAGGCCGCTGTCGAGCTTTCAATTAATTGTGCACCATTTCCTCTCCCTGTATCTAATTTAATGAAATCCGAACTATTTTTATACGATCAACGTTTATTTATAGAGTTAGTTAATCGGTTTTATTTTTAGTCGTATTTTACCACTTATAATTGATGTTACAATCGAAAATATTCGATGAAGGTTTCATTTGTTTATTTATTTATTTAGTAACATAGAGGATCTTCAACCATTATTTTAGCACTATATTAAAAATACTAAATACGAAAATTTAAGTAAAATGCATTAAATACAAAAAAGGGTTTAAATAATTACATTAAAAATTAAAAAAAAAAAAAGGAAAAATATTAAAAATCCAAAACATGAACTTTTTAAACTCTAATTTCATTTAAAAGTTCTTAATTTGAATTTAACAAATTCTCGTATGTTGCGCGCACCAGGCTTCTTATTTTACATATATCTCATTTGAGACTGTTAATACTGTCATTGAATGTCTTAGTATATTATGTTGCCTCTTATGATGTTATCGTCGCCTCCTGGATACTCCTACAACTCATTTTGCTCTAGGTCGCTATACTCCTCTTCGTGAAGCTGGACGACCTTTCGAGTGGAGGAAGACCTCCGGGCTATTAATATTTGATTCCATTGTGGGAATGTGAGCCGACGACCTGGGCCAGTCTTATTCTCGGCCTAGCTTCTTCACGACCAACCATAACCTTAGTTTTAAGTCTTTACTCAAACTCATTTCTTGGTTTAATATATATATATATATATATATATATATATATATATATATATATATATATATATATATATATATATATTCGTATTGTATCCAATAAGTCAAGCTACAACTTATAAGAGACGTTATTGCCCCTTAACTTGGTTATAGAGAAAAAAATTAAAAGTGTTCCTTAATCAGAAATTTTATTATTTTTTTTTAATTACATATAAAGCAGTCAAGTTTTCTATATATGGAAAACTTAAATTTACTGTTTTCTGTGCTTCACTTTAAATAACAAACAAATAAACTTAAACAATTTTATGAGAGAAGTTGGTTGAGGGTGCAGTCAATTTAACACACAATTAAGCGTAAACTTAATTTATTGGTGCCGACGTTTCGGACTAAATTATAGGCCTTCATCAGGGTGGTTGTGTGAGCTGAGAAGGCGTCAGTCAACAACCAACAATTTTATTAATTAAATTTAGATAAATCATTTTAAATATAGATAAATAATTTTATCAATTAAAGAATTTTAATTTATGTTTTTCATTTCTGCCGATAATTCAATATGTTAATAAACAGACGTTATATAATAAACATATTTTCTTGCTAATTGGTTAGACTGGGCCTTAACATATATGGCACCTTTTTATATTTATATTTATTCCAAGAAACATCTAATATATGTGATTAACATTTATCGAGATTATCAAATGGTAGTCTTATGTATTTTTTACAGATACATTAGAACCGCTTCTATATTTTTTATTTATTTACTTTAAACATGTAAACATATACTCGAGACTACTCTGTTATCAACATGAAAAAAAAATAATGGTCCCTACTTAAATGATTAATTATTTTACACGAGCGATAAGAATACTGACAAGTTAATTAACGCAAAGTTACATAAATCAATTAACAAGACCATTTACATTACAAAAAGATTTTTTAAAAACATGCAAAAATTATTTAAATAATCAAATAATTAGATGTAGTACGAGTTTTGTAATTTTTCATCATTTGAGTATGTGTTTACTTTCACTTACCTATGTATGAAATATATTGAAAGGGAAAGTATTGCGATCGTGAAAATTTTCGAATTCCAGTTTTCAACGAAAATACACGTTTTAGGGTCCCCTGAGTCCAAATAACCAAGTCCCGCAAAATGGTCTGTGTGTGGTAACTCTAGTGCAAAAACCATAAGTCGCACGAAACTGGAATTTCATATTAAAGACTACTATACGCCCGAGATGTTACAGCAACTTTTTCACTAAAATCGGCTGACCGGAAGTTATACTTTATCCCATGCATTTAGCACCTTTTTACGATTTTCTCAAAAACGGCTCAAACGATTTTGATAAAACTCGTTATATCGATGCAAAATTTTATGGGTTTTAATATTATGTAGGTTTCATTCTGATTGAAATAGTCTGACTGGGCTTAAATGCCGATATATCAAAATTTCTTCCTCTAAAGTACCTTTAATTTTGTATATTCAATAAAAATAACCATATCATCTTATTACCATTGATAAAAAAACAGGTAAATATATAAGTTAAGTGAATTCGGTATCTAACTAAAGGAAAAACACCAAAAATATTTTATTTATGCAATTTTTGTCTTGTTTTTTGAACATAGGAACAGAAATATATATATGTATAATATACCGTTGGAAAGCTAAAGATTTTAGATAAAATATTATCTTATTCACAAATTTGTAAAAATTAATCGAGAGTGATGAAAGGCCGATAACACTGATTATTTTAGATAATAATATAATAGATTTTTTAATAAAACACATGTTTCTATAGAAATTCAATTTAATTATTTCTTTAATGGATTTACGTCTTTTAATCTCTAACTGTATTAGAAAATCCTTTCATTGATTTTAAAAATGGAGGTAAGTGAAAGTCTAGTGTTGCCCGCACCAGATTTTTCGTATTGCCATTGCCTTTTGTAGTGAACCTTTGTCCTCCAACAACAATAAAAAATTACCCTCCCTAAAAAATTGAGGTCTTAAGGTTTCAAGGTTCGTAGAACCCGAATAACGAACCTTTGTCTGTCCAGCGTTCAAATTTATGAATATCAAACACATTTATGTATTTTTACAAACAATTATATTGCAATCTTTCCTAATTTGGTCATTAATAATAGTGATGAAAATAACATTCATACAATATTTACACAGCATTTAAATTATAAAATAATAATAAAATATATGTATACAATAAGAAACCCATAAAAAGTATAGAAATCACTCATACCTATATAAACCTCATTGAGCGAAGAATCTAACCAGTGCTAGAACTCCAATATACATATTTACAAAAAAGAGGTCTCGAGGCCACTGCCGTTTCAAGCTTCTAGGGAGATGGTAAGGGTGTGTGGAGCTGGATAGGGATTGAGCTAGATGATTGGGGTGATGGATATGATTCTGATGGAATTTGTAGAATTTTGGTGGAATAAGGTGTTAAATAAATAGAATATTTAGGGTGTGGCGTAAAGTAGAATTAGTGACGAAATATGGAGCATTAACTATTGTTCGGAGGACCTAGGATTGAAAGCATTGAATGCGTTTGATGTTAGAAAATTTGGCTGTCCCCCTCAGTTCAAGACCATAGGTCCAGGTAGGTTTCAGTACTGCCTTGTAAATTAGTAGCACTTTGTTTTCAATAGAAACTAGGGATTTTCTGTTTAAGAGTAGTATTTGGTATGCGGGTTCCAAGTTAGTCTAGAAGGAAGCCTAGATACCGGATTATATATAAAAACATTATTTCAATGAAAATTAAAAGAAAATAAATAATAATAAAAGAATCCTAGTGTTTTTCGTTGCTATTCGATAGAGATTTAAATTCCCTATAGAATTATTGAAATCGGTTCAGAAATAGCAGATATAGCGTTTTGAAATAAACGGTGGTGATTGGCTATTTACATATAAGTTAACGGCCTAGAAACAGCCATAGATTGTTTTGAAACCAGTTCAAATCACAATTCATATCAGCTCTCAAATCTAAAATTGTAGATTATAATTATCTTAATCCAAAATGTTTTAATGTAAAAATATGGCTCAAACAGATGTGTTATTAAATTTTATAAACGTTCTACTCTATATGTTTAGTATTTAAAAAAACAAAAAAGAAAACATTGTAAATTGTATTCTTATATTTTTGCATTATGTATTCTCCAACTTCAGAAGAAGTATTATATTTTGAACTGTACTTAGACAAAAGACTAACATGGAGGACTCACATTAGACATTAGAGAAAATAGCTAACAGACGATTTGGACTATTATCTCGGCTATTTGACAAACGATCAAAATTATCCTTGAACACCAAAATTACTATTGACAAAGAACTCATCAAACCCTTATGCATATACGGGATAGAGCTATGGGGATCTGCCAAAACCTCCAACTTCTAAATAATTCAGTCTCTCCAATCGAAAATATAGACATACTCACAGTTTCAGAAACAGCCACAGAATATTATTAAAAAACTCACTACAGACTGATTTACAACATGAACCCATCGGCCCCAAAACTTAAATCGTACACCAATCCGTACAATCCATCCGGACGATTTTTTAGGCTATTGCCTAGAGATGCCTTCCTTCAATTACCTACTTTTCAGAAGTTAACATTTGCTTACTGCAATTTTCTTTTTTTTTTTTTTCTTTTTTTTTTTGCTGATGAGAAACAATAATTTGGGGGGGGAAACGTAAATGAATAATTTTTTTAAAAATATTTCTTTGTTTTAATTTGTATATATAAAATGTGTTTTATGTACATATTTAATATAAGTAATTATACTAACGATATTGCTAAGTAATTAATAAAAGACTTCAAGAGAAATTTGAAGCGATACGGACAAAAGTATCTGACATTTACAAACTTAAAATTTGAAGGTAGTAGCCATAGATAACGTAAGTTTAATAAATAAATAAATTTAATCCAAGCAATCAAATTAAAACAAAAAAACAAACAGTTAAATTGAAAGTCACGGTATAAGTAAATATGTATACGCTGGGCTATCCGTAAAAGAACAGTACTTCCAAGTGACAACTCAAATTGAGGATGTTCTATTGAAATAAATTAGTGGACTGTATAGGTTTAACATAAAAAAATAATGAAAGCAAACGATGAAAGCAAAGCTATATTCACGTGAAAAAAGTCAAGTTGCGTATTGTATAATATCTTCGCAGGTCGGCTTGGACGAAGTTCTCAGGTATATTGAATGATCGCAGGACGGCTTTTCCAAGTTCCAAGGGGAACGATGAGAAGAAAAAACTTCGTTTGCAAACGTTCTAAGTATGAGAGCAGACTCGGGTCTAAGGCACATTTACCCTTTAGAACCTAGCTTAAAACCCCACTAGGCGGTAATAAAAACAGTTGAAGTACTATCGTATTATTTTTCTTTCTCTTCTATTCAAAACTTTTAATTCTATTTAAAATAACTTTTTTTAAACAGATAAAAAAAAATTAAAGATTAACACAAAATGATCTAGTGATAAATATCGTAAAAAATATACAGTTTTCCTTTTCTTTTTTTTCATGAAACAGTCATGAAACCTCATCAGGCCATAATATATGGCGTGAACAAAATAATTTGTAATTATGTTTCAAATGTAAAATGAATAAATAAATTTAGGTATGCGTTTTATTCCGATATTAGGCGAAATACGTGAGTGAAACCATTAAAGAATTAATTAAATTGAATTATTATAGAAACATGTGTTTTATAAAAAACACTATTATATTATTATCTAAAATAATCAATTAGTTTTATCGGCTTTTTATCGCTCTTTATTCAATTTTACAAGCTTGTGTATAATAAGATAATATATTTTCTAAAGTCTTTCTCTTTCAAACGGTATATTATACGTCTATATTACTGTTCTTATATTCAAAAACAAAATTGGCGCGCTGTGCTTCATTGACAAGCCGCCAAGTTGCAGCACCGTCACCATGAATTTTACGAAAAGCTGTTTTATCGGTTTTTCATAACCCTCCATTAACCTTGAAAAGTCCGTGAATCAGATAATATTTTTTCTAAAATCTTTAGCTATCCAACGGTATATTATACATCTGCATTACTATTGTTGTGTTCAAAAACACAAATAATAATAATAATAGGCTTACCGAACCCGAAGGTTTCGATGCCGATACCACCAAACTTCCCTGCACAGACTCGTCCAATGTTCACCGGTCAAGCCCAAGCCCCCGAGATCAGCCTTCAAAAACACAAAAACATAAAAAAATATTTTTTCAGTTTTCTTCTTTAGTTGTTTATCAAATTCGCTCAACGTGCATATTTAGCTGTTAATTATCAATGGTAACAAGATAATATAATTATTTTTATAGAATCTACCAAATTAATGGTACTTTAGAAAAAGAAAATTTAAAATATCTGCATTTAAGCCCTGTTAGACTATTTCAATCAGAATTAAACTTACATGATATTAAAGCCCATCAAATTTTACATCAATATAGCGAGTATAATCAAAATCGTTAGAGCCGTTTTTGAGAAAATCCTAAAAAGGTGCTAAATGCGTGGGATAAGGTAGGACTTCCGGTCAGCCGATTTTAGTGAAAAAGTTGCTGTAACATCTCGGGCGTATAGTTGTCTCAAATATAAATTCAGTTCTGTACGACTTATGGTTTTTGCGCTAGAGTTAACCACAACACCACACACAGACCATTTTGCGGGACTTGGTTATTTGGACTCAGGGGACCCTAAAACGTGTATTTTCGTTAAAACTGGAATCGAAAATTTTCACGATCGCAATACTTTCCTTACAATATATTTCATACATAGGTAAGTGAAAGTAAACACATACTCAAATGATGAAAAATTACAAAACTCGTACTACATCTAATTATTTGATTATTTAAATAATTTTTGCATGTTTTTTTAAATTTTTTGTATTGTAAATGGCCTTGTTAATTGATTTATGTAACTTTGCGTTAATTAACTTGTCAGTATTCTTATCGCTCGTGTAAAATAATTAATCATTTAAGTAGGGACCATTATTTTTTTTTCATGTTGATAACAGAGTAGTCTCGAGTATATGTTTACATGTTTAAAGTAAATAAATAAAAAATATAGAAGCGGTTCTTATGTATCTGTAAAAAATACATAAGACTACCATTTGATAATGTCGATAAATGTTAATCACATATATTAGATGTTTCTTGGAATAAATATTTTTTTGTTTTCCTGTGGTTTTATAAGTCTTGACTGTTAAATTGGTTGAAGAATTTTTACCTTTTTTTTTTTTTTTTTTTTACCTCGGCTGAAATTTAATTATTCTTCCTATCTGTAGACCATCTTTAAATTTACTGTTTGTAGTCTGTTAGGTACTTGGTCCATCTCGTTCCAGATTTACCTCTAGTTTTCCTAGTAGCCGTTTTAGAAGAACATATGTGTAATTAATTATATATAATTTCCTGGAAGGAATTAGTCCAGGTAGCGGTCATTAAATGAAACAGCTAAATAGATTGAACTATTTATTGTTTGCCAACGTTTCGAACCCCTTTGTGGGTCATCATCAGGGCGCGTGGTGGAGAATGGAAACTGAGTTGAAACGTTGGCAAACAATAAACTATTTAGCTGTTTCATTTAATGACCGCTACCCGGACTAATTCTTTCCAGTAATTCTCAACGGTCAACTAATTACATCCAGAATATAATTTAATTTCCCTATATATATATATATATATATATATATATATATATATATATATATATATATATATATATATATATATAATATAAAATGATAACGCAATTTTGGTTTCCGCTAACTCTTTCTAGACCACAATACGAATTTTTATACGGTTTTTGCCATCATTTAGGGTATTCTAAGGTTTATAAGTAAAATTCAATGCAATTTAGCTTTTCTTTAAACTTGAAAAATAAATTTTCTGTAACTAAGTCGTCAAAAAAGTATTCCTGAAATACAAGTAGTTACATTTGCTTATAATATAGATCTGAACAGCGCAAAGATTGTGAAAAGTTAATATGCAATTAAATAAATCGTTCAAGTTAATATAAAGTTTTTGTTAGCCCTTAAACTTATGAACATATGTCATTGTTAAAGAGAGAGGTTATCACCGTAGCACAGGATCATCCGGATTATATTCTTCCATTTAGTACGCAGATTTTAGAAACAATATTAGGTACCGAATTGTAACTAAATTGTTTATATATAAACTGTAAACTAGCATTGTTATCAATTATTTCAAATTGTATTATATTTCATGAAAACATACGTTGCACTTTAAACTAAATGGCAATCCAATGGGAACTTAATTTTTTTTTTTTTTTTTTTTTTTTTTAATCATTTATTTTTACATCCACACCTGTCGCTCAGCCCGTGACAATAAGCGGATTTGATAACAATTGATATAAAGGGTATGTCAGGCATGAGGGAGGTCGATACCCATTGGCATCTACTCCTAACTTGAATTTTAAAAGAGTTTACTTAAGGAGATCTCTTAGCCAGCTTCTTTTCAGCCTTCTTTGAATATTCCCTGGCATGTCTGTCGTGTTTTGTATGAGTTTGTTAGTATGTCCGTGAAGTTTGTCAAAATATTTTATGTAAGAAGTCCGAATGTGATCTTGTACCATTGGTATGTGTAAGTCTGTATGTGAAGTTTTGTTACTGTTACTACACATACCAGGGTGATCGAGTAATAAGTCTTAAAGTTTTTGATTGAAAAGTCTGGATTTTTGCAATCTGAGTCGGTTTCGCTATTCCATAAATTTGAGAGGCGTATGTCCATATGGGTTTTAGTAAGTAGGTATAAGTATTTAGTTTTTGTCGGATTTTTAAAGAAGAGTGTTTGTGCAGTGGAGAATATAGAAGTCTTATTCGATTGTTGAGAGTCAGCCGCTTCTGCTTAATGTGAGGCCCCCATGTCATCCTTCTGTCGAAAGTGAGTCCTAAGTAATGAACTGTGTTGGTATGTGTTATCGGTAAGTTGTTTATGTAGACTGGAGGGCAAGTGTCTTCTAAATGTTAATAAACAATGCTGAAGAGTCTGTGAAGCCTGAAGTATGTTAGTATGTCTAGTGAGAAGAGCTGTGTCATCTGCATATGTCGCTATTAATATGTTAGGATGTGTTGGTATGTCATGTGTATAGATAATATACAGTAAAGGTGCGAGAATTGATCCCTTCGGAACTCCAGCCTTGATTGGACGTATAGAAGAGGTATCTGTGCCCTGCCGGACAGTAAAAAATCTGTCAGAAAGAAAAGAGAGAGGAATAAGATAGTAAGTTGAAGGAATTAAGTTTGAAGAGCAGTCCATTATGCCAAACTCTGTCGAAAGCTTGAGCTACATCTAGGAATAGTAGCATATAATTTGTCCTCTAGTGCAACGGAAATGTAGTCTGTGACTCTATGTAGCTGGTGTAAAGTTGAGTGTAATGAGCGAAAGCCGAATTGGTGGTCAGGTAGTATCTGATTGTCTGTCAGTATGTCCAGTATATAAATGATGATTTTTTCAAAAACTTTTGAACAAATGGGAAGTAGACTAATCGGTCTATAAGAAGAAGGGCTACTAGGATCTTTGTTGGCTTTTTGTATCATCAGTACTTGCTAAAATTTCCATTGCAAGGGGAATTTTGTTGTCCTGAGTATCGCGTTGAATAGTGTTGCTAAATAGACTATTGCTTTCCTGGGCATCTGTTGTAGTAGCTCAGCTGTGATGAGGTCATATCCAGGGGCTTTTCTTTTCGGTAAGTTCCTGATTTCTACCAGAACCTAATTCGGGGTAAAGGCAGATGGAGGTAAGCAAAGTGGTAAAGGGGTGTCAATGAAATTTTTAATGTAACTTTCATGTTCGATGTCTTTGTAGTCTGTATGTGGAGTAAAAACTGTCGATAGGTGATTCGCAAAGAGTTCAGATTTTTCACTGTCAGACAAGGCAAAAGCACCATCCTCTTTTCGGAGCGGCACTGACATCTCACGATGCTTTAGCAGCTATCTCGTTCTCCTCCATAAGCTTCCATCGCCGGTATTAAGATTTTTAAGAAATGTATCAGAGTTAGTCTGTTTGAATTTCTGTATTTGTCGTTTTAGTTCGTTATTTATACGATTGTAAGTCTGTTTGTCCGATGGTAATATGTCGCTCTGCCATACCTTACGAGCTCTTCTCTTTGCTCTGATCAAATCCCTAAGGAAACTCAATTTAACTTTTAAAATGGTAATTTAAAATAGTTCATTTAACATATAAAAGAGGATAGAAACCTTTTTTATTTCTGTAGCTTTTGAATACATGCAATCAAGGTTTCTATATATGGAAAAATTAAATTTATCGTTATCTGTGCCTCACTTTAAAATAACAAACAAATAAACTTAAAAAATTTTAATTTATGTTTTTCATTTCCGTCGATGATTCACTATGATAATGAATACACGTTATAAAATAAACATATTTTCTTGCTAATTGCACTTTTCGTTACGATGAACTCTAAATCGGATAGACAGAGCTTTAACATAAATGGCACCTTGTTCAAACTGCACGCGTGCGAAGCAGAGACGAGCTTATTTCATGAGATATATTTTATGATCTTGGTTTACAATTTTGAGACCAAATTCAACATGTTACAACAGCGATAATCGATCATCCTTTTTGTACATGAAGAGGATTATCGATCAAAGATATCCTCAGTAATACTTTTCTAGCTTATTGAATCTGCCTTTGGCCCTTAGGCTAAGCCACGAAGATATTTTTGACTTATCGATATATTTTTGGCTAATCGAGATAATCCTTCGTCTCGGGAGATGTTTTTACCTTTAAAGATTACAGAGAGGATACTCCCTTTCTTGGACCCCTTAGGACCTCTGCAGAGGACCCAGGACCTGAAGGAATTATCGAGGAATGGCGGATCGCTGGGAATTTCCTGCCTCTTCTTGGAAGCGGAGTCCGCTAATTGGAAGGTGGGGGCACCGGCTATCGACCTAGTTAGCTCCGATATCGAGGCGGGGGGGGTCTAAGGGCTCCTTAATCCGGGGTGTATCTTCCTCCTCTGTGTCATACCTTCATGTAGTGAGAGGGAAATCGAACTCAATCGATAACAGGGAATAAATTTCCTTTTGATGTTTGAGCAGAGGCATCATAAAGAAAGAAAAATCTGAACCTTCTTAAGTTCGTTAAACATCTTCAATTTTTCTTTTCTTGCAAAAAAGATAAGTCTCAAGAACTGGAGTTGCAAATTTAAGATTGGTGTCGCAGTAAGATGATTAGCCATCATTTGATCAGTGATTTGAATTTATCAGAATATACGCTTGAACGTGTGGGAAATTTTAATATTAAATTTGATATTTGAGATATATTACCGCGAATTTTATAAGGAAATATCTGGAGAGAAAAGCAAGGGATGAACTGGATTTGAAATCTCAAGGTGATAGGTCGGACTGAAGTAGCAAGGTTATTGAGAGCCGACAGCATGAGGCATCATATTGCCATGTTTATTTGCAACCTTCGATAGAAGAGAAACATGAATTAGAAGAAGAAGAATTTACTCTTATATATATAATTTATAAAAACTATACAAAATTGCAATGGAAACTAGATGTACATTTTTGAATTAAGGAAGTAATTTTTATGATGCACCTTCCATTTTTACTTTCACTTACTTTATATAGTAAGGGAAAGTATTGCGAAAGTGAACATTTTTGAATTCCATTTTCAACGGAAATACACGTTTAAGGGTCTCTTGAGTCCAAATGACTAAGTCCCGCAAAGAGGTCTGTGTGTGTGGTAACTCCCGGGCGAAAACGAAGAGTTCTGTGAAACTAAAATTTCATATTAAAGGCAACTATACGCCCGAAATGCTACAAAACCTTTTTCATCAAAATCAACTGACCGGAAGATGTACTGTTTATTGTTTGTTTATTTATTTAACGTCACTTTATGCTACTATGGCTAATCGGACGATGCTACAGTGGGAGTCCTAAATTTTGCCTATCCAGGTTTTATTAGGATAGGGATCTTTAACGAGTACCTGACATCGCACAGCCTCGGGACCACCTTTTAACGTCCCCTCCGAAGGACGGCGTAACTAAGGATTTTTTACTTCCATTAAAAAATCCTAGGACCACCTGCGGGTTTGAACCCGTGACCTTTAGCATGGGAGGCTGTTACGCAAGCCACAGGAAGATGTACTTTTTACTATGCATTTTGCACCTTTTAACAATTTTCTCAAAAACTGCTCTGACGATTTTGATTAAACTCGCTATATCGATGCAAAATTTGATGGGCTTTAATATTATGTAGGTTTCATTCTGATTGAAATAGTCTGACAGGGCTTAAATGCCGATATTTATAATAACCATATTATCTTGTTAAGATCGACCAATAACAGCTAAATATGTGCGTTGTGCGAATTTGAAAAACAAATAAAGGAGAAAACTGAAAACTATTTTTTTAATCCATTTTGTTATTTTTGAACTTAAGAACAGAATTATACATGTATAATATACCGTTGGAGTGCTGACGATTTTAAGAAAAATACTATCTTATACATACTATTGTAAAAGTTAACGGAGAGTGATGAAAAGCCGACAAAACGAACTGATTTTTGTAGATAATAATACGAGTGTAATAGATTATTTAATAAAACACATTTTTCTATTAAAATCCAATTTAAATAATTCTTTAACAATTTATTTTCGTTTATAAATTTGTTTAAAAATTCTTGAATTCATATAAATAACGGAGGTAAGTGAAAGTCTTGTGTTGCGCGCACCAGATTTTTTTTATTTCCTAAGTTTCGCTGAATTAAATTTGAATTCGATATATATATATATATTTATTATTCATTTAAAACATTTCAAGATTGGATGACATAAATGGTTGTGATCAGCATTGTTGTTTATTAGTGATGTCGAAGATCGGTTGATATGATAGCTATGTGTAAGATTGGTTGATGAATGCTGTGCACACATAACTATTTCAAAAGTCGGCTTTAGAATCTCTTAAATCATATTAGCAGTGTGCAGTGTTTTATTGAACTTGATCGTTATTCTCTAGTCGATTTTTCATTATTTATTATGTTCTCGATTTCCCTGCCATCCAATCCAAAAATTTTCTTAGCTGTGTCGCTATTCCTCGGAAGACCCGGACGGCCACCCTCTGCCCCAGAGAAGAGGAGCGACCTTCCGGATGATTTGTACTCCCGAGGGCGGCCATAAATCCAACTGGAATCGGATATTGGACAGGAAGAGAGGATGGACGGTTTTCATTAGCCGGTCACCTGTCCTCATAGCGGTCAGTCTCATCCTCTAGGTCAACGTACCGCCTTCCAACTCCACTAGCCACACTCCACTCTCTCAGCAACCGTCTGATGTTTATAGGAATATGACTTAAGGATATATTATGCAGTTCTTTCCAACACTTTCAGAAAGCTGTCAGATCATGGTCAGTATAGAAATCAACAAATCAGAGATTTGTTCCAACACAAATTGACGTTAAAGGTTTGTGCTTGGACAGTCTAAATTTTTAACATGCGCAGAAATGTAATAAGGATCGGTTAGCAAATTCCAGTTTTTAATAGAAATTCACATTTTAGGTCCCTCTGAGTCCAAATAATCAAGAGTGCGGTAAATCTTGCACGAAAACGAAATTCCATGTTTTAGAAGTGCATATGCCTGAGATGTCAAAGCAACTTTTTTATCTAAATTAGCGAACCAGGAGGGCAAATTTATACCGCGAGTTTTCTATCTTTTTATGACTTTCTCAAAACGGGTCTAAGAATTTTGATTAAACTCGCTATATCGATGTAAAATTTAATGGGCTTTGATATCATGTAAGTTTCATTATGGTTGAAATAGTCTGATGGGGCTTAAATGCAGATATTTTACATTTTCTTCCTTTAAAGTACCTTTAATTTTGTATATTCAATAAAAATAACCATATCATCTTATTACCAATGATAAAAAACAGATAAATATATAAGTTGAACGAATTCGATATGCAACTAAAGGAGAAAACTGAAAAAATATTTTTAACGTAATTTTTGGCTTACTGATAATAAGAACAGTAATATACATGTATGACATACCGTTGGAAAGAAAAAGGTTTTAGAGAAAAACAAAACATCATCTTATACACAAAGTTGTAAATGACAATATAAAGTAACGAATAGGGAATAAAATTATTACTGATGAACAATTTAATAGTTACATTATTTAATCTAAATCATATGTAGGAACCTGGCAACACTGAGTGAGGTAATTACTTTCATTTTTATTAAAATAGTGTGGCAGAGCTTAAAAGCCGGTATTATAAAGTTTCATTCCCTTAAGTTCTTTTAAATTTGTCGATTCGAAAATATCAACCATATCTTCTTGTTTGTATTAATAAAAAACGGGTGAATTTATAAGTTGAACGAATTCGATGTCCAACTAAACGAGAAAACTACAAAAATATTTTTTTAATGCATTTTTTTATTTTTGAACTTAAGAATCTTAATATGCATGTATAATATACCGTTGGAGTGCTGAAGATTTTAGGAAAAATATTATCTTATACATTCTGTTGTAAAAGTTTACGGAGAGTGATGAAAAGTCCATAAAACAAACTGATTGTTTAGGTAATAATATAATATACTATGTAATAAAACACATGTTTCTATTAAAATTCTTCTTCTTCTTTAGCTCTCTCCTTGTGCCTTTCAGCGTGGAGATAGTCCAAACCAGGATCTCCATCTCTCTCTGTCTCCTGCAAGAGTCTTCATCTCCTGCAGTGTCTTGCCTCTCGCTTGCCCTAACTTGGTAATGTAGCCATCGTAGCTAAGCCTAGGCCTTCCTCTAGGTCTGGTGCTAACTGGTTTTGCCTCCATAAATTTGCGTGGGTCACAATCCTGGCTCATCCTACATACATGCCCGTACCACCCTAACTGTCTCTTCTCCAGGGTCTCCTTCATTGCAGGAATGTTTAATTCTTCCCTTATTTTTTCATTCCTGATCCTATCCCTGCGGGTTTTGGAAGCCACTCTGCGCAGGTATTTCATTTCTGCCGCTGTTATACGTCTCCATTTGTTGTCCGGGAGTACCCAGCTCTCTGCTCCGTATAGTAGAACAGGCATGTATATGTGGAGCTTGACATCTTTTTTAACCTCTCTCTTTCCTACTACTGTGTTGCTGATGGAATAGTAAATATTATTTGCTTTTCCTATCCTGTGGGATATTTCGGGTTGTATTTTTCCATTTCCGCTTATCACAGTTCAAAGGTAGGAGAATTCATTTACCACTTCAAGCTCCTCGTCGTTGCACATAATCTGGATTTGTTCGGGCTGTCGTCCCACTTGTAGGATCTTGCTTTTTCTGGCATTAATAATCATACCTTTCCGCCCTAATTCTGCTTTCCATTCTATTAGGGCTTGTTGGAGCTTAACGCTAGAGTCAGTAATAAGGACTATGTCATCGGCATACACCATTACTTGTGCCTGTATGGTTCTCATATTCCACGGACCAATCACCGCTTTTGCTGTTCTTCTCTTGCAAATCTTAATTATTTCATCCATAAAGATGATGAAGAGTAGAGGGCTGAGGCTATCCCCCTCCTTTACTCCTTTTGCCATCGGAAAGCTCTTCGACTCGAGACCGTTAATTCTATTAAAATTCAATTTAAATAATTCTTTAACAATTTAAAGGGCTTTAATATGATCGATCTGAAACTTTTTTTTTTTTTATCTCGCACATTATTCCAAACTTCTTAAAATGATTTTAACAACGGAGTTAGGTGAAAGGCGTGTTTTGCGCGCACCTGATTTATTTTCTTGTTATCATAGACCTTAAGTATCTAAATCTCCTTAAGGGTCCAAACTTACACCTTCATCTACAAACATAGAAATCATCAACTAATATATTTACTACTGGTTACTGGTATACTTTACTTTTACACCATTGATTATATTGGGTTGTGTCACATGAAATGTCCGTTTTCAAGGTAAAGGATTATTATTAAATTCGATATAAAAACAAGATAATTTTATTCGAAGTATTTACCTTCTTTTTCTACACATTTTCCCAACGTGACACCAACTTTTGTATCCCCGAACTGAAAAACTCTGAGCTTTAAAGTAAAACAAAATCTGAAAACGCACTTTTCACATTTGATCATCATTTTCAAAAAGTTTTCCTTTGACGAAGTTGTCTAAATTCCTGAACAGGTGATAATCTGTTAGAGACAAGTCGGGAGAATATGGTGGGTGCGGAAGAACTTCGTAGCCCAGTTCTATCAATTTTTGCACGGTATGTTTTGAAACATGGCGACCTGCAGCCGCTCAGTGAGATCACGAGGCAGGTACCCATGTATCGAGCTTTTTTACATTCCCTATAAACTTTAAATGTCTGGAAACGGTAGATGCACTTGCATTTAGTTGTGCTGAGAGTCCTTTAACTGTTTGCTAGGGGTTTCTTTCTACTGTATGTTTGAGGACATCGTTGTCTATTACGGACGGAGGTCTTCCTCGGGACAAGTTTTTCCAAGTCGGTATCCCCAGCTGAAAACTTAGCAAACCAACGGCGAATGGTCCATTCATTAACACTCCCTTCCCCAAACGCCTTGCAAATATTTCTAGCGGCCTCAGCTGCTGAATGGCCTAGTTTAAACTCGTACAAAAATATTACTCGAAAATCGCGTGTTTCCATGTTCATATTTGGAGGTTTACTAAAAATTGGGTAATTTATTGGGAAGCTAATGTTTATAATACAAAGGTAGAGGATTAGTAACTGTTTACATTAAATATGTAAACATTCGGAAGAAAACAACTGAGACCTGCAAAATCCTTTATGTATTTCAGAAACTATAAAAACGGACATTTCTTGTGAAACAACCCAATATTTTAATTTCAGAAAAAAAAAAAGAAAAAAAGAGGGGGTTGTATAATGTGTATATTAATTTTGTTTTATTAATAGATTTTAATGGCTGAATTAATTAAAGTTGTATTGTTCTGCTTTCTTATCTTATATAGACAGTAAATCTAAAAATAGTATGTTAATATCTTTTCGTTTGTGGGACGAGTTTATATTTATTTTATTCTCATTGCTTCACGGTTATATAGCACATTAATTTTCTATTGTTTAGATCCGGCACGTGTTGATGTTTTTATGGCTGTGGTGAAGGGTTGTGTGACATTTAAAAAACGCTTGAAATTATTAATCAAAGGTTCATTATTTCCTGATAGTTATATATAAAAATATTAGGTACGTCGATTCACCACAATTTAATTTAATTCTCTCTCACTCTCTCTCTCTCTCTCTCTCTCTCTATATATATATATATATATATATATATATATATATATATATTGATATGTATAAGGAATTAATTTATATTTAGATTAAGTGAAAATCTGGAATGTTAAAGAAGAGGTGTATTATTCCAGTAATTATATAATTACACAAACGTGAAACATTTCTCTTATAGCAGTTATTACAAAAATTACTAGACAAATGATCAAAACTCCCTATTTAACACAAAAATCTGATTTATATAACCATAAACTGACCTATTTGGACCTATGGCGTTGAGCTATGGAGGGTAAAAAAAATCCTACGAAAAATCCTAAATGCTTATTAGCTTGTTACTAATATGATCATATTTAGAGACCTTGATATCCCACTTGTTGCAGACTTTGAGCTTGAAATCGATACATTCCTTTAAAAACGAACTATCAATCCACACAAACCCGCTTGTCCTCAAACTCTCATCTCCATCTATTTCTGATAATCATCCGAGGCGCCTGAAATGAAGGTGGTCTCGACCCCTGCTAATAAAATAAACATTAAAGTGTTACATAAAAAGTCATTGAAGTACTCTGGGTAGCTTCTTTACAAGACTATTTCATGCCTATAATCGTGATATAGCCCTTTTACTTGTATATATTGTATATACAGGTGTAAAAATCAACAAAGTTTATTTTTTAAATAATAACCATTATGGAAAAAATAAATAATATGGTGTTCTAGGTGGTTGTTAATATGTAGAATGTAATCACAATAACAATTGAATGCTTTTGCTACTAGCTTTACAAATAAATGGCAGAGTCGGAGTACAGTGTCAAGTTTCACCAACAATTATTAGCAAACTTCAAGAGGGTTGGTTACAACAGTCGGTATCCTATCTAGGCAGGTCTCGGAAGAATCTTAAATCTGCACTCAACTACTCTGGAAAGAATAGATAAAATGCGTTTAGGGTAACCAGACATATTTGATATAATTAAAATCGACGTTGGATTTAAGCACTCAAAACAAAATGGTCGATTTATAGGCTTCTAACATCTTCTAATCGGACGCCATTTTGAAACTAAATGACTTATGGTAGTGCCGAGTTCCTGAGATCATTTAAGAGTTGGATCTGTGGAAGACGAGGGAGGCCTATGTCCCTTCTACACTAGACAACTGGACCAAAAGGGAATACCTCACAATGTCGCGGTTGCATTAGGAAACGATGGGAATAGAATTGACCAATTAATGTGCCTCCTTTCTGAAATGGACTTTTATATTAGGATTTGAGGACTTACTTTATGTTTATTTATTTCTATTTATCTTTATTATTTTTTATTTTTTTCCTTGAATATTGTCTACTAATATAACTTGATATATGTTTATTTTTTACTAATGTTGTCGAATTTATTTTTTATTATAGATTATTCTTATTCTTATTATCTGTTTTAATCAATATTATTATTTAATATTGAAAAAAAAAAAAAAAAAAAAAAAAGTTTGTCTAAATTAATTTTCTAAAATGAGCGTATCCGGCACTATTTATGAGTGTATTATTTGTAAATTATGTATTATCTGTATGTATGTATTCATGTATTATGGATGTATTACTTATTATGTATATGATTATTGTCTATTATGTATTATTATTTGTTCATAATGTATTCGTTCATTTTGTATTATTATTATTTGTTTTAGTGTATTATTATTTAGTGTATTATTATCATTTGTTATATTGGTTCATTATTTATTTTAATTAATATTATTATTTAATATTTCAACTAAAGCCATAATTGTCTGTTTTTAAAAAACGTGTATCTAATAGTGAGTTAGGTATTATATATCTAAGTGTATCTTATACTGAGTGTATCTGGCACTGATGACCAAGATGTTTTGTGCCAATAAATAAAACAAAAACCAAACCAAACGAGGGAGGCCTCAGAGGGTGAAGTGATGTGATTGCGACCGGGAGGAAATTGAATGATAGCTCTTTAGTGGACTAGGGCAATTCCAGTCTCGTCTAGCGGTCCATGAATCAGTTTGCTAGGCTCAGTGGATTTGCTGAGAATTCCTATCTGGCTTCTTAAGTATTTGCATATCTATATTCCACAGCTTATGGAACATCTTCCAACATGTCTCAGTTTTTTTTATCCAGTTTTGGGAACCAACTTTATAGATGTTCGGTGTAACCTACGAGACTCTCCTCAGTCGGGTAAAAAAAGGAAGATTTGACTATACTTCTAAGATTTATTTGAGATCAAATTAACATTAATCTATTTCTTCAAAACGAAGTAAAAAAATAATTGTTTATTGTTAAGAAAATCGTTAGTACAGTGTGGGATTTCTATTTGGCCCATTATTTTATTTTTTTATTTTATTATTTTATTTTTTTTATTGAGAATTATTACAATCTGTTTCAGAATGAACAATAGTAATACTGATATGAGACCACATTCATACAGTATATACAGAGAATAATGCTAAAGTCAAATTAAATAAAATAGAAAAATAAATTCATATATTATATATATATGAACCCTTTCAATGATTGCATATTTTGGCTCGAACTTTCCAGCGTGTAGTAATGAAGTTCTAAACGTCGCATAGAACACTTAATCACACTTAGTTCCGGACGAAAAAGGAATGCCTATGCGAAGATAACCGACCGCATTTTACAAATATGCAACGATTTGGAAAAACGCTTATAAAAATCAAACTACGAATGATATTTACATGCTTAAAAATGCTTCGTATTCGGGATGAAATGGAGAATAAAGCAATTATAATGATTCTCTAATATCAATTGAAAATAATATGAATAACATAATTATAAATAATATAAAAATTAATTTCTATATATTATAAACAGTTCGACTTTGAACCCCGAAGAGTGTCTGGTGCCGATTGTCCATCTTATCGCTCCAGCTTAAACAGAGTCTCACCACACTCCGGTATAGAATGTTTAAAATGTCAAACCAAACCGGTTTACAAATTATTTGTCAACGAAATGAAATCATTTGCAATCAAATCAGATCATTTATAAATTTATTTAGAAATAAAGTTTTCTCGCAATGTGAAGAATAAAGCGCTATTAAACCCAAGACGATATATTGTCGTTGGAACTTTTGGCAAGTGTAACAAAAGACAATAGGGGTACTCGCTACGTTTGCTATAGCATGCTATTTGTGCTATTGTGCTAAACCCATCAATTTTATACAGGAAATAACTGTAGAAACTCGACGGGTTTAGCAAAATAACACAAATAGCATGCTGTAGCAAACGTAGTGAGTACCCCTAGTATATCTGGCACTAAAAGGGCTAAAAGGTATCCTAATTCCTCTTCGCTGTGAATCGACTGAATTTTAACTACTTTAATGTGTAAAACATGCATTTTTATTTGTTCACTACTTGAACAAAATTGTCTGTATTTATTTTCTTAACTTTAGATTATCAGCTGGCATGGACACAAAATTTTCCTTATTTATCTTATATAATTTTTAATGTATCTAATTATTATTTAATCTTACCGTTTTATCATACAACAGTATCGAAAACTTCATGTGATTTTTTTTTTTTTTTCTTTCAGGTAATAACATAGAGATCGTCTCGAAATCCTACCACGGAAAAGTATCATGTGAGTACATTATCTATAATTCAAGAGGCTGAAAAATTTAGAATAGGTATTTGTTTACTTTTCTCTTAAGTATGTCTCAATATTTGACTGAACGTGGTGTACGTTCACTTACTGGTTCTTCTATTTTGATCTACTATCGAGTGTTTACATCATCGAAAAATCCTGACGTACTGTTTACCTTAGCTAAATTGTAATCTGAGTGTTTTCGCTTTATTTAATCTTTCGGATTAATCAGTGTGATTCACAAAGAAGACTTGTATATATATTATCTGTGGGGTTCAATCAATAAATAAACAGTTTTGTTTAAGTTAAATTTTGAGAATTTATAGTTCTCATATCGATGCCCTAAATGTGGAAAAAAAACAACAGAAAATTGAACTTATATGATGTTATTGTTAGAGGGAAATAAAAACATTTTTGAATGAATTTAAGAATGTATTCAATTCATAATGAATAGATATAGAATTTAGATTTTATGTAACGTTATATTCGCGGAGACTCAAATGGGCGAGTAAAGTTGTTGGGCTCGGTGAGGAACGGATTCCGAGAAAGTTGGTATTCGCTGAACCGACTG
This sequence comes from Piezodorus guildinii, assembly GCA_023052935.1. Taxonomy (NCBI): domain Eukaryota; kingdom Metazoa; phylum Arthropoda; class Insecta; order Hemiptera; family Pentatomidae; genus Piezodorus; species Piezodorus guildinii. The sequence goes on along the minus strand of CM041293.1, from coordinate 17,523,748 downwards.
GTATGCGTCCGAAAATTAGGCAGAAGCGTCGATGGGAAGATCGCGTTAAGCGGTAGTGGTATCGGCATCGAACCTTCGGGTCCTGTAAGCCTATTATTACTATTATTATATAGAGTTATAAATACGTACTAAAGAAATTATTACATATTTACTTACAATTTGAGACAAAATAATTCCCTACATGAACCTGTGTGGATGCTACAAACTTTAAAAGAACATTGAAAACAAAGATGCTAGGAAATGGTTCAGTGAGGTAGTAGGAGGTTTTCTGATTTACTGTGGTCCTTATATATATATATATATATATATATATATATATATATATATATATATTTATATATAATTTTTTTTTGTTTACTTTTTTTTTTTTTTTTTTTTTTTTTTTTTTATTGAAATATATTACAATTTGTTTCCATATGAACATTAGGAATAGTGATACAAGATCTTATTCACACAATATATACAGTATACAATGATAAAGTGAAATTACATAAAATATTATATATATATATATATATATATATATATATATATATATATATATATAATATATATAGAGAGAGAGAGAGAGAGAGAGAGAGAAAACAACAATCTATGATTGAGATAAATCAAATTAAGAAGTTAGAAATAAATGCACATCATAAACACAATCATAACTTAAACAATATTTACAATTAGCTTAAGGAATCCCAGACTGGGCCTTTCCCTACACTTGTAGAGGGAAAAACCGAGTCCAAGAGCTCCTAGCGCCTCGCTTTTAGCCGCGTCACTGGTGTGTTTTTTTTTTTTTTTTGTTGATTGCTTTGTTACGGTATTATTATTATTTTTATTGAGAAGTGCTGTTAATATATGTTAATTAAATATGCATTGAATTAGTTAATTAAGAAAAACATGAATTAAGAAATTTATATGCATTTATAATGTTATAAACAAAAAATGTAAATTCTAAATGAGATGTCTAATAAACTACTGTATATCCATTCATTGTGAATTCAATACATTTTAAAATATATTTATAAATGTTTTCCGTTTCTCTAACAATAACATCATCTATTAATTATTGTTTACAAATTTTTATATTGTGTTATTTTTTTCCACTGTCCCATGAATATGAGAACAATAAATTCTCGAAACTTAGCCTAAGCATAGAGTTAAATTATTAACAGCCGAGAACTATATTTTTATTAAATTAGGAGTCAACATTTCGGGGGCTTTCCCCTTCTTCATTACCCACCACAATACTTAACAAATTATCATTTATTATTACAAAAATAAATTCTTTGTACTTATTAAATAATTATTAAAACAATGTTTCATAAAAGGCTATTTACCTGAGAGTATAATTTAAGGAGATATCCATTTTTTTTTTTTAATTTGTCAATAATAAATTAAATAAATATAAAATTGATAGTAATAAATGATTCTTTTTAATACCTGAAGCCTTTAGGAAAAATTATTCATTTAATAACTTAATTATAATATAATTATTTAATAAATAATTTAATGAAATGGAAACAGTTTTAGATTCTTCGAAACGAACAACACAGCCTGTAAAAAATATTATATTTTTGAGGTTAAAAAAAAGTAAAAAATATATAAATAATAAAGAAACTGATTGTTAAGGAATCGGAAAATAATATTAGATTTTGCTCTCCTATTAATAATAATAATTGGCTGAGTTTTAATGATTATTATATTTATAGTATTTTATTATAATAAATAAGTAGTTTTTTAAATCGAACTGCAGTGGAAACAACTGACAGAAGTGGATTATGCTTTTCTGTAATATTAATCTATGTTATATTTTTCTAGATCAAATAGAAATTCATTTCCAATCAAACTATCATAATTTTCCTGGTTTGTATCTACGAGCTATCTGGGTTAGAAGATGAACGGGCTATTAATATTGAAGAAGACAATGAGAAGAGATTAAGCTGTATCTATAGCTCTTGGATAAGGTTGATATTCCACTGATAACATCCATCTCATGTCACATTCGATAAAGAAAGAGGGGCTTGCCTGTAGGGCGTTCAGTATAACTCCTGATGTCCGAATGTCTATTAACGTCATAATAATATCTCCATATGTCTCCTAATATCAAATATACAATCATAATATCCATATAACTTTTTCACTTTTGATTACCTGTATATGAAATACTACGAATCACGTTTTTAAAGTATGTACCGTTTTGGAATTAAAAACATACGTGCAAAGATATCGTAATAATTTTATTTTTACATGAAAGCCTGTACCTTAATCTACTTTTCTACATAATTTCCATGAATTTTCTTAATTGTATACGTTGTTTACTGAGTGTCTAAGATGCCTCCGACAATCGTAAGTCCCGCTTATTGTGAAGTACGGGCTGTTAAACTATTTCTTAGTGCTAAAGCGTAAAACCGATCGATATTCATCGTGAGATCGTTGAAGTTTACGGACAAAACATTATGAGTGATGGAATGGTAAGGAAATGGGTGAGAGCATTTAAAGATGGCCGCACGAATGTGTATGATGAAGAACGGAGTCGGCGTCCGTATTGCTAGTGGAGTTTCTGCCTCGTAATGAGACAATCAATGCAGCGTCTTATTGTGAGACATTGAAAAACCTGCGTCGTACAATCCAGAACAAAAGACGTGGCAAGTTGAGTAATGGCATCGTTTTGCTGCATGACAATGCCCGTCCACATGTAACTAATCAGACCAAAGATCTCATCAAATCATTTAAATGGGATACTCTAGATCACCCTCCATACTGCCCTGATCCGGCACCCAGCGACTACCATTTGTTCCTGCACTTAAAGAAACACCTGGGCGGTCGGCGTATTCAAGACGATAACGAAGTCAAAACATTTGTGATGCAGTGTTTAACAAGTCAGGCGGCAGAATTTTTTGAGGAGGGTATTCAAAAACTATTAAATAAATTTAAACAACACTTTGACGGCATTCTAAATACGGAAAATAATAATCAATCTCCTCCCTCTGAATACCAGAGCGCTGAACCATGGGTAGACGCACCGAGTAAAGAGGAAGTTGAAATAGCGATAGGAAAATTAAAACGGTATAAAGCTGCAGGAAATGATAATATCACGAGTGAATTAATCAAAGCGTGTGGAGAAGCGGGCGTTTCCAAATTACACGTTTTAGTTAAAAAGATCTGGGAAAATGAAAAAATACCCGAAGAATGGAAAGAATCAATACTTATTCCGATTCACAAAAAAGGACCGAGGACGGATTGTAACAACTATCGTGGGATCTCTCTTCTCCCAGTATGCTATAAAATATTCTCGTCAATACTAACTAGCCGAATCACGGAATACGCTGAGGAAATTATCGGAGACTACCAATGTGGTTTTAGGCGGAATCGCTCGACTATTGATCAAATATTTTCCTTAGGTCAAATACTAGAGAAGAAGCTGGAATACAACGGTGTAGTCCATCAACTTTATATAGATTTTAAAAAGGCTTATGATTCCATAGACCGTCAGAAGCTATATAACATCATGATTGAACGGGGGATACCTAAAAAGTTAGTAAACCTAGTAGAGATGTGTTTGTCGGAAACATTCCATAAAGTTAGAATCGGTCATAATTACTCCGAGAGATTTGAGGTGCGATCGGGTTTGAAACAGGGTGACTCCCTTTCACCTGTTTTGTTTAATATAGCCTTAGAATATGTTATAGAAAAGGTGATGTGTACCGAGAAAGGCTTAAATATGGGTGATAAGATTCCGGTTTTGGGGTATGCCGATGATTTGGTACTACTAGGTGAAGATACGGAAACCATACAACTAAATACAAGTGTGTTAATAAAAACCGGCAAACAAATAGGTCTCGAATTAAATACCGATAAGACGAAATATATGATTAGTTGCAGAAATGGTGGCGATCTTGATGATATTAATATTTAAGGTCATACTTTTGAACACGTAGAAAAATTCAAGTATTTAGGTTCAATGATAACAAGAAAAAATGAAATCCAGGAAGAAATAAAGTCCCGGTTAAAGGTGGGAAATGCGTGTTATTATTCAGTTGCTAAGTTACTTAGCTCACGGCTTCTATCTAAAAACTTAAAGGTTAGAATTTATAAAACTATTATTCTTCCAACGGTTCTTTACGGATGCGAAACGTGGCCGCTTACTTTGAAGGATGAACAACGGCTTAAGGTTTTCGAGAATAAGGTACTGCGTAAAATATTTGGTCCGAAGAACTAACACTGGGGAGTTTAGAAGGTTGCACAACGCGGAATTGCGGAGTTTGTACCCTATGAATATAATTGAGTTGATAGCATCGCGGAGACTCAAATGGGCGCGTAAAGTTGTTGAGCTTAGTGAGGAACGGATTCCGAGAAAGGTGGTATTCGCTGAACCGACTGGTAGGCGTCCGAAAGGTAGACCGAAGCGTCGATGGGAGGATTGCATTAAGGCTGATCTCGGGGGCTTGGGCTTGACCGGTGAACATTGGACGAGTCTATGCAGGCGAAGTTTGGTGGTATCGGCATCGAACCTTCGGGTTCGGTAAGCCTATTATTATTATTATTCAAAAACTGGTGCCGCGTTATGACAAGTGCCAACAAAATTCATAGAAAGTATGTAGAAAAGTAGATTAAGGTACAGCCTTTCAAGTAAAAATAAAATTATTGCGATATCTTTGCACGTCTTTTTTTAATTCCAAAACGGTACTTACTTAAAAAACGTGCCTCGTAGTTTACTCGCCTCTGCATCGCACTGGTGCATCGAATGATTCGGTACCAATTATGCTATAAAAATCTCTGTCTGACCACCACTGTGACCCGTGTTGACTAAAGTTGTGCTACATGTTATTTTTAAAATAAAATTATTGTCATAACAAAAATCTGGTGCGCACAACCCGCGACTTTCACTTACCATCATTATTTATATCAATTCAAATATTTTTAAACAAATTTATAAACGAAAATAAATTGTTAAAGAATTATTTTAATTGGATTTTAATCGAACCATGTGTTTTATTAAATAATCTATTATATTAATATCTACGACAATCAGTTTGTTTTATCGGCTTTTCATCACTCTACGTTAACTCTTACAATAGTATGTTTAATATTCTGTCTAAAATCCTTAGCTTTCCAACGGTATATTATACATGTATATTACTGTCCTCAAGTTCTAAAACAAAAAATTGAATTAAAAAAATATTTTTCTACTTTTCTCCTTGAGTTGGATATCGAATTCGTTCAACTTATGTATTAACCTTTTTTTTTTTTTTTTAGCAATGCTAATCAAACGATACGGTTAATGTTTTTCGAATCTACAAAATTAAAGATACTTTAGAGGAAGAAATTTTAAAATATCGGCATTGAAGCCCTGTCAAACTATTTCAATCATGGAATCACTTGTAGGTTAGCATAACAGCCACCTAAGCCAATGGTCACGGGTTCAAACTCGCAGGTGTTCCTAGGATTTTTTAATGGGAGCACTAACTAACTAAAGAATCCTTAGTTATGCCGTCCTTCGGAGGGGACGTTAAAAGTTGGTCCCGAGCCTGTGCGATGTCAGACACTCGTTAAAGATCCCTATCCTAATAAAACCTGGATAGGCAAAGTTTAGGACACCCACAGTAGCATCGTCCGATTAGCCATAGTAGCATAAAGGGACGTTTAATAAATAGTTTACAATGTAGAACTGTGATATATCGTAGTAATGCTAAAGATTTTAGAAACAAATGTTATCTTATAGTATAATATAATACATAAAAAGTAGTATAGGTAATATTATGGATACTGATGACAAGCGTATAAAATTAAGTTATTTTTGTAGATAATAACTTTTATTGTCGCGTGCGCTTTTTCTTTTCTTTCTCCTCAATCTAACATTTTGCTTCAGAAAAGAATTTATTACTACTATTATAAAACAATAATAATAATAATCTCAGCGAAGCTAAACCACTGGCCTTGCCCAATTACAATCCACTCATTTACTCCCTCTGAAAGATTCTAGGGCCGCCAGCGGCCAAGTTTGTATTAGCTGCCGGTTATAGAAACTTGATATGCTAGCCACTACATCACAGGTGACCCCTCAGTGATATTCATTCATATTTTAGTTCATATGGACTTACTATGTTCGGAGGCATAAAGGGTAATTTTGTAATTTACTTAAAATATACATTTATTTATAAATTAGTACACACAAAAATACAGGGTGAGGCATTATTATTTTCGAGAATATTGAGGGTTCGCATTTACCACATAATATAATATGAAAGTACCTTTGATAGATCAGCATAATTGTTCCCTGGCTTGACCCCCCGACCTCTTCCGTCCGCGGCTTGACTTCCGCTTCTCTTGCCGTCCGGGCTCAGACTCCCCAGGTACTCCTCATCCCGGCACTAGCAGTGGAGGGGTCTATTTTTTGTACAACCCTTCTAAGAAAGGGTTTTGCTCATAGCCCGAAAACTGTCCTATTTGAAATAATACTAAAGTATTTCTATGCCCCCCCCCCGTATTCTCGATACATAGCAGACTGAAGAGTCGATGATATTCCCAAAGTATCGTGCATTTTATGAATTTTTCATTTAATAACCATATTATGTTAAGCATAATTTTGGAAATGTGGCAGTTGCTAGAAAACATGAAAGAGATAATATGTATATAGGTTTCTATATGTATAGGTGTTCATAAGTATACTCTGTAAAACATTGGTATATTGTAAAAATTACGATAAACAATATTATAATAGTTTTACGTTATTCTATTGTAAGTTTGACATCATTTAAAACTGTATATGCATTGTATTTTAAATAGTAATGGAATGGCTGAAAGAAGAATCAGACACATTTGAAACAATTATCTCTATTTGAGAAGTCGCCCGAGATAAATTCCTAATCAGTATCACATAAATAAAACTCTTATCTGCTCTTCTCTTGTTCATAAAAAAAAAAAAAAAAAAAAAAAAAAAAGACAAGAAAAAAAATAGCAAGGGTACAATCGTATATTTAAATGCCTTAGGCAACTCCTTTGTTAACTTCTCTTGTGCAACTAATGTTAAATCAAGAGTATGTCATTCGTAGCTTGTCCCTGGGGTACGATTGAAATGCTTATTACCAAAAGGGACTGCTTTGTTTTCTAAGGCAGCGGTACCGTCAAAAACTAGCTTACTTGATATATTTAATCCATATATAAACTATATTTAATGATACCATTGGATTTCCTTTCCAATGGTATTGTGTTTACCAATCCAATAGGTGACATGCAGGGTAAGATTAAAGTAAACAAGATTCAATTAATACATTATTATAATTATTAACTTACACATATCTATACTAATATTATAAAGCTAAAGAGTTTCTTTGTTTGTTTGAACGCGCTAATCTCAGAAACTACTGGTTCTAATTGAAAAAATTTTGTTGGATAGTCCATTTAACGAGGAAGGTTATAGGCTATATAACATCACGCTGCGACCAATAGGACTGAAGATTCAGTCGAAAATCTGGGAAAAAAACAGGGAAAATTTGGGAGAAAAAAAATACCTCGCTTCCCAATGATTCCAAATGATTTACCTTTTATTTTTAAATAATTCAATTTCCCGTTAATTTATAGTTTTCCGTAACAATTAATCACTGAGGTGAAAATTTAAACACGTAGGAATAGATTTACGTCAAGATCGGACTGCGGAAAAAATCAGTATGTTCTGCCACAAGAAAATAAAACTCATTTAGGCGGAAGTACTTTAAAATATATTCTTTTAAAAACTTCTTAATAGCAATCATAATAACAGACATTGATGCAGACGAAGTCGCTTTAGAATATATCAAAGAAAAGGTGACATGTACTAAGAAGGTTTAAATTTAGGTGATAAAATTCCGGTTCTGGGAAACGCCAATCATTCGGTATTGCTAGGGGAAGACACGGAAACTATACAACTAAATACAAGTGCACTAATAAAAACCGGTAAAGAAATATAACACGAAATAAATACCGAAAAGACAAAATATATGATTTGTAGCAGAGACGGTAACGATCATAGTGATATTGATATATCAGGGTACACTTTTGAACACATAGAGAAATTTAAGTATTTAGGCTCAATGATAACGAGAAAAAAATAAATCCAGGAGGAAATAAAGTCCTGGTTAAAGGCGGGAAATGCGTGTTATAATTCAGTTGGGAAATTACTTAGCTTCTTTCTAAAAACTTAGAGGTTAGAATTTATAGAATTTTTTATATGGGAGTGATGCAGGTGTAAGATTTTACCGACGAATATCATTAATTCATATTTAGGTTGTCAACGGTTTGTGACGATTATTTTTTCATATTAAGTGATTATGAGTATAACCACTTCTACTGGTTTGCTATTGTAAATTTGACAGGAAGAAGTCAAGATCGGGCTTTAAATGATAACAAAGAGTAGCTGATAGTTGAAATTTAATATAGCCAATCTTACCATAAAGGCACATTAATTAATACGAAATGCAATATTCGCGAGCAAAGCTGCGTGTCACATCTAGTCCATTATATTAACACATTGCTTAGAACTTTGATTGGGAATACTGAGGGACATTTTTAGTACTAAGTTTGCCATACAATAATACAAAAAGAAATACCTTTAAAACACTTAGTCGGCTGGCGCAGGTGGAATCAGTTCTTGGCTCTTAGATCTCCAGCTGCTCCCTCTGACCCCCAGACGGACCTTGCTTCTTCTTTAGGATGGAACTCGACTTCTCGTGGTTGGAATAAGACTTTAATTCGTATTTAATTCTTTAACAATTTATTTTAATCTCTAACTGTATATAAAAATTGTTTGTTTATTTATTTAACGTCCCTTTATGCTACTGTGGCTAATCGGCCGATGCTACAGTGGGAGTCCCAAATTTTGCCTATCCAGGTTTTATTAAGATAGGGATCATTAACGAGTACCTGACATCGCACAGGCTCGGGACCACCTTTTAACGATCCATCCGAAGGACGGCATAACTAAGGATTTTTTATTCCAATTAAAAAATCCTAATCTTTCTTAAATTGATTGTAGCAATTAATGGACAGCATAACTTAGCATTTTTTAATCCCATTAAAACAACCTAGGACCATTAACCAGGCTTGAACCCCACGACCTTGGGCATAAAAGGCAGTTGTGCGAGCCACTACACCACAGGTTATTGTTTACTCTGTTAATAACTTATTTTTGCGAATTGTTTCACTTTTCCCAACACTAGTTACGATATCATATAAGCATTTCTCTTTTTGGAAATAAACTAAAAGACGCGTTTTGGAAATCAATAATTCAATTATCGAGGTAGAGAAAATGATTTCGCAATTTCGTTTGGAGTGGACACGTTTTTAGAGGTTGAGGAGTAGCCTGCGTTGTTAGGAGTAGCATCTCAGGAAAATACTTATTCAGATATCCGAATCGCTACTATCAAATCATTCTTTGTCAGATACCGTGTATCGTTGATTGATTAACGTTATACTTTAATAAAATGTGGATATCAGTTAATCTTAAGCACTATCCATGACTTCGTTCCAAAATATTCAAGTAATGAAAATTTGGTTTAGTAAATTTAGGTGTAAATGAAGTCCCATAAACTATTAATGAACTGATGAAATGGAATTTCTATAAAAACATGTTTTATTAAACAATCTATTATATATATAATATATTATTAATATTATTATTTAAAACAACCAGTTAGTTTTATCGGCTTTCCATCACTCTTTATTAACTTTTACAAGTTTGCGTATAAAATAATATTTTTGTCTAAAATCATTAACTTTTAAACGGTATATCATATATCTATATTACTGTTCTTATGTTCAAAAACAAAAATTGCATTAAAAAATATTTTTTCAGTTTTCTTCTTTTGTTGGATATTGAATTCGTTCATCTTATGTATTTACCTGTTTTTTATCAATAGTAACAAGATGAAATGGCTATTTTTATAGAATATACAAAATTAAAGGTTGTTTAGAAGAAAAAAAAATAAAATATCGGCGTTTAAGCCCTTTCAAACTATTTCAATCAGAATGAAACCTACATGATATTAAGGCCCATTACGTTTTACATCTATATAGCGACTTTAATCAATAGAGCCGTTTTTTGAAAAAAAATGTAAAATGCATAGTATAAAGTGGCTCTTCTGGTTAGCTGATTTTAATTAAAATAAATTAATTAATTACAAAATACATTTATATTTGCACACTTCTCCGATCATCTCAAAGGCTAGGAAATTAGGTTACAGTAGAGGTGATGTCATGAATTCGAGAAGGGTGCAATAAAACACTGAACAACATTTATCCAAAGAACAAACAAACGGAATGTTTTTGACACAATTAGTTGCTCTAAATTCTTTCTGCTTTGGTCTGTCGGTTGGAATTCGAAGAACATCCTGAGTTTGATAGCCATGATGCAACCAAATGATCAATAATTTATCAAATGTTGTACAAACCATTTGAAGTCATTGGTTCTTTTTTGATTAGTTCACATGATTTAGAAATTTTTTTTTTTATTACTTTCACTTACTATATATAGTAAGGGAAAGTATTGCGATCCCCAAAATTTTCGAATTCCAGTTTTCAACGTAAATACACATTTTAGGTTCCCCTGAGTCCAAGTCCCACAAAAAGGTCTGTGTATGTGTGGTAACTCCTGGACGGAAACTGTTAGTCCTATGAAACTGAAATTTCATATTTAGGACAAACACACGCCCGAGACGTGACAAAACTTTTTTTTATCATAATGAGCTTACCAGAAGAGCCACTTTATACCATGCATTTGCACCTTTTTTCGATTTTCTCGAAAACAGTTCCGACGATTTTGATTAAACTCGCTATATCGATGTAAAATTTAATGGGCTTTAATATTATGTAGGTTTCATTCTGATTAAAATGGACAGGGCTTAAATGCCGATATTTTAAATTTTATTTCTCTAAAGTACCTTTAATTTTGTTGATGCAGGTCTCTGTTGTTTTCTCCCGAATGTTTACATATTTAAAGTGAACAGTTACTAATCCTCTACCTTTGCATTATAAACATTAGCTTCCCAATCAATTACCCACTTTTTAGTATGCCTCCAAATATGAACATGGAATGAATACGCTATTTTCGAGTAATATTTTTGTACGAGTTTAAACTCGGCCATTCACCAGCTGAGGCCGCTTGAAATATTTGCAAGGCGTTTGGGGAAGGGAGTGTTAATGAACGGACCATTCGCCGTTGGTTTGCTGAGTTTTCAGCTGGGGGATGCCGACTTGGAAAACTTGCTCCGAGGAAGACCTCCGTCCGTAATAGATAACGATGTCCTTAAACATACAGTAGAAGGAAACCCCTACCAAACAGTTAAAGGACTCTCAGCACAACTAAATGCAAGTGCATCTACTCTTTCTAGACATTTAAAGTGTATTGGGAAAGTAAAAAGCTCGATACATGGGTACCTCATGATCTCACTGAGCGGCAGCAAGACCCCATGTTTCAAAACATACCGTGCAAAAATTGAAAAAACTGGGCTACGAAGTTCTTCCGCACCCACCATATTCTCGCTACTTGTCTCCAATAGCTTAACACCTGTTCAGGAATTTAGACAACTTCGTCAAAGGAAAACTTTTTGAAAATGATGATCAAGTGAAAAGTGCGTTTCCAGATTTTGTTTCACTTCAAAGCTCAGAATTTTTCAGTTCGGGGATAAAAAAGTTGGTGTCACGTTTGGAAAAATGTGTGGAAAAAGATGGTAAATACTTCGAATAAAATTATCTGGTTTTCATATCGTATTTTTAATAAAAATCCTTTACCTTGAAAACGGACATTTCATGTGACACAACCCTATATAAAGAGTGTACCTGAAAAATGGGAGAAAACCTGTCGGTTGAGCGTGATCTCGTTCTAATCACCTCACTACACTCTAAAGTACTAAGCCGAAGATCTTAACAGTATTTTTTTTTTTTTTTTTTTGAAGATGTTCAAGTGTTGAGGAATTAGATGAATTTTTCTAACCACGCTCCTGAATCCTGTTCGGAGGACCAAAAAGTGTTTAGATAGAATGCGCAGCAGAGCGCGCGGTAGTGACTAACCTTGACTGCTATAATAGCGCGATGCTAATGAATGCTAATAGTTCTATATTTAGCTACTAGGTAGGATCTAGAATGGGACTATCGCCGTGTAGATATATTTTACTATCTTAGAGTCAAGGCGTCGACTACATTATCCTTCTTCTATTTGGATTCAAGGCGATGTCTGAGCCTGTTATATTTGTCCCTCCTATCTCATTCGATAAAAATCTCAAGAACGCAACTAATAATGTATGCCAGAGTCGCCTAAAGTCTCGAAAGAAGGAAAACAGAAAAAAAAATTCCTGACGTTTTTGACCTCGATGCCGATCTATAACTCAGCTATCATTAAATCTGCAGGGATTAGTCCTATAAACTTTTAGTTCCATTTCAAACCTAATACTATAGCTTATATTTATACTATTAACTTATATTTTTATTTGATGGATATTTAAATATAATAACATACTTATATTATATATATAAGTATATAATATAAGTACTAATAATATTAATACTTATATATAATATAAGTACTAATAATATTAATACTTATATATAATATAAGTACTAATAATATTAATACTTATATATAATATAAGTACTAATAATATTAATACTTATATATAATATAAGTAATAATAATAATAATATATAATATAAATACTTATATTGTATATATATATATATATATATATATATATATATACTTATACATACTGCATCATTAGATTCATCTTCGGAATTCCCAGGCGCCGAGTTGAAGTGGCTTTATCCGAAATTCCGACGGCAATACTTCCTAGGATCATCTTTATAAATCCTTCAGAACCAAAAAACCCTCTATATCTATAACATGTTCACTCCACTCTCCTCTGTCCACTCTATCAACACAAGATCCCAGTCCCTGAACCTGTTCATTCCTTCCTACAGAACTACTTCCTTCAAGAGATCTTTCGTTATTCGTGCTACTTCATTTTGGAATTCCTTACCCATGCCTATTCGTTCATCCCAATCCTTAACTTCCTTCAAGCATAAACTATTCATCCATCTCCTTGAATATCAGTCTACCGCGTCTTTATAAGTTTTGACTATTCACACTGTTTATTTATTTTTATTATTCAATTTTTAAGTTAATTTTATTTCTTTTATCAATTATAAGGTTGCAATATTACCTTATTACATATATATGCATGTGTTTTTTATTTTATTTTATTTTTTTTTATTCATAATATGCAGTATAATTTGTTGAATGATGTATATTTTGTAGACGTAATAGCCAGAAGATTAATACTTTAATGTACTTTTATATTATTCTTAGGGGACTAGCTGTCCCAGAATAAAATTATTTTTTCATTCATTCATTTCATACTTAAAGATATATCAATTATTACTATTTATTATTTAATTATTTGGCGTAGAACTCGAGATAATTATTAATAGATATTTTTCTAATTATTAATAATTTAATTTGAAATTAAAGATGAGAGAATCAAGGGAAATAAAAAATGTAAAAATTGCTGTGCACAACACTTGAATTTCACTTACCTCCGTTATTACTTTGTGGTTCGATGGAAACGTTTTTTAGATTAAATAGTCTAAAAATATAATTATCGTACTAAAATCATTCGGCTTTATCTCCTTTTCTATTACTTTATTCAATTTTTTTAAATATAAAATAACATTTTTTCTAAAATCATTAGCTCCCAACAGTATATTCTTCTTATGTTCGGGGAGAAAAAAATAAATAAAGAAAAATGTCTTAACCTTTTTTTCCTCTAGGTTATCAAATTTTGTATGAATGCTAACAACATGAAATGGTTATTTTTTTTTTAGATTTAATTAAAGGTACTTTAAAAAACGAAAATTAAAATATCGGAATCAAGCTTTGTTAGTCTTTTTTGAGAAAATTCTAAAAAGATGCAAAATACATGGTTTAAAGTGAATCTTCTGGTTGGCCGATTTTGATGGAAATTTTACTGTAACATCTCAGTTATTTAGCTTTTAAAACAGGAAATAACAGTTTTATATAGCTTATCGTTTTTGAGCCTGACCTATTTTATACGTCGGTAAGTGAAAGTAAAACTGAATAAATTTAAATATAAACATTTTAAAAATAAAATCATTAGTCAGTAGAAAAAAAGAACGAATTCACCGATAATTTTATACATCAGCGTGAGTTTGCAGTAAACCTTGTTTAATACGGTCACACTTGACTGTATCGTGGGCGGAATGAGCCACTTTTAGGTCACGTTTAACTATCCCGTGAGGTGACGTGCATCTCAGGCGAGTCACTTGTTTTTCAGAAAATAATTTTATTTTATTTTTTCTCAGCATTGTATGTTGTAGAAATTAACAAACAAAAGGGTTTTTTTTATATTTTATAACCTTCAATATCCCCCCGCCTCAAAGGACTCTTATCGCTTGATTTTAGTTGATAACTTTGTTTTAAGAATTGTATTAAATTTTTGATAATTTTACGTACCTTGTCACTTGATGTAAGAAATGTGCGCTCTAGCACTAACACCATGTCAAAAATGTTACGATTTCGCATTTTAAGCCTAGGACTGTTGTGATCTGGCATTAAAAACGTTGGAACTTGCAGCAGTGTCGCCCCGCCCCACGAAGCTTAAGCAGCTAAGACAGTCCCGCCGGACAGTGGGCAATATGACCGATTTAAGTGGACAAAATTCTAAAACATGTCTATATTTAACCTTTGGAGTCCCAGATTATGGAAAAAATATTTTAAAAAATTATAATAAACAATTATAAAAACTAACTAATTCGTTGACACGATTGGCGTGCGCGCAATGGTCAAACACCAAATTTATTTGCTAAAATCTTAAACTTTCCTATATTTTACGTTTGAAGTCCTAGAATACGGGAAAAATAATACAAATAAATTAATTATGGCTCAAAGTTGCTAAAATCTGCTAATAGATGTATTTTATCTATTTGGAACTTGCAGCAGTGTCGCCCCCCCACGAAGCTTAAGCAGCTAAGACAGTCCCGCCGGACAGTGGGCAATATGACCGATTTAAGTGGACAAAATTCTAAAACATGTCTATATTTAACCTTTGGAGTCCCAGATTATGGAAAAAATATTTTAAAAAATTATAATAAACAATTATAAAAACTAACTAATTCGTTGACACGATTGGCGTGCGCGCAATGGTCAAACACCAAATTTATTTGCTAAAATCTTAAACTTTCCTATATTTTACGTTTGAAGTCCTAGAATACGGGAAAAATAATACAAATAAATTAATTATGGCTCAAAGTTGCTAAAATCTGCTAATAGATGTATTTTATATGATTTAGGAAATTCTTGAAATTATAGATTGTAAAACTTTTGATTCGGAGTGTTGTGTCTGAGAAAAATTATGTATCACACAAAACGCAAAAAATCGCAAAAATGTTTTGTTAAAATAAATCCTACAAACAAATCCTTGGGTTAGCTTGGGGGTTATATAGTTTTTCGTTATTGAATAAGGGCATACATTTAAAAATTGCTAAATTAACTCTACAGTTGAGATTGCAATTAATATTAAATAACGAGTTTGAAAATATAATGTCTTACCTGTCTCAACAATGTCCATTGTTAAATAAAAGCAAAAAGACTTTCTTCTAAATACACCTTGAAACAGAATCAATGACCATCGAATAAAGATAATCCCACTGCCGGTTATTAGGCACTTGTGTGAACAGGAACGATTCATTCATTTACTATTTATTTGTAAACACGGTATGGCAGGAAATATTAGTTTTAATGGTCTTGCCAACTAATAATAAAAAGGTGAAGCACTGGAAAATTCCAAACTTTTAACTTGACTTTTGTCAACCTAAATTGGTAATTTGGCCCACTGTGCGGTGTGGACGTGTTTATCAAAAATTAATATATTAATCAGAAAATTGTTGAACACTACGCGTACTATCTCATCCTTCGTATTTGTTTAAACAATTATTAAATAAATATATGTAATCTTTAATTTTTGCCGAAAATAATTTCATTCGGAGACAATAGAAATTTATTCTATATAGGATGGAGATAGACTTTTGTTGTATAGGATAATGTAAATCCATTAGACACAGGGACATTGCCAACTCGTGGAGGCCGGATCGGCATTTATAGCCTGGATAAAGTACGCTATAGTCCCATTTCTTTATCCGATATCATACTGAACCTATTCAAGCAACTTTATTTTGATATTTCTTTGTATAGATCTTCATTGATCCTGTTAGTATATCTTCCATAGTAATTATGTACATTAATTATAATTATTATTATATAATTTTGACCAAAGATTTGAAGCTAATCATTGAATTGAATTCCAACCATCTTCTAAATTCTCTTCCATATTATCCCTTACTTTACCTCAATGGACTGCCTACCTATTTCCACACCTCAGTAAGAAACCTTGGGGTCATCTTTGATCAAAACCTGTCCTGAAGTGACCATAGTTCTCAAATTACCCGAAAATCTATCGCTATCCTAAAACAATTGCTGAGATTTCGTGATTCTATCACACCTAAAACACGTATGTTACTGGTCTCTTCTCTCATGTTGGGAATAGTTATATTAAATTCATATATGGCATCCCCAGACGCTCCAATGTTTCTAGTAGATATATCGAGTTAAATTAGCTCTATTCCTCTTTCCGCCGCACAGTGGGTTAAATCCCCAGTTTAGGTGGACAAAAGTCAAGTCAAAAGTTTGGAATTTTTCAGTGCTTCACCTTTTTATTATTAGTTGGCAAGACCATTAATACTAATATTTCCTACCATACCGTGTTTACAAATAAATAGTAAATGAATGAATCATTCCTGTTCACACAAGTACCTACTAGTACCGGCAGTGGGATTATCTTTATTCGATGACCATTTATTGTGTTCAAGGTGTATTTAGAGCAAAGTCTTTTTGCTTTTATTTAACAATGGAATTGTAAAGACAGGTAAGACATTATACTTCCAAATTCGTTGTTGAATATACATTGCAATCTCACTTGAAGAGTTAATTTAGGAACTTGTAAATGTATGCCCCTATTCAATAACGAAAATTTATATAACCCTCAAGTTACCCCAAGGATTTGTTTGTAGGATTTGTTTCATCAATCCTTCTAGTCTTTAGATATTACAAAGAATTTTTGCGTTTTGGGTGATACATCATTTTTTCAGACACAAAACTCCGAATCAAAAGTTTTGCAATCTATATTTTCAAGAATTTCCTAAATGATATAAAATGCATCTCTTAGCAGGTTTGAGCAAATTTAGATTTTTTGTATTACTTTTTCCGTATTATGGGACTTCAACTGTAAAATATAGGGAAGTTTTCGATTTTAGCAAATAAATTTGGTGTTTGACCACTGAACGCTCGCCAATCGTGTCAAAGAATTAATTAGTTTTTATATGTTTTCTTATAATTTTTTTTAATATTTTTTTCCGTGATCTGGGACCCTAAAGGTTAAATATAGACAAGTTTCAGAATTTTGTCCACCTAAATCGGTCATATTGTCCACTGTGCGTCGGCAATACCTCCTTGGTGTCTGTCTCTTCCGATTTTTTAAAACCCTTCTTATATACCCCGTATACTTAACATATGTTCCTCTGTTCATTCACTGAACTGTCAGATCCCAACCCTTAAACTTTTTTAAACTTTACCACGGATCCGCCTCCTTTAAAAAATCGTTTGTTATTCGTGCTACCCTATTATGGAATTCATTGGCTATATCCATTCGTGAAGCCTTATAATTAACCACTTTTAAATATCAATTATTTCTTCATCTCCTGAATTATCAATCATCCCAACGTATGTAATAATTTAAAGCTATTAAAAATAACTATTAGCTTGTTACAAAATCCGTCTGTTATATTTTAGTCTTAAAATACCAGACAATTATCATTTGTTTTATACTTTTTTGTTATTCTTTAACTGTTCAAGAATAAAATTTCTTTCTTACGGTATTTTGTTTCAAACATAAATGATTAACAAATTCAAATTACACTCGCACGAAGCAGGGACACTAGCTTATAATACGTAGAAAGTCTGGTGTTGAAGTCTATTATTAATAATTAAAACAAATTTTTCTTTATTCATCAGGCTAGAAAAATATCGGTTCGTATTATTATTTTATTTTATTATTATTATTTTTTTATTTTACAGAGAAAATTTATAACAACAAATTTACAAACATGATATTATTTTAAATTAGTGCATATATTAATTAATGTTCATTTTCTATGAAAATCTTATTTCCTTTTCCTGTCATTTCATTAACATTCTCGTATTTGTTTATAAATAAATATTGCCTGACTTTTTTTATTCTGGAATTTGTTTATAAAAATGTATATTTTGTTTCTTTACCATGGCGTGTGAAGTGGAGCGGGCTGATCTAGCTGATGTAGCACTAGTCTACTGTTCTGGGCCCCATAAATAGTTATTTATTCTGTTTTTTCGACGGGGAAGCAACCCTTGAGTATAGAGACCTTAAGCAGATCTGTAATAAAGTGGGTACCCAAAAACGATGGTAAGGAAGGAAACTTGTGGCTGATCTTGGCTTTAGCATCTCATTGCACGGCCTTTCAGTCTAGAAACATTACGAATATCTTTATGTGCTGAGTTCTCTTTGGGTTGTAGAAGTACAGGTTTTCCTTTGTAACGATAATATTAGGGGTACTCACTACGTTTGCTATAGCATATTTTTTGTGCTATTGTGCCAAACCCATCGAGTTTCTACAGGAAATAACTGTAGAAACTCGACGGGTTTAGCAAAATAACACAAAAAATATGCTATAGCAAACGTAGTGAGTACCCCTATTATTTACCAAACTGGGTCAGTAATATTCTTGTAATATACTTAATGAGTTATATATTATATATAAATAGACAGCATTGTTAAGAGATTACCGTGTGTATTATAATTGTATTTTATATATTATGTCATACACGTATGGTATATGTATGGTTTCCAGGAGAAATGTGGTGCAGTAGAGACGTAGTGATTGACCTCGGAGCAATGGCTGGAAAGTTACTGGGGCCACTCTCTAGATCTGAGTCATATCCAGGCTGTCTGATCTGATATAGCTTCGTGTCTGCAGTTCTTTATATAATGTCTCTAGTTCTTTCTGTATGTCTCTGGTTCTTTCTATATGTATTCTAGTTCTTTCTATATGTCTCTAGTTATTTCTCTATGTCCGTAGTTATTTCTCTATATCTTCAGTTCTTTATATAGGTTTTTAGTTATTTCTATATGTCCCTAGTTCTTTCTGTGTGTCTCTAGCTGTTTCGAAATATATCTAGTTCTCTTTATTGTTTATAGCCCCTTCTATATGTCTCTAGTTCTTTTATAAGTTTCTAGTTATTTCTATATCCTTGCAGTTCTTTCTATATGTCTCTATCCCCTTCTACATATCTCTACGTGTTTCAATCTGCATCTAGTTCATTCTATATGTCTCTATTTTTTTTTATATGTTTCGAGTTATTTCTACGATTATATGCCTCAAGTTCTTTCTATATGTCTCTAGTTCTTTCTGTGTGTCTCTAGCTGTTTCGAAATATCTCTAGTTCTCTTTATTGTCTCTAGCCCCTTCTATATGTCTGTAGTTCTTTTATAAGTTTCTAGTTATTTATAAATGCCTGCAGTTCTTTCTATATGTCTCTGTTTTTCTATCTGCATCTAGTTTCTTCTATGTGTCTCTAGTTCTTTATATATATCTCTAGTTCTTTCTATATGTCTCTAGTTTTTTTCTGTGTGTCACTAGCTGTTTCGAAATATCTCTAGCCCCTTCTATGTGTCTCTAGTTCTTTCAATTTGCCTCTAGTTCCTTTTATATGTCTCCAGTTCTTCCTCTATGTTTCTACTAGTTACTAACTAGTTCTTTTTATATGTTTCTAGTTATTTCTATATGTCTCTAGTTTATGCTTGGACATGGCTCAGTAATGGCCTGATGATGGCTCACAAGCTTGAGCCGAAACGTTGGCAAAATTGAAAAAATTTCAAAAAATAACTGACTCCTGATTATTCCACCTACAGTCGACTATACATCCTCAATATGTTTCATAATTATTCTTTCCATAAACGCATTTATGCAAATTTCAATAAAGACAAAATAAAATATTCGCGAGCAAAGCAGAGGGTTACAGTTAGCAAATCTAAAAAGTAACATTGTTATTAATTATTTCAAATTTAGTAATATTTCATGATATCTTAAGTTTCATTTTAAACTAAATAGGATTCCTATGAAAAATTAATTCAACTTTTAAAATGTAACTTTTTTTTAAAGTATAATATTTATTGCAATATATAATAAAATAAACAAAACATAAATAATGCTTTATCAAAGTAGACCAGTCTCTTAAGTAATCACATAATTACATAAACATAAGATATAAACTCATTAATAAATAAAAAAAAATATATATTAAAACTTCGACAATTTAAAAAAAAAAAAAAAGAAAGAAAGAAAATTACATCAAATGTATCTTACAGTAATATATGTTTAGTTCCCTTGTGTACATACCGGTTTGTACTATTTTTTGTATAGTTTCCAACATAAAATGTAATTTAAATAGTTAATTTGAAGTATAAAATATTAATAAACCGAATAAAATAGGAACCGTTGTTATTTCTGTAGTTTTTAAATACCTACATAGCAATCAAGTTTTCTTTAGAGTTACTCACTACATTTGCTATAGCATGCTATTTGTGTTATTTTGCTAAACCCGTCAAGTTTCTACAGTTATTTTCCTGTATAAAATTGATGGGTTTAGAACAATAGCACAAATAGCATGCTATAGCAAACGTAGTGAGTACCCCTTTATTATGGAAAAATTAAATGTTTCATTTTCTGTGATTCAAATTAAAATAACAAACAAATAAATTTTACTAATTTTGATTTATGTTTTTCAAATCTGCCGATGATTGAAAATAATGGTGAAGAGACGTTATAAAATAAACATATTTTCTTGTTAATTTCACTTTTCCTTACGATAAACTAAAGCTTCGAAAAACGATAAACAGAGATTTTTTTAGCATAAATAATTAGCTCATTCAAAATGCACCCGAGTGAACCATGAGCGGGTCCACTTGTTTAAAATATATTATCTCGAAAAAATGTAGATGGTTTTGGGCTCAAATATTTCATAATTAGCACGAACGATATATTGTTGTAAATAGAGTAATCATTTCAGTATAAGTTATTTTCGCAAAGCGGGCTAAGAAGATAAGATTGATATGGAAAAGAAGGGGGTTGGGAAGCCGTGCCAAATTCCTGGATAATAGAGATGGCTCCTGACCTAGAATGTCCTTCCGAGGTAGTCAGTGCTGGCTGCTGTGGTCCTCTGCATCCTGTTTGTCGTCGGGGTTTAATGGCCATCTCCTTAAAATATCCGCTAGGTATTTATCTAGCCTTCTCCTAGACCAAGCATCGCAGATATTCAAATGTATATAAGTATCTTTGGAATGCGGAAATAACGAGCTCACGTTAGAGATCTTTTCATATTGATGTTTAGCGAAACCGGATCAAAGAAGAGACAAAAAAAAACAAAAACAAAAAAACTGGTGCGCGACTTCCACGACTTCCACTTACCTCCATTGTTAAAATCAATTTAAAATTTTCAAATATAATCAGACATGAAAAAAGTTTAAAGAATTGATTTTCGAAAGAAACATGTGTTTTATTAAATAACGAGCTGTAACCAGCGGCTTTGCTCGCGAATATTTTATTATGTAAATTTGAATAAGAGGGTTTGTGAGTAATAACGATAAAACGCATATGATGGACCAGTTGTTTGGGGATGTGGAAACAAAGAAACTACCAATAAAACTCATTTATTTAATTGTTTTCTTATTGGTTTGTTTTCTTGGTGGCTGCACCCTCAACCAACTTATTTACCATATAGTCAAAACGGTCAACAAATACTCCATTATTATAAGACGTATAAATTTTTTAGAAATTATATTTATCAAAGTTGTTTTCAAGTGAAAATATTCCCACTCGTTGGATCAATGTGTATCAATCACATTTATGTTGCAAACGTGACTATATACCACGATTACGTTCCAGGTAAAATATATTAAGTAATTTTCGGTATGCCTGCTTCTACTGATCGCTATTGTATATTTAACAGCATTAAATGGCAACTTATTAGACTCAAGTTAGAAGTATGGTTGATGAGGAATGTGATTTTAAAACAACTTAACCTATTACTATCTAATATAACTATAAATATCTTGTTTCTAATATCGAGACACATTGAAAAAATAGAACAAAAACTACACTTATTTATCTTTGTTTGCGGTTTGGTGAATTCAATGTGATAAATAAAATAATTTAAATTAAAATTGCTACAAATTACGAAAGATGTTGATAGTGACTGTGTTGAACGAGGTTGTATAAAAGAAATACAGGTGAATAGCAATGAACTACTCTGTTTATGATAAATAAAAACTTATTATTTCATGGCAGCTTTCAATTTTATTTACTCTAAGTTACAGTTACATACCAGCACCAAGTAGCCACATCCAAATTATTCAATAACATCGTTTTATCTTTTAAACATAACTGCTGTATATCATCATAACTTCTTTACAAGTCATTCAAATGAGTACTTATAATTTTTCTGGAAGCGTATAGTAATATGTATTTTATTATAACTGGAAACTATAATGTGGATGTATATTTTATCCCATCCTCGTCGCCAACTAATATGTATTTTATTATAACTGGAAACTATAATGTAAATGTATATTTTATAAATAAGAACGCATAGAAACAATCAAACACACACTTATATTTGAATTAATAATCACATATGTGAATATATGGGAAGGTTACTTACTGGGAACCAGTGTTGCCACAGTTAAATAAATTATGTTTTACGTTTTAGAAAAAAATATTTTTCAACCATTTAGAATAGTGATAAAAACTACCCTATCATTTAAGTTGGACCAAATAACAGATACTTCGGTCGGTTCAGTAAATTCAGAGTTTATCACGAACAAACATTGTGACACGAGATTTTATATATAATTAGATTTAAAATATTATTATCTACGACAATCAGTTAGTTTTTCGGCATTCCATCATTCTTCATTGCCTTACAAATTTGTGTATAAGATACATTTTTTTTGGTAAAATATTTAGCTTTCCAATGGTATACTATACATACTGATTACCTTTCTTATCTTCAAAAAATCTGGTGCGGGCAAAACACGACTTTCACTTACCTCCGTTTTTTAAATCGATTCAAGAATTGTCAAATAAAGTTAGATATAAAAATGAGTGAAACTATAAAAAACTAACTAAATTGAATTAATATAAAATCATGTGTTTTATTAAAAATCGATTACATTATTATCTAAAATAATCAGAAAGTTTGATTGGCTTTTCATCACTCTTTATTAACTTTTACAAGCTTTCGTATAAGATAACATTTATATGAAATCTATAGCTTTCCAACGGTATATTACACATGTATGTTGCTGTTGTTACCTTAAAAAACAAAAAAATATTTTTCATTATTTTTCAGTTTTCTCCTTTAGTTGGATTTCGAATTCGTTCAACTTATATATTTACCTGTTTATTATTAGTGGTGACAAGATGATATGGTTATTTCTATAGAATCTACAAAATAAAATGTACTTTAGAGATAGAAAATTCAAAATATCGGCATTTAAGCCCCTCAGAATATTTCAATCAAACTGAAACCTCCATGATATTAAAGATTGATATAGCGAGTTTAATAAAATCGTTTGAGCTAGTTTTGAGAAAATCATAAAAAAGGAGCAAAATGCATGGTACGAGGTTTTTGTAAAGTTTTTTAAGTAAGTACCGTTTTGGAATTAAAAAAAGACGTGCAAAGATATCGCAATAATTTTATTTTTACATGAAAGCCTGTACCTTAATCTACTTTTCTGTATAATTTTCATGAATTTTGAGGCACTTGTCATAACGCGGCTCCAGTTTTTGAACACCCTCCTCAAAAAATTCTGCCGCCTGACTCGTTAACCACTGCATCACAAATGTTTCAGGTTCTCGGTCACAATGCGATACAAGACACTACGAGATTATTTAGGAAAGCAGTCCGACAATGATGAAATTGTAAAGCGTCTGTTTTCTCTCACCTGTTCGTCCACTTTCTGCACCAAGTCTTCATTAACGACCGAAGGACGCTCACTCCGTTCTTCATCATGCACATTTGTGCGGCCATCTCTAAATGCTCTCACCTATTTCCTTACCATTCCATCACTCATAATGTTTTGTGCGTAAACTTCAACGATCTCACGATGAATATCGATCGGTTTTACGCCTTTAGCACTCAGGCGGCACAGTTTTTTGAGGATGGTATTGAAAAACTACCACAACACACACACACACACACACAACACACACACTAAGCCAATAGTTCTTTTCCTTTATACCTTTTTCGATTTAAGATAATCCTTCGAGATGTATCATGGGGTTGTACCCATGTTATAGTA
This sequence comes from Piezodorus guildinii, assembly GCA_023052935.1. NCBI lineage: Eukaryota > Metazoa > Arthropoda > Insecta > Hemiptera > Pentatomidae > Piezodorus > Piezodorus guildinii. The sequence continues at coordinate 17,499,260 of CM041293.1, read as the reverse complement.
ACCCTCAGGTTCACTAGATGTATTTATTTTAATGCTCTTTTAAATCTCCATAGAAATATTTAAATACAAAAGAATTAAGTTTTCTGGGATAACAAAAAGAAATTCTAATGCTGAATATTATTTGTTTTTTATGGTGGTCATGTTTTTAGACTCTTAAGTGTTGCATGTTAATTACCCTTTTAGCTTGTTTATGATACGTTTACACGGAAAACATGGCTAGAATAATGCAAATGCTGTATTAAAATTGGATTTACAACGAGATTACTTAGAAACAAGTTGAGACTTGGTCGGCCACTTTCCACCATCAAGTGGTTTCGCCTTCCGATTTCGAATTCCATGTGGAGTCCTAGGATCTGTAGCCACTGAATTCTTCCATCTATGCTTCATGTTACTTTAGATCCGTTCATTAAGAGGATTGCTATATTGTACTAATATTTTGTTCGTTATTTCCTTCTCCTGGCATAATTAATATTGTACTTTTAGGTCTGTTTTTTTTTTTTTTTTTTTTTTTTTTTTTTTTTTTTTTTTTTTTTTTTTTTTTTTTTTTTTTTTGGACGAAAGAATCCCTGTTTAATACATCATATTAAATTTTAGATCGATGTAGCGAGTTGAACCAAAGTCGTTAGAGCTGTATTTGAGAAGATCGTAAAGAGGTGCAAAATTTAAATGATTTTAAGTGGCTCTTCCAAATTTATTTTTATGATAAAGTTGCTGTAACATCTTCGGCGTATAGTTGTCTTAAATATGAAATTTCAGTTTAGAACGACGTTTCGTTTTTGTGCTAGACTTACCACATAGCCGGAGAGACTCGCAGATTTTTTTGTGGGACTTGGTTATTTGGACTGAAGGAACCCTAAAACGTGTATATTCGTGGAAAACAAGAATTCGTAAATTTTAACTATTCCAATAATTTCATTTCATTATTTCATGTAAAAATTGTTTTAGCCATAGGCATTAATGATACTCCCATATACTTTTGAAAAATGTATACTCTCAATTTTACTCATTCATTCAATTTAATAAATCCCCATCTTATTTTCCACCAGTGTATAATGTATCTTAAAGGTTACAAGACCAAAACATATTGCATTTAGAATTCATTGTACTTAATTTTCAGTTCGTTTGTTTTTCCTTCTTTGCATGGCTTAATTAGTACTTACTGGTCCTAATATTTATTCGTCGAAACAATTCCTTTTGCCTTTGCACATCGTGAGCAGAACAGCGTCTCATAATTCTCAATCCATGCTACCCTGGATCGGTTTCTCGCTCATGTTTTGGGAAAATGCTTATGTTTCGGTGTGAATCGTTCATCCCTACAGAATAGACTGACCCAAAGCACTATTGAATCCTATTACTCGAGACTGAAAACCTACTTGAAGAATATTCCCTTATAGTGTTGTTCATCTGAACCCTCTTCCAATGCAAGCGCGGCAGAAGAGAAATCAGAATATCAATTTCTATGTGTAGAAAAAAAAAAAAAACCTATCCATTAAAATCACTGCCTTGAATAGGTCACTTACAATTCAGCTGCGCCTTCTTCCTCTTGTGGTCCTCCAGGAAGAGGTCCTTCCTACGTTGAAATTTACTGGCCCGACATTGGTTTTCCATCCTTAAACAAACGTTCGAAAAAGCGTATTCGTTAGCATCTGGCACTGATCGAGGGGAATCATTCTCTGAGAAAATGTAGAGCCGATATCTCTAATCGTAAGTAGTTTGTATTGAGGATGTATAGTCGACTGTAGAAACTATTATAGGTGGAATCAGTCATTTTTTGAAAAGTTTTTTAATTTTGCCAACGTTTAGGCCCAAGCTTGTGAGCCATCATCAGGGCATTACTGGTCCATGTCATAGCATAAACTGCCTAAATAAAGCATAAATTGAGTTTATGCTTGGACATGGCTCAGTAATGCCCTGATGATGGCTCACAAGCTTGGGCCGAAACGTTGGCAAAATTAAAAAACTTTTCAAAAAATGACTGATTCCTGACTATTCCACCTATAACGTAAGTAATTTGGTTAAGGATGATCAGTAATCCACATAAGGTTAAAGTTGTATAAATCTAGTCAGTAAGGTTCCCTCTACCTGAATTTCAAATTACAATATTTTCCCTCTAATTAAATAGAACTCTTAGCGAACCGAACATTTGATACCTTTGCCTATACAAATCAACTATATTCAAAGATTACCGCCCAAACCCAAGCCCTTAAAGTCAGACGTACCACGATCCTTCAACATACCACTTGGATGTATACCAGTTAGTCAGTGCTAATTACATTTTTATAAATTTGTTCAACATTACATTCTAATTTAAACCACCGGGATCCTATTCCCTCAATTATTTTGATGGGATGCGAGCTGACCACTTCACGATTGTTAAACCTTATAAATTTCCTAGTGGCCTCATCTCTCATCGGGCCAAAAAATGTCCAAAAAACCTCATTTTCGAAAATCTTCAGACGGTATTCCATCTTTTTCCTGGTTAGATACCACTTACCTACACTGCCGGTTAAAATTTTTAGATCACCTACGGTTTAGGTTAATAAATCATTATTAATCTCTATGAATATCTAAATAAAATATAATTATTTTATTATTATTTGTGTTTATGAATAAATTTGCAAGTAGGAAAGAATAAACAATATTATTTTTATTTCTGGATATTTATTTATTGTCTAGTAATCTCCCAAGGGGTATTGAGAAGATAAATTTTATCTTAGTTTGATTTATTGATTTATTTAGTAAGAAATTTACTGCACAGGTAATTTTTGTGTTGTTTTTTTTAATGAAGAACGGTTTAAAAAAATGGAATTATCGTTCAATTGCGTTGTGCAACAAACATAATACACATAGAGAAAAAATAAGTACTGCATAACAAAAAAATTTGAACTGATTAATTGATGTGACGTGTTACTTCACATTTTCTCACTATTCAGTAAAATTCCCTGTTCATGTATTCAAATTATAATTTTTTACTACATGATATTAAAGCCTGTCAAATTTTACATCGAAATAACGAGTTTAATCAAAAGCGTTAGAGCCGTTTTTGAGAAAATTGTAAAAAGGTGCAAAATGCATGGTTTAAAGCGGCCCTTTTGGTTAGCCGATTTTGATGAAAAAGTTGCAGTAAAATCTCAGGCGTATAGTTGTCTTAAATATGAAAATTCAGTTTCGTACGACTTATGGTTTTTGCGAAAGACTTAATACACACACACACACACACACACACGCACACGCGCACACACAGACCTTTTTTCAAGACTTGGTCATTTGGACTCCGGGGATCCTAAAACGTGTGTTTCCGTCGAAAACTGGAATTCGAAAATTTTCACGTTCGCACTACTTTCTCTTACTGTATATTTCATATATAGGTACGTGAAAGTAAAAAAAAGAAAAGTTGGTACATGTGAGGTACTTCTTACCGCGAGATGTCATTTGGAATAGTTTTAAAATACTTTAACGCAAAATATTTGTGAAGCTTTAACTTTTAATAAAAATCACACGCCCTGCACGAACAAATTTAAAATTCAAAGAGATATAATTGATTGTGTTTATTGCTACTGTTTACAATCACAACCTTAAAATAGGTCATTTGCTAACATTTCGAAAATAATGAGCTTAAAATACAGAAGATGAATGATGTATCGTACAAGATAATGAACAATATTTACTTTATTTAGAAGTATTAAAATAAATGCTACCTCCTGAAGGGACTCTACCCACCGACTTGCAGGAATTGCAAGACACCGCTGACAGTGGAGCACATCATAATGGACTGCGAGGTGACAGTGATGTTCAAAGTTTATTTAATTTTTTAAAACGTTGTGAAATTTATAATCGAATATAGTGCAAAAACAGTGTGTTGCAAAAAGAAATGGTATTTTGAGAAAATAATGTGTTATATGCTAATGACCCTTTTTGGTTAGATGCATGTTATAAATAAATAAATAAAATAAATGCCTTCTTTAAAGTTTAAATACTAGGTTATTTATATTCATTTAACGTCATTTTATGCTACTATGGCTATCGGGCGATAATAAAGTGAAAGTCATAAATTTTACCTATTCAGATTTAATTAAGATGGGGACCTTTAACGAATTTTCTTTTTTCAAGTAACTCTTATAAGCTTTTGATGTAAGGTTTTTAAAAATAACATTATGACAAACAATGAATTATCTGAAAGAACAAACTCGGACAAAGTCTAAGAGAGACGACGGAAGGCAATCAGACGCGGAAGCCAATGCCTCCGCTATCGCTGCCCACTCAATGCCTCCTAGATCGGCTTGGTACTAAGATTGCGGTATCGGCTCTCTGTTGTGTCATTCAATATCGCGATCCGAGAATTCTGAGGGTCCACTCCTTTGATATTTCGGATTTCATAAGGGATCATGGAAAAACAAGACCAACGAGCAGTCGGGAAGATTGCGTTAAGCTTCTTATTTAATTAATGGTACCATGGCTAATCGGACGATGATATGGTGTTAGTCCTAAATTTTGCTTATCCAGGTTTTATTAGGATAGGGTTCTTTATCGAGTACCTGACATCGCACAGGTCCGGAATCACCATTTAACGTCCCCTCCGAAGGACGGCGTAACTAAGGATTTTTCACTCCCATTGAAAATCCTAGGTCCACCCGCAGCTTTGAAGTCGCGACCTTTGGCATAGGAACCTCGAAGTAATTCTCTATTCGAAAAGTTCTAAAATTGATTATAACAACGTAGGTGAGTGAAAGTGGTGTGTTGAGGGCACCAGATTTTACAAAATAATTTTTTCGGTTAATTTAAACGATTTCATTTGTTTTGTGCATGTAATAAATTGAAAAATAACTATTTAACTATCATTGAATTTTTTCATTGTATTTATTAAGTCAATTATTAATTCATCGTGCTCGAACAATGGACATTTATTTATCGCATAAAGCTACAAGATAATATACCAGTAAATACCAACTTAATATGTATGACATTATATAGGATTTAAATTGTATAATAATTTGACCGTTTAATTATAAACAGATGCGTCATCAGATGACGACGACATATTTAAATGAATATTTATAAATTATTATTTCATTTCATAATCAAAAGATAATACGCCGTAATAATCGTATTAATATGTACAACGTAACTGAATTATTTAAATTAAATTGAATATTTAATAAATAAATTAAAAGATACTAATCAATGACGATTATGTACAAACGTATAATAATTAATAATGTAATTTAACTTAATGTAATAAAGTGAGTATTTATTTTACATTGAATGCGTGTGTTAATGTTTTTCTTTATTTTATTGTTATATTTTTATAGTAAAACTTATAACTTTTTTGAGAAAGTCTTAAAAAAATATCGTACAAACTGACACAATTTCTTACGGAACATGGAGCTTCTTTTGAGCCTTCTTCTAACAGGCATTTCAGCTATTGACGTGTCGTTTATGATACTATTTTCTGTGCTGTTTTCCATAAAAACGAAAAGAGTTCGTATGTGTTGGTAAACTGTTGGTTGTTTTAAGTCCGTATGTAGAGTTCTTATTTACTCACGAAGGAGCTTTCGTTATGAACCTTAAAATTTGTGACTGAAATGATTGCAGTTTTTCTATGTGAGTCTTTTTTCCTGAACCATAAATTCGTTAGGTGTAAGTCCTTATAGGTTAAGTAGCTCACCTGACAAGATAAAAAGAAAAACTACCAGCAGCTGAAAGTACTTTACTCTCTTTTATCCAAATCATCTCAACTGAAAATAGAAGTTGAATAGATATACATACAAAAAATACCTTAAAAAATGTGGTGCGGGAAACACAAGATTTTCGCTTCAGTTAAAATCAATCTAAGCACTATTAAATAAACTTAAATTTACAAATTTTAAACTTTTTTTTTTTTTTTTTTTTTTTTTTTTTTTTTTTTTTTTTTTTAGCTTCTTTGGAAACATATGATTTAGATAGAATAGAATAGAAATTTTATGTGCCTTTGGGGCTTCCCCATACAAACAGAGCCTAGCTTGGCTATAAATTACAATATTATGGTTTTAGAACTTTATATACATATCGTTTAAAAATAAATAAAATAATAGTGAAAATTTACTAAAACAATTTGACTTTCAAAAAAAAATTGCAGATTAAAGAATAAACAGTTACTGGGTGCTATAATAGAAACAACAAATAAAGAAAATATCACTTTAAAGATATAATAAAAATAAACACTGAATAGGAAATGTTCTAGGATGAAGAATTGAGCACTTTTTGAACTGACATCATTTAATAGTACACTTTATGTAACTTTGCTTGTCAGAAGATTCTAAGATGAAGTTTTGAAGAAATTGTCGTCTATTTTCATTGTGTGCTGGGCAGTGAAGGAGAATGTGGTGTAGGCTGTTGTAGATAAATCGACTGCATAATATACAGCTTTCTTGTGACGAACAAAAAATCTGATTTTTTTTCCATAGATTCTAATATTTTCTGGATTTGCAACTCTCAATTGGCTGACACATCTGAATTTCTTTATATGTACTTTGAATGTGAGGTACATTTCAGGGTCGGGAGCATTGTAATTGCATAGTATTTTATATAAAGGATAGTTAGTCGAATTTAGGGTCCTTTGTATGTCGGCTGAGAGATAATGGTTATGTGCTTTTTCCAGTATGTCGTCTTTGTATCGAAGAAGTCCGTTTGTATGGTGAACAGCAAGCTCTTCTGCAAAGGCATTTAGCTCGGCTATTGCTCTAAATTGGGACACCCAATTGAAGTTTATGTCGGGATTATCTTTGTCTAATGATTTCAGTCTGTTAAAGCAAAGTTATGAAAGTCGATCTTCTGGCATGAACTCGAGCTTGGTCCATAGATTTTTCATCTTTTTTTATCACCTTCATGGCTAATGGTTCTCTTCCTGTTTCGAGACGGACTATATGATTTGGGGTATTCCTAGGCCATCCAAATAAGTGTTTTACAAATTTTTCATATGATTTAGATTAAATAATATAAATATTTTAAATTGTTAATCAGTGATAAGTTTATTCCCTGTTCGTGACTTTATATTAACTTTTACATCTTTATGCATAAAGTAATGTTTTTCTAAAATCGTTCTCTTCCCAACGTTATATTATTCGTATATATTACTGTTCTTATTTAATAAAAAAAAATTGCAATAGTTAGTTAAAAAAATCAATCGTTTTGCTCTTTTATCCTTTAGTTAGTCATCAAATTCAGCCAACTTATATATTTATCCGTCCTTCATCGACGTTATTAAGATAATATGGTAAATCTTTTGGAATGTACAAAATTAAAAGTAATTTAGAGGAAGAAAATTTAAATTATCGGCATTTAAGCCTTGACTGGCATTACATTTTACATCAATATAGCGAGTTTAACACATGTAACATCTCAGATATAGACGCTCTTTAAATATGAAATTTCAGATTTATACGACTTAGCAGTTCCGCGCAAGACTTGCAACATTCACACACAGATTCCCTGACTTTTTTGTGTAATCAAAGATTTTCACGATCGCAATACTGTCCCTTACTGTATATTTCATATATAGTGTAATGTATTGAGGATACTGAGGGGAGTTCATAATTAAATAATTTTAATATTAAACAATTAATGATAACGAACCTTTGTCGGCAAAACATCAAAAGGTGTTGTTTACCTAGCCCCCTAGATTTCCCATCGGTATGGGCCCCCCAGCGGTACCAGAAATCTCTGGTAGTTTCCCCCCAGCGGCGGCCAACAAGAATATTAAGATGGGTGTAAAGATAAGAATAATAGCACAAAGGCTATACCGCCAGCCGGGGCACTTCCCATATTGGCCCACCCGAGGTGACGAGAATGAGAGAGAAGAACCGAAGAGGCAGTCAAGTTTGATCCTCAAGAAGAGTGAGTCGGGTTCCACCTACAAGAAGAGGAGGTGGCCGTCGGGGTTCTGAGAGCAGCTGGAGAATGATGCCAAGAAAGGGGACCTAAGACAGATTTCACCTTCGCCAGCCGGTTAAGTGTTTCAAAGGTATATTGTTATTTGTAATATTGTATGGCAAAGGTAGTAAAATGTGCCTCAGTATTCTCAATCAGAGTTCTAGGCAATGGGTTAATATAACTTATATGTGTAAATTAATAATTATAGTAATGTATTAATTGAATCTTGTTTACTTTAATCTTACCCTGCATGCCACCTATTGGATTGGTAAACACAATACTTTTGGAAAGGAGATCCATGGTATCATTAAATATAGTTTATATATTGACTAAATATAGTAAGTAAGCTAGTTTTTGAAGCTACCGCTGCCTTAGAAAAGCAGCCGGGCAAAAACATAGCAATAGGTAAGTGAAAGTAAAAATCTGGTGCGGGCAACACAAGACTCTCACCTCGACTGTTAAAATTAATTTAAAAAGAATTAACTATACTTCAATTTGAAAAATATTTTGCAACCTGTATATTTAGCCGCCATTCATCAATGCCGTTAAGATGATATGGTTAATCTTTTGGAATGTACATAATTGAAGGTAGTTTAATGGAAGACATTTTAAAATATCAGCAATTAAGCCCTGTCAGACAACTTTAATCAGAATTAAACTTAAATTATATTAAAGCCCATTAAATTTTAGATATACATAGCGAGTTTAACCAAATTTGTTGGAACCGTTTTTGAGAAAATCGTAAAAAGGTGCAAAATGCATGGTATAAAGTGGCTCTTCTGATTAGCCGATTTTGATGAAAAAGTTGCTGTAACATCTCAGGCATAGACGCTCTGAAAATATGAATTTTTGAGTTATCGTTTCCGCGCTAGACTACTTTCATACCGCGCTAGACCGTTTTGTGGGACCTAGTCATTTGGACTTAGGGGACAAATAAACGTGTTTTTTCTTTCAAAACTGGTATTCGAAAATTTTCACGGTCATCACGAGTAAAAAACTTATTTCAACAGTCATTCGAATATTATAACTCCTTATCCAGCTTAGTCTCAGAAACCAAATTTATATCACTTAAACTTATCGTATGGATGGTTAATCTGTATAAGTTTCATAATTTTTCACTTTATCCCTTTTGAGATATTTCCCTGTAAACAACGCAAAAAACGAGTTTTTGCTAATTGTGAAAATTCATATACAAAAAAGGACTATGTTCTCAAGATCGAAATGTTTACTGCAAATGTTTACTACGAAATGTTTCCTATGACTTAGCTATATAGGAAAAAATAATCAAGGATGAGTCTTTTTTCTTTTATATACTTTTATTCCTCATTGTGGATATAATTAGTTGGCCGTTGAGAATTACTGAAGGAATTAGTCCGGGTGGCGGTCATTAAATGAAACTACTGAATAGTTTCAACTATTTTATTGTTTGCCAACGTTTCGACCCCCATTGTGGGTCATCATCAGGGCTAAAAAGATACAAAAAGGATACATTTAAAATAAGATTAAAAATACTATTTTAAAAAAATAACTATTGCGCTAGAGGATGTCAATATTATAACATAAAAGGAACTAGATGTGTAAAGAAATCAATTAATTAAATTACAATGATAAAGGTATACTAATGAGAGCTATACAGACCAGATAATGACTAAAGATAATGTACAAATATATAAGAAAAAATTACATGAAATAAAAACATTAAAAAAATGGAGTACAGTGGAGATACGTACCGTCTGGTAGGCGAGTGGAAACTAGGTACAATTTGGTAATATATTCCTGCCTATATTCCTTATTACCAAATTGTACCTAGTCATTACACATCTAGTTCCTTTTATGTTATAATATTGACATTCTCTAGCGCAATAGTGATTTTTTTAAAAATAGTATTTTTAATCTTATTTTAAATGTATCCTTTTTGTATCTTTTTAGCCCTGATGATGACCCACAATCGGGGTCGAAACGTTGGCAAACAATAAAATAGTTGAAACTATTCAGTTGTTTCATTTATTGACCGCCACCCGGACTAATTCCTTCAATACTTTTATTCCGCTAAAAGTCTCGTTTTTTATTCATTTATGAGAATTTTTTTATCCACTTTCTTCAATTTTCAGCTAATGAGTAGTTCAGGACAAAAAATACAAAGCATATCCTTACTTTATTGTTAGATTTTTTTTTTTACTTGATATCTGCAAAATTACAAAAATTAAGAGGATTTTCCTAAAACATGTATTTAGCCGTGAAGCTAAGTTACTAACTAAAAGTATTGCTCAGAAAAATATTTTATTTACAGGTTTTATATTCAGAAAAGGATGGAGAATAATCGGTCAAAAAATCATGAAAATCAAAATTGTTGAGAAGCAAAATTAATAAAAGTTGGACGATTTCGAGTGGTCTGACTCATATACATACGAAAAATATCTTTAAAAAATAAATTTATGTTATTTAATTTTCTGTATTTACTTTGACGAAGGTTCATTCTTTCGAAAAAGCCTTCAAAATTTTTAAACATATTCCAAGGATACAGAATAATTTATAATTAAGTACTACTAACTTAATATTCCTCATATAAAATAACATTTAAAATTCGATGTAAACATTATAATTAACAACTATAATTATTTATTTTAATTTAATTAAGATAATTATACGAGTATACTTGTACAATATATATAATTTCTGCATTATCACCTTATCGGAACAGTTGTATTACAAGAACATTCCAACATTATCTTTTGATAAGCTAGAACAGAAATAAAGTTCATTTGAAATTATGTATAAGACGTTTTTTGTTACTTTCACTTACTATATATAGTAAGAGGAAGTATTGCGACCGTGAAAATTTTGGAATTCCAGTTTTCAACGGAGATACACGTTATAGGGTCCCCTGAGTCCGAATAACCAAGTCTCGCAAAAAGGTCTGTGTGTGTGTGGTAACTCCCGGACGGAAACCGTAAGGCCTATGGAACTGAAATTTCTTATTTAAGACAAATATACGCCCGAGACGTTACAAAACCTTTTTCATCAAAATGAGCTTACCAGAAGATCCACTTTATACCATGCATTTTGCACCTTTTTTCGATTTTCTTGAAAACGGTAACGACGATTTTGATTAAAATCGCTATATCGATGTAAAATTCATTAGGCTTTAATATCATGTAGTTTTCATTCTGATTAAAATGGTCTGACAGGGCTTAAATGCCGATATTTTACATTTTTTTTCCTGTAAAGTGCCTTTAATTTTGTTAGATTTTATAAAAATAAATATATTATCTAGTTACCACCGATGAAAAACATGTAAATATATAAGTTGAACGAATTCGATATCTAACTAAAGGAGAAAACTGAAAAATATTTTTGTAATGCAATTATTTTATTTTGAACATAGCAACAGTAATATACACGTATAATATACCGTTGGAAAGCTAAAGCTTTTAGAATAAATATTATCTGATACACAAACTTGTAAAAGTTAATAAAGAGTGATGAAAAGCCGATAAAAGTAAGTGATTATTTTAGATAATAATATAATAGATTTTTTAATAAAACACGTGGTTCTATAGAAATTCCATTTAATTTATCCTTTAATGGTTTCACTCATTTTTATCTCTTACTGTATTTGAAAATTCATTAATCGATTTTAAAAACGGAGGTAAGTGAAAGTCGTGTGTTGCTCGTACCATTTTTTTTTTTCAATTTCATCGTTTTAACCTTTATCAGTTTATCGTTAAATATACCAGGATTTCAAATGAATTATTTTAAAAAATGCAGAGGATAAATTAAAATTCTTGTTTTTTTTATTCCCTTTATTTTTGGATTTTAGATTCTACATTTAAAACCAAACGCAATAAAATATATCTGAAGTGTTTTACCTTGATGTATATTTGTTCATACTCTTCAAGGATGAGGCTGATGTATTTTTAATTTTGTATTTTTTTGTTTACGTTGTAGATAAATTAATCAAAATTATGCAATGATAAATCCGTTGAGATTGCTTGTCGGTTGTTTGATTATATGATTTTTTTTTTAAATATTATTTATTGAGATTTCCAACTGTATTAGTTAATACATCAAGTAAATTAGCTGTCAGATAAAATACACTAAGAGAAAATACCCATTGGCAGCACTGCGCTAGGTAATCCAAACTTGAAGGTCTCGTGGCCGTCTTCTTTTCAGACGCCTCGGAGGATTGTCAGGAATGGAAGAGGAAGCAAGGCTTGAAACTAGTGCGTTAATATGAGAGTGGAGTTTGTCATGGAAGGATTGTTACCTGGTCCGGGCCAAGCATATGAAACATTAAGGTCTTGGTGGATGATTTTATTCGTGATAAAGTAAGGAGCATTAAGGATTTTACGAAGGATCTTGGATTGTAGGGATTGAATACGGGAAGAATTTGATGGTTTAGTAGAGCCCCAAAACTCAACTTCGTGAGAGGTGAAATATAAAATTTAAATTCTCAAATTAACTTATTTATTTTTGTATCCTTGCCTTTGTAATTTTAACTACATTTCATGTAATTTGAATTATTGTTTTTTTTTTTTGTTTTGTTATTATTCATCCCTTCCTCGTCTTTGTAAGGGTTTCTTGGGCCAGGGGAAAAAGGAGGTTAATGCTTAATTATACGCCCTCGGCATCGAGATGCGAACTCTAACATTATTTTATTTAGAGATCCGTATATCAGGTTGCTGGTTAACTCGCAGGATACGTTTATACTGCACGCGTTTTATGAACCGAAGCCGTAGAATTCTAGCCACAGCTTCAGCCGGCATCAATCATATTCTTCAGTATAAACGCGCCCTTATGCTAGCTCCTACACCACAGGTGACCCTCTGAATTATAATATATGTTTGTGTGAGGATTTGCCTTATAACCGATATTATTAATTCTTGCATAATAAGTTGAAACTGTTCTTCAATCAAAGTGAAAGAAAAAAAAAAAAGTAGGGATACGCTCTTCGTGAAATAGTTATGGGCAAGTTTAATATTCTACTTATACTAGTAACATCTCGAGCGCTTAGTTATCTTAAATATGAAGTTTCAGTTTCTTTCGATTTTTCCTTTTGGCGCTAGACTTGACCACACAGCCCATTTTGGGGGACTTGGTAATTTGGAATCGGGAGACCGGAAAAAGGTGTATATCTGTTGAAAACTTAAATTTTGACAATTTTGACGATCGCAATACTTTCCCTTACAATATATTTCATACATAGGTAAGTGAAAGTAAAAAATTACTATTTGATGATACAAATGCAATTAGGCTATGATGGGCGGCATGACAAGTAGCTTGGAGTGTCAGACCCTTCTGGACCTTGACAACTGACCACCATCAATGACACTGCACTCGATAAGGCCAAGACAAACATGAGATTGATATTCCTAAAGAGCTAAGACGTTTTAAGGAGATAAGAAAAATATCATAAATAAGGTCAGTAAAACCAACTAAAAATAAACAATGTACTGAAAAAGTTACATTTTTAACGACGTTTCCCCATGTGAAATTTTAGTAAACCTCCATAATGCTCATCTTCAGTCAAAGAAAATAAAATATTCTCTTTTTGTGGATTCTATTTTGGTTGTAAATAAGCAATTTATTCATTCTATTTTATAGGTTATTTTATTCTATTGGGTTGTGTCACATGAAATGTCCGTTTTCAAGGTAAAGGATTTTTATTAAAAATACGATATGAAAACAAGATAATTTTATTCCAAGTATTTACCTTCTTTTTCTACGCATTTTTCCCAACGTGACACCAACTTTTTTATCCCCGAACTGAAAAACTCTGAGGTTTCAAGTGAAACAAAATTCGAAAACGCATTTTTCACTTGATCATCATTTTCAAAAAGTTTTCCTTTGAAATCTGTTGGAGACAAGTCGGGAGAATATGGTGGGTGCGGAAGAACTTCGTAGCCCAGTTCTTTCAATTTTTGCACGGTATGTTTTGAAACATGGGGTCAGTTAGTCAGTGCTCAGTGAGATCATGAGGTACCCATGTATCGAGCTTTTTTACTTTCCCAATACACTTTAGATGTATGGAAACGGTAGATGCACTTGCATTTAGTTGTGCTGAGAGTTCCTTTAACTGTTTGGTAGGGGTTTCCTTCTACTGTATGTTTGAGGACATCGTTGTTTATTACGGTCGGAGGTCATCTTCGGGTTAACAACATAATATGGTTACACACACACAGACCCTTTTGCGGGACTTGGTTATTTGGACTCAGGGAACCCTAAAATGTGTATTTCCGTTGAAAACTGGAATTCGAAAATTTTCACGATCGCAATACTTTCCCTTACAATATATAAAAAAGTTACTATTTTAAAAGTTGAATTAATTTTCCATAGGAATCCTATTATGTTTACTGTGAAACATAACTTTTCATGAAATATTATTAAATTTGAAATAACTTTACTTTATAGATTTACTAACTTTAACACGCGGCTTTGATCGAGAATATTGTATTTTTTCTTTATTCAACATTGCATATATACATTTATGGAAAAAGTAACTATAAGACGTATATGAAAGCCTAATAAAACACAGTTATTTTATTTTATTTTTATCTTATTGGTATTATGTTTTCTTGTTGGCTGCACCTCCATTAACTTCTCCATTAACATATAGTCAAAACGCTCAAAAACAACACCATTATTATAAGACGTATTAATTTGCTCTTGATGTACCAGTTACTCTTTTAAATCAATCCTATCAAGCAGAAATGGTTGAGTATTTCTAATTTAAAGAATGGTGGTTTAAGTCCAGTCAGATTACTGTAAACCCCATTTAATTTTACATCGATATAATAAGTCCAATAAACATCTTTAGAGCCGTTTGAAAGAAGATTGTTAAAAGTTACAAAAATCATAGTAAAAAGTTGTTCTTCTGGTTCGTCGGTTTGGACGTTAAATGTGAAAACGCTGGCATAAACTTATCTTAAATATGAAATTTGAGTTGCTCAAGACTTTTCGAGCTAGACGTAGTGACCGCTCAGTGAGATCATGAGGTACCCATGTATCGCGCTCTTTTACTTTTCCAATACACTTTAAATGTCTGGAAACGGTAGATGCACTTGCATTTAGTTGTGCTGAGAGTCCTTTAACTGTTTGGTAGGGGTTTCCTTCTACTTTATGTTTGAGGACATCATTGTCTATTACGGACGGAGGTCTTCCTCGGGGCAAGTTTTAGAAGTCGGTATCCCCAGCTGAAATCTTAGCAAACCAACGGCGAATGGTCCGTTCATTAACACTCCCTTCCCCAAACGCCTTGCAAATATTTCTAGCGGCCTCAGCTGCTGAATGGCCGAGTTTAAACTCGTACTAAAAGATTACCCGAAAATCGCGTGTTTCCATGTTCATATTTGGAGGTATGCTAAAAAGTGGGTAATTGATTGGGAAGCAAATGTTTATAATACAAAGGTAGAGTATTAGTAACTGTGTAAACATTCGGAAGAAAACAACAGAGACTTGCAAAATCCCTTATGTA
Source organism: Piezodorus guildinii (assembly GCA_023052935.1). Classification (NCBI taxonomy): domain Eukaryota; kingdom Metazoa; phylum Arthropoda; class Insecta; order Hemiptera; family Pentatomidae; genus Piezodorus; species Piezodorus guildinii. Next base: position 17,483,878 of record CM041293.1, on the reverse strand, counting down.
TTTTAGAAACTATAAAAACGGACATTTTGTGTGAAACAACCCAATATTTCATGATCTACTCCTAAGACATGGTGTTAAACAAGTAGGTTGTGTGTACGTAAAAAACACAACGAACTTATTATACATGTTTTAAACGTTTTAAACCCGTCAATATTAATTCCTACTACAAAAAGGCTCAGAACTTACAATCTAATACAAAAAATCTGGTGCGGGCAACACACGACTTTCACTTACCTCGATTTTTAAAATCAATGAAAGAATTTTCAAATACAGTTAGAGGTAAAAATACGTGAAACTATTAAGGAATTAATCAAATTGAATTTATATATAAACATGTGTTTTATTAAAAAATCTATTATATTATTATCTAAAATAATCAGTTAGTTTTATCTTCTTCTCATCACTCTCTATTAACTTCTAAAAGCTTGTGTATGAGATGATATTTTTTCTAAAATCTTTAGCTTTCCAACGGTATATCATACATGTATATTACTGCTCTTATGTTCAAAAACGAAAAATTTCATTAAAAATATATTTTTTCTGTTTTCTCCTTTAGTTGGGTATCGAATTTATTCAATTTATATATTTACCTGTTTTTCATCAGCGCTAACAAGATAATCTAGTTATTATTATTGAATCTAAAAAATTAAAGGTACTTTAGAAGAAGAAAATTTAAAATATCGGCATTTAAGCCCTGTCAGACCATTTTTATCCAAATAAAACCTACATGATATTAAAGCCCATTTAATTTTACATCGATATAGCGAGATTAATCAAAATCGTCGGAACCGTTTTTGAGAAAATCGAAAAAAGGTGCAAAATGCATGGTATAAAGTGCCTCTTCTGGTAAGCTCATTTTGATGAAAAAAGTTTTGTCACGTCTCGGGCGTATAGTTGTCTTAAATATGAAATTTCAGTTTCATAGGACTTACCGTTTCCGCCCGGGAGTTACCACAGACACGCACACACACAGACACACACACACACAGACCTTTTTGCGGGACTTGGTTATTTGGACTCAGGGGACCCTAAAACGTGTATTTCCGTTGAAAACTGGAATTCGAAAATTTTCACGATCGCAATACTTTCCTTACTATATATAGTAAGTGAAAGTAAAATCTCTTTTTTTTACTTTCACTTACTATATATAGTAAGGGGAAGTATTGCGATCGTGAAAATTTTCGAATTCCAGTTTTCAACGGAAATACATGTTTTAGGGTCCCCTGAGTCCAAATAACCAAGTCCCGCAAAAAGGTCTGTGTGTGTGTGTGTGTGGTAACTCCCGGGCGGAAACGGTAAGTCCTATGAAACTTAAATTTCATATTTAAGACAACTATACGCCCGAGACGTGACAAAACTTTTTTCATCAAAATGAGCTTACCAGAAGAGGCACTTTATACCATGCATTTTGCATCTTTTTTCAATTTTCTCGAAAACGGTTCCGACGATTTTGATTAAACTCGCTATATCGATGTAAAGGTAATTGGGCTTTAATATCATGTAGGTTTCATTCTTATTAAAATGGTCTGACAGGGCTTAAATGCCGATATTTTAAATTTTTTTCCCCTAAAGTACCTTTAATTTTGTAGATTCAATAATAATAACTAGATTATCTTGTTAACGCTGATGAAAAACAGGTAAATATATAAATTGAATAAATTCGATACCCAACTAAAGGAGAAAACAGAAAAAATATTTTTTTAATGCAATTTTTCGTTTTTGAACATAAGAATAGTAATATACATGTATGATATACCGTTGGAAAGCTAAAGGTTTTAGAAAAAATATCATCTCATTCACAAGATTTTAAAAGTTAATAGAGAGTGATGAAATGAACATAAAACTAACTGATTATTTTAGATAATAATATAATAGATTTTTTAATGAAACACATGTTTTTATAGAAATTTAATTTAATTAATTCCTTAATAGTTTCACGTATTTTTATCTTTAACTGTATTTGAAAATTCTTTCATTGATTTTAAAAATGGAGGTAAATGAAAGTCGTGTGTTGCCCGCACCAGATTTTTTAGTCAATAAATTAATCTTTAAAAACATTTTACTGGGAAACGTACACCTTTTACATTATGATGGTATGTATAATTTTCTAATATGTACAAAATTAAAGGTACTTTCGTTAAAGACTCTCTTGGGAATTTCTATAAAGTCAGACCTGATGAAGGCCCAAAATTTAGTCCAAAACGTCGGAACACAAATACAATAAGTGTTTCTTATTCGTGTGTTATTTCTTGATGACCGAACCCCAACCATCTTCTTCATCATAAAGGTGCTTCAGAGAAATAATATTAAAAATCTGGTGCGGGCAACACACGACTTTCACTTACCTCCATTTTTAAAATCAATGAAAGAATTTTCAAATACAGTTAGAGATAAAAATACGTGAAATTATTAAGGAATTAATCAAATTGAATTTATATAAAAACATGTGTTTTATTAAAAAATCTATTATATTATTATCTTAAATAATCAGTTAGTTTTATGTTCATTTCATCACTCTCCATTCATTAACTTTTAAAAGCTTGTGTATGAGATGATATTTTTTCTAAAATCTTTAGCTTTCCAACGGTATATCATACATGTATATTACTGCTCTTATGTTCAAAAACGAAAAATTGCAATAAAAAAACATTTTTTCTGTTTTCTCCTTTAGTTGGGTATCGAATTTATTCAGTTTATATATTTACCTGTTTTACATCAGCGTTAACAAGATAATCTAGTTATTATTATTGAATCTACAAAATTAATGGTACTTTAGGGGAAGAAAATATTGGCATTTAAGCCCTGCCAGACCATTTTTATCCAAATAAAACCTACATGATATTAAAGCCCATTAAATTTTACATCGATATAGCGAGTTTAATCAAAATCGTCGGAACCGTTTTCGAGAAAATCGAAAAAAAGTGCCAAATGCATGGTATAAAAGGTTTTGTCACGTCTCGGGCGTATAGTTGTCTTAAATATGAAATTTCAGTTTCATAGGACCTACCGTTTCCGCCTGGGAGTTACCACACACACACACAGACCTTTTTGCGGGACTTGGTTATTTGGACTCAGGAGACCCTAAAACGTGTATTTCCGTTAAAACTGAAATTCGAAAATTTTCTCATATCTCATTCAATACTTCTCCTTACTATATATAGTAAGTGAAAGTAAAAATTCGGCTAAAAAAAAGAAAAGCTTTTAAGCCTTTTCATATCATTTAAATCAGATTTTATTAATTTTTTATCAAACTACCAACAACAAAAAATCTGGTGCGCACAATACACGACTTTCACTTACCTCCATTGTAACAGAATTAATTAAATTGAATTTCAATATAAACTTGTGTTTTATTAATTAATTATTATATTTTTATCTACAATAATCAGTTAGTTTCACGGACGTTTCATCAATACCCATTACCTTTTACAATTTCTTGTATTAGAAAATATTTTTTCTAATGTCTTTAGCTTTCCGACAGTATATTATACATCTGTATGTGTTCAAATACACAAAAATTGCAAAACATAATATGTATGCACTTTTTTCCTTTAGTTGCTTATCGAATTCGTTAAACTTGCATATTTAGCTGTTATTTATCAATGATAACAAGACGATGTGCCATTTTTGTTTTAAATCTACAAAGGTACTTTATAAATATCGGACTATTTCAATCAGAACGAAACCTACATAATTCTAAAGCCCATATAATTTTACACCCGAGTTTAGTTAAGTTAGAGCTGTTTTGGAGATAATCGTAAAAAAGTGCAAAATTCATTGTATAAAGTGGTTCTTCTAGTCAGCTAATTCTGATGAAAAAGTTGCTGTAACATCTCAGGCGTATAGTTGTCTTAAATATGAAATTTCAGTTTCGTACGACTTTTAGTTTTTGCGCTAGACTTACCACATACGAACAAACATAAAGACCTTTTTAAGGGACTTGGTCCTTTGGAGTTTGGAGACCCTAAAACGTGTATTTCCAGTGAAAACTCAAATTCGTAAATTCTCACGATCACAAAACTTTTCCTTACTATATATTTCATATATAGGTAAGTGAAAGTTAAAATACTAATGTACCAATATCTAAATGTACATAATCCACCAACTCAGTTTCTTCCTGACTGGAAAAAGCAGTAGGTTATCGATAGAAATATCCGTTTGTTTTTTCCCATTCAGGGAGTAATACTACTGAAACCTGATTTTTTCTGAATTAATCATATCTACGTAGGAGTTGATTAAGTTCTCATTTAACTGTTAAAGATCTCTATTTATCGTATGATTATTCGGTGTGTAGTATTTTTTTTCTAATGGCATGTTGAGGATCGCTAGAGCGAAGATACGGCCAGAATGCGCTGATAAGAGACAGCTGATTGACGCTTATCACCCCTACCCCTTTTTCCTTTGCCTTTGACACCACAGTCCTTCGCCCGACATTGTACCCTCCGTACCCCTTCAATGTGTCCCTTGGTCAGGTCGGTACCAGAAGAGTACGTCTCCGCAGAGATGCTGTACTGGCAGAGGATCTACGCGCTCTACATCGCAGGTACTGCTTTCGATACTCTATGGTTGCTTCATGAACCTCAATTAGCAAATTTGTGTATATTATTACATATTTTGTTGTATATCTCAAGTATTCCGTATACACCTGTTAAATACCTTGATCACACTAGGAGGTTACGAAAGCAGCGTCGTTGGCAGTTTGTTTTCTTCGCTTTTGTGATTTGGCGTTGGTTACGTAAGCGGTGAGATATGGAGTGATTTAACCGTTCCAGAAATAGCAGAGGCACTTTAAAGGCAATGAGAGTTTAAAATATACCCTTTGGTGATTGTTCAATTGTCGCAATGTAGGAGTGTGATGGATACGGCTTTGGACGGTTATGTAAGTATCGGGACTTTGGTCGTTGTGGTTGATTAGCTTTCGCCTCTAGAGTGCTGATATTTTCCTTTCCACGTGGCTCCTTTAGCTCCATCATTTTTTAAATATTATTAAATAAGAATTTAGCAGTGTGTCCTAATCTAAAATTAACTGAACTGTCCAAAACCTTACTAAAAGTTATGAAAGCATCGCTCAAAATAATTCAAAAGCTGGCGTCAGCGTTTATCTCCTACTCGGTGAAAGGTCAGGTGGGCGGCAACACTTGGATCAGCAGTAGTTTTCTAAGACACACATATATATATATAGACTTTCTTTACCTATATATGAAATATATATTAAGGGAAAGTATTGCGATCATGAAAATTTTTGAATACGTGTTTTCACTAGTTAATGAATCATACACAGTGAATATATTAGATATTACATTTATTATGAGAATATAATACATATTATGATTACAATATTCTGTGCTGAAGACTTAGGGTGACTACAAGTGTAAATTCCGAGGTCTCCTTGTATGAGTGTGACACAAGTAATGTTACAACTAGAGTGATAAGTCTTTAGGATCCCAGGGTACATATAGCAAGGGATTGTAGAGGGGATGAGGAGGCGGCATGAGCGGTCAAAGCAAGTGCTAGCAGGTGGTAGGTACTGTGTCCGAAGTACAGGTATATGTCCTTTGTCGGTACTTGGTCAGTCCGTTCTAGGTAGCTGGCTTAGGGTTATCCGTGGTAGTCTTAGGTATAGACAAAATAAGTTATTAATTATTACTGTGTATTATTTATTAGTCAAGTATCATTCTATAACTACTGATAATACCCGTTTTAGGGTTTCCTTAGTCCAAATGACCAAGTCCAGCAAAATGGTCTGTATGTGTGTGTGGTAAGTCTAACACAACAACGAAAAGTCGTACGAAATTGAAATTTCATAGTTAAGACAACTATGCGCCCGAGATGTTGCAGCAACTTTCTCACTAAAATCGGCTAATGGTTAGTCCTACTTTATCTCATGCATTTTAAACCTAACGGCTCGAACAATTTTGATTTAACTCGCTATATTGATGTAAAATTTGATGGGCTTTAATATAATGTAGGTTTCATTCTGAATGAAATATTCTGACAGGGCTTAAGTGCCCATTTTCATCTGTATGTTTGAGGACATCGTTGTCAATTACGGACGGAGGTTTTCCTCGGGGCAAGTTTTCCAAGCCGGTATACCCAGCTGAAAGCTTTGCAAACCAACGGTGAATGGTCCGTATATTAACAGTCCCTTCTCCAAACGCCTTGCAAATATTTCTAGCGGCCTCAGCTGCTGAATGGCCGAGTTTAAGCTCGTACAAAAATATTACTCGAGTTTTCATAGCATTTAAGTTTATTCAGATTTTCCCAGGCACTGATTCTATCCAGTGATTTATATATAATCATAAATTAATAACTAAGTTTTACTCATATAACCAAATTATACGTGTATACATACATCATATTATTTTTACTTTCACTTACTATATAAAGTAAGGGAAAGTATTGCGATCGTAAAAATTTTCGAATTCTAGTTTTCAACGGAAATACACGTTTTAGGGTCCCCTGAGTCCAAATAACCAAGTCCCGCATAAAGCACAGACCTTTAGGTAAAGGTCTGTGTGTGTGGTAACTCCCGGGCTTAAACGGTAAGTCCTATGAAACTGGAATTTCATATTTAAGACAACTATACGCCGAGACGTGACAAAACTTTTTTCATAAAAATGAGCTTACCAGAAGAGGCACTTTATACCATGCATTTTGCACCTTTTTTCGTTTTTCTCGAAAACGGTTCCGACGATTTTGATTAAACTCGCTATATCGATGTAAAATTTAATGGGCTTTAATATCATATAGGTTTTATTCTGATTAAAATGGTCTGACAGGGCTTAAATGCCGATATTTTAAATTTTCTTCTTCTAAAGTACCTTTAATTTTGTAGATTCAATAAAAATAACTATATTATCTTGTTAGCGCTGATGAAAAACAGGTAAATATATAAATTGAATCAATTCGATACACAAGTAAAGGAGAAAACAGAAAAAAATATTTTTTAATGCAATTTTTTTGTTTTTGAACTTAAGAGCAGTAATATACATGTACGATATACCGTTGGAAAGCTAAGATTTTAGAAAAAATATTATCTCATACACAAGCTTTTAAAAGTTAATAGAGAGTGATGAAATAAACATAAAACTAACTGATTATTTTAGATAATATTGTAACATAATCGATTTTTTAATAAAACACACGTTTCTATAGAAATTCCATTTAACTAATTCTTTAATGGTTTCACTCATTCTGATCTCTTACTGTATTTGAAAATAATTTAATCTATTTTAAAAACGGAGGTAAGTGAGAGTCGTGTGTTGCCCGCACCAGATTTTTTAAATGGGATTTTGAGGAGTTGAATACGTAGCTTATACCATTACATGGAAGTTTACATCAGTCCTTTATTGCTTCCACGTGTTACGTTCTGAACCCTCTAATGAAATATATTCAATCGTAAAAACATTTTATCTCTTATTCAAAATATTTTAAATATTCCTTAGCTGATGACTTTTATTTAATTGACTTTTTTATATCTTAGGCATGTTTAATATTTCACACATAAATATTTTGTTTAATTAAAAATTGTCCTTGTAAATATGGTTTATTAATTTGTGTATTAAATATCCGTAATGTTATTTAACATAAATTCACGCACTTTTTTTGTTTAATTACATATAATATTACCCGTGTATTTTTTTTTTTTATATGCATATCAGCGACTAAAATATCAATACATGTATTATAGTAATCCTTATTCTTAGAGCAAGATTAACGATGTTTTATTAATTAACATAAACAAAAATTAATATAAATGTTTTAAAATTTAAAGAAACTTTGGTTGTATCGGAAAAAATCTGGTGTACGCAAGAAACGACTTTCAAATACCTTAGTTGTTAAAGCAATTTAACACCTAGAAAATAAAGTTTTTTTTATTATTATATATTTTTTATTGAAATTTACAACTGTACAAAAAATACATCAAGTAAATATGCTGTAATGTTATACCACATGGAATGAACATGAAGAGAAACTTCCCATTGGCAGCACTCTTTGGTAGTGAGTCTAAACAAGAAGGTCTCGAGGCCGTCTTCTTTTCAGACGCCTCGGAGGATTATCAGGAATGGAAGAGGAAGCAAGGATTGAAACTAATGGATTAGAGTGGGAGTGGAGTTTTTCATGGAAGGTGTGATACCTGGTACGGGCCAAATCAGCAACATATGGAACATTAAGGTCATTGTGGAGGATTTTATTCGTGACAAAGTAAGGAGCGTTAAGGATTTTGCGAAGGATTTTGGATTGTAAGGGTTGGATACGGGAAGAGTTTGATGGTTTAGTAGAGCCCCAAAGCTCTACTCCGTAGGTCCAGATAGGCCTTATGATGGTCATGTAAATGAGTCTTTTGTAGTTAAGTAAAAGGTTAGAGCGTCTGTCTAGTAAGTGTTGGAGTAGCCGAAATCTTCGTGCAGTTTCTTGTCTCTTCAGTCTTGTATGCGGATTCCATGTAAGTCGTTTGTCAAGCAGGAGTCCTAAATATCGGATCTGTTCAACCGGGACGAGCGGAATATCATTAAAGGACACTGGAGGGCAGGATGTCATAGGTTTTCGACGAAGGGTAAAGGTAATTTGTTGGGATTTATTGGAATTGATTTTAATTCTCCAATTCTGACACCATACCTCTAGGTCTCTGATGTGGGATTGGAGAGTTTGAGAGGCTATTGTAGGATCGTTATTAACCGATAACACGCAAGTGTCATCGGCATAGGTAGAAAGGAATGTGTTAGGATGGGTTGGAATATCAGCTGTATATACTGTGTAAAGAATGGGTCCTAGGATTCTGCCTTGAGGAACCCCAGCAGACTGGGTGAAGAGAGATGAATAGGAACTATTGTGGTATATTTTGAAGGATCTTTCAGAGAGGTAGGACTGGATGATTAGGAAGTATGTAGGAGGAAGGAATTTACGGAGTTTGTACAACAGTCCCGGGTGCCAGACTCGGTCAAAGGCCTGTTCAACGTCGAGAAAGGCTCCAGTGCAGTACAATCCGCGCTCCAATGCAGAAGAGACAACATCCACCACACGGTGACATTGCTGGATGGTGGAGTGGGAAGATCGGAATCCGAACTGGTAGAAAATAAAGTTAAATTTCAAAAAAGCTTAAAGATTACATTCCCTTTCGTTGGAAACATATATTTTAGATTATATAATAGAAAGGTTTGAAATTGTTATGTACAAGCACATAAATTTATGCCCTATTCCTCGCTTTACATAACCATAACCTCCATAACATTGTATATAAGATAACATTTTTTTAAAGATTTATATTTCTGACAGTACAGTTTACATATATATATATATAACTATTCTTTTGTTCAGAAAAAAATATCTAACAAATATTTTTGGCCTTTTTTCCTACATTTGGTTTTCAAATTCGTTCTTACTACATATTTACTCATTTTGTTTCAATATTAACAAGTTGAAATGGTTAATTATTTAATTTAAAAAAATAAAGGTACTTTAGAGGTAGACATTTTGAAAATATAGCATTTAAGCTCTGTCGCAATATTTCAATCGGAATAAAACCTCCATATAATTTATTACCATTTAATTATGTACCGATATAGAATAGGATAGGAAAAAAAAAATTATTCTGGGACAGGGTCCTAATTTGTAATGTCCAATTGAGATATACGATGTGTCTGGCCAAAAGACCAAAGGATTATAATTATTTTTTATTTACAATGATATCAGAAAAGAAAATGGATTAAAGTTATACAATAAAATAAATAACTTCTTATAGATTAAAGTGTTGAATAAAACAAAACATTGAAAATGGTTCATAATAACGGATTCATTAACTAAGTTTAATATAAACAATAAATAATAAATTTTCCTTATGAATTGATATTTGATTTGAAATATCAGGCTTGTTGAGCGTCTGTTTGGGATGACAGTAGCTACTGCAACAGCTAGGACTTGATTGATGGTAGGAAAGAAGCATGGCGGATATGAGTTGGTAGGAAATTCCAGAGAGTAGTAGAGCGGACAAGAAAGGGATGATCAAAAGTTTTTGTTCTATGGATAGGAATATAAAGTAAATAAATATAATGAGTATAGTATTGGAGATATTTAAAAAAAAAAATCGTAAAAAGGTGACAAATGTTTATTATTCAGTTATTTTTTTTAGTTCCATTTTTTCATTTAAAAAAGAGTATTAGAAATCCCTCTTCATAACCTTTAATGAATTTCTAATTGAAGAAAAAAAAATCTCATCATAAGATATGTATCATAAAATACGTAATTAAAATGATTTTTTTTCTTTAAAAAAATATATATATATAATTGATCACCTGTATTTGCTGTGTGTTTCACACAATTAATTATTTCAATTAATTCTGAAGGATGCTAACGTAGCAAATAATTAATAGTGTGTCATTTATCATTTATCACATACAGATATACATGTACATATAGAACATACATACTCGAAATACATACTGATAAATACTTAGCTCATATTTATATATTTACTTCTTACATAACTAAATTACTCATCTATTGTTCGTTAGTTGATAACAATTTTGGCAGAAAGAGAGATGAGATAACAAAAACCTTGAAAGTATTCAATAGGCATATTTTTTGAGAAGATAGAAACAGTAGTTGATTACATAAAAACAAAAAAAAATACCACGTTTATTTAAAAAAAAAAAAAAAAAAAAAAAATCCCATTTTAAATAATTTTAAAATTTGTCCATATTTAATTTCATTTGAATAGTATTAAATTAGAAATTAGTAAGTGAAATAATCATCAAAGTTTATGCGTTTTTAGTTTCTGTATATTGCCAGCATATATTCCTTAAAATCATAATTTATATTTTGATGCATATTACCATTTCATAGGTAGATTCTCTATTTAGAACATTGCTACTAAAATAGTCTGGGCTGCTTAATCTAGCATAATAATGTTAAAATTTAAAAAAAAAATAAAATAAATGAAAAATATATATATAACATATATTTGTTCATAGATTAAATATACATATTGAAAAGCTTGTTTCCAAAGAAAAAAAAAACGAAAAAATATATTGCTTTTAACTTATCCAATAAAATAAATAATTATATTTCCAATAAATGTATGAAATAATTTTTCGCTAAATATTTAAACAAAAAAAAGTATATGATATTAAAACTTCCCTATATCTTTTATTCAATTATGAACAAATTAAAATATTCAAAAAATATATATACAAATTAAAAGAAAACAATAATCTTATTTAATTAAAAATTGATGTTTTAGTATTCAACATAAACTATGAGGTAACTGACACAGAAATGAGGTCCGGTTCTTATTTGAGGAAAATAGGTCAATAATTAAATTTTCCTTACATAACATCCTATATCTGATACAGAGTCAAGATTACTTGTTTTGCAAAATAAAATGATAAATCCTAATTTATAATATTTATATATACATCATGTGGATGTTAAGGCATTACTCCTGGAGATCTCGACGGTTCGGGTGAATATTCTAGCTAGTTTCCTACAACGGCGAAGATACACTACACCCAGTGGTCCCTCGTGTTTTTAAATGTGACTCGGTATTATCAGGGTAATTTGACGAAAACCTAAATAATACCGCCTGCACAGATAAATAATATCTCAGATAATATTTGTTTGTTTAATTCATTTAATGTCTCTTTATACTAAAGTGGTTAATCGAACAATGCTACGGTGGGAGTCTTAAATTTCATCAATCCTGGTTCCATTATGATAAGGATCTTTAACGAGTACCTGACATCGAACATGCATAGGACCATCCTCTTACGTCTTCTACAAAGGACGGCATAACCAATGATTTTACACTTTCTTTAAAAACAATAGGGCTACCGGTCGGGTGATCTTGCGACCCTAGACATCGGAGGCTTTTATGCTAACCACTTAAAAAGTATAAACAAAATACTAACGGCTATTATGCATATTAAAAAAAAATATTTTTTTTTCAAAAATATATATAAATAATTTTTTTTTTAATAAAAGGATGTTATGAGTTGACAGTTAAGTGGTACTGGAAGAATAAATAGTTAACCACATCCATATAAATAAATAAATCTAACAAATAGTACTTATTAAAAAGTTATAATAAAACTAAAATTAATAATCAATAAAATTCCCTTGTAAATGAATTCCAGTTTCTGAGAGAAAGGGACAAAATCAATAAAAATAAAATTAAAAAACAATAATATATACTTAAAATAAAAGTAATTAATAACAATGATGTGACGTAACTAATATAAAATTACATAACTTAAGTTAGCCAAAATTATCGATTTAGCGTTTATATATATATATAATATATATATATATAAAATATATATATATATATAATATATATATTAATTTAAAAAAATAAATGATATTATTAGTTGACATTTGAGTGGTACTGGGAAAATAAATAATTAAGCTATTGCATAAAAATAAAAACATTTAATTAATATTACTAAATAGAAAGTTATAATAATACTAAAATTAATAAGGAATCAAATTGCCTTGTAAATGAATTTTCAGTTTCTTAGAGGAAGGGAAAAAATCAATAAAAATTAAATATATAAAAGAATAATAACTTTCGTCAAATCAAAAGAAAAATAACTTTGCTACACCCAGATTAGAACCAGAAAACGGTAGTTTGAGCCTAGAGCCCAACAGTTTCACACAAAACAAAGATTTATTTTATACAATGAGTATAACCTTTTCATAAATTTCTTTTAAACAATCATCAACCATATGTTTTTATCAATTGATAAGAATTAAAAAATATATCGTTCTGAGGAAGGTGATAGTTTGTTTGCCAATGGACCTAAAATAAATTTATAATTAGAAAAATAATAGTAAGAAAAGTAAGGAATAATTAAACTGAAAACACTAATTGAAAATTTCGAGAAATTAAATTTATATAAAAATCATTGCTGCATGACATTGGCAAACCAACTCTACTTAACCGCTTTGGCGTCATGTGAAACCGCTGCTACAACCTCATCCAGCATTTCGAATATTATAATAAAAATCTTGGAAGCTAGATCGATAATTTTGGCAAAATTATGTTATGTAATTTTGATATTAGTTACATCACTGTATTGTTATTAATTTCTTTTATTTTAAGTATATATTATTATATTTTAATTTAATTTTTATTGATTTTTTCCCTTCCTCTAAGAAACTGAAAATTCATTTACAAGGCAATTTGATTCCTTATTAATTTTAGTATTATTATAACTTTCTATTTAGTAATATTAATTAAATGTTTTTATTTTTATGCACTAGCTTAATTATTTATTTTCCCAGTACCACTCAAATGTCAACTAATAATATCATTTTTTTTTTTTTAATTTATATATATATATATATATATATATATATATATAACGCCAGATCGATAATTTTGGCTAACTTAAGTTATGTAATTTTATATTAGTTAGGTCACTTCATTGTTATTAATTACTTTTATTTTAAGTATATATTATTTTTTTTTGTTAAATTTAATTTTTATTGATATTTTCCCTTTCTCTCAGAAACTGAAAATTTATTTACAATTATTCATTATTAATTTTAGTATTATTAGATCTTTCTATTTAGTAATATTAATCATATGTTTTTATTTTTATGCACTAGCTTAATTATTTATTTTTCCTGTACCACTCAAATGATAATATCATTTATTTTAAAAAAAATTATATATATATTTTTTCATAAATATATTTTATATAAATATTCGAAATGCTGGATGAGGTTGTAGCAGCGGTTTCACATGACGCCAAAGCGGTTAAGTAGAGTTGGTTTGCCAATGTCATGCAGCAATGATTTTTATATAAATTTAATTTCTCGAAATTTTCAATTAGTGTTTTCAGTTTAATTATTCCTTACTTTTCTTACTATTATTTTTCTAATTATAAATTTTAGGTCCATTGGCAAACAAACTATCACCTTCCTCAGTACGATATATTTTTTAATTCTTATCAATTGATAAAAACATATAGTTGATGATTATTTAAAAGAAATTTATGAAAAGGTTATACTCATTGTATAAAATAAATCTTTGTTTTTGTGTGAAACTGTTGGGCTCTAGGCTCAAACTACCGTTTTCTGGTTCTAATCTGGGTGTAGCAAAGTTATTTTTCTTTTGTTTTAAGTGGATCAAAGTATATCCAGAAGATTCACTCTGGAGCACAAAAATTATATAAACTTGGGTCAAACAGGTATCTGATCGGACGCTGATATCACCTCACTGTAGTGGATAAACTCTGGTCATGAAAAATTAATCGTGTAATAAAATATACATATTGAGAGTGAGAGAGAATGAGAAAGACAATAGGTATAATATTTTCATGAACTGAAGATTATATATCTAGAATAAATATGTTTCTCAATTAATCAACATATTGAGCAACACATCTGATAGTGCTTGTATCTCTCTCTCTATTCGCGGAATTTGATGAATCACGTTTGATTTATGACCGATTACGTTAATGTTTTCAACTCATGGTTTTTATGAAAATACTATATTTTTTTTTTTTTAATTCCTAACTTATTCATATTAATACGACTTCACGAACACGCTATTACTTAACTTGATATTAATCACTAATGCCATTTGTGTTCTTGGATAAGGGAGGTTTCGTGACGCTATGATACCCAGAGAGCGCAGAGGTGCGGGACAGAAATATCAATGACTGCTTTTGCTAGAGTAAACACTAGGAGCGGTGCGCTGTGCATTGCAAAAAAAATCGGATCGCGTGTGCGACCTCGTAGGAAGGAGTGAGAGAGGACGAGGGAGAGAGAGTGATAGAGGGTGGGGGAGAGTGATGGAGAGTGTGTGGGGGGAGGTGGTAATCAGTTAAGGAGCGTGGAGGGGGAAGCTAATTGTGTGTTCTCCGCTCAGTGCGCATGTCGTATCGCTACTCGTCGTGTGTCCCTAGTCAGTGCAGTGCTCTCTAACATATATATATATATATATATATATTTGTGATCAGCGGCATATATGGTATCCTATATAACCGCCGGTGGATATGCTCTCCAGCAACCGAATCACTTCAGTGCCATAGTACCCAGTGAGTATGCATCATTAATATCCAAGATGAAATCTAATCGTACTGTCTCATGATCTGATCAGAGTCACCGCACTCAACTAGTTTATTATTACATAAAATTGTAATTACATGTGCCCTTTTTGACACATTTTCATCCATAAGATTTTTTACTGTCTGACAAATGATAACAAATCACCGTGTTGATGTTGGTTACAGAGCCTATGATAAGGTTCCGTATTGAAACATGTTGATATGGGAGCGTGAACTATTGATAAGTGATATTGTGTTTGAGAAATTGGTATGTGTATCCATGTTATGCATGTTGTGTATGTGGGTTGAATTCAAGTGACTGTGTTGAGAAAGAGCACATACCGTTTCTATATTTTCTCCGGTCTATATTTCATCATGCCAGTCGTCGCTAAAAATAGCAACCTCGCATTTCATGTTTTCTATTGCCACAAGGTGATCTTTTTTATCCTCTCTCTTTCTCTATATTTAAAAGATTTTTCTGACAGTTTTTAATTTTTTTTTTTTTTTTAATTTACAAATTTAATTTTCGACTTTCCCCTACTTGTTTATTAAGAACCCTGTTTGACTTCTACACGAGAACTTATTAATACCCTTTAAAAATAGTCCCTTTTGGCAGGAGCCTTCTTCTTATACCCAGAAACGATTCTATTTCTGTAAGGGCAGGGTCCAAATACATCCAATTTAATTTTAGTAATATTTTTCTTTGGGAGCATGTGTCCTGTTAATTTTACTGTATTACGTTGGGGAAGAGAAGAGCTAGAATTGGCACGATCCTTAAGTTTTCTAAATTTAAATAATAGCTATTTGGAAAGATTAATTTTTAAAAAACCCGAAAACTACGTCATACATGTCCGTCCATGTTGACAGGGCTCACATGATTTTAGTTTCAGTATTTTCGTCTCTTTAAATTATATGATTTATTTTTTAAAGAGAATATTATTAAATATTTTTTCCTTTTGACTTCTTTACATACTTGTAACATTGAGTTCTACAATCGGAATATTTAATCGTGCGAAATCTAGTGTGTGGTATTAATTTTTTATATGGAGCATAAATTATAATAAATACATAATTTTAACGATTTTTTTTTTTTTTTTCGTTGTGGAATGTTCAATATAATTTTTTTGTTTACATGATATTCTGACTATGATTATATTTTTAATTATCTTATTTTTCATCATTCTTAGTTTAATGACAAACTAAATATTAATTCTCCCCAGTGAAAATCAAATGTATATTAATTATTTAAATGATAAAGTACTTTTAAAAAAAGAGTGTAAACATTTCCTGTTTGCATTTAAAAAATACATCATATGCATAATTCATCATAAAAAATACATCATACAAAATCTATGCCATATTATATTATTATGTTATTATTTTATCCTATTTTAAATTAATTTAAAAAAAAGTGATTTTAAATAAGTTCTGTGTGTTTTTAATTGCATTTACAATAAATATTTCAAGTGTTACGTCTGTTCAAGTCGCCCGAGTTTTGAGTTTATAGTGTAGGATAAAAAATATATAAAAATTAATAAATTTATTATGTTATCTATACAATGGTAATTTAGAAATTGGGAAAAATAATATTTAAATATAAATATATTTGTTAATTGGCTTGATAATTTAAAATTAATTTTTCTAAATCATTTTACATATTTTCTATGAATTTTATATAACTTAGACTGTCAGTTTTTTATTTTTGTTTAGAGCAGAATAAATAGTCAAACAATATTATTTTAATTTGTCACATTACAAAATTATTACATTGAACAATTTACTTACTTTAAAAGTATGTAGATTTTTCTCATATTCTCTAATGTGGAAATGTTTTTATTATTATTTTTTGTTCGTATTGAGTTAAAAAAAAAAATTAAATTATTCTAAAACAATTAAAAAAGGCCTTAAACTGTATAACCAGGTCACGAAATAATTGTGTCAAACGAAACATACTCAAAAATATGTAATGAAAAAATTGAGAAAAACAAGATAACAGGCTCCTCACCTGTATCTTTTCTCAGTATTGATATAAATATTTTCTACTAAGGTCAATCCTAATATCTGTGGCGTAGTGGTTTCGAAATACCGAGTCTCCTTATCTTTGGAATGGTTTCGTCAAACAGTTTATATTGTTTATTTAGTTCTTCAATATTTTTTATTTAGATATTTATTAATAAGTATAGACAATTTGGTAGGTACTCAAGATTAGGCAATTATTCTAATTTGAGTTGATAATTTAACTAACTACATATTTATTGTTTTGTTTTCCTCTAAACATATTTTCTATTTTTAACTTATTTATATATATATATATATATATATATTTTTTTTTTTTACTCTTTTATGTATTGATGAATTGAACACGCAAAAAGATTCTATAAAGAAAAATATTCTTTCTGTCTATTATTATTTTTTTACATTTCTAAGGTTTAATGTTTTATTTCCTCCTAATTTAGATATTTTTAATTCTGTATTTTCGGTTCATTGAACTCTTGCTATTATATATATACATATTATATGTATTCATATTATGCTATTATATTATATATATACATACATTAGAGGGAGCGGCGCGGTCTAGTGGATAGAGCACTAGTCTGTTATCTTCGGTTAATGGGTTCGAATCCCGGTAGTGGCAGAATAATATTTATTTTTGGGTATGCAGACCCAGCCTCTATAAAATGTGTACCAAAAAATGGATAAAAAAACCTAAGACTTTCATGGGTTTTATATATATATATATATATATATATATATATATATATATATATATATATATATATATTTCAAATTTCGTAGAATACATACGATATCTATTGGAAGTCAACGTCTCAATTATAACCATTTATTAGATTAATAGAAGGCTAATTAAATCCTCTACAATTAAAAACATCAAAATGGGTTACAACCTCAAAAGCGTACTTAACTCAGTGTATGCTCTTTTGAAAATGTTTAGTTTTTTCCGCTTCAAAGATAATAATCTTTTATTATATAACTATAATAATAATAAAAGGGTAATTTACAGAAAAATAAATACTAATAATAGCAATGATATAGATAAAATATTTTAAAGGATAATATAGTACAATATCAAAACGATACTGCGAGATCAAAACGAATATGTTTAAAAATCATTAATTGACGGTCAGAACTATTGCGTTCCGAATTACTACAATCATTTATTTTGTATTGTGCTTCAAATCCAAGTAATAAAAATTTCTTTTTAATGCACTATTCACAATTCTCAGATTTAAGAGATGATTTTTTTTCCGGTTTATGTAAGCCCTTTTTTACTTTCTTCTGACATCGTTCTTCTTGTAGTTTTAGTGCAGTAATATCTGCCTGTCCTACAACAGAATACAATATTGTTTCAATCTCATTTCTTCTTATGGACGGAATATGAACAATATACTAGATGAGAACTAGCGTACTAGAACAACAAAGGATGGAGATGATAATATTAGCGTGGCTATATCTTGGTGACTGCTGAGTGGGCAATTTCCTTTGTTCCATATATTCCTCTGTCTTATTGCTTTTTTCCATCCACATTTTTCGCTTATAAACAAATATCTCTGCTATCAAAACATATATTATTTCTGCCATAAATATACAGCCTTAATTATTTTTTCTGCTTTTACTTATAGTACAGTAAAATTATTTTTTAATCCGAACACAAAAAAAAAAAAAACCTGAAACCTGTGAGAAATTGATCAGTACCCTTCCCTTTTAAGTGGTAAAAAGTCCCACAGTTTCTCGCGTCTGGATTTGTTGGCAGCAAGGGAAGAATCAGAATATTTCACGAAAATTTTTTTTTTTTAAATTAACATTTATCCCTATTTATTTTTACGTACTACGAGAGATTCACTTTATTAAATAAGCGATACTGCCCAACATTATTGGGTTGCTGTTTACACAGCTTTTATCGCAGCTTATATACAAATCTTAACATACCATACACATACAATAAACAATAGATTTATATTTTTTCCTTTTAACATTTTTAAAATTATTTTTCTCCTTTTATATTTTTTCTCTTTTCCTTGTCTCGCTTATCTCTCATATTAATTCAAATGTATCTATATATATATATAATATATAATATATATATATATATATATATATATATATATATATATATGTACATCTAATAAATACATATTAAAAGTAATCATAAGGATTATCACATGACAAATTATAACAACCATTAGCAACTATGTGACAACTCTTCTTCAATATCAAATCTCCAGTATATATAATAAAATAAGATAAAATAATAATAATACTAACAAAATAAAATAAAAAATTATCACTCAATAATTTATTATTACCAAATAATTTATTAAAGAAGCCACACTGTCGGTGTATATTCAAGGAAAATAGCCAATCATTACTCTTAAGTTCAGAACGCCATCTCTAATATTTCTTAACCGATTTCAATGATTCTTTTATTTTATTTTTTTTTGTTTAAAAGTGTTTTAAGTTATCTATCGAATATCATTAACAACAGATTAGGACGTACGACAGACAGACGTATTTTTTTTAAAAATTCGTTATTCGGGTTCTGAAGGGACCGCACAGTGGTTCCTAACGCGTTTTTTCGGGACAAAAGTCTACACCAACCGTTTTATTTAAGCTATATCACCCATTTTAACATCATTTTGTTCCATATGAAATTCACTTTCAATGGTGTGATTGGCATATTTTTAGCTCATTTTTATATCATGAAAATATATAGGTTTTGTCGATTATTTCTGATAAAAGTCTCTTAATCTAATTATTCTTATATACATCTTTATATATCTATATTTCCTGCATTTAACATGGTTTAGAATCGTTATTAGATAGGTAAATGATGAAGTAAACTTTGGGTTTCATATAACGACATGGTGATTTTTTAAGAAATTTCGAAAAATGTTGAAAAAAATTATGCCAAAAGTTAGAAACAAAACTAAAAATTTTAAAACAATTTGCACTTCGTTATGTTGGGCATATATTGAGATATTTAATAAAATTTTAATTTTTTCAACTTTTTTTTTTTCAACAAGTCGTTATATGAAACCCAAAGTTTACTTAAAGTTATCTAATAACGATTCTAAACAAAGTTAAATGCAGGAAATATAGATAAATAAAGATGTATATAAGAATAATTAGTTATAGAGACATTTCTCTGAAATTATCGACAAAACCTATATATTTCATGATATAAAAATGAGCTGATAATATGCCAATCATACCCTTGAAAGTGAATTTAACAAGGAATAAAATGTCTGATATCTGTTAAATAGAACGACCAGTGTAGACTTTTGTCCCGAAAGTGCGTTTGGAACCACTGTCGGACGGCACGCAATAAACCTAATAAGAGGCTGCAGTGCATAAGATAGGCCGAAGAAAAAAAAATTTCAAAAATGTATTCTTTATTTTGTACAAGTTATTTTAGCTGGATTCATAAAATTACTAGCTCGGCTTTGCCCGCGATTATTACATTTTGTGTTTGTGTAAATTAATATATATGCGTTTAAGGTTTGAGTAAATATAATGAGTATAACTTCGCTATCGGACAACCAGTTAATCTAATAACTAGTTTTGTGTACAACTAATAAAGTTATTATTTAGAGCAAAATCCTGATATTATTTTCTAAAATTTGCAATAGAATTCCTGTAGAAGAGGATATATCTATAATAGCTAAATATCTGTTAGCTTTAAAACATTTTATGTTAAGTGATTTAGCATTAAGTAATATGTTGATATATTTTTTAATATGTTAATATAATTTAATATATCATATTATTTAAGCTTGTAGTGTAAATATGAATTAATCCTATTCGTTAGTAGTAAAGCTTCTAACCTAAACATAAACTTTCTTCTTCCGTCTTTCTTATGGTTTTACGAACCATTTCGTTCTATTTTCTAATAACGAAAAAAAAATTCAGTCGTTAAAAATCAAATAACTATTAAACACGTTTCCTTGGGAACTTAAACGCAAAATCAAGTTCGATACAAACTTCAATATAACAAAAAAAAACCTGTACCCTAACAATCCATGACGGGCCTTGGGTATATATTAATTGGGTATGTATTTATATATTTAATATTTACTGAAATAATCTAGGAATGACAGATAGATGTAAGTTAGATAAGCTATCTCCTAGAGCCCATTCATAGCCTCAGCTGAGGATTTGTTTTCCGATTGATCCTTGGCTCTAAAAATATCCCGGAGAGATAACGCTCGTGCAGGCTGTCATTATTGTGAAATGTTATTGCGCCTCCTCTCATGTCATAATCGATATCATTTCATAGTCGATATGTCCTATAGTGTCCACTTATTCCCGAGATTATCGATTATTTATTACATGTTGAAATATTATCATTAAAGATTTTTTTTTTTTTTTTTTTTTTTTTTTTTTTTTTTTTTTTAGTATTGCTTTATTGAGAAATGATACAATCTGCCACTATCTTAGGCATTAAATATTCGAGCTAAAATAATTCATTCATTCCACCTAAATTAGAAATGAAAAAAAATCTGGTGCGGGCAACAGGACTTTCACTTACCTCCGTTTTTAAAATCGATTAAAGAATATTCAAATACAGTAAGAGATAAAAATGAGTGGAACCATTAAATAATTAAATGGAATTTCTATAGAATAATGTTTTATTAAAAAATCTATTGTATTAATATCTAAAATAATCGCTTAGTTTTATCGGCTTTTTACCACTCTTTATTAACTTTTAAAAGCTTGTGTATAAAATAATATTTTTCTAAAATATTTAGCTTTCCAACAGTATATCATACATTAAAAAAATATTTGTTCAGGTTTCTCCTTTAGTTGCTTTTCAAATTCGCTCAACTTGCATATTTACTTGTTTTTTAACAGTGGTTACAAGATAATAAAGTTATTTTTATAAAATCCACGAAATTAAAGATACTTTAGGGGAAGAAAATTTAAAATATCGGCATTTAAGCCCTGTCAGACCATTTTAATCAGAATGAAACCTACATGATATTAATGCCCATTTACCTTTACATCGACATAGCGAGTTTAATCAAAATCGTCGGAACCTTTTTCGAGAAAATCGAAAAAAGGTGCAATATGCATGGTATAAAGTGGCTCTTCTGGTATGCTTAATTTGATGAAAAATATTTTGTAACATCTCGGGCGTATAGTTGTCTTAAATATGAAATTTCAGTTTCACAGGACTTACCGTTTCCGCCCGGTAGTTATCACACACACACACACACATACACACATACCTTTTTGCGGGACTTGGTTATTTGGACTCAGGGGACCCTAAAACGTGTATTTTCGTTAAAAACTGGAATTCGAAAATTTTCACGATCGCAATACATTCCCTTACTATATATATAGTAAGTGAAAGAAAAAATATGTTTCCAACGAAACTAGTAATTTTAAGTATAAGGAGTACAATTTTAACTTATACGTTGCTGTGAGTTCTGAAGATGTGGAAGACTCCCGAAACGTCGGCTCTTAATTGTTGCTTACGTGGTCATGAACATATAAGGAGGATTAAGGAACTGTATATTTATTATAAATCAATTATTATTATTGTACTTGAAAGTTGAAAAAAGTTTGAAGAATTTTAATTCTTCAAACTTTTTTCAACTTTCAAGTACAATAATAATAATTGATTTATAATAAATATACAGTTCCTTAATCCTCCTTATATGTTCATGACCACGTAAGCAACAATTAAGAGCCGACGTTTCGGGAGTCTTCCACATCTTCAGAACTCACAGCAACGTATAAGTTAAAATTGTACTCCTTATACTTAAAATTTAGTGCATAATAAATTATGTAAGTCATTAAAATTTATACATAATTAAACAATCCGCTGAGGAAATTATCGGAGATTACCAATGTGGTTTTAGGCGGAATCGCTCGACTATTGATCAAATATTTTCCTTACGTCAAATATTAGAGAAAAAATTGGAATACAACGGTGTAGTCCATCAACTTTTTATCGATTTTAAAAAGGCGTATGATTCAATAGACCGTCAGAAGCTATATAACATCATGATGGAACAGGGAATACCTAGAAAGTTAGTAAACCTAGTAGAGATGTGTTTGTCGGAAACATTTCATAAAGTTAGAATCGGTCATAATTACTCCGGGAGATTTGAAGTGCGATCTGGTTTGAAACAGGGTGACTCCCTTTCACCTGTTTTGTTTAATATAGCTTTAGAATATGTCATAGAAAAGGTGATGTGTACGGAGAAAGGCTTAAATATGGGTGACAAGATTCCGGTTTTGGGGTATGCCGATGATTTGGTACTGCTAGGTGAACACACGGAAACCATACAGCTAAATACAAGCGTGTTAATAAAAACCGGTAAAGAAATAGGACTCGAATTAAATACCGATAAAACGAAATATATGATTAGTAGCAGAAATGGTGGCGATCTTGGTGATATTGATATATCAGGGTATACTTTTGAATTCGTAGAAAAATTAAGTATTTAGGTTCAATGATAACAAGAAAAAATGAAATACAAGTCCCGGTTAAAGGTGGGAAATGCGTGTTATTATTCAGTTGCTAAGTTACTTAGCTCACGGCTTCTATCTAAAAACTTAAAGGTTAGAATTTATAAAACTATTATTCTTTCAACGGTTCTTTACGGATGTGAAACGTGGCCGCTTACTTTGAGGGATGAACAACGGCTTAAGGTTTTCGAAAATAAGGTGCTGCGTAAAATATATATTACCCCTAATCAAACAATCTTTCAGGGGCCAATTATCGACAACAAATTACTACTTAAGACCCCTTATATGAGAATATTTTGGAAAACAATACAACCATTAAAGTTGACTTTTAGCAGAGCTATTCAAGGATTATTCCTCTATATTTTTTTTTTCAAATTTATAGTTGCAATCCAACCTGTATTAAATGAAACTCTATGGAAATAATAATTAAAGTGAATTTATCGTTTTTAGACCGATCGATCGCGAAATCCATAATATTTGCTTTTAACTGTTAATTTTATATTTTTAAAACTGACAGAAATCATGATATAACATTTGCTTTTTTATAATTCAACTCTTTTACTTGTTGTATTTATGCTATTTACAGTTGTAAAATTCAATAAAGTATAAATAAAAAAATATTTAATTTCACTTACCTATACATGAAATATATAGTAAGCGAAAGTATTGCGATCGTGAAAAGTTTCGAATTTTTGTTTTGAATTGAAATACACGTCTTAGGGTCCCCTGAGTCCAAGTAATTAAGTCCCGTAAAAGGTCTGAGTGTATGTGTGTGTGTTTGTTTTTTTCATTAAAATTGACTGACCATAAGTGATACTTTATATCATGCATTTTGCTCCTTTTTAGAATATTCTGAAACACGGTTCTAACGATTTAAAACTTAAGCTTTGTTATCATGTTAGTTTAATTCTGATTGAAACAGTCTGGCAGGGCTTAAATGCCATTACTTTGAATATGCTGCCCCTAAAGAAACTCAGATTCATAAAAATTATCCATATCATCTCATTAGAAATGATAAAAAACTGCTAAATATAAAAGTTGTACGAATTTGATAAATAACTAAAGGAGAAAATAGGTTTTTATATGTTTTTTTGTTTTGTTTTTTTTAACCTTAAAACAGCAACATTGACGTATAATATACCGTCAGAAAGATAAATAAATTTATTTTATATTATATAGCTATATATTTTAGAAAAAAAGTAATTAATGCCTTATATACATAGTTGTAAGAGTTAATGTAAAGTGACAAACATTAATAAAATTACTACTGATAATTATACGTAATAATTTGTAACAATTACAACAACTCGTTAAAGATCCCTAACCTAATAAAACCTGGATAGGCAAAATTTAGGACTCCCACTAACGTTAAATAAATAAACAATAAACGTAACAATTTGATATGTTAGTATTATTTAATCTAAATCATATGTTTCCAACGAAACTTGATAAACAGTTCATTTAAATTAACTTTTAAATTTAAGTTTATATGATAGTTCTTGAATTGATTTTTTGAGTGAAAGTCGTGTGTCGCACTTCCAGACTTTTAATTAACGTTAATAGTAATAAATATTGGAGTACACTATCGCGATAGTGAGAATGATGATGACATTTCAGCTTTCACTTGCCTGCCACTATCACCGTTCAACACGCCCTTCAGGTAGGGGGGAGGGATAGAACGAAGGTGACTCAGAGTTCTGGGAAGTAGGGCTGACTCAGCGCCCTTGACCCTCAGTACCTGCCGTAGGGCACACCACATCAACTTCACTACTCTATTTTGTATTACATAATACGCTATATATATAGTTTTTGAAAATTCTATTTCCCCAAACCTTACGAAAACTCTTCTCTTGGTTCTCCCAAACAAACCTAAGCTAAGAAATATTAAAAAAAAATCTGGTGCGGGCAAAACACGACTTTCACTTACCTCCGTTTTAAAAATCGATAAAAAATGTTTTAAATACAGTTAGAGATAAAAATTAGTGAAACAATTAAATAATTAATTAAATTGAATTTCTATAAAAACGTGTGTTTTATTAAAAAATCAATTATATTATCATCTCAAATAATAAGTTAGTTTTATCGGCTTTTCATCACTCTCTATTAACTTTTAAAAGCTTGTGTATGAAATAATATTTTTCTAAAATCTTTAGTTTTCCAACGGTATATCATACATGTATATTACTGTTCTTATGTTCAAAAACGAAAAATTGCGTTAAATTTGTTTTTGTTTTTTCCTTTATTTGGGTATCGAATTCATTCAATTTATATATTTGCCTGTTTTTCATCTGTAGTAACAAGATAATATAGTTACTTTTATAGAATCAACAAAATTAAAGGTACTTCAGGGCAAGGAGATTTAAAATATAGGCATTCAAGCCTTGTCGGAGCATTTTAATCAGAATGAAACCTATATGATATTAAAGCCCATTTATCTTTACATCGACATGGCGAGTTTAATCAAAATCGTCGGAACTGTTTTTGAGAAAATCATAATAGGTGCAAAATACATGGTATAAAGTAACTCTTCTGGTCAGCCGATTTTGATGAAAAAGTTTTTGTAACATTTTAGGCGTATAGTTGTCTTAAATATGAAATGTCAGCTTCGTGGAACTTTTCGTTTCTATTCCGCCCGGGAGTTAACACACACACACACACACACACACACACACACACACAGACCTTTTTGTGGGACTTGGTTATTTGGACTCAAGGGACCCTAAAACGTATATTTCTGTTGAAAACTGGAATTCGAAAATTTTCACGATCGCAATACTTTCCCTTACTATATATAGTAAGTGAAAGTAAAAAGACAACACACGAATTTCAATTATGTCCGTTATTAAAGTCAATGAAAGAATTAATTAATTTGAATTAATATAGAAACATGTGTTTTGTTAAAAAATCTGTTTTATTATTATCTAAAACAATCAGTTAGTTATATCAGTTTTTGATCACTTATTATTTTCTTCCTGCTTCTGCATAAGATAATATTTTTTGTAAAATATTTAGCTTTCCAACGGCATCTTAAATATTTTATTTATCCTCTCTCGCTACTTTTGTGATTCTTATAACACCCCGCTCTCACGAATTTTCACCTACATGTTCTCTCACTGTGTAAAGCGGCCATAATTGTTAAATGGAGCAAGCTTGGAGCACCCAGTTACCAAAAAAGGTACCAGATATGCCGAGAGCGACAATTTTTCACAAGTTTTAGACGCTAGTGGAAAAATATGCTTATCAGTAACTTCACAGTGTTACGAATGTTGTGACAAGAAAATCCTTAGACACATCATACTCGAATGCCCCTCACACGAAGCACAAAGAGTGAAGGGCACAGTATCAAAATTTGTTAATGAAAATGTATTTAAATTTATTAGCCTTGGTCATTAGAATTGTAATAAATTAAAAATGCATCTACTATTAATTTATGAGCTCTAGTTGATGTTCATTAATAGTAATATCTCGAAATAAAGAGCTTAGAGCGAAAATCGTTAATTATATCTCTTCAGCGAAATAATTAATACTCGTGCTTCGTGTCTTGAAACTTTTTACAAGGCTATTAGTCTTTCAATATTCTATCACAAGTCTTATAATTGCATTGTTTAACTTAAACTTGTAAACAACTTTGTGTGGTGTGAACCATGACTACTTTGGTTAAAAAAAAAAAAAAAAAAAAGGATTCGTTAAGAAAATTAGTGAAATTCAGACTAAGATAGTGTATAGTTGTTGATATATTTGAGGAAGGAATCAAGATTTTACCAAGACCTATAATAGAATGAATTATATTCATTATAAAGTGTTTTGGGTAGAGGTAAATTAGAAAATAGTGAAAAACGTATTATTAACGAATGTAGGTAGTCTTCATCAGGGCCAAAAAATAACAAAGTACAGTGTAGGTGTTAGATAATTACCATAAAACGTTACTGAAGTGCATCTTGTTATTTTTTAGCCCTGATGAAGATCCGTAACATGGGTGGAAACGTTGATTGATAAATACAATAGTTTGATATATA
The DNA here is from genome assembly GCA_023052935.1 of Piezodorus guildinii. Taxonomy (NCBI): domain Eukaryota; kingdom Metazoa; phylum Arthropoda; class Insecta; order Hemiptera; family Pentatomidae; genus Piezodorus; species Piezodorus guildinii. The sequence goes on along the minus strand of CM041293.1, from coordinate 17,456,310 downwards.
TACTCTGTTTCGTAATATTTTTTAACCACAACCTGAATCTACATATTAATCTCACGGCAATTTGTATAAGTCACTATATCTATCAATTAGAGTTTTTCAGATTCTGGAGTGTCATTTGTTCATGTTTAGAAGGTGGCAAAATGTCATTAGTGTTTCTCGTTTAGTGTATGAGTAAACAACTCTGCCATTTACGAATAAAGCACCCACCTACAAAACATAAACGAACGATTCCAGAATTTGGAATGGGAAAAACCGTTCCTAGAAAAAGTGATTTATACCATTTTCCATCTGAGCACAGATTTAATCTTAGAATTATTTTTGTTCTACGTTTAGAACGAGACGTGCATGGAAAGAGTATGTTCGTTATGAAGAAATGTAAGCATTTTTGTCGACATCACTATTATTCCGTCTCAATTTGTAGTCATTTAACCCTCGAAATTGACGTATCGAGTGCTGCGAAAATGTTACTTAGACTAAACTCTTAGAATCCAGCCGAAGGACGAGAATCGGTCCTGATCCACTTGCTACCCAGCATCAGCTACCCGAGAGACAAGAGGAGCACCTTGAGGGACCCCAGCTGTGGCTAATAGGGTCAGGGGCCTTCCCGTCATCGCTAAATATACTTACACCTGCTGGATGGTCCTCCGGGCTGGATCAGTCTCTCACGCTTCTATTTTTAGCTTCTCCTTCTTTTTTTCGTTTTTTTTTTTTTTTTTTCTGTGTGAAGGGCTTAGGGCTGCTCGTTCCACCTGCAGGTTATTTTAGTGATATGTTTTATTTAGAATTTTAATTATTAGTGCCTCATACTCAGATGTTCTTTTCTTTCTTTGAAACTCTAAGTACTTTTTTTAATTTTTTTTTATTTCCATAATTAAGAAATTAAATGATGGACTGTAGAATTTAGTCCTTCACAATAAAAATAATCCGGACTACGTAAGACCATTCTAAATATATACATAACAATTTTTAAAAAAATAAATATTTACTAGTTCTGACTTTTTTTATTTTATTTTATGCTTTTCGTTCCTTAACACTATGGAAGTGTGATGTATGAATAAATTAGACAAGGCAATGTTTCAGTGACTGAGATTAATGTTAATTAATTCAATAAATGTGCAGGTTCCCATGGTAAATCATTTGAAAGTTAATCGGATTTTTCTAAATATTCAAAATAAAATAATCTAAATATGAACAGTTGTGTCAAATATTGTAAATTTATAAGAAATATGTTAAAGTATATTGGACTTCGTATCCATATATTGTGTGTAGGTTCTCATAGATACACGTTGAATAATCATGGACTTTTAAAATGATTTTAAGCGAATAAAAGAAATTTCGTTATTAGAAAATAAAATACTATATTCCAGAATCTTAAAAAAACCCTTTTATGAAGAATGCTTCGTCTATGAATAGAATTAATTCACATTAATGTTGTGTACGGGTTTTGGGTTGTTCGGTTTGAGATTATGAGGTCATCTTAACGAAAAGTGCATTTACAAAGAAAATATTATGTTTATTTATATCTATATATATATACGTCTATTTAATCGTCGGCAGAAATTATAAACCTAAATCAGAAATTGGTTTAGTTTATTTGTTTGTTATGTTAAACGGTTCATGTTTTATTTGTCTTATTACTTTTACTTTCACTTACTATATATAGTAAAGGGGAGTATTGCGATCGTGAAAATGTTCGAATTCCAGTTTTCAACGGAAATACACGTTTAGGATCCCTTAAGTCCAAATAACCAAGTCCCACAAAAAGTTCTGTGTGTGTGTGTGTGTGTGTGTGTGTGGTAACTCCCGGGCAGAAACGGTAAGTCCTATGAAACTGAAATTTCATATTTAAGACAAATATTCGCCCGTACAAAACCTTTTTCATCAAAATGAGCTTACCAGAAGATCCACTTTATACCATGCATTTTGCAACTTTTTTCGATTTTCTCGAAAACGGTTCCGATGATTTTGATTAGACTCGCTATATCGATGTAAAATTTAATGAGCTTTAATACCATGCAGTTTTCATTCTGATTAAAGTGGTCTGACAGGGCTTAAATGCCGATATTTTACATTTATTTTCCTGGAAAGTACCTTTATTTTTGTAGATTTTATAAAAATAAATATATTATCTCTTTACCACCGATAAAAAACACATAAATATATAAGTTGAACGAATTTGATATCTAACTAAAGGAGAAAACTGAAAAAAAAATATTTTTTTAATGCAATTATTTTATTTTGAACATAGCAACAGTAATATACACGTTGGGAAGCTAAAGCTTTTAGAATAAATATTATCTAATGCACACACTTGTAAACGTTCATAAAGAGTGATGAAAAACTGATTATTTTATATAATAATATAATAGATTTTTTAATAAAACACGAGAACTTCAATTTGATTAATTCTTTAATGGTTTCACGTATTTTGATCTCTAACTGTATTAGAAAATCCTTTCATTGTTTTTAAAAATGGAGGTAAGTGAAAGTCGTGTGTTGCCCACACCAGATTTTTTATATTGTAAATGAAATTTTAATAAATTCATTTTAAAAGTTAATTAGTCAGATTTAGTTTACATTGAAATATATTTTTTTATTGAATGATCTAAATGTAGAAATAATTGTTAGCAATGTTAGTGTTTGACAACTTTCCATTTATTTTTACAACTTACTTTCGATTTGCTACCTAACATTTTTTATAAAATCTCAAACACTGTATACGTACATACCATAACCATAATCTTCCTCTTCACATTACAAATAAGTTCATAAGTTTATGGACTTAAAACAACTTTATTTTAACTTGTACGATTTATTTCATTGTTTATTAACTTTTCTGAAATCTTGAGCTTTCCAACGGTATATTATACGTTATGATACCACTTATATGTCAGGAATAATTATTTGATTAATTAGTTACAGAAATTTTTTTTTTCTCGTTTGAAGAAATGCTAAGTTGCAACGTATTTTATTATAAACTTTCAGGAAAGAATCATGGTGAAAACCTTATTAAAATCCGACTTGTGGTTTAGAAGGAGTTAGCGAAAACCAAAATCGCTTTATCGTTTTATATATAGAATAGAATAGAAATTTTATTTTGTCTTTGGGGCTTCCCCATACAAATAGAGCCTAGCTTGGCTATAAATTACAATATTATGGTTTTAGGACTTTATATACATATCATTTAAAAATAAATAAAATTATAGTGAAAATTTACTAAAACAATTTGACTTTCAAAAATTAATTACAGATTAAAGAATAAACAGTTACTGGTGCTATAACAGACACAATAAATAAGCAAAATATCACTTTGAAGATAAAATAAAAATAAACACTGAATAGAAAATGTTCTAGGATAAAGATATGAGCACTTTTTGAACTCCTATCATGTAATAGTACACTTTATGTAACTTATCTACACAATCGATACTCAGTATAGCATGGATACTTTGGATGTCGGAAGATTCTAAGGTGAAGTTTTGAAGAAATTGCCGTCTATTTTCATTGTGTGCCGGGCAGTGAAGGAGAATGTGATGTAGGCTGTTGTAGATAAATCGACTGCATAATATACAGCTTTCTTGTGACTTGAACAAAAAATATAGAGTTTTTTCCATAGATTCTAATATGTTCTGGATTTGCAACTCTTAATTGGCTGACACATCTCAATTTCTTTATATGTACTTTAAATGTGAGGTCGGGAGCATTGTAATTGCATAGTAATCTATATAAAGGATAGTTAGTCGAATTTAGGGTCCTTTGTATGTCGGCTGATAGATAATGGTTATGTGCTTCTTCCAGTATGTCGTCTTTGTATCGAAGAAGTCCGTTTGTATGGTGAACAGAAAGCTCTTCTGCAAAGGCATTTAGCTCGGCTATTGCTCTAAATTGGGACACCCAATTGAAGTTTATGTCGGGATTATCCTTGTCTAATGATTTCAGTCTATTGAAGCAAAATTTTGGAAGTCGTTCTTTTGGCATGAACTCGAGCTTGGTCCATAGATTTGTCATCTTTTTTATCACCTTCATGGCTAATGGTTCTCTTCCTGTTTCGAGACGCACTATATAATTTGGGGTATTCCTAGCCATCCAAATAAGTGCTTTAAAAATTTAAGTTGGACCGTTTTATATATATAAAGATTAGAACGCTAATGTGGTGAGGTTAGTTTTGCCATGTGCCAAAATGTTTTTATTGAAATTATTAGAGTGTATTTATGTTTGTCGTTTTTGGCCTATGGCCCCTGTGTTATTCTCGCTGGTGATTAATAATGGCGAATCCAACGCAGTTGCTATATCTTCATTTGGATCGGATAATGGTATCGTCTTTTGGACGCTCTACTTTTTTATTCTTTCTTTTAATTAGCATTATTCTACTTATACACTTTATTAATGGCGTTAATATTTTTCCTCCTTGGTGTTAGCTTCGAGTTGACTCACCGTGGCTGGTCATTCCCGGTTCTATTTCTGGAAGAATGCTGATTGTGCTAGGTAGGAAGTGATAGAGATATGACTAATATCCCTGGAGCGAGAGCATTATGGCCTCCAACAGCCTATTACGCACAATTTGTAATAATTATTTATTCTTGTGTTATTTACTTCAATGAAAATGCTTTAATTAATACCGATAAAAGATAAGTCCAAATGACTAAGTCCAGCAGTTTAATGGTCTATGTGTGGGTCTTAGTGGTAAGTGTAGCTTAAAAAATTCATAGTTTTATGAAATTAAAATTGAATATTTGAATAGGCTCGGACGTTACCGAAACTTTTATTAGCCAAACAAGCGTATTTTTCCTTTTTTACAAATTACTCAAAAATTGGAGTAACGATTTTTATTAAAAACTTAAATAAGTTTTAATTTTATGTATGTTTTAATTCTGTATGAGGAAGCGGTTTGAGAATTTTAATTCTTTCCAAAAGGTATCGAAGTTCAAATTTAATTGTATTCCAAAGCATACTGCAAACATTACTTTCCAAAAGGTAAATAAAAATAAGTTATTAATACAGTCAAAATACAATTATAGATTTTAGTGCCTTCATTTAAATTCCCTAAAATGGATAAAAGATAAGATAAGCGTTTATTTACACATATTTACAATTTTTGTTGATACATAAAGTTTATATATATTTATTTTTATTTTAAAACACTTTTAATAATTGATATAAATAAAAAGAAACAATGTGACCAAATATTGTATACAACTTTTTAAAGAAAATTTACTAACATCTTTTTTAATAAGATTGCGAAAAAAAAACTTGATTAAATAAAAAATTTTATGTTTAGATAAATAAAAACAAAATGATTTTCTACTGATGTGTAGGCCTCTCCTGAAGGAGGAATAGTCTTGATCGACAACCAGCCGTACCTTCTAGGTTATGAGTTCGCCTGTGCCAAGATATTCCTTCTTGTTTCTTAATTTCGTCCGTCCATCTTTTGAGTTGCCCTCCTTGCTTGCGTTTCTTCCCGAGAGGTGTCCATTCGGTAACTGCCTTGCTGGTTGCCCAAAAACCTGGCGGCTGAGCGTGATCAAAGTCTAATCGCCACATTGCACGGCAGTTGGCCTAGAAACAGTATGCACCTTTATATGTACTGAGCCCATGACCCTTCTTGGGTTGTAGAGGTACAGGTTTTTTTTTTTTTTTTTTTTTTTAATTCTGTATCGAAATCTGGCAAGGGCTAATATTCGAATTTTTATAATTCATTTTTCTTATACGTCTTTAGTTTTGTTGATTAGAAAAAAATATTAATTATTAATTATTTCTCCTTGTAAACATTGATAAGAAAAGGGTAAATCGGAAATATGAAAGAATTTGAGAATCAGCGAAAATATAAATGATTAATTAAAATAGATAGTGACAATTGAAATATGGTGATAGTGGATTTCATTACGACAGTGGTAGAGAAGAGTGGTCGGTGATCGACCATGACCTGCCACGAGGCCCCTAGTTTCCCCTCCCAGCCGCCAGATGTCGTCCCATCGCAAACCTCAGATTCTGAGGTATTTTTCGATTCTTATCTAATCGATTTAGCCTTTGATAATAATCAACAACAAATATATCGATTTATTAAAATAACAAAGAGATTCTAGTATTGTTTACAATGGATATTTATTGCAGACGTAGCATTGGTTATGTAAAGGATGTTATATTAGGCGAGCATTCTATGAATAGAAGATGCCAAACACGATTCTTCTAGTCTTTCTAGCTTCCAATTTATCAAAATGATTCTTATCTTTTTTTTTTTTGTTATTTGTCTCCTATGATGTAGAATTTCTATCTTAATCCTTTAAATAAAAAAACGAGTTTTTGGTTTAGGTTACATAAAATAACTACACATTATGTAAAAAAAATCTGGTGCGGGCAACACACGACTTTTACTTACTCGTTTTTAAAATCGATTAAAAAATTTTCAAATACAGTAAGAGATAAAAATGAGTGAAACCATTAAAGAATTAATTAAATTGAATTTCTATAAAACAGACCTCGCGCGGATCTCATTACCGCGTATGGGGAGCGTCCCACGGGTGGCGGATGTGGGGATGGTCGGTGGAATTTCCTCGGAAGCTCCTCCCGGCTAAGTCCGATGGACTCGCTGACCAACAATGAGAGCGCCCCCCCAGGCTTGCTGGAGGGTGTGACGTAGGTTCGAACGCCCTACTCACATATTTTAGTTCACAAAATATCACCAAAAGTCATGGATTCCTCTGAGGTAAAACGCTCATTATCCGGAGGTAAACTAGTCCCCCGTTCGGGTCTCCGGGTGGGGACTGCTTCAGGGGAATCATGGCGCAAGATGAAAATTAGAGATCTAACAATAGGGACGTGGAACGTTAGAAGTTTAAATACGGCAGGTGGGTTAAAGTCGGTCGCGAATGAAGTTAAGGGGTACCATTTAGATATCGTTGCATTACAAGAGGTTCGCTGGCCAGGGGAGGGTTCGCTAACAGAAGGAAAGTATACTATTTGGTACGGGGGGAGCGTTAATTATTGTCTAGGTACCGGGTTTCTGATTAGGAATAGATTTCTTTCCGCTGTACGGGACGTACAGTTCTTTAGTGAAAGAATATCGGTTGCTATATTTCAAGGGCGTTGGTTTAAAATCGCGTTTATAAACATTCATTCTCCCACCGAAGACAGTGATGATGAAGTAAAATGCGAATTTTATGATAAACTAGAGTCGGTTTACGATAAGTTACCACGAAATTACATTAAGATAATACTAGGCGACGCGAACGCAAAGGTTGGAAGGGAAGAAGTATATCGTCCTACAATCGGTAAAGAAAGTTTGCACGAATATAGTAATGATAATGGGACCCGACTAATAAACTTTGCCATTTCGAAAAACCTAGTAATCAAAAGTACTACATTTAAACATAAGGATATTCATAAGTATTCGTGGACATCGCCGGATGGACAAACACGGAATCAAATCGATCATGTTTTAATACAAAACAGATGGCAAAGTAGCATAATTAACGTGAGATCGTATCGGGGTGCAGAATGCGGTTCTGATCATGAATTAGTAATCGCGAAACTTCGACAAAAACTAAATACAAAAAAGAGAACACCGAACTATATTCGTCCCGAGAATTTTGATTTAGTTAAATTGAACAACCTCGAAATTAGAAAACAGTTCGCGATAGAAGTAAAAAATCGGTTCGAAGCTTTGGAATCATCAGACGAGGAACACAAAGATGTAAACAAACTATGGGAAGGGATCAGGGATAATATTAAAGAGGCCGGTAATTTATGTCTTGGAAAAATTGAAAATAAAAAGAACAAACCTTGGTTCGACAGGGATTGTCAAAATATGTGCGAAAAAAGAAAAACCGCTAAACTGAATTCCTTAAATAATCCAAGCGATAATAATGTGGCTTATTTTCGGTTAGTAAAGAAAGAAACTTCAAAACTCTTAAAAAATAAGAAAAGAGAGTATCTTAAAGGCAAAATAATAGAAATAGAAACACAAAGAAACGAAAATGACGTAAGAGAGATGTACAAAGGTATAAACAAATCGCGTAAAAGATTTGAACCTCTATTGAATGCGATTAAAGATGCAAATAACAATATAATTGCGGATCCTTCTGAGATATTAAATAAATTTAAACAACACTTTGACGGCATCTTAAATACGGAAAATAATAATCAATCTCCTCTCTCTGAATATCAGAGCGCTGAACCATGGATAGACGCACCGAGTAAAGAGGAAGTCGAAATGGCGATAGGAAAATTAAAACGTTATAAGGCCGCAGGAAATGATAATATCACAAGTGAATTAATCAAGGCGTGTGGAGAAGCGGGCGTTTCCAAAATACATTTTTTAGTTAAAAAGATCTGGGAAACTGAAAAAATGCCCGTGGAATGGAAAGAATCAATACTTATTCCGATTCACAAAAAAGGACCGAGGTCGGATTGTAACAACTATCGTGGGATCTCTCTTCTCCCAGTATGCTATAAAATATTCTCGTCAATTCTAACTAGTCGAATCACGGAATACGCTGAGGAAATTATCGGAGATTACCAATGTGGTTTTAGGCGGAATCGCTCGACTATTGACCAAATATTTTCCTTACGTCAAATATTAGAGAAAAAATTGGAATACAACGGTGTAGTCCATCAACTTTATATCGATTTTAAAAAGGCTTATGATTCAATAGACCGTCAGAAGCTATATAACATCATGATTGAACAGGGAATACCTAGAAAGTTAGTAAACCTAGTAGAGATGTGTTTGTCGGAAACATTCCATAAAGTTAGAATCGGTCATAATTACTCCGACAGATTTGAGGTGCGATCGGGTTTAAAACAGGGTGACTCCCTTTCACCTGTGTTATTTAATATAGCTTTAGAATATGTCATAGAAAAGGTGATGTGTACCGAGAAAGGCTTAAATATGGGTGACAAGATTCCGGTTTTGGGGTATGCCGATGATCTGGTACTGCTAGGTGAAGACACGGAAACCATACAACTAAATACAAGTGTGTTAATAAAAACCGGTAAAGAAATAGGACTCGAATTAAATACCGATAAAACGAAGTATATGATTAGTAGCAGAAACGGTGTCGATCTTGGAGATATTGATGTATCAGGTCATACTTTTGAACACGTAGAGAAATTCAAGTATTTAGGTTCAATTATAACTAGAAAAAATGAAATCCAGGAAGAAATAAAGTCCCGGTTAAAGGTGGGAAATGCGTGTTATTATTCAGTTGCTAAGTTACTTAGTTCGCGGCTTCTATCTAAAAACTTAAAGATTAGAATTTATAAAACTATTATTCTTCCAACGGTTCTTTACGGATGTGAAACGTGGCCGCTTACTTTAAAGTATGAACAGCGGCTTAAGGTTTTCGAAAATAAAGTATTGCGTAAAATATTTGGTCCAAAGAGAGATGAGGCCACTGGGGAGTTTAGAAGGTTGCATAACGCGGAATTGCGGAACTTGCATCCTGTGAATATAATTGAGCTGATTGCATCGCGGAGACTCAAATGGGCGAGTAAAGTTGTTGGGCTCGATGACGAACGGATTCCGAGAAAGTTGGTATTTGCTGATCCGACTGGTAGGCGTCCGAAAGGTAGGCCGAAGCGGAGATGGGAGGATTGCGTTAAGGCTGATCTCGGGAGCTTGGGCTTGAATGGTGAGCATTGGACGAGTCTGTGTAGGCGGAATTTGGTGGTATCGGCATCGAATCTTCGGGTTCGCTAAGCCTATTATTATTATTATTATAAAACAGATGTATTATTAAAAAATCAATTATATTATCATCTTAAATAATAAATTAGTTTTATCGGTTTTTCATCACTCTCTATTAACTTTTTAAAGCTTGTTTATTTTATTTTTTTAAATCTTTAGCTTTCCAACGGTATATCATACATATATATTTCTGTTCTTATGTTCAAAAACCAAAAATTGGATTAAAAAAATATTTTTTTCTATTTTCTCCTTTAGTTGGGTATCGAATTCATTCAATTTATATATTTGCCTGTTTTTCATTAATAGTAACAAAATAATATAGTTATTTTTATAGAATCAACAAAATTAAAGGTACATTAGGAGAAGAAAATTAAAATATCGGCATTTAAGCCCTGTCAGCCTATTTTAATCAGATTGAAACCTATATAACGTTAAAGCCTTTTAAATTTCACCTCGATATGGCGAGTTTAATCAAAATCGTCGGATCCTTTTTCGAGAAAATCGAAAAAAAGGTGCAAAATGTATGGTATAAAGTGGCTCTTCTGGTAAGCTCATTTTGATGAAAAAAGTTTTGTAACTCTCGGGCGTATATTTATCCTAAACATGAAATTTCAGTTTCATAGGACTTACCGTTTCTGCCCGGGAGTTACGACACCCAGACACAGACCTTTTTGCGGGACTTGGTTATTTGGACTCATGGGACCCTAAAATGTGTATTCCCTAAAATTCGCAATACTTTCCCTTACTATATATTTCATATATAGGTAAGTAATATTTCATATTCAATGAAAAATATAATATTATTTAAATAAAGAATTTAGTAATTGCAATGCTTCTGCATTAACGTCGTTAATAATTGTCCTTTATTTCTTTAAATCAAACATTCTAGAACACAGTATTCTGTCAAAGTTTGTAACATCTACGCAGGTCTATGCGGGACACTATTTTGCCATAAGGTTAATTAAAATAATTTATTAATATAGTCGAAATAAATTATAGATTTTAGCGATTTCTGCAAAATTCCCTAAAATGGATATAGTACCTTTTTAATATGAGCATTTCGATTCAGAACTGCCTTTGGATGTCGGTCACAATAGAACTGTTACGTTAACCATTGTCCGTTAAGACGTGCATAATCGGACGCGATGACTCAGGCGATAGTAATAATGTTCCTTTTAAAATTAGATAACCAACCAAAGGAGTGAAGGGAAAATATATTTTTCTTACGAACATAAGAATAGAAATATGGATGTATAACGTACGGTTGGGAAGCTTAAGATTTTAGAAATGAGGTTTATAGTAAAGTGGTGAAAAGGGAGCGGATAGATCAGTAATCAACTGTTCTCCGAATCCTGAGTTCGAATCCCAGCTGTGGCAGAATATTATTTATTCTTTAAATTCGGTCGGGAGGCGACTCTATAGTATGTAGAACCTCCTGCGGCACACCCAGCCTTTATAAAGTAGGTACCCAAAATTGTGGAAAGGCGGCTTGAGCGTGATCAAGGCTTAATCATCTTAATCCGTTGGTCTAGAAACAGTACCAGATATGAAATAGAGGTATGTACTGAGTCTAAGACCCTTTATGGTTTATAGAGGTACAGGGTTGATTTTTTTTAGTAATGAAAAGCAGATAAAACTGATTATAATTTATAATGATGGAGTTTTGTTGACCGTATAGAAATTAGATGAGGAAGATGGTTGCGGGTGCGGTCATAAATTAAAAACACACAATTAAAAATAAGCGTTATTTTAATTATGTGCCGACGTTTCGGCCTACAATGTGGGCCTTCATCAGGGCTAAAAGAAACAAGATAACAACCAATGTAATTATAGACTTAATAATGCGTTAGGTATATAATAATAATATGACAGTAATAAATTATGGGAACATAAATAATATTAAATGTAAAATGATAATAAGATGACAATTATAAAATATGGAAACAAGGTGACAGTTATAAAGTATGGAAATAAACAAAATTAAGATGATAGTTATAAAGTATGGAAGTAGACATAATTGAGATGATAATATTGTAATGAGAATATATAAATAGAGACTAAGTAAATGAAAAAAAAAAAAAAAAAAAAAAAAAAAATAATAATAATAATTTATTGTTTAGCATATTTTGATTATAATTTATTGTTGAGCATAATTATTTAATGAAACATAAGTTTCTATCGAAACTCAATGGAGTAATTTAAGCTTTTTCAACTCTTTATTTTATTTTAGAGTTCTTAAATTGATTTTAACAACGGAGATAAGTGAAAGTCGTGTATAGCGCTAACCAGATTGCTTCCTATTTGTTCTATTAAACTTAACCGCTAAGGGCTAGTGTGATCATTTTCTACGGTATGGTTTTGGCGCAGTGGCACAATATTTGTTCCAATTTCTCTTCGAAATTACATTTCTGGTGGTAGTAGAAAAGATGAAAGGTCTTCTGATAATAGAAATAGCTGTGCGAACAGTTTTTCGGGCGTAAAATAATCGTCCCTACGGAGAACAATAACAACAACAAGAGTAATTAGTGAGAGATGATAAGGAGCTGGGAGAGGGAGCAGGAATCCAGGGGGCATCAACCTCCTCATGCCACGCCTCGCTGAGGAATCGATTGTCCCAGGTCGGGGGAATCGATTATGTATCCCAATCCGGGGGAATATTAAACATCGATTATGTATCCCAACCTTCGGTCTTCACAAAGGATTCCGAAGAAGCTCTTAGCAAGATTATAGCTGCCTCTCTACGAATCTCCAATCCGTCTTATACAATGCTCTTATATCCTAGATACGTAATTTTCTTTTAGTTTTTACTTCTTTATATGTTGAATTCTGAATGAATATTATGTGATTCTAAATTAAACGTAATAAATAAATTATTATTATATAATACCTTTTTACGACTAATTCTTATTTACGCATGCCCAATAATTAGCTATATGTGTAAATAAAACTATAAAAAAATACAAACGCTCTAAAATTAATGTTTGCTTGTTTATTTACTTAACGTCACTTTATGCTACTTTGGCTAATCGGACGATGCTACAGTGAGAGTCCTAAATTTTGCCTATTAGGATAATGATCTTTAGCGAGTACCTGACACCGCACAGGCTCGGGACCACTCCCGAAGGACGGCATAACTAAGGATTTAAAAATCCTAGGGCCACATGTGGGTTTGAACCCATGACATTGGTCATATAAGGCTGTTATGCTAGCCACTATCCTACAGATGACCCCAAAAATAAATTAATAAGAATCTGTGGAAATTATCCATACAATAATAAGATTAAAACCATGCATACAGAATTGGGAGTACCTCTTATTAAATTACCAAGCATAGTAAGTAAGCAATTATTTTCGAATGCCGATTTGACAAACATTATCTTAAATAAATGATTTGGAACTATCTGCATAGTCGAAGATTTCTAGACAGCGTTTTGGTAGATTTCGACATAGCGTTCGGCTGAGGTTGGCCTGAAATAGACTCAATCCTGGAACCTAGGCCGCTTTGGGGCTAAATATCCAAATAGGAATTTATTTGTAAACAGGGAATCTATTTCCGAGGGCTAAATGGATTTGAGCGTTGTTATTTCTTCGCCTGGGCCCTTCCTCCAAACTGGATTTGAGACCGATTTATTTACTTGTGATAGTTTGATTCTTCTCTTATAGACTGAGCAGCTTTTATTGTTTCTTTTTTTATGAAATAAAAATCACCATACTTTAATAATTATATTTTGAATGATTGCTATTTAAAAAAAAATCGAATGCCGGAAACAAACGAATTTCTAATTATAACGACTCCGTTGTTAAAAATAAATTAAGAAATTTTAAATGAACCTAAATATCAACTTATTAAAATAATAATTTGGAAAAATATCATAAACTAATTATGACTTTTCATGCATATACCTATATTAATATGCATTTTTAGTTTACTTCAGACCATATTTCCTTCCATCCTATCATCCAGTTCCAATCCTGAAACAGCATCCTTAAACCTTCAGAGACACCTTTTCCTTATCGAACACTGGTGTAATAACTGGCGTGTAAAGGTGAACGAAGCCAAATGTAAACACATAACCTTTACTCTTAGACGAAAATCCTGTCCGCCAGTTTATTTCAACTCATTACCGATTCCTCTCTCAGATACAGTCCGGTATCTTGGCTTACTGTTAGACAAAAGATTGACTTGGAACCCACATACAAGACTTAAAAGACAAGAACTCAACCGACGATTCGGACAGTTATACCGACTACTCAACAGAAAATCTGAACTTACAGTTGACAACAAATTATTAATCTACAAGACAATACTGAAGCCCATCTGGACCTACGGACTTGAACTGTGGGGGACAGCTAAACGTTCTAACATCAAACGCATTCAATCCTTTCAATCCAAAGTCCTCCGTACAATAGTAAATGCTCCTTATTATGTCTCCAATTATACCCTGCACCACGACCTTAATGTTCCATTTATTTCAGACCTAATTCCATCCAAATTTTCCAAATTCCACCAGAACCTCATTCATCATCCTAATCCTTTAGCTCAATCCCTATCCAGCTCCACTCATCCATACAACCCACCTAGAAGGTTGAAACGGCAGTGGCCCCGCGACCTTTTGTAAATATATTGGAGTTCTAGCACTGGCTAGATTCTCCACTCAATGTGATGTATGTATGAGTGTGTGTATGTGTATATAGGTATAAGTGAATTATTGACTTTCGTATTGATTCATTATTGTGTATATATTTTATTGTAATTTTATGTTGTGTAAATATTGTATGAATGTAGTATGTATGATATCATTCAGCACTACTATTAATGTCCAAATTGGGACAGATTGTAAAATTTTCTCAATAAAAATTGTTGTTGAAAAAAAAAAAAAAAAAAAAGTTTACTTCATCTTTTTATTTTTTATATAGACAGGAAGACCATTTTGCAAGATAAGGTTATCATTATTCAGATGATTATCTGGTCATATGTAGTAGTTGAATAGAAATAAAAATCCGAACTAGAAGATGAAATATGGATGTTCAGTTTTTTCATTCATTGTTTCAGATTCATAATTTTTTAAAAATCAAATTCATTATTTACTTTAACTATTAATATTCAACTATATGGTTAATTCAATGAGGTTTTATTGGGATCGCCTGTAGCATAATAGCCTTATATACCAAATGTCATGGGTTCAAACACGCAGGTGGTCCTAGGATTTTTGAATGGGAGTAAAAGTTCCCAAGTTGTGCCGTCCTTCGGAGGGGAGGTGGTCCCGAGCCTTTTCGATGTCAGTCCTCGTTAATGATTCGTATTCTAATTAAACCTAGGAAGGAAAAATTTAAGGCTCACACATCGTTCGGTTAGCCACAGTCAAGTTACGTCAAACAAACAAACAAATGAGGTTTTGTTATCAAGTACTTACCCCGAAAAACCGGAGACATCGCACAGGCTCGAGACCAACATTCTACGTCCCCTCGAATGGACGGCATAACCAAGGATTTTTTTACTATGTTAAACAAATACTAGGGCCTTCTGCCGGGTTCGAACCAACGCCCTTGCCATATTAAATCCTTAAACCCTTATTAAATGTATAAAGGGTCAGCTGTAGTACAGTTGACTCTTGGATATTTTAAGGGAATAAGTCCTTAGTTATTTCGTTCTTAGAAAAAGATGTTAAAACTATAAATTTGGTTGAAAAGTTATAAATTTGACTAAAAAAAAGTATATTCATTTCTAAATAAATAAGATTAAGGTATTGGGGAATAGATAAATATTAGCCGTGTAGTTACACATACACTTTACTTAAGTAGTCAACAGTTGTGTATGTTAGGTTGCTAAGAAGCAGGCCATTGAGAGCCCGGATTGGTGCAGTCCGATCCGGTTCTTGGAGGCAATTTGTCGCCGTTGTGTTGGTAAGCCCTTAGCGAGAACTGTGTACACTTTTGTGTACTCAAGTCTCGTTAGGGTTAGTCGTGACTAAGTCCTGTTATTGAGTAATGGTAGGTATGTCGCGGAAAAACTTTCACGATCCCTCATGATTGAATATATTTCTCAATTTCGTTTAGATGAAACAATTCATTTATTTAGAAACAGTTCCGAAACCAAAGTTTTACCAGAGGTTGTTGTGATACAATTTTTAATTTAATTTTATTATTTATAATGCACATCTTACTTAAGATATTGTAAATTAGTCAAAACCTTCAAAATTGCATTGTGCTTCTCTTTTGTATGCACATTTACTATGTAGTGCTTTCTGTACTGAATTATTGTAACGTTCCTCACCTTTTATTGTTTAATATATATTAAATACAACAGATGTTTGAATAAAAAACAGCTGTTAGAATTGTGAGATTAATAAGAAATGATAAGTGTGTAATTATTTAGTTGCACTTAGAGGATGTAATATTGGTGACGAGGATGAGAATAGAGTTTCTAATTCTAGTGGTGGCAGAGGTGGCAGAAAATTCCGTGATAAAGTAGGCAGTTTTCAAAAATCTGATTTTCTTGGCCTTGAGAGGGCTCTAGTAGGCTCGAAAACCCTCACAGCGATCATGTAGAACCGAAACCAGACAGTGGGATCATTCAAAACTGATCTTTTGAAAGACTTATTCCTCACCCAATAGTAAGGTCAGATGACACATGGGATCCGAAACGACTAATGTCATCGAAACTGGACCAAAATCGTAACAATGACTGGGATAAAGAAGAATATAAGAATATACTGGGTCGTTATTGCTTGATAAAGTGCTTAATTTAGTTTACACCTGATCTGGATCTAATTATTACTAGGACATGCAGTGAATGCAGCAGCAAACACTCTCTTGTACAATGAACACTGCATATTATTGTATAGGAAGTCCATCATTGGCTAGAGACGAGGTTCTCTACTATATAAATGATAGAGTTCATCCTAAACAAAAATATACTCATGGTTATCAAGCGATTGGTGGTTGTGCGTCCAGACATCTTGGTTCGTGGATACTGACCAAATAAAATAAAAGCAACACTGATTGGAAGAAGAATGTTTATGTTTTGTTTTCAATGAGGGAAAACTATCGCATATTAAATACAACAGATGTTTAAATAAAAACAGCTGTTAGGATTGTGAGAATAATAAAAGAGAGATAATGTATGGTTCGTAAATGTGTAATTATTTAATAAAATTAAGAAGATATAATATTGTTAACGATTATTTTAGAGACTTCAAGTTCGTTTTTGGAAGATTTCTGTTACTGATTAGATAACTATATCGTCCAATTTAATTTTCCGTTTTTAGGTTTTATTAGGTCAAAAACTAATTTAGGTTATGTCGAATCCCTGTGGCAGAATATTATCTATTCTGTTTTTTTCAACCAGAGACTACTCAAGGGTATGGAGTACCTCCTGGGGCAGTCCCAGCCTCTATAAAGAAGGTATCCCAAAATGGGGAAAACCTATCGGATGAGTGTGATCTGAGGTGATGACACCTCATTGCCGTTAACCTAGAAAAAGTATGATTCTCCATATGTATTCAGCCCTCTATGGGTTGTTTGTTTATTTATTTAACATGAAGGTTCACGGTTTAGACTTCAATTATATAAAGACCTCTGTTTCCACATCTTAAGAATTGTCGGTTCCGTTGTATTGCAGACTATATATATATATTTTATATATATATATATATATATATATATATATATATATATATTTAAGTTTTATGCTTGGTAATAACTCAGAAAAAGTAAAATTATCTCGCCAAAACATTACTTTTAATTAGATTTATTAAAAACTGTGCACAAATTAAGATTCCTTTAGAATTGAGGAATACAGTTTTTAGGAAACCTTATTAAAAGTACGGAGCGGCGTGGTCTAGTGGATAGAGCGCTAGTCTGCTGTACTCCGGGTCCTGGGTTCGAATCCCGACTCTGGCAGAATATTATTTATTCTGTTAATTCAGTCGAGGGGCGACCCTTAGGGTATGGAGACCCCCCTGGGGCAGACCCAGCCTCTATAAAGTTCCCAAATTAATTGGGGAAAAACCTGGCGGCTGAGCGCGATTAAGGCCTAATCACCTCATTGCACTGCCGTTGGCCTTAGAAACAGTACGTTTTTTTTTTTTTTTTTTTTTTTTTTTTTTTTAAAGTACTGTTTTGACGAGATTATTTATATTTTTAGGGTTGTTACCAAGCATGAAACTTATATATTTCAAAGGCTTATTTCTTTTATTACTCCGATTTAAAATAGGGAATTTTAGACAGCAAACTCATTTTTCTATGTTCACTAGAACTAGAGATATTAAATGAAATGTGTTCTTCGCTCGCGAACTTTCCGATATTTTTACACGACTCCTGTAGAGCGCTGGCCCTAATATTTTGCAGAGTTTAATAGTTTAATCTCTAGTTTAACCTAAACAAAATGTATTAAAATCGGTAAGACACCTTTTGGATCCTATGTAAAAGTCTGATTTTATTATTATTTAGCCCAATGAGATTGGTCGTAACATCGCCTGGATGAGATGTAACCTTGAGTAGTATTGGCGGTAAGAATTATCCCTTGCCGTTCACGTGCGTCAATTAGTCGTCACTGATGTTTAATTCAGGCTATTTATTAAAGATCTATTTGCGTTAATTAATATTTATCTTTTATTTACATTAAGGATTTGACTACCTAATGCGACCAAACATTATTTTCGCTGACTATGCCCGATTTTACTATAACTCGTCTATTGTTTATTGCTCATACTGCGATATTTCGCCAAGGATGCTTCCTATCACATGATATTTTTATGTATATATATATAAAGGTTCGGTCAATAAATAAGCAATTTTTTTTAGGCTACGTTACGAGACTTTATTGTTCTTATATTGATACCAATTTGAGACAAAATAGTGTCTTGCATAGACACCTGCGTAGATATTACAAACTTTGAAAGAATACTATTTACTAGAATGTTTGATTTAAAGAAATAAAGGACCACCATAAACGACGTTAATGTAGAAGCATTGCAATTAATGAATTCTTTATTTAAATAATATTTTATTTTTTATTAAATATGAAATATTATTATTATTGTTGATCCGCTCTATTCTATCACTTACCTATTAATGAAATATATATATATATATTATATATAATATATAATATATATATATATATATATATTATATATATATATATATAATATATTTATAGTAAATATATAGTATATTGCTTTTGGAATACACGTTTTAGGGCCCCCTGAGTCCCAATAATCAAGTCCCGCAAATTGGTCTTTGTGAACGTGTGGTAACTCTAGCACAAAAACGAAAATTCGTACGAAACTGAAATTTCATGTTAAATAAACTTTTTCTTTAAAATCGGCTGATCGGATTATCAACTTTATTGTACGCGTTTTGTTCCTTTCTACAGTTTTCTCAAAGACGGCTCTAACGATTATGATTAAACTCCCTATATCCATGTAACAGTTAATGGGCTTCAATGCGGTGTAGGTTTCATTCTGATTGAAATAGTTGGACAGGGCTTAAATGTCGATAGTTTAAATTTTCTGCCCCTGAAGTACTTTTAATTCTGTAGATTTGAAAAAATTAACCGTATCATCTTATTACAATTGATAAAATACGGATAAATATATAAGATTCACAAATTCGATATCCACCATAGGAAAAAAGAGCAAAATTATATTTTGTTATGTACTTTTTGTGTTTTTGACATGAATACAGTAATATAGATGTATAGTATACATGTATAATATAGAAGTGTAATAGCTAAAGATTTTAGAAAAAAAATCGGTTACACCAAATTGTAAAAATTAACGAGGAGTAATGAAAAGCCGATAAAACTAACTGATAGTCGTAGATAATAATATAATAGATTATGTAATAAAACATATGTTTATATTGAAACTAAATGTAATTAATTCTTTAACAATTTATTTACATCTCTAAGTGTATTTAAAAATTCTTAAATTGATTTTAACAACGGAGGTAAGTGAAAGTCGTGGGTTGCGCGCTTTTGATTTTTTACTTATGTTTATTACATTGTCATACCAAAATATTATATATATATATATATATATATATATATATATTTAGATTGGTACGGATATTACAAAATGAAATTGAGGAATTCCTATAGAAGGGCCAAAACTTCGCCTTATCAAACAATTCAGCATTGTTGATAAAAATTGTTTTACGTTGAAAATATAAAATAAAAGTACAGAAATCCTCGTTATTTTGCCCCGGTTGAAATTAATTCACACAAACTGCGTGCGAGACACCTGTCAAACATTTTTCAATCTAAAAAAAGTTACATGGAAATGGGTGTTCCATCACTGTCCTTTTCGAGTCAGAAAAGAAGTTAATATATATTCAGAAACTTACAAACGCCATCTCTGATAATCAGTTTAAATGCCACAGTTGGAACGTGTCGACGAAATCGCTATAATTTATTTCAGTATTTCTCCTTTTTAATGTTAGTGCTTTACATTTAAAATATATTATTAATGTAAAATGTAAGATTGAATATTACTCATCTCAAGGGTAGGAAGAAGAAGATATTTTTAAATATTTCTTTCAAGAGAAAAAATATTACAAATTCCTTGAATTAACCCTGCCAACCTTTTATACAGTAAAACGAAAAAAATTCTAAGGTATTATTAATTTTCGTAATTTCTTAATAATATAAAAGGTTTCTCCCTTAAAATTAAAAAAAAAAATGGTATTACTATATCTATGATATATATACTTAGCAACATAATGATCACATATTGCTTTGATTGTATATAGTAAAGGGTTAGTATATAAATATTATTATTGTATAGAATATTATAAAATATTAAACCTATTCTTGCTTTAGTTTATTATTATTTTTTAATTTTATGGTATTAATTATAATATTTTGTGTTGCAGAGAACGTTGGCTCCTACCGGGCGTGGAGATAACTCCACAGTATCAGGGACTTCCTTCTAAAGGTTCGTAAAGTTTTTTTTTTCTTTATTTATAGATATATATATAGCAGTGCCCTGTGTTAGCCTGAGTGGTGTGCCGGTGCTCAATAAAATTCTTTGTTGCAGTGTTGAAAAGGATCCTATGTGTATTCATGGACGGAGGATCGAAACGTCAAAATAAAGAAAATTAAGAAGGAGTATTAGTTTAATGACCCAAAACCCGAATTATTTAAAACAAAATTATATATATATATATATATATATATATATATATATATATATATATATATATATATATTACTCGGGGGAACCTAAATACACGTATTTCCGTTAAAAACTGGTACTCGAAAATTTTCACGATCGCGCAATACTTTCCATTACTATATATTTCATACACAAGTAAGTGAATGTAAAAAGGTTTTACCTCGAATTATTTGTAGATGTATCATAATATTTTGCCCATGTTATTGAATCATTGATGTTATCATCCTAATAACGTCTCGGCTTACATTCTTATCGTTGAGTTGATGATTGCACCATTAGTTGATCGTTATTAGAAATTTACATGACGAGGAAATGCAGTGAACGTGAAGAATGTTGTAGAATTTTTTTTTCCTTTTTTCCCGACCTTGCTGCGTCAACCATTTATAATAACCTATATTAGCCACTTGCCTATGACGGCATTTAAAATTAGCAAGTAATTGCTACTTGTTACTTCGAAGTATTTAAACCTGGTTCTTTAACGCAATGCCGATTTCAATTACCTGTATAAATTAGATATACGTAGATTGACTGCATTTTCTCATTTCCATTTTCGTCTTTATCGAAACAGAATATTCTTACTTCGAAGGTTAAGTTGATATTCGTGAGTGATACTACTGATATTCGTCGGAATCCCTTTTGACTATATGGACATATAATTTTGACTCCATACTATAAGTTATATGTTGTAATTTAATTTTTAAGTTGGTTTTAACAGATTTTATTATACCACAAATAGGGGATCACTTGTAGCTGGGTGGCTAGCGTAACAGCCTCCCATGCTAAAGGTCACGGGTTCTAACCCGCAGGTGGTCCTAGGATTTTTTAATGGGAGTAAAAAATCCTTAGTTACGCCGTCCTTCGGAGGGGACGTTAAAAGGTGGTCCCGAGCCTGTGCGATGTCAGGTACTCGTTTAAGATCCCTATCCTAATAAAACCTGGATAGGCAAAATTTAGGACTCCCACTGTAGCATCGTCGGATTAGCCATAGTAGCATAAAAGTGACGTTAAATAAATGAACAAACAAACATTATACCACAAATAATAATTAAATTACAAGTAAATAACCCTTACAACACAAACTCTTTAAACAAAACAATTGAACATATGTTCATAAATATGTTCAATTGTTTTGTTTAAAGAGTTTGTGTTGTACAGTTATGGGTTATTTACTTATAATTTAATTATTCTTTGTGATATTATTAAATCTGTTAAAACCAACTTACATATATACATATATATTTAGACTCTATGATTTTTCTATTTCGATTATTTTTTTCTATTTCTAAAACTTTTAAAGACAAATTTGCTATTTAGTTGTAAACTGTGCTATTCCAATACTGTAGTATTAACATTTTTATTATTATTACAATTGTTATTGTGTTGCTGATTCGGAAATAAATATTAAGTTACATTGACTGCATTTCCATTTCTAGCTTAATCGAAACATAATATTCTTACTCGAATCCATTGATAGTAGGAAAAATATAAAAAAACATAATATAAATAAGCATGATAATAAAAACATATAATGAAGATAGTAATAATTTAAAAATAAAATGAATAAGATGAGTATAATAATAATATTTATTAATTGTATGAGTGAATCAAATTTTTTTTTTTTTTTTTTTATCATTTATTTTTACATCCACACCTGTCGCTCAGCCCGCGACAATAAGCAGAATTTGATATAAGAGCATGTCAGGCATGAGGAAGGTCGGTACCCACCCCCATTCGCATCTACTCCTAACTTGAAATTTAAAAGAGTTTACTTAAGGAGATCTCTTAGCCAGCTTCTTTTCAGCCTTCTTTGGATATTCCCTGGCATGTCTGTCGTGGCCATGTTTTGTATGAGTTTGTTAGTATGTCCGTGAAGTTTGTCAAGAAATTTTATGTAAGAAGTTCGAATGTGATCTTGTACCATTGGTATCTGTAAGTCTGTATGTAAAGTTTTGTTACTGACATACCAGGGTGATCGAGTAATATGTCTTAAAGTTTTTGATTGAAAAGTTTGGATTTTTGCAATCTGAGTCGGTTTCGCTATTCCATAAATTTGAGAGGCGTATGTCCATATGGGTTTTAGTAAGTAGGTATAAGTATTTAGTTTTTGTCGGATTTTTAAAGAAGAGTGTTTGTGCAGTAGGGAATATAGAAGTCTTAGTCGATTGTTGAGAGTCAGCCGCTTCTGCTTAATGTGAGACCCCCATGTCATCCTTCTGTCGAAAGTGAGTCCTAAGTAATGAACTGTGTTGGTTTGTGTTATCGGTAAGTTGTTTATGTAGACTGGAGGGCAAGTGTCGTGTCGTAGTGTGAAGGTGATGTGTTGCGATTTGTCAATGTTGAGTTTTATTTTCCATCTTTTAAACCAGTCTTCTAAATGTTGTAAATAATGCTGAAGGGTCTGTGAAGCCTGAAATATGTAAGTATGTCTAGTGAGAAGAGCTGTGTCATCTGCATATGTCGCTATTAATATGTTAGGATGTGTTGGTATGTCATGTGTATAGATAATATATAGTAAAGGTGCGAGAATTGATCCTGCGGAACTCCAGCCCTGATTGGACGTATAGAAGAGGTATCTGTGCCCTGCCGGACAGTAAAAAATCTGTCGGAAAGAAAAGAGAGAAGAATAAGATAGTAAGTTGAAGGAAGGAATGATTTAAGTTTAAAAAGCAGTCCATTATGCCAAACTCTGTCGAAAGCTTGAGCTACATCTAGGAATACGCCAGTAGCAAACAATTTGTCCTCAAGTGCAACGGAAATGTAGTCTGTGACTCTATGTAGCTGGTGTAAAGTTGAGTGTAATGAGCGAAAGCCGAATTGGTGGTCAGGTAGTATCTGATTGTCTGTCAGTATGTCCAGTATACGTTTATAAATTAGTTTTTCAAAAACTTTTGAGCAAATGGGAAGTAGACTAATCGGTCTGTAAGAAGAAGGGCTACTAGGATCTTTGTTGGCTTTTTGTATCATCAGTACTTGCGAAAATTTCCATTGCAAAGGGAATTTTGTTGACCTGAGTATCGCGTTGAATAGTGTTGTTAAATAGACTATTGCTTTCCTGGGCATCTGTTGTAGTAGCTCAGCTGTGATGAGGTCATATCCAGGGGCTTTTCTTTTCGGTAAGTTCCTGATTTCTACCAGAACCTCATTTGGGGTAAAGGCAGATGGAGGTAAGCAAAGTGGTAAAGGAACGTCAAGGAAATTTTGTATGTGACTTTCATGTTCGATGTCTTTGTAGTCTGTATGTGGAGTAAAAACTGTCGATAGGTGATTCGCAAAGAGTTCAGATTTTTTACTGTCAGACAAGGCAAAAGCACCATCCTCTTTTCGGAGTGGCACTGACACCTCACGATGCTTTAGCAGCTGTCTCGTTCTCCTCCATAAGCTTCCATCGCCGGTATTAAGGTTTCTAAGAAATGTATCATAGTTAGTCTGTTTGAATTTCTGTATTTGTCGTTTTAGTTCGTTATTTATACGATTGTAAGTCTGTTTGTCCGATGGTAATCTGTCGGTCTGCCATACCTTACGAGCTCTTCTCTTTGCTCTGATCAAATCCCTAATGTACGTTTGTGCTGGGGGAGGGATGAAGACCATGCAGATTCCTGGATACTCTTCGTGAAGAATTCAACACCTTCCTCGATTTCATTGTCAGATTTTAATGATATGGGAACGGAAAGCAACTTATTCAGATTAGCTTTGTAACAATCCCAATTTATATTTTCTTGAATTAGCGTAGGGCGCTTTTCCTTTTGACGTGGTTCTTTAAAAAGGACCAAATGTATAAGAGAATGGTCAGAGCAAAGATCAGAACTAGACCTAACTGTGAAAGGTATGGCGTGCAGTCCTTTAGTCACAAAAAAGTCTAGCAGGTCCGGGGTCTTAAGTGTCGATGTCGGCCAGTAAGTCGGTCTGTCTGGTGAAATGGTATTTAATGAAAGCTTATGAATAGCCGATTGAAGATTTCTTCCCCTTGGAGTGCATAATCGAGACCCCCATGTCTGATGCTTAGCATTGAAGTCACCTCCAGCTATGAAGCGTCTTCCCAGTTGTTGAAAAAAGCTGCAAAACATGTCAGGTGTCAGCCTATACCGAGGGGGACAATAGACCGCTGCTAAGGTTATTGTGTGCTGTGTGGTGTGGAGTGTTATAGCAGTAGCTTGTATGTCTGGTGATTTAGGTAAATGTATAGGATAGTGTCTTAGTGATGTTTTGATGATAATGGCTGTTCCTCCGTGTGAAGTGTTATCTGGGTGATCGGTCCTGTAAATAGTGTAGTCCGGGATATTTATTTTGTTACGTGAGGTGAGGTGTGTTTTGTTATCAAGGCAATGTCTGTTCTTTTTTCATGTAAGTATATGTCAAGTTCGGTTTTATGTTGAATCAGTCCATTTGTATTCCATAGAAGGACAGACAGAGAACCTACAGTCAAGCCTTTACGGTCCATGAGCAGGGACGAAGGCTTGAGTAAATTGTGCTAACTGCTGAAGAATGCTGAAAAGAGGCTGGATAAGGTTATTTAGACCGTGTAGTAAAGTAAAAATTTGAGGATTCTCACAAGAGGGCATCGGCTGAGAATTGCCTGGCCTCATACCTGACATACTTACATATTCGTTTTGTCTTCTTTCTGAGGGATGTAACTGCTGCTGCGAGCCAGGGGCTGGTCCTCTTTGAGTAGGCTGAGGTTGCTGTGGCTGTAGAGGCAGTGGAGGAAAATCTTGCGGCATCAATGGAGGAGCGGCAGGTTGAGCTGTCAAGGTTCTCTGGTGAGGATGAGTTCGCGAGCCTCGAAGTGTTCTCAATTCTTTCAGGGTTTGACATCCCCTATAGTTTGCCGGGTGAGCTCCTTGGCAATTTGCACATGTAGCGGGTGTATCTCGAGGTTTCTGGCAGGAAGAGCTTTGGTGTTGTTGCCCGCATCTGACACATTTAGGTATGTGGTTACAATAGCTCTTAGTGTGACCGTACTGTTGACAGCGATTACACTGAGGAATAATTTTCTTCTTACGAGGTTCTTCGACGATCACTCGTGTGTAGTAAATTGATTTAATTTGAAATATATTTTCGTTGTATGTTTGTTTACTAATATCAACGAAAAACATTGGCAACGGTTCCTTAAATCGGGATATTACGTTGTTGACGTTTACTACATCATATCCATAACCTTTCAATGCCTCTAAGATAGCAGAGTGTGGAGTTGAGTAATGGAGATTTTTGATAACCACTCGTGGACATCTATCTTCAGGAAGCTGAAATGTGTGAAAATCCGCTCCTTGTTTTCTGAGAGAGCTAACAATGTCACGGTAGTATTGAGGTGTTTGCGGGTATACACAAATATTTTTAGCCGTGGATTTTAGGTTAAATGAATTTGGACCACATACCTTTTGTAGAAATTGTACAAAAGCTGAGTAGTTTTCTACTCCGTTAACGAAAATAGGTGGAGGTTTATCGTTCGTCTTTTGTGCTGTTTCTTTTTGTTGGGTTTCATCACTATTTGTTAAAATTTGAAATCTATTGAAAGTTGATGTGGATGGAGTTGATTTGGTTAGGTTTGAAGTTGTCGGAGTTGATATAGTGGGCCGTTTTTGTTTTCTTGGGTCGCTTTCGCCTTCTGAATGGCGTTTTCGACCTGTAACTATCTCCCACACACCTTCACATTGAGAATCGTTAGTTGCATTTAAGTCTATCGCTTCCATATCACTAACACTGCCTGAAGCCGAGGAGGGCTCCGTCATATTACCTGTTCCTTCGCGCACACACTTACTTAATTAATAAGTTTTATAAATTAGTATGTTCTTAACACACACACTTAATAAAATTAAGTTTTATTCATTTTAAATAGTGAAAAACTTCATTAACAAAAAACTAACCTTATACACGGTCAAGCTCAAACATCTGTTCTCCAAAATACTTTCCAAGATAAAAACTCTGAATCAAATTAATAAAGTAACTACTAATAATAAAATATTAAATCTGTGGTAGTCTTGAATAAGTGGTTGAGTCAAAATCTTTAATTTTACAGGTGAGCGACTTTAAGTTTTGCGTAATACCACAATAGAGTCATTAATTACAGCTTACTCTCCACCTGAAATTGACTCCACCAAGAAATTTCTTTAACCAATTTGACGCGATGTGGGAGAAGGTCTGAGGAAGCTATACGTTAAGTTAACCCATTTTTGATATTACTGGAGTTATCTAGTTTTTCACGACCGCCACAGAAATAAAAAAGAAATATATTTACTTATATTATCAAGTTATAATTTATTAATAACCTGTTAAATAGAGCATGAACAATATCCAAATAATTTAAATGTCGTTCGTATTTTAAAAATTTGGTGCGGGCAACAAACGACTTTCAGTTACCTAGACTGTTAAAATCAATTTAAGAGCTATTAAAACAATTAAAGTTTAAACAAGTTTGAAGAATGGTTTTCAGTTTCGTTGGAAACATATGATTTAGATTCAATAATATAACAATATAAATTTGTTATGCATAATAAACAGTAATAAGTTTACTTGTTGATTTTGTTTATTTATTTAACGTCACTTTATGCTACTAAGGCTAATCGGACGATGCTACAGTGGGAGTACTAAATTTTGCCTATCCAGGTTTTATTAGACCACCTTTTAACGCCCCCTCCGAAGGACTTTTTTTTTTTATTGGCGGTCATCTTTTACAGCATTCCATTCCTCTTTCTGCCATAACTTCCCAACCCCACACACTTACAATACATTCGTTATTTTCTATTTAACAACCAAAATATTCACTAAAAATAATTTATTTATATGATAGAACAACGTTTATCTGGTCAGGTTTTTATATAATACATGTAAATATGCAAAACGTATCCATACATATATGTTGCTGAGGTTGTGTCACATGAAATGTCCGTTTTCAAGGTGAAGGATTTTTATTAAAAGTACGATATGAAAACAAGATAATTTTATTCGAAGTATTTACCTTCTTTTTCTACACATTTTGCCGAACGTGGCACCAACTTTTTTATCCCCGAACAGAAAAACTTCGAGCTTTGAAGTGAAACAAAATCTGAAAACGCACTATTCACTTGATCATCATTTTCAAAACGTTTTCCTTTGACGAAGTTGTCTAAATTCCTGAACAGGTAGTAATCTGTTGGAGACAAGTCGGGAGAATATGGTGGGTGCGGAAGAACTTCGTAGCCCAGTTCTTTCAATTTTTGCAGGGTATGTTTTGAAACATGGGGTCTTGCTGCCGCTCAGTGAGATCATGAGGTACCCATGTATCGAGCTTTTTTACTTTCCCAATACACTTTAAATGTCTGGAAACGGTAGATGCACTTGCATTTAGTTGTGCTGAGAGTCCTTTAATTATTTGGTAGGAGTTTCCTTCTACTGTATGTTTGAGGACATCGTTGTCTATCACGGTCGGAGGTCTTCTTCGGGGCAAGTTTTTCAAGTCGGTATACCCAGCTGAAAACCTAGCAAAACAACGGCGAATGGTCCGTTCATTAACACTCTTTTCTCCAAACGCCTTGCAAATATTTCTAGCGGCCTCAGCTGCTGAATGGCGGAGTTTAAACTCGTACAAAAATATTACTCGAAAATCGCTTGTTTCCATGTTCATATTTGGAGGTATGCTAAAAAGTGGGTAATTGATTGGGAAGCTAATGTTTATAATACAAAGGTAGAGGATTAGCAACTGTTTACTTTAAATATGTAAACATTCGGAAGAAAACAACCTGAAAAAAAGAGACCTGCAAAATCCTTCTTGTATTTCAGAAACTATAAAAACGGACATTTCATGTGAAACAACCCAATATATGGATAACCAAATGAGAAGTGTTCAAACGTTTAACCATGGAGTGTTGTGTTTTTATGTTTGATAATATAACCTTGTAATTTTACTTATCCGTTACAGGTAATCAATTTTCTTTATTTATTTATCGAATCATGTATTTATTTTGATTTTAAAAATATTCCATACAGAGTAAATATTATGCTAGTTGTTTACTATAATAAAAAAAAAAAAAAAACAACACTTAACTGTCCATTTAATTTGCAATGTTTTCCCTCTCCTTATTTGGTTATTCAAATATCCACTGCCACATGTATCAATGTTTAAAGTATTCATGTACTTATTTAATATTTAAATTTTTATTTACTTATTTGAATTTACAACTGTATAATAGAATACAACAAGTAAATTTGAGGGAAATATAAAAAGGGATGAAACACATGTAGAGAAGCTTCCCACTGGACACATTCTAAACTAGAAGGTCTCGGGGCCATCTCCTTTTACGAATCCTCGGATTGTCAGGAATTGAAGAGGAAGAAAGAATTGAAACTAGAGGATTAGGGTGGGAACAGAGTTTGCCATGAAAGGAATGGTATCTAGATCGGCAACATACGGAACATTAAGGTCTTTATGGATGAGTTTATTCGTGACAAAGTAAGAAGTATATCCAACGGTATATTATACATCTGTATTACTATTCTTGTGTTCAAAAACACAAAAATTGCATAAAAAAATATGTTTGCACTTTTCTTCTTTAGTTGTTTATCAAATTCGCTCAACTTGTATGTTCAGCTGTTATTGATCAATGTTAATAAGATGATGTTCCAATTTTTTTGAAATCTACAAAATTGATTGTACTTTAGAGAAAGAAAATCTAATATATCGGCATTTAAGCCCTGTCAGACTATTTCAATCAGAATGAAACCTACGTCGTATTAAAGTCTATCAAATTTTACATTGATACTTATATAGAGTTAGAGCCGTTTTTTAATGCCGTTTAGGTAATTTTGATGAAAACGTTTCTGTAACATTTCAGGCGTATAGTTGTCTTGAATACAAAATTTCAGTTTCATAGGACTTTTCGTTTTCGCCCAATAGTTAACACACACACGCATTTTTGCGGGACTAGATCATTTTAAAGTGTATTTCCGTTGAAAACTGGAATTCGAAAATTTTCACGATCGCAATACTTTCCCTTACTATATATGTCATATATAGTTATGTGAAAGTAATAATTATCTATATCAGCTTCTTACCATTAATAACAATAACAAATGGGTAAATAAATATATATATACAAGAATGCGATAAACAATTTAAGGAAAAAACAGCAGAAATATTTGTTTGGATGGAATTAATATTGCTGCAACTTTAAATAGTAACATTATAATTATTATAACACTAGCATTATCTTTTTAAAGTATTGTTTACATAAAAATATTTTTTTTTATTTTATTTTTTTTTTTTGTTTTATTATTTTTATAAAGGTTAAATATACATATAGTGTCTAGGCGTTGATGACCTTATGGTTTTACGCCTTAAAACCAAAACAAACAAAGTAACATAGATAAATAATCTATGTTTGGAAATCTAAATATTTTAGACATAATGTTCTTTAACATACAGAGATGATGATTAAGAAACCTAATGTAATTATCTTTTATACCATATAAGTTTTACTAACTTTAATTTTATTTATAAATCTAAAAAGTTAATTTTCGCTGGGGACGAAAGTGAAATTCGTGTGTTGTGATCATCTGATTTGTATTTATCTCTATTTTTTTTTTTTTGATCTAAGACAAAAGAGGTGGCTTTTGATTTGACTGCAGTATATTGAAATACATAATTAATTGAAAATACATAAAATAATTGAAAATACATAACATAATTGAAAATTATAAAATTTATAACTTAAAAGAAACTAAATTAATTTCATAATACATTTTTTGTTCTTTTATGGATGTATCGTTTTAGAGAAAATTTATTGTAATTACCGATTTCCTTTATTAACGAATATTGGGAGGCTGGAGTTTTACTGTAGTGAGAAGCCGTTTGTGAATGGACAAGTTGTTTGACTGTAGTAAGCTGCAAGTCTTAGATCAGAGAGGATATTTTAGTGTAGTGGGGAAAATTATTAATTATCAGCATTGACAACTTTTGAATTCTCCCGAGTTTTTTATAATTAGTCAAGCAGGATGAGCTCCAGACTGGAGAGGCGTTTGTGAGAGTAACTTAGATAGATAGGCGTATGTGATTATCGGGCGGATAACTGATTTATATATTATTAATTTGTTATGAGGACTCAAATGGTATTATATATTGAAGTAAGGAAACATTTTGTATATCATTTTTTTAGCTTTATTAATTTTTCTGTTGATATGATCTGTGAAAGTAAGAGATCTGTCTAAAGGATAGGATATATATATATTCATCAAGCAGTGCTTATTGTGGAGGCTGTGTAGAGGAGATTGAAGGACCATTCGATAAACTGTCACAATTATCTAGAGAGGTATTTTTAGACTCCGACAGTCATGGCTACTCCCTATCAGCACAGTTGTACTTCTCACATATATCTATATAACTTAATAATATACTATAAACTACATAATAATGAGAATAATATATATTATTATTATTTCAAAGGCTGCATACGGATATGGCTGAGGAAAACCATTTAAAGAATTTCCCAGATAAATTCCCCGACAAATGTATTCATACATACATATAAACACATATATTATCAAGCACTATTTTAGTCACGATAAAAACATACCAGTATTTTGAATAGATGTGTAAATATGCAAGAGAGCGTATTTTAACCTGAGAGTGGGCGGAAATATTTGAAATATTGACGACAGTGTAAAAGAGTGCTTGACACAGATTCCTGTTAACAAAGATATCGATTCAATGAGGAGCGGTATTACCAAACTCAACATTTCAGTGTCGAAACATTTTTTTTTTCTGTTTTATTTCAGCAAAATTAACAAGTGTGGTGATTCTTTATTCTTCTTAGGCTAGATAATTGTCCATCAGTTGGTAAAATGTAGTGCAACCAATACGTACAAAGCAAAAAAAAAATTAATTTAATTTTTTTCAAAAACTACCTAGTCAGGGATTACTTTTGTCCGACACGTTTTATTTATTACTTTAACTTACCTGTATATGAAATATAAAGTAAGGAAATTATTGTGATCGTGAAAATTTTCGGATTCCAGTTTTCAACGGAAATTCGCATTTTAGGATTCACTGAGTCCAAATGAAGAATTCCCACAAAAAAGTCTGTGTCTGTGTCCATATGCGGTAAGTCTAGCACAAAAACTAAAAGTCGTAAAAAAATAAAATTTCATATTTAACACAACTTTATGCGCGAGTTATTACAGAAACTTTTTCATCAAAATCAGCTAACAAGAGCTACTTTATACCATGCATTCTGGACCTTTTTACGGTACAAAAGTTCAGCATCTCAGGCGTAGAGTTATCTTTAATATGAAATTTCAGTTTCTCACGACTTTTTGTTTTCGTGATCGACTACCACACACGGACACAAACTCACATAACTTTTTAGGGAACTTCGTTATTTGGACTCAGTGGTCCCTAAAACGCTTATTTCTGTTGAAAACTGGAAGTCGTAAATTTTTACGATCGCAATAATTTCCCGTTGTATATATTTCATATTAGTATTGTCACAGCTGACAAAAACTAGAGTTGGAACAAACCCTCGCTCTGATGAAATCAGCTGATCTTTTAATTAAAAAGTATTTAAATTAAGGGAGGTTACAAAAAGATTGATGGTGTTATTGGTTATGTATCTTAGTCTTGTTCAGTTTGTGATACATGTTTATTATATTAGTTTGGTTTTGATTTATTAATGAATATTGAACCCGTAGGGGGGTTCAATTACCTGATGTAAAAATAAAGAAGTTTCAAGTCCAAAATGGTTACTACTCACTCCCCTCCGCTGGGCTAGCACTTATTTAAATAAATAATTATATAACGTAAATAGAGACGTTACAGTATAGGTGGAATAATCAAGAGTCAGTCATTTTTCTTAATATTTTTATTTTTCCAACGTTTCGGCTCAAGCTTGTGAGCCATCATCAGGGCATTACTGAGCCATGTCCAAGCATAAACTCTCAGTTTATGCTCCAGTTTATGCTTGAACATGGCTCAGTAATGACTCCTGATTATTCCATTCCACCTATAATAGTTTCTACAGTCGACTATACATCCTCAATTTATTTCATATTAGGTAAGTGAAAGTAAAGAAAGACAAATTAATAAATACTCAATGATATTATTAAATAATTTTTATAAAGGTTATTATTTAACGACTACGTGCATATTTGTAACTGTTACATTACTGTTTGTAACTTATATATATTTATGTTTGTCGCTGTTACTGTTTGTAATTTATACATTACTTTTTGTCACTGTTACAGAGATGACGGGAGAGTCGCCGGTGACTAGCCCGGCGCTCGCCCGCCGTAGTGACCTCAACGGCCACGAAGCTGCCGCCTTCCACGAGCAGATATTGCAGGTATTCATTGTTTATATTGTAATTATTTTTATTATATATATATATATATATATATATATATATATATTTATTTGACAACGCTTCATAATAGGTAATATACATGTGGTTCAACTCCAATCACTTCAGGTGATTTTTCTTATAATGGTTATATAGAATATTAAGGAAACTCCTTACAGTCCTAGCAGTTTACAGCATTACAGCTTTCTTCATTGATAACAGGTTTATAAGAGTCGACTTGGGTTGCAGACCATTGGATATCACAATCAGCATAAAAATGACTTTGTCCAGTTAGTAAAGTTCTTTTAATTCTGTTGCAAGAACTTGGTACTTGCATCTGATTTTTTCGACAGCAACGTTGGCCCCAGCAACGTCTATATGGTTCGGCTGCTTTTTCATTCTCATCAATCACAACGATATCAGGTTTGTTGTGCGTCATGGTATGGTCAGTAATAAACGATTGGTTTCAATACAATCTTATCCTATCTTAGTGATGTGCTGAATGGATTCGAACGCGCAACCGCAGAACCTAAACTTGTCCGATACGTCGTGTTGTCAGTACGACCTGGTCGCTATAACCTTGATTAGTTATCAGAAAATCTTCTGTTTCAGAGAAGAAACACCCTTTTACCAGCCAGAGAGTAGAAAATTCTTTATCTATTTCGGTTTGCTGAAACTGATAAAAAAAATCTTCCATGCAATACTTTAGACTTCCATTCTTCCAGTCTATTACTGACGGTATGGTTTGTGGGTGCAGCATTTCGAGAACCCGGTTGCAAAGCTGTGTGGCCGCGGTGAAGGTTACATATTACTTTATGCACTGATGCCTCGCTGTGTTTAACATGTTCAACGAATTCAACGTGTATGACACGTTGCCTGTTCAGACCTGTATACGAGTTGTACGTTTGCTAACAGTATAGTTAGTGCTTATTTTGAAATTTGTGTAATTCGTGCGGTTTTTTCATCTTAAGCTCAGATTTTTGTAAGTATAACTCAAAAAAAAAAAAAAAAAAAAAAAAAAAAAAAAAAAAAAAAAAAAAAAACCTGTACCACTACAACCCATGAAGAGTTTTGGGCTCAGTACATGTAGAGATTCGTACTGTTTCTAGGCCAACGGCCGTGCAATGACGTGATTCGGCCAAGATCACGCTCAGCCGCCAGGGTTTTCCCCGTTTTTTGGGTACCCACTTTATAGAGGCTGGGTGTGCCCCAGGAGGGTCTCCATGCCCCAGGATCGCCGCCCGGCTGAAATAACAGAATGAATAATATTCCGCCACAGCCGGGATTCGAACCTAGGACCCGGAGCACAGTAGTCTAGCGATCAACCCACTAGACCACGTCGCTCCAAAGTATAACTCGAAAGGCAGTTAAAATGTTTTATTATTTTGCTTTTATAAATAATAGATAACATGTATATGGAAATACCTGTGGAACGCGCCGGTGTGAACGTATTAAAATATTCGCCTAGCATCATTTCTTGTTTCTCAGACATCTTCCTCCTTCTTTGCTATAGATGCAGTTGGATGATGCATCCTTGATTTATTCATACATGTGCGTAAAAGTCTATCTAATTCTTGTAACTATGTTTTAGACCACTTAATATGTTAATATTATTCTATTATATTTTACATTCACATTCTTTATTACATTAAAATAATTAGTAAAATACTTCTTATTTTAGAAGTCGTGTCAAACCAACTCAAAATCCTCTCCTGGATTGACAAGCTTTAAAAAATGATTTTTTTTTTCACATTTCTATAAAGACCATGTACCATTTTAAGATGGTACTTCTTCCTATATCCTCTATAGTACGATTGCTGAACATGCGGTAGAATGGTTGAAACACAAGTATCTGTAAACACAATATTTCGCCAAGACCTACTTTCGCTCCTATCTGTCTCTATCAGGAATAATTTGCATTCAAAAGAAGTGTCGGTTACAAAGCGCGCATAGTAACCTGTCGCAAGAACGATACTGGATGAATGGCAAGTTTGTGGTTTATTTAGTCCTCAGTCACTAATAATGGCAAAGCGGTCCTCAACAGTCTATAAGTAGGACTGTAAAACATACCGGAGCGGCGTAGTTCTGGATTTAGGCTCATCTCTGATCGGTTCGGAACTGACAATTACAAGAATATGCTGGAGTATTATTTACAGTAATGGTAGTACGAAGTAGTCTGAACTATTAGTTTCTAACGTTTGTAGGTCTTCATCAGTAAAGACTAGTTAAGAAAAAACAGAGTCATTAGAAATAGTTGAGATAATTTATTACATTGCTTTTTCAGACTACCACTGGCAAATTTCCAAGAGTAAAGTCGCGGTTAAAGGCGATAAATGCGTGTTATTATTCAAAAGCAGGACTACCTAGCTCGCAGCTTCTGTCAAGAAACTTAAAGGTTGGATTAATTAAACTATTATTCTTCGGACGGTGCTATACGGACGTCAAACGTCCTAAGAGGGATGACGCACCTGGGGAATTTAGAAAGTTACACAGCTCGGAATTACGGAGCTTGTACCCTGTAAGTATTGATTTGATTACATCGCGGCAACACAAATGGGCGTGTAGAGTTGTTAGGCTCAATGAAGAACGGATCCCGAAAAATTTAGTGAATTAGGTCGAAGCATAGGTGGTAAGATTGTGTTATGTCTGATCTTGTCCACAATTAAGTCTACATGTATGCCACTTATTGTGGTATTGACATCGAATGATAAGCCTATTATGATACTTATTTCTGCTAAATTGATATAACGTTCAGCTCATCATAATCCGTGTAAAAGTACGACGATTTTGGGGTATTCAGAAGGAAATGAAGGTTAAGAAAGAAACAACAATATAGTTTTATGTATTAATTGCTTTGCCGACGTTTGGACCACTATTGTATATTTTTATCCGGGCTCCTCAGTATAGAGATGTTGGGAAAGAACTTACTGGTTAGCCGTGGTTCTGATGATAACATACGATGTTGGTCGAAACGTTGGTAAACTAATAAATATAACAATATTTCTCGTTGTTTTTCTTAACCGCCACGCGGAATAATACCCTTATAAACGTTCCAACTATTAATATTCAGAATGATATGTTATGTACTTAATGTTTAGTATCACTCAGTCAAACGGTGTACCTCAAGGTAGTTTCCTAGCTCTGATTTTCTATGCAGTGTATACAGCTTTAAATCCTATTCAACCAAACACTACCCTTCTACATACGCCGATGACACATATATGTTATCTGGTTTGCTTCATCCCGAATCCTACAGAACCATCTATCAGCCTTTGAAAAATGTTGTCAAACTGGGGAATGAAAATAAATCCTATCAAATCACCTTTAATCTACATGGTAAACATATTCCCTCCTGTCCCACTGCATACTTCACTTACTCCTGTAGAACAGATCCTGTACTTAGGTCTCCATCCTGACAAACGCCAAACATGGAATCCTCACACTAGACTGAAACGACAGAAAACTGCTTCTAGATACCGATTACTTCAATACTTACTCGGTAAACGCTCAATACTCCCTATTTACCCCAAAAAAAATTCATATATATATATAATCTTAAATATCAGACCTGTTTGGACGTATGGCATTGAGCTATGAGGGTCCACTAAACCAAAATCCTTCTTCTTTATTGAAATTCTTAATTCTCCTTATATTAATAAATAAACCCCTATTTTAATAATAGAACCATTCATAAATACCTAAATATCCCACTAATTAAATATTTAGCCGGATATAGATATATCTCTTTTTATTCCTAATTTCGTGCTCACTCAAACCCGCTTAACCGTGACTTCTCCATATCTATTTTTGACAATCCACTCAGGAGACTTAAAAGATAGCTTAGAGACCTCCTCCTTAAATTATATATTGGAGTTATACAAATGGGTAGTTTCTTCTCGGTACTATCACGTGTTCGAATCATATGTCCGTCTCATTTACTGGTCGTATTTAATCAATACAGTTGTATATTCCCTTAAATAAATTTTTTTAAATATATTCAGTCTAAATAAACCACTATTACAGTAGCATACAATTCATTAGATCGAAATTAAATTAACCAATAGTTGCTAACAAAGTTCGAGAACTATCTCATACAATTTACACAGCATTATATATAAATCTCTCTTCAAATATAAATTTTTTAGAAGCCAGTTCTCCATAAATACAAAAAATGGGTAAACCCCATGAAATTTAAAGTCCTATACTCTTTTGTAAACAACAACAAAGTCATCGCATCACCATAACCCGCTCTTAAAATTTAACCTAGTTACTGAACTAGGCGCTCAAAACAATCAATTTTATATGTTTAGTAACGTTTACAAAGCCATACGTCCATTTTAGGGGATTAATTAGGTCGAAAATAGTTGAGAGGCCATGAAAATATATTTTTTAATTCTAATTTTAAGAAAATTAAATAATCAATATAACTACCTAAGAAAAAATTATCAGTTTAATTAAAATTTTCATACAGAAAGGTGGAATATTTCTTTATAATGTGATATGCCTCCAATCTTCTATATTTGATTTACTTATTTATAATGAAGAAATATTTAGAAACAAAACATTTTCCATATACTCAGATAAAGTAGTAATAAATTTCAATTTAATAGTTAGAAAATTATTTAGGTTAAATTATGTCATGGGAAATCATTTTACAAGACTGAAGCAACACAAAGGTCGTACGTTACAATAATTTTCGAAAAACCTTCCAAATATCAGGATTCCACCAAAAGATTATTTACCTACATTACCATTATCGGGATCATTAGGACCCTTAATACTCTTTTCAAATCCAATCCTTAACATTCGAAGTCCCTCAAAGAATCTACAATGCTCCTTGTCAAGCCATGTTGCATATTTGATCATAAATAAATATCCTCTTTTGATTGTAAACCCACTAGTTCGTTACTTTTTATATCCGTCTGCTCTTGATAATCCTAAGAAGCTTCTGAAAAGAAGTTGGTCTCCAAACCTCCTAAATCTGGAATGGTTAACCAATTACTAGTACTAAAAGGTAGTTCCTTCACTGGGCGGAGTCGTGTTTATCACATTTTCTGATATATTTTAATATTAAATTTCAAAGCAAAACGTGATTTATCAAATGTTATATTTTTCGTTCTCATATTTTCAGAAAATATAGACTTTCGCAGTATGTCGTGGTCGGTGGTGCATTTGTTAATCAGTTTCACAACCACTAAATAAAAACACGTTTTTGGTGTTTCGACCTTGTCCGATAAATCAGATAAGCTGATATTCGGTATTCTTTTTTTGTGAAAAACGATGCAATAGTTGTAGTAAGTTTATTCATAATTTCAGCGTTTCTTTTTTAGTTTTGCGCATTTTTCCAAACCTCAAAAATTTCAGACATCAGTAGAAACTTCTTATGGAAAAAAAAAAAGTTGGTTTTAAATAATTGTTTTCTTTCATTCTCGTTTATATATGTCTTGTTTACATTACTTTTTAATTATGTTTAAAGAATAGTATAATCGTGATCGGAATACTTAATCAAGGTGGCAGTGTTTAAAATAATAACATTTCTTTCTTATCAAACTTTTTCAACAAACCTTTAACTTTTACAAAACATATAAATAACAAATGCAATAGAGCCAAAAATGTTATTAAAAAATAACCCCATACTTCAATAGGCATTCGAGATTATCACTAAAAAACTAATTGATTTATACAAATCAGTCATATTGACCTGTTCTGCCCCAGTCTGGAGTTACACGTGCGAATCGAACTACCGAAATTGGAGGTAGTTCAAAACGCATGTATGAGAATCTTAAATAATTATGATTTATACGTGAATCTCAACTGTGCTATCCGATTTACAACTCCACTCGATAAAAAAGTATTCATACTCGGTACCACATTTTTTTTGTCTTACTTTAAATTCTGGCAACCCAAACATTCGAAAAATTGGTCACTTAGAAACTTTATATACGTTAACATACAAAACACAAATTACTTAATAAACTTTTAATTTTTACTTTCTCTTACCTATATATGAAATATATAGTAAGAGAAAGTATTGCGATCGTCTGTGTGAGTGAGTGTATGTGCGAGTGTGTGTATGTGCGAGTGTGTGTATGTGCGAGTGTGTGTATGTGCGAGTGTGTGTATGTGCGAGTGTGTGTATGTGCGAGTGTGTATGTGGTAAGTCTAGCGCGAAAACGGAAATTCGTACGAAACTGAAATTTCATATTTAAGATCACTATACGCCCGAGATAGTACAGCAACTTTTACACTGAAATCAGCTCACCAGAAGAGCCACCTTATACCATGCATTTTGCTCCTTTTTACGTTTTTCTCGAAAATGGCTCTAACGATTGTATTTAAACTCACTATATGGATGTAAAATTTAATGTAGGTTGTAGGTTTAATGTAAAATTTAATCTAGGGTTTTAATTTGATGTAGGTTTCATTCTGATTGAAATAGTCTGCCTGAATTTTGTAACTCTGAAGTACCTTTAATTTTGTATATTTCAAAAAACCAAGCATATCACCTTGTTAGCATTGATAAATATTGGCTAAATATGAAAGTTGACCGAATTTGATTAAGGAAAAAAATGTAAAAATATTTTTTTATGCAATTTTTGTGTTTTTGAACATAAAAATAGTATTATAGATGAATAATATACCGTTGGAAAGCTAAAGATTTTAGAAACTATATTATCTAATATACGGAATTGTAAAATTTAATGGAGAGTGATAAAAAGGCGATGTAACTTACTGATTGTTGTAGATAAAAATATAATAGATTATTTAATAAAACACACGTTTCCGTTGAAATTCGATTTAATCAATTTTTCAACAGTTTATTTCTATCTCTAAATGTATTTAAAAAAAATTTAACAACGGAGGTAATTGAAAGTCCTGTGTTGCGCGCACCAGATTTTTAAAAATTTATAATTGTTTTTATTATTTGCTACATCGCTTTAATTAATTTAAATATTAATTGTATTTTTAAATTAAGCTTGACAAAGGAACCTGAACCAATGAACCACGCTAAACTTCGATTGATTAGGCAATATTTATTTTACCTTTTATAATCATGTCAACAATGGTTAATGAATGAACTTTTGTGCCGGAAGTTTGTACTTCTTAATTGTTGATTCAATTTATATTTTATTCTGTTCTATAACGTAGCAATCAGTAGACAATCGATATTAAATAGAGACTAACCTTAAAATATAACCGTATCCTGATACCGTGATACGAGATGACGGTATAAGCTCAGCAGTAGCCCGGTATTGAGGTCAGAGATCTCCATGTACAGTTATTGGGAATGGGAGCAGTCCTGGCTTAGTGTGCGTCTTATCTACAGCAATATACGCACTTGTATGTCTGTGTATATATTGGGTTGTTTCACATGAAATGTCCGTTTTTATAGTTTTTGAAATACATAAGTGATTTTGCAGGTCTCTGTTGTTTTCTTCCGAATGTTTACATATTTAAAGTAAACAGTTACTAATCCTCTACCTTTGTATTATAAACATTAGCTTCCCCATCAATTACCCACTTTTTAGTATACCTCCAAATATGAACACTGAAACACACAATTTTCGAGTAATATATTTCCACGAGTTTAAACTCGGCCATTCAGCATCTGAGGCCGCTAGATATATTTGCAAGACGTTTGGGAAAGGGCGTGTTAATGAACGAACATTCGCCGTTGGTATGCTAAGTTTTCAGCTGGGGACACCGACGAGAAAGACCTCCGTCCATAATAGACAACGATGTCCTCAAACATACAGTAAAAGGAAACCCCTACCAAACAGTTAAAGGACTCTTAGCACAACTAATTGCAAGTGCATCTAACGTTTCCAGACATTTAAAGTGTATTGGGAAAAAGTAAAAAAGCTCGATACATGGGCACCTCATGATCTCACTGAGAGGTAGATTACAGATTACCACCTGTTCAGGAATTTAGACAACTTCGTCAAAGAAAAACTTTTTGAAAATGATGATCAAGTGAAAAGTGCGTTTTCAGATTTTGTTTCACTTCAAACCTCAGAATTTTTCAGTTCGGGGATAAAAACGTTGGAGTCACGTTGGGAAATATGTGTAGAAATTGAAAGTAAATACTTCGAATAAAATTATCTTGTTTTCATATCGTATTTTTAATAAAAATCCTTTACCTTGAAAACGGACATTTCATGTGACACAACCCATAGTATAGATAAAAGAATCACACTATCTGAACAGAAAATAAATGGTTAAAGAATAAAGAACATGTGTAAAAATGCCTCGATATTAAGTTTTTTATCATTATGTATTTCTTTATATGTTTGCGTTGTATGTCTTAATTCGAAACATTTCTTCAAGCGAATTCTCAGAATGTTTTATGAGGGGTTTCTAGCTAAGTTTAATTAGGGAACTTCGTTCTAGACTCGAGTGGCTCTTCACGGAGAGATTCTCGAACGTATCAAGAAGAAAATTTAGAAAACTAACTGATACAGATTTTTTTAAAATTAAAATCCTCTCGTAGCCCAGTTCTTTCAATTTTTACACGGTATGTTTTGAAACATGGGGTCTTGCTGCCGCTCAGTGAGATCATGAGGTACCCATGTATCGAGCTTTTTTACTTTCCCAATACACTTCAAATGTCTAGGGGTTTCCTTCTACTGTTTGTTTGAGCACATCGTTGTCTATTATGGACGGAGGTCTTTCTCGTCGGTGTCCCTAGCTGAAAACTTAGCAAACCAAATAAAAATAAAAAAGTTGGTGTCACGTTGGGAAAAATTAGTAGAAAAAGAAGGTAAATATTTCGACTAAAATTATCTTGTTTTCATATCGTATTTTTAATGAAAATCTTTTACCTTGAAAACGGACATTTCATGTGACACAACCCAATATGTAGATATCTGTATGTGTATAGTAAACTATTTACCATCTATAATAAACACATGGTAATCCTCTAGTTATTTCACAGTGTTTGATTGATTCTTAAAAAGTATGAATGAAGGTTTGTCAGTTTCATTTCAAATCTGATGTAACGTTGCCCATGCAGGAACGCCTATTTTGGTGAAGAGGGTTTTAATTTTAAAAAAATCTGTATCAGTTAGTTTTCTAAATTTTCTTCTTGATACGTTCGAGAATCTCTCCGTGAAGAGCCACTCGAGTCTAGAACGAAGTTCCCTAATTAAACTTAGCTAGAAACCCCTCATAAAACATTCTGAGAATTCGCTTGAAGAAATGTTTCGAATTAAGACATACAACGCAAACATATAAAGAAATACATAATGATAAAAAACTTAGTCTATTATGTGACTATCGAGGCATTTTTACACATGTTCTTTATTCTTTAACCATTTATTTTCTGTTCAGATAGTGTGATTCTTTTATCTATACTATGGGTTGTGTCACATGAAATGTCCGTTTTCAAGGTAAAGGATTTTTATTAAAAATACGATATGAAAACAAGATAATTTTATTCGAAGTATTTACTTTCAATTTCTACACATATTTCCCAACGTGACTCCAACGTTTTTATCCCCGAACTGAAAAATTCTGAGGTTTGAAGTGAAACAAAATCTGAAAACGCACTTTTCACTTGATCATCATTTTCAAAAAGTTTTCCTTTGACGAAGTTGTCTAAATTCCTGAACAGGTGGTAATCTGTTGGAGACAAGTCGAGAGAATATGGTGGGTGCGGAAGAATTTCGTTCTTTGCCCAGTTCTTTCAATTTTTGCACGGTATGTTTTGAAATATACTGCTATAGCATCCTCCGATCTGTCACAATAGCATGAAGTGACGTTAAATGAATAAACATTTTCCCAGTTCCTGTACCTGGAGGTGTTCTGGTGAAGACCTACAGCGTTGGTCGAAACGTTGGCTAGCCAATCATTAGTTAAGAGTATTTTATTATTTTATTTCTCCACTGTTCCTCTTCTTTCTGAATACCCAAAGACCTTTGAACTTATGATACTGATTCGATAAATAAATGATCGTTATATCAATTTGGTTAAAGAACTAAATTTAGATATAAAGTACGCGATAGTAAGTTGTGGTTGTGGTAGGGGTGGTGAGAGTGAAGTGGAGAGGGGTAAGAGGAGGGGGAGGTTGTAGCGACACGTGGGCTCCCGATCGAATGCCACCCTCTCCTCAGGGTCAAGGCCGTCCATGCAGGGGTTGGCGATCCTCGGGGGTAGCAGGAAGTTGTATGGGAGTTCGCGTTCGTAGTCGGCTTGTGTGACCGTTTAATTGTTTAGCCGATGATACCTAAGCTCTGGACTGGCTAGCCAAGCCGGTTATTGCTTTATATATATATATATAATATATATATATATAAAGTTTTCTACTGTTCTTAGGTTTCATTCAATAAATAAACAATTTTATATTTGCAACGTTTCGAGAATATATTGTTCTCATAATCATGCCTTAACAGTGGAAAACAAAAAACAGAACATTAATATTTTTATATAATAATTAATATATGATGTTATTGTTAGAGATATAGAAAAGAATGCATTGAACAATGAATAGACATGAAGTAGATTAATAGATATTTCAATTAGAAGTTACTATAGATATTGTTAGAAATTCACTTAC
Organism: Piezodorus guildinii; assembly: GCA_023052935.1. Lineage (NCBI taxonomy): Eukaryota > Metazoa > Arthropoda > Insecta > Hemiptera > Pentatomidae > Piezodorus > Piezodorus guildinii. The sequence goes on along the minus strand of CM041293.1, from coordinate 17,412,588 downwards.
AATTTTAGACAAAATAGTGTCTTCAATAGACATATGTGTAGACAACAAACTTTGAAAGAACACTGAAGTAAAGATACAAAGAAGTAGTTCAGGCATGGAGGATTTTCCATATTTATGACGTCAGGAGTATGGTAATCATTTCTTTAAAATTTCGTTTTAAGCTGGGGTTTTTTCATAAAGAATAATTTTTGGGTGTGTGAAATTTGAATGAATGTCCCGTTTTTCTTAAATGAGTGGTGAGGGCAGTTTGATCAGGTTTTTGGTAATTTTGGCGATTATTAAAACGTTCAAAATTACCAGACCCTCCCTTTAAACAACCGAATTATATAAGCATTACTAACTTTAAAGGCGCTTTGATATAATGAATCTATCACATGGGCCGACATAGCTAACGATTTTCTGAACATTCTGAGCAATCATTTACGAGTTTTTTTTTGTTTTGTTTTTATCTCAGGTTCTGCAACTTAGTATTTCCGAAGGCCAGTGCTCCCTACCTCTGCAATCCTCTTCCGTCAAGCCTCTGGCCGCCATGTCCTCCCTCACACTCTCTATCCACGTTTTGCGGGATCTTCCTCGTCTTCGCCTCTTCTGCGGGGAGTACTTTATCATTTTATGGAGCCATGAGTCTCTTCTTTGATACCTCATTCGAGATATTCAGCTCAGCCCCCACTTTTTTTCTTATTTCCACGTTAGGGATTCTTTACAGCCTGGATATGCCGCAGGATCTTCTCCAAAAGTCCATCTCCAGAGCCAACAATCTTCTTTCAGAAAATTTTAGCACTTTCCATGTTTCAGCGCCATATAAAGTGGTCCCTAGGAGGAAGGAATGGTAAATCTTTTTTTTCGTAAGAAGCGACACCTGTATGCTCCACAGAACGCCATTTAAGATTCCTACTATCCTTCTACCGTTTGCAATCTTATTTTCAATATCTTTTGTCATCGTTCCGAACTGATCTATGGTTACCCCAAGATATTTAAAGACGTTGCTCTGTGGGATCGTCCAATCCTCCACACAGATGGTTGAGACTGTTGAGTTGCATGGAATATACTCTGTTTTTTCTCTGCTGATCTCTAGACCCCACTCAGAGTATATATATTCAAGATCACATTCTTCTGAAGCTAGGACAACCTGATCGTCTGCGAACTGAAGGCTGAAAAGTGTATCATCACCAACCTCCGCACCCATTCCTCGTTTAGTCCACTTTAGTTTCCACAATCTTAGGGTTTGTTCCACGTAAATATTAAAAAGTGTTGGAGAGAGGCAACATCCTTGCTTTAGACCTTTAGTGACCAGGAATGGTTCGGTATATTTTCTTCCTATTTTCACTCTTGATTTATCTCCTATATATAGACTCTTTATAGCTTTAATGAGACCTACATACTATATTTTAGTACGACGTAAAATATTAATTTTAGAAATGGTTGATTTTCAGTGTTCGACAACATACGTACATGTTATATCATGGAGTGTATAAAGTTTATGTATGAGACATATAGATATATTTTTGTTATAATTTCTAAATGCGCTTACTTTTGTATGGCTTGTCCAACAGCTGAAGAAGCAACAGCAACTCCAGCAGCAGATCCTCCTCCAGCACTTCCAGGTCCAGCAGCAGCAGCTGGCCGAACAGCACGAGCAGCAGCTCAGGCACCACCTCAAGGTACCAGTATATCTATATACATCTTCTTTTGTAGTTCTATACTGGTCCCTACCTAAAGATCTAGGTGGTAGAATACCGGTTGTAGGATACCCACATGATTTGGTATCGTTAGGCGAAGTCGCGGAAACTATGCGTAATATTTTAACAAGAACTGGTAAAGAGATATTGCTTGATATAAACACTGATAAGACAAAATGATTTGTTTTAGAAACGGTGATAATATTGGTATGTATCATGGGGAGGGAAGGGGGGTGTATGTTTAACCTGTTAAGCGGGACGTATAAATACGTCAAATGTAAACAATATCGGATAAGAATGATATCGTCCTTGCCGTGTTATATTTATTGTGCCCTGAAAACGGACAAAACGTATATTTTCGAACAAGTGTATAACTCATTCATATATTCATATACATACATCCATATATCTTTTTAATCAAAATTATGTGTATATATATGTACATATCTCTTGTTTTTTTTTATTATCTAGTTTGATTTTCAATTTTATTATTTGAGGTTGCTTCTTAATTTATTATATGAGGAAGATGGTTGGGGGTGCGGTCATAAATTAGAAACACACATTTAAAACAAGTGCTATTTTAATTATGTTCCGACGTTTCGGCCTACAATGTGGGCCTTCATCAGGGTTGACTCTCAGACGGTGTCTAAAGAAGTGGATCTTAAATCTCATTTTAATTTATTCTCCAATCTTCACAAACGTCTAACAGTTTAGAACAAAGGATCTTTCTCTTAAAATGCCAATCCAATGCGGTTTTTCCAAAATTCGTAGAATATTCTTTAAATCATATCATAACTTCAAAATCACCTTTTCCAAAATTAGCACCATTGGCTCTTAAATTTAAAAAATCCCATCTAAATATCAAAATCAGAGAACGCATCTTACAGATTAATATCCTAAAGTTTTCCTCATATAATTTCTCAACGGTCAACAAAAACTCCATCCTTAATTTATTATGATTATTATTTGTAATTTCTATTGTGTTTTTTTTCTATACTCTAAGGCATTTTAATTTTCTTGTAATACTATTACAGGCAACATTTAGTGATATCGGCATGTAAAGTTCGCTAAGCATATTATTATTTTATTATAATAAAAGTCTTTATTTACTTACAACAGTAATAGCTGTTATTTTTACTAGGAAAATTATAATTTATTTAAGAATTGATAATTCTAGGTTAGAACACTGTACCCAACAGCTGTTTTCAAATTAATATCAGCTGTTTGTAATAACGAGGCTTTAACAGCCTTAAACCTGTCAGAGCATGCGCAGTACATTTTTACGTCCCAAAACGTCAGGATATTCGTTCCAACCTCGATTCCTATCTTATTAAGAAGCTTATTTTGAATATTTTCATTATAATTCTTTAATTTTATCGAAAGCCGTCGTAGGATTTCATCTGAACCGTCCTTTAAAAATATTAATTCTCTCCAAAAAGTACTTATTTAATTATTTCGTTCTGAAGCACAATAAAATGTTCTAACCCAAATCCAAATCGGATTGTCTTCTGACATCCATCCTCCTACCCAAAAGGCTCTGCACAATGTTATCCTATAACCACAAGACAAGGATCAAAACAACCAATACCCTTTATTTTTCATAGCTAGTTTAATGGATATTTCATGTTTTATAATGGTTTTGTTTATTTTCATAAATATTTCGAATAATATATTACGCGTATTTTTATATATTGTGGAATTAATCTCAAAACCAACCGTCATAAGAAAAACGTATCATTAAAAATTCTTTAAAATAACCTTGTCTTAAAGTGGAAATGGTTTGTTTTGATCCCAAAATATTCAATTGTAAAAATAGCTTTACAACATGGCTAGACGTATTTACAGCTGACAGTGGAGCTGATTAAGCGATAAATGATCGATTGCTTATATCAGCATTTAGCCGAATTGGAACAAAAATAATTGTTAATGTCTAGGAAATGAGTAAATAGTTCGTCCGCTCGGTATTATATTGAGAAAACTCCTTTTTTTTACTTTCACTTACTATATATAACAAGGGGAAGTATTGCGATCGTGAAAATTTTCGAATTCCAGTTTTCAACGAAAATACACGTTTTAGGGTCCCCTAAGTCCAAATAACCAAGTCCCGCAAAAAGGTCTGGGTGTGGTAACTCCCGGACGGAAACGGTAAGTCCTATAAAACTGAAATTTCATATTAAGGACAACTATACGCCCGAGACGTGACAAAACTTTTTTCATCAAAATGAGCTTACCGGAAGAAGCACTTTATACTATGCATTTTGCACCTTTTTTCGATTTTCTCGAAAACAGTTCCGACGATTTTGATTAAACTCGCTATATCGATGTAAAATTTTATGGGCTTTAACGTCATGTAGGTTTTATTCTGATTAAAATGGTCTGACAGGGCTTAAATGCCGATATTTTAAATTTTCTTCCCCTAAAGTACCTTTAATTTTGTAGATTCAATAAAAATAATAAAGTGAAAAGGGGATTGAAAGGAAAGTAAGAGAGGATTTTATGTATATACTTGAGAACTTGGCAACTCAAGAGAGAATAGGGAAGTAAGGATGAATAACCATCTCCATCCAAGAAGAAGAAAAACGAAATGGGAATTGAAAAAGTAAACGAAAGAAACATTTTTTTAATTTTTCCACATCAAGTAACAGAGACCGAGAAATGTTATTAATGAGAAAAGGAACTTTCCGAGAAGTCTCTGAATACGAAAACTTTTTTAAAGGTCACACAAACAGAAATTTGACCTTTGAATCTAAACGATTAAGTAAACAAGAAAATAAAATATATATACGAAATCAAAGCAGAGTTTTACCTTGTAAAGTTGAATAACAGCCGAAATGTTTCATCTTTGTCGGCATTACAAAGTTAATCAAGTCAATTGGAATGTTTATATGTATAATTTCATTCAAATTATATAGAATTAAGAAATAAATTAAAAAATCAAGTATTTTCTTAACCAAGAAATTCACAATATAAAGAACCTACAGATCCTTTTCAGTACTTTAATTCCATCTACAAAATAAATAAAAACTACTACAGTGTTTTTAAAATGAAATTTCAAGATTTCTCTTACTACATCAAACAGAAACACTTTTGCAACAAGCCCTTTTAAAGGAATAGTTATATAAGGAATCGATATGATTAAGATTGTTTCAAATTACCACCTTTTAAAAAAGTTTTTAACAAACAAATTTTGATTTTCTTTCTTACTCTAAAAATAGGCTTTTCAATTAAGAATCAGGAAAAAATCATCATTAGTTAATTTCGAATTTTAATATTTTTTTTTTTTTAAATCTCGAAAACTATTTCAGTTAAAGAGCTAAAATTGTAGGTGAATTATTTTTACTTTCACTTACAATATATATTTAGGGAAAGTATTGCGATCGTGAAAATGATCGAATTCCAGTTTTCAACGGAAATACTCGTTTTCCCGAGTATTTTTGGAGTCCCCTGAGTCCAAATAACCAAGTCCCGCAAAAAGGTGTGTGTGGTAACTCCCGTGCGAAAACGAAAAGTCCTATTAAACTAAAATTTCATACTTAAGACCAATAGAGGCCCGAGACGTTAAAAAACCTTTTTCATCAAAATGGTCTTACCAGAAGAGGCACTTTATACTATGAAGTTTGCACCTTTTTTCGATTATCTCGGAAACCTTTTTTCGAAGTAAAATTTAATGGGCTTTAACATCGTGTAGGTTTCATTCTGATTAAAATTTTCTGACAAGGCCTAAATGCCGATATTTTAAACATTCTTCCCCTAAAGTACCTTTAATTTTGTAGATTCAATAAAAATAACTATATTATCTTGTTACCACTGATGAAAAACAGGTAAATATATAAATTGAATAAATTCGATACCTAACTAAAGGAGAAAACAGAAAAAATATTTTTTTAATACAATTTTTCGTTTTTGAACATAAGAGCAGTAATATACATGTATGATATACCGTTGGAAAGCTAAAGATTTTAGAAAAAATATTATCTTATACTCAAGCTTTTAAAAGTTAATAGAGAGTGATGAAATTAGCATAAAACTAACTGATTATTTTATATAATAATATAATAGATTTTTTTTGTCTCGGGCCTCTATTGGTCTTAAGTATGAAATTTTAGTTTAATAGGACTTTTCGTTTTCGCACGGGAGTTACCACACACACACACACACCTTTTTGCGGGACTTGGTTATTTGGACTCAGGGGACTCCAAAAATACTCGGGAAAACGAGTATTTCCGTTGAAAACTGGAATTCGATCATTTTCACGATCGCAATACTTTCCCTAAATATATATTGTAAGTGAAAGTAAAAATAATTCACCTACAATTTTAGCTCTTTAACTGAAATAGTTTTCGAGATTTAAAAAAAAAAAAATATTAAAATTCGAAATTAACTAATGATGATTTTTTCCTGATTCTTAATTGAAAAGCCTATTTTTAGAGTAAGAAAGAAAATCAAAATTTGTTTGTTAAAAACTTTTTTAAAAGGTGGTAATTTGAAACAATCTTAATCATATCGATTCCTTATATAACTATTCCTTTAAAAGGGCTTGTTGCAAAAGTGTTTCTGTTTGATGTAGTAAGAGAAATCTTGAAATTTCATTTTAAAAACACTGTAGTAGTTTTTATTTATTTTGTAGATGGAATTAAAGTACTGAAAAGGATCTGTAGGTTCTTTATATTGTGAATTTCTTGGTTAAGAAAATACTTGATTTTTTAATTTATTTCTTAATTCTATATAATTTGAATGAAATTATACATATAAACATTCCAATTGACTTGATTAACTTTGTAATGCCGACAAAGATGAAACATTTCGGCTGTTATTCAACTTTACAAGGTAAAACTCTGCTTTGATTTCGTATATATATTTTATTTTCTTGTTTACTTAATCGTTTAGATTCAAAGGTCAAATTTCTGTTTGTGTGACCTTTAAAAAAGTTTTCGTATTCAGAGACTTCTCGGAAAGTTCCTTTTCTCATTAATAACATTTCTCGGTCTCTGTTACTTGATGTGGAAAAATTAAAAAAATGTTTCTTTCGTTTACTTTTTCAATTCCCATTTCGTTTTTCTTCTTCTTGGATGGAGATGGTTATTCATCCTTACTTCCCTATTCTCTCTTGAGTTGCCAAGTTCTCAAGTATATACATAAAATCCTCTCTTACTTTCCTTTCAATCCCCTTTTCACTTTATTATTTTTATTGAATCTACAAAATTAAAGGTACTTTAGGGGAAGAAAATTTAAAATATCGGCATTTAAGCCCTGTCAGACCATTTTAATCAGAATAAAACCTACATGACGTTAAAGCCCATAAAATTTTACATCGATATAGCGAGTTTAATCAAAATCGTCGGAACTGTTTTCGAGAAAATCGAAAAAAGGTGCAAAATGCATAGTATAAAGTGCTTCTTCCGGTAAGCTCATTTTGATGAAAAAAGTTTTGTCACGTCTCGGGCGTATAGTTGTCCTTAATATGAAATTTCAGTTTTATAGGACTTACCGTTTCCGTCCGGGAGTTACCACACCCAGACCTTTTTGCGGGACTTGGTTATTTGGACTTAGGGGACCCTAAAACGTGTATTTTCGTTGAAAACTGGAATTCGAAAATTTTCACGATCGCAATACTTCCCCTTGTTATATATAGTAAGTGAAAGTAAAAAAAAGGAGTTTTCTCAATATAATACCGAGCGGACGAACTATTTACTCATTTCCTAGACATTAACAATTATTTTTGTTCCAATTCGGCTAAATGCTGATATAAGCAATCGATCATTTATCGCTTAATCAGCTCCACTGTCAGCTGTAAATACGTCTAGCCATGTTGTAAAGCTATTTTTCAGAGACTTCTCGGAAAGTTCCTTTTCTCATTAATAACATTTCTCGGTCTCTGTTACTTGATGTGGAAAAATTAAAAAAATGTTTCTTTCGTTTACTTTTTCAATTCCCATTTCGTTTTTCTTCTTCTTGGATGGAGATGGTTATTCATCCTTACTTCCCTATTCTCTCTTGAGTTGCCAAGTTCTCAAGTATATACATAAAATCCTCTCTTACTTTCCTTTCAATCCCCTTTTCACTTTCATTTACCAATATATAAAATAAGCAGTGAGAGAAAGTATTGCGATCGTAAAAATGTTCGAATCCGTATTTTCATCGGAAAGTCACGCACAAAAGGTGTGTGTGCGTATGGTAAGTCAAGCTCAAAAACGATAATTTATTTGAAACAGAAATTTCATATCATATGCCTGTTACAGTGACATTTTCAACAAAATCGGCGAACCAGAAGAGCCACTTGACAATATGCATTTTGAACCTTTTTACTAACGACGGTAATATATATAGGTATGAAAAATGTATCTTTGGAAAGTTTAAGATTTTGTTTAAAAACCTGACCGCGCAACACACGACTTTCCCTTACCTCCGTTGTTCAAATCAATTTAAGAATTTTGATATACAGTTAAAGATGATAATTTTTTATTTTTTTTTATTTATTTTTTTTTATCTTTATTTATTGTAATCTACACCTGTCACTTTTCCGCGACAATAAGCAGATGCCCTGTATATATATTGTGAGAGCTGGCATGTCAGGCATGAGGGAGGTCAGTACCCAGCGACACCTCCTAACGTGAAGATCATAAGTTTTAAATAAGGAGATCCCTTAACCAGCTCCTTTTCAGCCTTCTTCTGGTGAGTTCCGGCAAGTCCGTTGTCGCCATGTTTTGAATGAGTGAGTTGTAATGTCCGTGAAGTTTGTCATGGAATCTCTTGTATGAAGTATGAATGTAGTCTTGAACAGTAGGTATATGTAGGTCTGTATAATATGATAATTAATTGTTTTAAGAATTAATTGCATTGAGTTTCAATAGAAACATGTGTTTTATTAAATAATCTATTATATTATTATCTACAACAATCAGTTAATTATATCGGCTTTTTATGACTCTCCATTAACTTTTACAATTTCGTGTACTAGAAAATATTTTGTCTACATTTTTTAGCTTTCCAGCGGTATATTACATATCTATATTACTGTTTTTATGTTCAAAAACAAAAAAATTGCATTAAAAAAATAGTTTTTCTCTTTTCTTTTTTAGTTGGATATCGAATTCGTTCAACTTATACATTTGTTCGTTTTTTAGCAGTACTATAAAGATAATATGATAATTTTTATAAAATCTACAAAATTAAAGGTACTTTAGAGAAAGTAAATTTACAATATCCGCATTTAAGCCCTGTCAGACTATTTCAATCAGAATGAAACCTACATGATAATAAAGCCAGTTAAATTTTACATCGATATAGAGATTTTAATCAAAACCATTAGAGCTATTTTAGAGCGAAATCCATGATATAAAGTGGCTCTTCTGGTTCGCCGATTTTAATGTAAAAGTAGCTGTAACATATCTGGCGTATATTTTTCTTAAATATGAAATTTCAATTTCATAAAACTTTTCGCTTTTGCACTAGACTCACCACATAAAGACCTTTTTTTCCGGGACTTTGTCATTTCGACTCACGGTATCTAAAACGTGTAGTTTCCTTGAAAACTGGACTTCTAAAATGTTCACTACTCTAATACTTTCCCTTACTATATATTTCATACATAGGTAAGTGAAAGTAAAAATATTATATTATATTTAAAATTGTGTAAGGTAATTGAGAGTAATAAAAAAGAGGATAAAACTAAATGGTTGTTGTAGATAATATTTTTTTTTTTAATTAATAGACTATTAGTTAGTTTGTTCGTTTAACGTCACTTTTATGCTACTATGGCTAATCGGACGATACTACAGCGGAAGTCCTAAATTTTGACTATTCAGGTTTTATTATTATTATTTATTTATTTAACATCACTTTAAACTACAGTGGCTTATCGGACGATGCTACAGTAGGAGTCCTAAATTTTGCCTATCCAGGTTTAATTAGGATAGGGATCTTTAACGAGTACCTGCCATCGCACAGGCTCGAGACCACCTTTTTACGTCCCCTCTGAAGGACGGCAACCAGTGACCTTTGGCATAGAAGGCTGTTATGCTAGCCACTAACTATCCATGTTTAATTACGATAAAGATAAAAAAAAATCTTGGTCAGTGAGCTGAATAGGGATTATACTAGAGGATTAGGAAGATGGATAAGATTTTTAAAAATTTGGATGGAATCAGGTCTAAAATAAATGGAACATTAAGGTCGTGGTGCAAGGTATAGTTGGTGACCTAATAAGGAGCATTTACTATTGTTCGGAGGACTTTGGATTGGAAAGATTGGATGCGTTCGATGTTATAACGTTTTGCTGTCCCCCGCAGTTCAAGTCCGTAGGTCAAGGTATGTTTCAGAACTGTTAGTTTGTTTATTCATTTAAAGTCCCTTTATGCTGCTGTGGCTAATCGGACGATGTACAGTGGGAGTCCTAAATTTTGCCTAGGTTTTGTTAGGATAGGGATCTTTAACGAGTACCTGACATCGTAGTGGCTATGGGCCACCTTTTAACGTCCCCTCCGAAGGACGGCATAACTAAGGATTTTTTTACTCCCATTAAAAAATCCTAGGACTACCTGCGGGTTTGAACCCGGGACCTTTGGCATAGGAGGCTGTTATGCTAACCACCACGCTACAGGTAACCCCAGACTATTAGTTATTTAGTTACTAGAATATTTAATCTGAAACAGATGTTTTGATCGTAACTCAATGGAATCCTTTAACTTTTTTTCAACTGTTAACTTCATCTTAAAGTTCTTAAATTGATTTAATCAACGAAGGGATGTGAAAATTGTATGTTGCCGGCACCAGATTTTCAAATATCTAATTAGTTTTTCGAATATATGTTTTTTTTTTATTTCATCATTAGTCTTCTAACAGTCGCATATATATTATATAATATATATATATATATATATATATATATATATATATATATATATATATAATATTAAATAGTCGCACATTAACAATTAAAGTTAGCCATCATTGTACACGAAATATCTTTTCCTTATTAGGTTAGGTACATCGAAGGTGTCTAGTGACGTCGCGATGTAAATTATCCCTGTTATGTTTTTCGTGATTTGAATTTTGTTTTCCTTTTACTAGACATGCCATTGTAACTGTTTGCTAATAATTTCATAGTATCATTTGAAGGTAACATTACAAATTCATCATTTTTTCCCATCGTATACAAAATGACATCGCGAATCTCGCTTTCCACAAGCTCCTTCTAAAACACCCGGCAGATGTTTATACAGTTTTAATATCAATTAGGGCATTCTTTCCTGAAAGTTTTTCTTTGAATGGGGAAAATTAAATTTTCTGTAATCAAGTCTTCAAAGAATTATTCCTCAATTATGAGTAGTAATATAGACGTTGGAAAGCACAAGATTTTAGACAATTTAATATGCATTAAAATAAATCTTGCAAGTTGTTATAAGACCGTAAACTTATGACCATATGTTTTGATGAGGAATGTTATGGACATTCAGTGTTGCCACCGTACTGTATCGTACGATTATATTCTTACAAGCAGTACTCAAGATTTTAGAAAAAATATTAAGTACCAAATTGTACGTAAATTGTTAAAATATATGTTAAGTTTTTATAAATCCACAAACTAACATTGTTATCAGTTATTTCTACGTTTAATCATTTCATGAAAACAAATTTTCCGCTATTAATTAAATGGCTCCTCCATAAAAACTAAATTAAACTGTCAAAAATTTAGAAAATGTTCATTGGATTTTTTTTTTAAATGCTGTCTAAATAAATGAATAAATAATTTGAAAATAAAAACTATCTCTGACTTAACCTTTTTCCACGTATTTACAAATATTTATATTTGTTTTTTTATTTTCAATAATGAACCTGTGTAATAAAAAAAATGTACCCTGCTCGAAAGTTGAGGTCGTACGTTTCAAGACACGTTGAACCCGAATATGGGACAAAAAAATCTTGTCTGTTGTACGAAAAAAACATAATTGAAATCGGTTAAGAAATAGAGATGTAGTGTTTTAAAATTAGCAATGTTGATTAGAAGATAAATAAACAAACTTTTTATTACAATAATTTTATTTTTCAAATTATATATATTTACATTTTAGTAAATACGGGTCAGAGGCCGGCTTTGTTGTTTACAAACAAGGCCATCTTTGGCCATTCACTGCCCAATCCAATGAACTACGCTGTAGGACATTAAACCAAGACAAACTATGTTGTGGGACTGAGATCGTACGCTTTATTCCATGCAGGCTTATGATAGAGATCAAATCAGCTATTCCGACCAGGTTTTAGTAAAATCGTTGCTATTAATCCAACGTAGAGGGATCACCTGTGGTGTAGTGGTTAACATAACAATCTATGTTTACTCGTTAAAGATCCCTTTTCTAATTAAACCTGGATAGTGATCTTGAACGAGTATCAGACATCACACAGGCTTGGGATCACAACTTTACGTCCCCTCCGTAGGACAGCATGACCAAGATTTTTTTTTATCTTTGTCCTAATTAAACATGGATAGTTAGTGGCTAGCATAACAGCCTTCTATGCCAAAGGTCACGGGTTGCCGTCCTTCTGAGGAGACGTAAAAAGGTGGTCCCGAGCCTGTGCGATATCAAGTACTCGTTAAAGATCCCTATCCTAATTAAATCTGGATAGGCAAAATTTAGGACTCCTACTGTAGCATCGTCCGATTAGCCATAGTAGCATAAAGTGACGCTAAATGAATAAATGAATCCTACTAGCGTCTCCTCCGACGACCCTTCTTCCGTTTCCCTCCGGTATCCATTTATGGTAAAAATCCGTTTAGGTCATCGTACCTCTTCCTTCTTCTCCACATGTCCTAACCACTTTAGCCTTATTGTTTAGGACATCTTGAATCCGAGAGATACTACAAAATCGCCTCCAAAAGTCCTTTTGTAGGTCTTAAAGGCTTTTCTACCTCTTTAAGAGCGTGTTTATTAAGCGTGTGTTATTAAATTGTTTTCTGAGTATCTACTGTTTTATATTTAACCTGCATAACGAGGCTAAATTTAGTTAATCTATCCTGTTTGGCTTAGGTAGAGTGGGCGTTCAACAAGAAAAAAAATCTGAAGTCTAATGCGATTCTACACATTTATAAAGTGAATTAACTAGTTCTATAAAACTTGGCTGACTGTTAGAACAAAGAGCCTGAAGCCTGAAGAAGACGGTCGTGTGGGCAGTATTAATAATTGTCCTCTTCCTCTGTCCAGGATAATTATCTTCTTGGAGACTCCCGAGGATGGTGTGGGTGGCAGGAGGGGAAGGTCTCTTAGGGTAGGAGATAGGCAGAGTAGTTGGAGAATCAAATGTGGGGTGTTTGTCATCGTTAAAGTAGAAAAACACCGATAAGCTTTAACATTTAAAAACATCCAAGTTCCGGCTGTTTCATGATTAGTTTATCCAAAATAGTTATTAATGACAATAATAATGATAGGATTAGCGAACCTGAAAGTTATATATATACCGATACCACTATTTTTTTGCGTTCACAGTTCAATCCAATGACTACTGTCCAAGCCCAAGCCTAAAATCTTGGCATGTCCATCCGAGCGGCCGCCAAACTACAACTTAATTTATATTTGAGAAGTGTAAGCTCTGTAATTCCGCGCCTTGTAGCCTTCTAAAGGCTCCAGTGTTCTCATTCCTCTTCGGACCAAACATTTTACGTTTCACGTCTGTGTAGAACTGTCGGTAGAATTTTTTGGTCACCCCTACCTTGCCTTTGAAGTCTATAAGGTCGTTTCTCAGGCCGGAGGGTGAGGGCGAGGGATAATTGCCAAGATAAAAAAAAAAAACCCTTACCGAGATGCGAACTTCTAATTATTTGGTTTCAAGTTCCTGGTCGCCTGTAGTTGCTATGCAACGCGCGTTAACCCACTCAGCCATCCCATCCTTGTAGTATTCTAGATTATAACCTTTAAGTTTCTGGACAGAACCCTCCAACTTCTAGCTACTGTTAAAGCTACAAGTAGGTAAAATATCTTGAGATCAAGGTCTTGTGAGAGTTCATGAAAGTAATGGGAGAGGGGGGAGGTATAATTTTTTTAAATAAATTCGGATAATAACATCAAATATTACTTTTTCGAAAATCATGTAGTATCATTTTTAAAAACTAAATGATGAAGCTATATCAAAACAAAGAAATGTAATATACACAACTTGGAAACATGTTTTTTAAATGTAAAATTCCATTTTAAGAAGTTAAACATTATATATAATAAAAGTTTAAAAACTAAAATAAATTATGAAGTTTTACAGAAAAATGTGTAATTGAATATTTATTATAATACTTTGAAAGTATGTGAGAGTGTATGATAATTCACTCTCACCAAATCTCACAATATTTTACCTACCTTTTTTTTCACCATGGCCTTTAACTACTGAAGACACACATTTACCCCTTTAACCGTGACTTAATTTCCTCCTGAGTTTTATTTTTTATAGCTATCAAAGACCCTATACACCTAAACTTATCTACATGCTCGAACGTATATCCTGGTGTTTCACTACTACCGTTTTTATTGCTAATCATATATTCTGTCTTAGCTGTATTTATTTCAAGCCCTATCTCTTTCCGGTTCTCAATGAAGTACTTGTGTTTACTTTTATGGTTGTGTCTTCACTCAACAGTACCAAATCCTAAAACCAGAATTTTACCACCCAGATCTGTAAATTTGTCAGTACACATCTCCACCACATCAGGTGACCATGTGTTAACAGCCAATACAAATTGATAATCAATTTTTAAGTATTTTTTATTTATTTATTATTACTTAAATTCCTGAAATCATCAACATCTATGATTTAATTTAAAATGGTTTGGGAGAGAGAGAGAAATATCTCCATTGAAGTAATATTAATAAGTTATAAGTTATGAAGTTTTCTCAACACCGAAATACCACTGAGTCTCAAGTCCCAAATTAAGGTTTTCTCTCTCTCCCTTACTGTAATTTTGTGTTAAAAATATTAAAATTAATTATATATTGATTATTAAATAATATCAATCAATAATATAATTTCTGTTAAGAGTAAAAAGGTTCCCAACTTATGATACATGATCATATAACATAGTAAAAAATATTGGTCATGTAAGTGTTTCTTAAAGAAAAATAAAAGGTTAGTTCCATCGACATTTACAGTAATATAAAAAATATCAGGAAAATTAGATTTACTTTAAAAAAAATTTATATACATTTTATTAAATTTTGGCCTGAAATATTTTGATTGCCTGTGTTATATAGTGGTGGTGTGGTCTAGTGAATAAAACACTTGTCTACTGTTCTCCGGGTCCTGGGTTCGAATCCCGGCTGTGGCAGAATATTATTTATTCTGTTATATTAGCTGGGGAGTGGCCCTAGGGTATGGAGACCCTCCATGGGCACACCCAGCTTCTAGAAAGTGGGAACCCAAAATTGGGGACAAAACCTGGTGGCTGAGTGTGATCTTGGCTTAATCACCTCATCATATGGCCGCTAGCCTAGAAACAGTTCAAATCTCTGTACCATATGTACTGAGTCTAAACCCTACATGGGTTGTAGAGCTACAGTTGTATATAATATTATGCTTTAACGGTTTTCAATATGTAATAGAATCTCTAAATGTTTTTGCATGTTTGTGAATATTTTTGTTTGTATTTTTAATGTTTACCCTTATTTAATATAATCAAACATTACAAAAACGAATAATTTTTTTTTTGCCTTGACAAAAAGTTTGAAATATATGTAAATTCTTATCTAATTTGAAACAGATTTTATTGTGATTCAGTTAATGCTCATTTTTCGTTATTGAATATATTAATCTATCATGACAGCCATCTTAGATCAGTCCTAATATATTTTCTTCTTCTTTTTTTTTTCATTAAATATTTTAAAAAATTTGGCGGCATTAAGGCTACCAGTTACTTTTTATAAACAAATGATTACTGTAAAAATATGATTATGTAATCAAGAATACAGTTTAATGAAATATTTATTTTAATTTAATACAAAGATAATGACAAAAAAAACAACTAAATATGAATTTAAACTGGAAATAAAACAGCCATGTCTTCGTATATTTGTTGAAATAAATGTTTGTTACTGTTCTTTTGTCTCCATAAAAACTCGTTCAAATAAGAATCTAAGAGAGCCCTCCTTGTGCCACACTATTTTCTATTTCTCCTTTTAGCTTTCGCCCAGAGATATTCAATTGTTTGTGTTTTGTCTCCAGTTATACAATGCAAATCCACTTTTTTTTTTTTTGTTCAATTTTATATTGTGTCCATTATCACACTTTTTAAATTTAGGTAAGACACCTTTATCTTGAAAAAAAATGTAAGACATTTTCTTCTTCATTATAAAGCGAAATTAAATCAATAAAATTCACCTCTTTATCCATAATACACACAGGGAATAACCTTCGTAATAGAGTTTGTAGGTGTCATATGGTTTAATTTTTTTTTAAAACAAGAAGAATGATGATTACTTTTAAATTAATCATTTGGTAATAAAAAGTAACTGGCAACCTTAATGTAAAAAAAAACCCAATATGGCTTAATATTTTTTTTTTAATTATGGCTTTCATACATCCTCATATGTATGATCACCATGAATTTATATGTATATAAATTTTATATATACCATATAAGCTGTAATATTCCCTCGACTGGGCTTGCTGTATTTAGAAGAAAGATCCTTGGTGTTATTTAGTGCCCAAGCCTAACAGTTTTTTGACTGGTTTCGCCAGGAGCTTTGGGAGAAGCAGAAAGCTGCGGAGGAACAAGAGAGAGAGGCGAGGGAGAAGGAGAGGCTCGACAGCCTCAAGAAGAAGGGCAAGCACGAGCAGAGTGCGGTCGCCTCGTCAGAGGTCAAGCAGAAGTTACAGGTAACCCATTTATTTATTTTTTTGTTACTATATATTAATATTTATTAGGAGCCTGAGAATAATAAATATGTACATTTATAATTTTAATTCTGAGTATAAGATTATCATAATACTATGATCACAATTTTAGGGTATTACATTCTATGAAAAACTTTTACACATGCACATACACACATATGTACTAAACACATATGTACAAATACAAAGGTTCATACATGATATCGCTGACTTAAAAGAAAAAATGAAAATTAAAGCGTACTATAACAATAAGATATAAATTAAGAATTGAATACCGAGACTAACTGATTTAGCTTAACAAAGGCACAGTAGATTGATTTTCTAGGAGATGGATGAATAGTTGATGTTTGTAGGCAGTTAAGGATTGTGATGTATGAATGGACATGGGTAAGGAATCCGGAATAATGATGCATAAATGACGAAGGATCTCTTGAAGGAAGCAGTTCTATTGGAGGGAATAAGTAGGTTCAAGGGCTGGGTTTTTTGGTTCTGAAGGATTGATAAAGGTAGGTTCCTAGGAAGAATTGCCGTTGACATTTCGGGTAAAGCCACTTCAACTAAGCGTACCAAGTGGAGACATGAATCCCAAAGGTGAATCTAATGAAGCAGTTCATTAGTCTCTTCAGCCTCATCTTAAGTGTCTCGGACAGTCTGCCAAACACCAGGCAGCCATAATTGAAGTGGGGGAAGATAAGAGAGGAGACTAGGAGTTGGCGGGTTTTTAGTGGCCTTCAAATTGTGTAGTCTGAGGAACTGTTAAGAATGGAAATTTGACAGGTGTGATTATTTCAGAATAGGTTTTGGTCGAGGATTACATCTAGATTTCTAGTGGATGTGTGGAAGATGATAGGTCTATATGTCTTAGTGGCACTAGTTGTCTACCAAGCGAAAGAGTGTGAGTTCGAATCCCAGTCCTGCCCAGTCTTTTTCTAGCATATAATTAAAAGGGGACTCCAGTAGTATATTTAGTAATTGAAGGTGAACTGAATATGAAGGATGAGGTGGTTTGGGTGCTGCTAACAAAATAAATTAGAAAATAGTAAAAACTATTTATTATCCAATGTTTTGGCCCTTGTTGTGGTTCTTTGTCAGGGCAAAAATCATAACAAGATACAATGTAGGTGTTTGATAAATATATGACCATGGGATATTAAAAACAAACATTAAATGAATAAAATTGGGGCTGATATATAACTTCACTACTCTTTTATTAAATATTAATGCACAATGTTTCCGGCTAAAATGCCATCTTCAGGTGCAAAAGAAAATTTTTATTTAATGTAAGTGGATGCTTACACCCAGAAGCCTCATGTCTGAATAGGATTATACATTTAACATGAAATATTATGAAGTAGTGAGTTAAAGAGTGATAACAATAAAATCTAATCATTATAGTATTTATGTATGTATCTATTTCTCTGTTATGTACATATTTTCCAGATTAGGAATTATTCTAATATTATTAATTTATTTTCCTTGTATTTTATTTCTTTCTTTTTTATGTTGTTTTAAAAAAAAAAATTTTTACCAACAAAAATAATCATTGTAAGAATATTAAAAAAATGGTAATAACAATTTATTCACAGTGTAAGGGGAATGTCCCATCAATGTTGAACTATTATAATGTTTTAATTAATAAAGAAAACTTATATATAAAAAAAAAAATGATAAAACCTAAAGAAAAATGTTAATAAATTATCTAAGGTGTAGATTCTTTTAGGTGAAGGTCAAATTTTTTATAAAAAAATTGGAGGCTGATGTCTACTTCACCACTATTTTATTGAAAAAAAATATTCGCACTACGTTTCGGCTAACAATGCCATCTTCTGGTGCAGTGGAACAACTTAGATTTAGTGTGGGTAGCTGCTTCCTAGTCAAAACCACATGACCAAATTTGATTTGGTCATGTGGTTTTGACTAGGAAGCAGCTACCCACACTAAATCTAAGTTGTTCCACTGCACCAGAAGATGGCATTGTTAGCCGAAACGTAGTGCGAATATTTTTTTTCAATAAAATAGTGGTGAAGTAGACATCAGCCTCCAATTTTTTTAATAAATTAGCATGAGTTAATAGTTAAATTATTGATATACAATTAATACCTACTGCAACCGATTCTCTTGAGTTTTTTTATATAATAAGTCTTTTGGCTCAATTAAAATTAGTAATGTAGATTAAACCTAATTTTGTATAAAATGCAGTGCTACATATTGTCCTTCCTGCCATTAGATGTCAAAGATTTTTATTAATTTCAAAATATGCTAATATCCTCTCTTGTCTTATACATGGTAATTAGAATTAATATGTAAACAATTAACCAAGAATTTTCTTTTCAATAAATGAAATTGCTATCAATTGACAACAAATATGTTTCATTAATTCAAAGTTACTGAAATATAATAACAACAGTAGCACCAATGAAGATGTTTAGCATCATAATAATTTAGCAATAAGATTGTTAACTTCCCCAAAATGTTGATATTTTTTCCTCTATGGATATTTATTACACCTTTTGATACATTTTTTACAAGTATTTTTCTTATAAGTACAAATGATGACTTGTTTATCTTTTAAAGGGTTTCCTGTTGAACAAGAAGCAGCGTGAAGCTGCAGCGGCTGCTGCCAATGGTTCAGCGCCAACACCTTCGGGTCCTCAACCCTATCGCAACTGGTATGTATCTTCGTCTCTTTATCTCTAATTAACAGAATGTATCATTCGGTATTAAATGTGTTTAAAGTCAAGTCCTCTAAGCCAGTACATCTAAAAATCTGTATAAATCTAATCACAACATCATAACCAAACAATAGCTGTTTAACATGACTCGAGATATTGTCATAACCCAGTTGTGGTTATATCCATTCTTAAATTGTCGGGGTCTCGGCTAATAATAGAAGAGAGGGCCAGATGTATTTTTGCCTTCATCTCTTTCCAAACTTTATTATTAGACAAAAGACTCGTTTCCAAGTGAAATATTCTGAATTGACGCTCATCATCTTAATTTTATTTCCATACCGTTATAATTTTTCTTATAAAAATATGTATATTTATGTATGTTTAAATTTAATGTCATTATTCTTATAGATATTGTTAACTAAAAACATCACGAAATGATTTATTTATGTTCTTACACCATATTGCTTAATACTTTTTAAACAGAAATTTTTAATACGCCATTCTTCCTATAAAATAAATAATAATGTTAATTTACTATTATTAGTTAAATTAATTTTAAATATTAAATCATTATCAATGAGACAGAAGCTGTTGATTGTAATATAATTTTAATAAAACAGTCGAATGGTTAAAAAATATAAACTAGTAGTTTTAAAGAATGGGTATGAGAATTAGTGATATTATTTGTTATATTACTTCATCTTAATTTTTTTTTTAAGTATCAAAGAGTACAAAATTACTGAAATAAACAATATTTCAGAATATCAGGTAAGGTAGTTGACATTACATTTATTTAATTTTTAAGGCGACCGAACAGGGAAAGAGATTTTCGGAATCAGACAAGGTATTTATTATCAAGGTATCATAATATATCTAATAACTAGGAATGAAATACCTGCAAATATGTTTGTTTAACTTAAAGTTACTGAAAGAAAATAAAGATTCACCATCTCAACTATAGCGCTATCTAAGGTTCAAAAACATGTGTTCATAATTTAAAAATAAAATAAAAATTATCTGATTATGTCATATTCTCAGAATAGTGAAAGATATTTCGAGCAACTGACAAGCAGTTATTAATACAATACTGTATTATAAGATGTTGGGAGCCCGTAGATATATGGCTTGCACACTAGTCTATTATGCCAAAGGTTGTATGTTCGTATTACAGTCTCAGAAGGATTTTTTTCAAGCATATGAATAAATGGAGATTCACTCGTAGTCTTCTCCGCTGGGTATATGAGACCTGTCAGCCAACTGGTGGCTACTTACAAAAATAGATGTGGGTAGAAATAACCCTACCTTATTACCTATCATCGAGGATCTCAAGTGCATTCTTCTAGGAAATAAAACTGTGCGGCCATGGACCTACACGATCTGTCAAACTATTTGAAATTAAAACTAATTTTAAATTTGAAGTCTCTACCATCAAACTGATGTTACTTTTAAATTATAATAAGTTCTTTTTGTGAAATGTATTCCTTTTTATTTATAACTTTTTACTTCTTGAACATTCGTAACGTATTACAGGTCTGTTGTGCAGCAGACGCCAGCTGTCGAAAATCCTCCTGGACAAGGCAACCCTTATCGGATAAATCCACTCCTCACCAAGTACGAAGATGAGTACCCGCTGAGGAAGACAGGTAAAGCATTTTTTATTTTTTAAAAAGTTTGAGTTTTTTTTTTTAACGAGAATGGTGTGTTGATACTTCTTGATTGTTTTTCTTTGTATTTTACTAACTTTCTAATAATTACTTCTGTTCAAAAATATTATAAATAAATAATTTATATTTAAAAGAAGCTTATTCGAAAATAAGATCATGTGATTTTCATTTTTGCTTTATTGTTACATTTGTTACTTTTTTTTATATATAAATTATATTTTTCGAGTTATTCATTTTGAAATATGATGATATATTTGTTTTACTGATGTATTATTATGTTCAGTATTGATTTTTAATTGAAATTATATCTTTCTCATGTAATCGATGATAAATAAAATAAAAAATAACTGTTGTTTCTATCAGAACGATTTAAAAAAAAAAATACAAAAAGCATGATTCTCGTTTCTGATTACCCCGATTTTGGAAAGCATTGTGGTTTTTCTTTAGTAGCTCTAACCAGTGTGTTTTTGAGCGATTTTGACTTGATTTTTTTTTTTACTAACCCGCATTCCCCCCGTTCAGCATCGGAGCCGAACCTGCTCAAAGTGAGGCTGAAGCAGCGCGTCTTCGAGAGGCGAGCTAGCCCCATCGCACGCAGGAAGGACAGGCACCTCAAACGGAAATCCACCCTTGCAAGTATGTAGCATGGCAAAGAACTTGATATTAACATTTTTTATTTTCTTTCTTTTCTATTTTATTTTATTTCTTTTTTAGTATTCTGTCTAATACTTTTTCTTTCTTTTTTTTTTTTTTTTTTTTTTTATAAGTTGATTCTTTCTTCTATAACTTAAACTAGTATAATACTCATATTTTACCGATTATTATAGTTGGAAATAATGAGGAGTCTGTCAGGTAAACAATTTTTTAACTTTGCTGACGTTTCGGCTCACACATGCGAGCCATCAGGGCTGCAAAGCATCTTAAACAAAAGAGATACATATCAATATGATATGACAATGAAATATAATTCAATGTCATACCACATACTAGGAATTGCAGAAAAATTTACAAAATAAGCAGTATTTGTCAGGTCTTATTAGACTTCAGATTTGGTTGCAACTAATAGTTTTTATCTATAGCTTTAAATATTACATACATTGGGAAGATTTATTGTCAGGAGATGGAGAAATAATTTATGTTCGAAAGTGTGAAATTATAAGGAAGGATAAAAGTCTATGTATATACGTATATATATGTATTGTATATACCTAAGTTGGGATCTCATGTTAACTGAACAGACAGAGGAACATGTGGTAAGCATGTTAATTATAAAGGGAGGCTTTTTGGTTATGGAGGATTGGATAATTCCCAAGAACCTTCAATCACTCAAAGAAAACTGAACATTGCTTTTTTTTTAGATAAATTTTACTGGTTATGGTTGACATTTAAAATGATTGAATGAAACTCCCATTTAAACGGGATTTAAACTCCCTTTTATATATTTATTCTTTCTTGTTTATCAATTTAAGAATGTTATTTTTACTGGTGGAATAGTCAGGAATCAGTCATTTTTTGAAATTTTTTTTTAATTTTGCCAACGTTTTGGCTCAAGCTTGTGAGCCATCATCAGGGCATTACTGAGCCATGTCCAAGCTGGACTAAGGAGTTTATGCTTGGACATGGCTCAGTAATGCCCTGATGATGGCTCACAAGCTTGAGCCAGAACGTTGGCAAAATTAAAAAAATTTCAAAAAATGACTGATTCCTGACTATTCCACCTATAATAGTTTCTACAGTCGACTATACATCCTCAATGTTATTTTTACAGTTTTATGTAAGTATCATATTACTGTAAAAATAACATTATTGAAATGATAAACAAGAATAAAAATAACACTACTGATTATTTTTATTCTAAATCTTGTAACATAGACGATATTTATCATTTGTTTTAAATTATTGATTATTTTTATTGTTGCCAGAAATAGTCGGGAGTCGGTCTAAAAATATTTTAATTTTGCCGACCTTTCGGCTCAAACTTGTGAGCCATCATCAGGGCATCCGTTAACAATGACAATCATTTTAACCCAGTTATTGTTTTTCATTGCTCACAGATGCCCTAATTATGGCTCACAAGTTTGAGCCGAAACGTAAAATTAAAATATTTTTATACTGACTCCTCAATATTTCTGCCAACTTTAAAATTTTAACAGTCGACTATACATCCTCGATAGATTATTTTTATTTAAATAGTGATTGTTTATTACTGAAATTCTATGTTTTTCTATTTACATTGTGTTCAGTGTTATAAAAACTAATGAATATTTTATAAAAATTTATTTAAAGATATATCTGTGGGTTCAAGAATTCATATTAATTTTTTTTTTTTGCACAAATACTAATTTCAACTTACAAATTGTGTTCACTCAATGAGGATTGACTGTAAATATGTCAATAATTACTAATGACGTTATTGCATGTTAAGTTTTTTATTTTTTTTTTTGTATATTATCATTTCCAAAAAAAGGTTAACTGAAGAGGTTGATATGAATTTTATTTTTGAAATTTTCTCAATAATAAACTAATGATCTATATGACGATATATTTTTCTCTTTGATTAAATATTCAAGCGACTAACCTGATGTCTGCTTGTCTGTTGCGTAGTGGAATCTGGTAGCAGTAATCCCGACTCGGGGCCGAACTCGCCGCCAGTCCATGCGACCCAGCTGTCACCACCCGCAGGTCACACGACCCCAATACAAGAGGTGAGTCACGATAGTGGTATAATGCAGTCATTGAATTGAAGATAGATGTGGAAATATATTTACGAGTGTAAAGATGTCCAAGAAAAGTAAATGAACTGTTGAGTGTATGTAACCTTACTTAAACTATGATAACACAGTCTACTTATTCTTAATTATAATAAATTTCTTAATAATTCAAGTAATCATCACATAAATTAGAATTAATGGATACAATTAGTTGACTGCTGAGAAATACTGGAAGGAATTAGTTCAGGTGACGGTCAATAAATGAAACGATTAAATAGTTTCAATTATTTATTGTCTGCCAATGTTTCGACCCCCATTGTGGATCTTCATCAGGGCTAAAAAGATACAAAAGGGATACAATGAGTGTATAGTAACATATCTTTGTGCTAGAATAATGCTAGAGAAACCAGAAAAAAGGGTGTTATATATAAATTATTATATATACCACTATAATAACATTAAACACAATATTTTATACGCTATTGAGTTAGGGGATGTCAATATTTAAAACAAAACAAAAAATAGAAATAGATAGGTAAAGAAATTGAGTAATTAAATTACAATGACTATTGTATAATAATGAAAGATGTTATACAGAACAAATTATGAATAAAGATTATGTACAAAAATATCAATATCCACATAAAATATAGTGAATAAATAAGTACCAATATCATCTCTATGTGAGGAATAATGTGAAGGAAAAGGTGTGATATTAGGAGTAGAAATAAAAAAGTAATGGTGGAACACCATTGTATCATGTAGAATCACCTGTAGCAGGGTAGCTAGCATAACAGCATAATATGCCAAAGATCACTGGTTCAAACCCGCAGGTGATCCTAGGATTTTTTAATGGAAGTAAAAATTCCTTAATTATGCCGTCCTTTGGAGGGGACGTAAAAAGTTGGTCCCGAGCCTGTGGGATGTCAGGTACTCGTTAAAGATCCTGGACAGGCAAAATTTAGGACTCCCACTTTAACATCGTCCGATTAGCTACAGTAGCATAAAGTGACGTTAAATAAACAAACCATTATATGGTCCACAATGAGGAACACTCATTGTATTCCTTTTGTATTTTTTTAGCTCTGATGATGGCCCCCAATGGGGGTCGAAATGTTGGCAGACAATAAATCGTTGAAACTATTTAATTGTTTCATATATTCACCACAACCTGGACTAATTCCTTCCAATAAATTAGAATTATTAATAAAAATTAATCCTATCTTTATTGTCATCTCAATACTTTACTCTAATGTTTCACTCCTTATTGGCAATAATGTGAAGGAAAACAGCTTAAATAGTTATTTATATACTTTTACAATGATGGAGTTATTGTTGAACATTAAGAATACATACTGGAGAATACATACTGGAGAATCTGGTTGTGGTTGCATTCTCCAAGAAATCACACTAATGAAACAAACTTATTTTTATTCATGTGCTGAAGTTTTGGTCTAAGTTGTGGGCCTTCATCAGGATTGACTCTGTGTTTTAAAATAAGTCTGATTTATAAATAAATTTATTATATTCATAACCGTTCCAGGAAGGAGAACCAGGCTACGGGCAGACTTCTGGCCAAAGTGGGAGCCTCTCTGACGTCTCCGCACTTTACAGCAGCCCATCCATGCCCAACATCTCCCTTGGTCGTCCACCCAACTCGGCAGCTGCTGTAAGTTCATTTCTTTTATCATTAATTAAGTTTGGATTTAAAATATTAATAGTTTAAAAAAAAAGACTTATTAAATCACAATATTTCCGAATTCTACGAAGATTATCTGATACTTAGGATGGCAATAAGCTAGCCTCTGTTTCCGAAGCCGAAGTGCGAGCAGCATTCGCGGCGAGGCTTGGAATGCCTCTCACGGGACAGATGCTGCCAGGCACGCTACCTTTTTACCCAACTCTTCCAGGTATTTGTATTACAGTTTTATTTACCATTTAAACCTAACTGTGATTACATTAGATAAATTGAGCGCAGCTGATCTTCCTAGCGAGAGAAATCCCTATGAGGTAGGCTGTAGCTTAAATGATGGGAGGGTTGTGTTAAGTCAGATCTCTTGTGTTAATCTCAGATATGGTTGGACAGTTGTATTGAACCGTGTCCTGCAAAGATTGGTAGAATTGGCATTGAACCTTCGGGTTTGCCAAGGCAATTATTATATTATACTAATTTTAGAATTTCATGGTTCAGTCTACTAGATTATTATATTTAAAATTCGTATACAATGGTTTATTATTTCCAAATAACTGTTTATAGCTGCTAATCTTTTAGATTTTTCTTTGAAATAGCTTTTATTCAATAATAAACGACTTTTGGTGGAATTACATCTATTATAATTTGTGTTGAATATGTAGATCACCTTCTATTTATTTTTTCTGTTTATCGCGCTTTACTGAATCTAAAACTTTACCTATTTTTCTATTTTTTATAATTATTGTCAGTTTTTTGGTGAAAAAAAAACACTAATAATTTTTTTGTTTTGTTTATCGCGCTTTACTGATTCTTAAACGCTATACATATTTTTCTCTATCCTCAAAAATAACTGAGTTATTGAATTAAATCGCTTTTAATCGGCCGCCATTTTAAAAATAACCAGCTGATATCAATGTCATATGTTAGGATCATCGTTGCATATCCTTTTGTGTTGAATCTGAAAAAACATTTTTCCTGTACTTTCGGAGAAATGTCGCATACGGCTGACAAACGGAATTTTTTTATTCGTTAATTTGGATCCTACATATAAAACGTAAGCCCTCAAATTTTGAAGGGATGTAATACTTTTTTTTTTTTTTTTTTTTTTTTTTTTCTCGATCACTAAGGTTCGTTATTGACAATAATAAACGAAAAAATTTATGTTTTTTGAATAATAAAATGAATATTTGGAAGAACGGCTGTGCTCAGTTTATTTATAAGTTGTAACTTTCTACTGTTTGCAAGAGAAGATATAATAATAATTTAAGAATTATGTTAAATTTTAATAATAACCATAATATTTTTTCAGTGATAGACGCCGAATACAGTAACCCTACCTCCCCGAGCTACATCCAAAAGCAAATGCAAAGCCTGGAGCAGAACAGGCCTCATTTACAGACCATCTACCACGCCCCACCTCCCATCACAGATGCTCAGGTACGACTAATCATACTTTGATACATAATGATGATAATATTTTATTACTGATTTCAGCAGCAGACCCTTTCTACCATCATGTAGTAATTAAAAGATACAATTATAATATTTTTCATGTTTTTGTCATATTATGGATTATTTTTAAGTAGGGCTTTTCTCAGTACTTCAAGTAAAATCTTAATGTCTTTATCTAAACATTTAAAAAAATATCTGAAGCTTTAGGCCACTCAGCGTATATATTGACCATGACAGTGTGGTCTAGTGGGATAGAGCACTAGCTTACTGTTCTCCTGGTCCGGGGTTCGTACTTTGGGATATAGTGACCCTACCAGGGCTCACCCAGCCTCTATAAAGTCCTCCGTACATAAACAGTATAAATTTCTATAAGTACTAATCCCAAGACCCTTCATCAGTTATAAAGATTTTTTTTATTTTTAATATACTGTTGGAAAGCGCAAGACTTTTAAAAAAATAATTTATAACTAATAAAGTCATAGAAGTTATCAGAGAGTGGCAATATACCCATACACTTGATATATTGTCATATTTATTAATTTTTGGTTTTAGATTATTTTTAGGTGTTTCAAGGGAACTAGATAGGATTTCGTTGTCAACTTTTTTATTAGTTTTTTGATAAATTTAAATGCATACAGTTTATTTAATGCTTTATGCTTAAACTTCGCATTATTCTACTGTGGATAATCGGACGATGCTACAGTGGGAGTCCTAAATTGTGCTTATCCAGGTTTAATCAGGATGGCATAACCAAGGATTTTTTATTCCGTTTAAATCCTAAGGCCATCTCCTGGGTTTGAACCTGCTACCTTGTGCATAGAAGGGTTTTATACTAGTCACTTCACGATAGGTGACCCTACAAAGAAGTAAGTGAAAGGTTTCTGATGTGTTGAGATGTTATGGCGCTGAGTTGTCGAAAGTTTCTGAAATTTTTCAAATAAATTTATAGTAAAAGACAAAGAGGCTGGTTTTATGGAATATAAACCTTACTTGAAAGTATACTAAAGTACAGTATAATTATTGCATACATTTTTCTTTTAAAAAGAAATTAGAAAAAGTTGTTTTATAAAATAGAGGAAAGATAAACTGATGGCAGCATAAACAAATTTATTTATTCTATTGAAGTGAGTCCCAAGAAGATTATAAATTAAAAATGAAGTTCAATGACAAATAGAACTTAAAACTTCCTTCGTATAAACAGCATGAAGATGATGAACTAATTCTAGTTTACAGAGGGTGTCTCCGAACATCTTTCCGAAAAAATATTTGCGTTAGCAGGGAAATTAATATTATAAGATACAATTATTGGGTCGTTTCATCTTAAATGTCTGTTTTCACAGAAAATATTATTTAGTAAAAAAAAAAACACTTCATTTCAATCAAAATATTTACCCTAATTTTCCCAAATTCTTTCAACTTTTCAACCAGAACTGAAAAATACTGGATTTGTGTACGAAAAAAAGTCCTAAATGCATTTTCACCTGAGAATTATTTTCAAAAATTTTATCTTTGAAGATGTCCAAATTTCTGAATAGATAGAAATCTGTTGTAGATAAGTCTGGCGAATGTAGCGGGTATGGAAGGACTTGGTACTAGAGTTGGTTTAGTTTCACTATCTGTCGTAAAACATATTGGTCTTCCAATTGACTATTGCAGCTTATTTTTTGTTATTTCATTATCTCGAAGGGTGAAATGGAGAAATGAATTATTCTTGCCATTGACTACCACATATAATCACGATGGTTTGTTTTGAAATCCATTGCTGCTCTAAGTCGGACCTCACTATGGTGATCCATTTATTTTTGGATCCTTTTCTTCTGCCTGTAGTGGTAAAAATCCTACTGGTAAGTCTGCAAGTACTCATGTGAGTCAAATGTCTATAGAAAGCCAATTGCCCCTTTCTCATGGATGTAACTAATTCTTCTTGATAGTCATAGATCTCATTGTTATAGCTTATCCTGTAAGTACCATCCATCCCTTCTCTTATTGCTCCTAAAATCCTCCAAAGTATTTTTCGTTCCTTGAGCTCTTGTTTCCTCAGTGGAACTTTTCGGTTCATCACAAGACTCTTATAATGTTGTAGTTTAAGGTTCTTAGAGAGGTACTTGGATGTACACTACCGGTCAAAAGTTTGAGGCCACCTATCAATATCGTAAATAAAAAGAAATATTTTGATTAAATCTAATTATTACTGAGACTTTTAATGTGATGAAAATAAGCAATGTGATTTTTGTATCCGGAGCTTTATTTTCAGAATAATAATCTCTTAAGGGAAATTGAGAAGATAAATTTTATTCATAGTTTGATTTATTGATTTCTCCACTGCCAAAGTTGTAAGAATTTTTGTTTTTATCATTAAAGAATGGTTTTAAAAAATTTCAGTTGTATTGCATAGCGTAACCCCTATAATACACAAAGAGAAAAAATCCTAGCCCCAAAGTGCCGCAAAACAAAAAAATTTAAACAGATTAATTGATGTAAACCATAGGTTGTTCCATACTTTGGACTGGCACTGTATGTATGCACTTATAGATATAGTGGATCTTATCCGACTATTCACGATTGCTGAAATCTATTTCCCTAGGCACTTCACTGCAGGAACTTAATGAATGGTGGTGTTTTCTAATGGTATTGGAAATAGGTCTCACTTTATAAATAATGGGAATTTATCGTAACCTATAAACATAAATGTAGTAAACAAAATAACTCCTCTTTGAATTTCTGTGATAATTACAACGGGCATTTGATATGTAAGGACCTAACTTAGAGCCGGAAGGTAGATAACAGAGCGTGACTTTGCAGGTGGCCCACGCCAGATTGAACAAAGCCGGTCACCGCCCGCTGGGGCGAACCCAGTCGGCGCCGTTGCCGCTCGGACACCCGATGCTAAATACCAGCCAACACCATAGCGCCATTGTACACTATGAGGACAGCTTCCGGGAACAGCCGTCCATCACCAGCAACCTACTCAAGCAGGTTGGTCTATGTGTTGTCTTGTGTTGTCAGAATGGGGTGTCCTCCAGAAAAAAAAAAAAAAAAAAAAAAAATTAACTTCTTCAAAATGTTGATAAATCATAATAACCATCAGCATATCCCAACTAAGAATTAATGAAGTATATTTACGATTGTCGCATGTTTTTTCAATCATTTTTGTCTTGAACTGAGTGAGTATAAAGTTTTTTTTTATAAATCCTGCTACTTTTTTTATCATTATTAAGATTTAACTCCTTACTAAAATTACCTTATTGAATAATAAATAGTTGGCCGTGTATTATGTATTAAGGCTATGATGGTTTGGGAGGTGGTTAAAAAAAGATTAGAAAATACTGAAAAACTATTTATTAACCAATGTTTGAACCGTCTCCATCAGGGTTAAAAAATAACAGGATACAATGTAGGTGTTTGGTAAATAAATTACTATAAACAATTAATAAAAATAAATATTTAAAAAAGTGAGTAAAAATGAAAACACAAGTATCAAAAACAAAGTAATAAAAAATAATTAAGAAATGAAATAATATCTTGTAAAGGTCTCACAGTTACACAACACACTGAAGTTACATGACCGTTTCAACACTGAAGTAGCCAACCAATATCCTCTTGTTATGAGGTGATCAAACTGTAAAAATTGTGAGTGTGGACTTTATAGACAGTTTTCTTATTTTATTCAATTTTCAAGTACAAGAGGATTTTATTTCTTATTTGCTCTAATTTTTTATTGTGTTAAATCATTTTTTTTTTTTTTTTTTTTTTTTTAGTTCATTAAAGTGACTTTTATTTTTATATTTTTTAATTAACACTTTATATCCTTCAAAATCTCAACATGAGTTTTAATTTTTTATTTAATTTCTCTATTAACTCGTGTTGATATATAAATTTATATCTCTATTAGTATTTATTACTTTACTTTTTATTTTTGTGTTTTCATTTACTCATATTTTAAAATATTTATTTCTGTTAATTTTTTATGATATTTCATTTATCCAAAACTTAAAGTGTATCTTGTTATTTTTTAGCCCTGATGAAGCATTGGTTAATAAATTGTTTTTCACTATTTTCTAATCTTTTATTACCGCTACCTAAACCATCCCATCTTTCGTAAAATTATCTTAAATTTAATTGTTCATCCTTAAAGATTAATTTTCAAAACCTCAATACCCCACCCAAATCTTTCTCAATCTTAAAAATAATAAGTAATAACAACCAAGTAGAATAAATTTTAAATAATTTTACTTCCCTATAACTCTTTATTTTTAATCTTTCTGTTGCAATATTTATTCTTCTGTCAATTATTATTATCAATAATAATATGTAATTTTTGAAATTATTCTATTAATAAGGCTGAAATGTTAAATAAACATTGACTTACTAATAAATTTTAATAATGTTGTAGTAACAAATAAAATGATTTGGATGGGATTTAATGTTTTCTATTTATTAATCTTGAAGGATTAACGATTTAATTTAAAAGTTGCGTTTAAAGTCTTTTAAATGAAATAATATTCATCAACTTTATCTGAAAAAAAATGTCTTTTGCTGTGATTTGAAACTAATAGCATGAAAAGTGTGTTTTTATGTACTGAATTAATTGTTTCAATGCTTTTATTTTATACATGTGTAATGTTTACTTATGTTATTAAAAACACCAATGAAAGAACGACTGTTTGTTAAAGGTATATATCTGTAGAGGACTAATAATAAAAATGTATATTAATTGTATTATAATTACTTCTATGGATCTGCAATCGATTATTAATCAACAAATTTGTAATTCAGATTAAGGATGTTTTTGAACCATGCTATTTTTTTCTTGATTATTTGTGATGCTAATATCTTTGGATATTTATGCGGTGGTAAATTCAAAATTTATTGTAAAAAAATTTTTTTATGGTAATGAATTTGATCCAATTGAATATTTTTTGTTTTTTTCTACTGATTTATGTCTTACAATTAATGAAATAAAGAAAAGAAAAAAAAAAAATAATGATAACGTTTCTTAGTTCTTGGTTAGTAGTTTTAACTACTACCAGAATAAAATATTTAATTATATCTAATTTTAAGCATTTTACTATCAGAAACAATTAACATTGTGAGATTACCTACCTGGAGTAGAACAATTTTCACAGGAAAAATCGGTGACACAAATCAACAGTGGTCATAGTTTTGAAAATTAATATTATAATTAATTTTACCAGAGAACTTAAACTTCTATTTTATTTTTATTGATGATTATTTGGTTTTCTTTAATTTTCAATGTATAATATTATTTTTTTGTGTAATCAGTATTTTTTTAAAACATGCGGTTATGTTTAATTTTGGAAACATTTTATTGGGTGATGAAATTTCTATGACCACTATTATAAATAAAGACTTATTATTATTGAACCTGGTAGGGAATGGTATATTATTTATATGACGTAAGCTTGAACGAGATTTTCTTAATTGCAGCAAATCCGGCAGACGGTGCTGACAAGGGTTGGTAGCAGAGCACAGTCCCTAGCCAACGCCCATCTCGAACACACTCCAGAAACTGATGATACTGCTGAGGTATAACTTTTTGTCTTTTCAAATTAATGTATTCCATCTATTTAAGTTTTCATTTTATTATTAGGTTAATAAGAGTTTTCGATGAGTTTGAGACCTTTTCTATTCTGTACAATAAATCATTTAAGCATTATTATTTAATAAAGTATAGCGACTCGAAACCAATGTATATATTATCGATACAAGATTTGATTAATATGAACTATAGTCATAAATTTATACAACATGCATACAATAAAAAAATAGTGATTTTAATTTCTTGTTTGCTTGATTTTTAAGTAAATATTAATATCATCTCAAATTGAACTTTCAAACTAATTTATGTATTAATAAGAAGTTGTAATTCCTTAAACTGGCCAATGTTTATAAAATCTTGCAATTTTGTCCGATTAGCCTCAGTAGTCTAAATTTATATTAAATGAATATTATACCATCTTTCCGAAATTGTTGAGATTTGCTTTTAAAAATTCTCCTTTGGTGTATGTGTAGTTCACTGTTTTCTTACCTAATTATTTATCCGTGATCATCACTTCAAACAAGTTGTAAAATTGGTTAATGTTATCACTAGAATAATGATGTGTTAACTCTTTAATAAGAATTTCATTTTGTAACTTGTACATTTGGAATGTTGAACCGGTGTTTCTCTATCTTGGATATGCAGGGATATAATGTAATGATGTTTCCCGTGCTGTGCATTTTTTTTTTTTTTTAAATGAACAGCCCCATAAATCCTTGTACATATACTTTCTGTTAAGTAGATGATTTCTCTTTCTTTTAATAAAATGAAATAGGTTATATTTCTAGCAATTAAAATGACATTTAAAAAATCTTAGGTGATTGACCTGACGGAGAAGAGCAGTAGGAGCCGAAGCCAGGAAGACGACCAGGACGGGAGGATGCCTTGTGACCTGTCCTCTCGGGAGGAGAACCTCCAGGAGCAGCGCGACCTCATGATGAGGCAGGGGTCGCGGGTCATCGGGCGACCGCTGGCCAGGGCCCTATCTTCCCCTCTCGTAGCCCTTGGGCCCGACAGCCAGGCGGTGTCCCCAAGCTCACTGGGTAAATTAACTGTCAACTTTTAAAAAATCGTTAATTCTAGAAGGTTTTTTAAACTGACTTTGCTGTCATTTGCTGATCAAGTAAGCCTAACCTTCAGTAAGTAACCCTTCTGGGGTATAAGTCTTAGTTTTGCCAATTAGAAAATCCTCTCACACTTACAATACATTGATCATTTTTTAATTAAGAACCAAAATATTCACTAGATATAATTCATAAGCAGAACAACATTTGCTGAATCTGCTAGTTTCATAATAATATTGGAAATTTCCATTAGATGTGAATTTTTTTTTTAATTTAATTTTTCAGTCTGTTGGTAATGTCAATAATGATTGGTATTTGAAATAAGTGAAGTATTTAAAGAAAGTGAGCTTCGAATGGGTACCAGGACACACCACAATCAGCGGCAATGAAAAAGCTGACTCACCGGAACGCATGAGCGGTATTAGCTTAAACTCTGTCTTTAGGACAATTAAACGAACCTACAAAATATAAGTTAAACAACTTTGGTTAAACAAAAAACTACAACACTCACTTAGATTGTTAGATGGTCCCACTATTAACAGAAGTAAGAGCCTACTAAATATGAGTAAGACCTCTTTAAAAACAATCACTGTTATCTATACGGGACACAGTAAACTCAACTATCACATGTTAAAGCTTGGACTTTCAAGCACTTCACTGTGTAGGCTATGTAGAAGATGAAACATCTTTTCATATGATTTGTTGCGATAGGCTCTCAAAGTTCAGTACAGCCTTTTTGTTGTTGACTACCCTGAGTATCCATTAATAAATGAGTTAATTGATCCCAACAGCCTCTTAAAGTTTGCAATTGCAACAAAACTCATGTATTAACTGTACAACTTTTGTACAGTTTGGTTGCATGCATTAAAATGCTAAAAAAAAAAAAAAAAGTATTTAAATATTTTAAGCCAATTTTTTTATTATTTATTTATGTACTTTCTCTATTTCAGGAGTCCTCAGAGGTTGACCACAGGTCTTGCATTTGACTCCGGTATGCTGAAGCACGCCTGTATCTGCGGTGAGAACGGCTGGCATCCGGAGCACGGCGGGAGGCTACAGTCAGTCTGGGCGAGGCTCTGCGAGACAGGACTCAGCGGGCGATGCCTCAGGGTCAGGTCCAGGAAGGCCACCTTGGAGGAAATACAGACCTGCCATTCCGAGCCCCACGTCCTCCTCTTTGGTAAGCAATATATATCTATATTTTGAAAAATCATATCCTACTAATGATCATATACTGTCTATGATAAGTCAGTGAACGATATTTTCTATAAAGTATAGCATTACAGCAGTCAGGAACAAATATTTTTTCTAGTAGACAAACAAATGAGACTGTAACATTGTTTTTATTGAGTGACCATTTAGATTAAAGGACTCAATTACGTTTCCTCAAGAATTGCATAATAGGCTGAAATGTTGGAGATAAAAAAATAAATAAAAATGTTTGATGTCAAGTGAAAACTGATACATAATTATAATTTTTGCTTTAACAGGAACCAACCCATTGAACAGACAGAAGCTGGACATGTCTAAGCTGTCGCAGCTCCCGATCAAGAGCTTTGTGCGACTGCCTTGTGGAGGCGTTGGCGTAGACTCAGACACCACCTGGAATGACATCCATACAGCCCCTGCAGCAAGGATGGCTGTCGGCTCGGTGGTGGACCTAGCGTTCAAGAGTGAGTAGTTCATTTTTATTTAGACTTTAGAGATATCTATATTGTTTTTAATTATAATGCATTTCGTCTACTTTCCTCTAAATACCTGCTTTTATCATATCTAGTGACAAATTGCTTTTATATGAAATAAAAATTTTCAAATCTGAATTTTCAACAGAAATACTTTTTTTCTTTTGAGCCCATAGTTCAGTGGACAAGTCTTGAAAGATCATTTTTATAAGTACGTTTGTTAAGTCTAGCTCAAAAAAGGATGTTGTACAAAATTAAAATTACATTTTTAGGTTAAAATCTTTATCACAATCTTACACTTTTCTCAGAAATGCTTCCAATGATTTTGATTTATGTACTATTAATATTTTTACTATTAGATATTTAATATCAGCTTGGTCTTATTACTGTTGAAATAGTCTTACAGGCCTTTACTATCTGATTTTTTTTTTTTTTTTTTCAAATAATTTCAAAGGTTTGTGGCTATCCTAAATAATAAGAAATAATTTAAACAAATCTAATCATTACTGAGACTTCTAATGCGATAAAAATAAACAATGTGATTTTTGTGTTTGGAGATTTATTTGCAGTCTAGCAATCCCCTAGCTTCTGTCTGTCCCCTAAGGGGGATTGAGTTGATAAATTTTAGTTTGATTTAATCATTTCTCGACTGCCAAAGTTGTAAGAAGTTCACTGCACAGATAATTTTTGTTTTTTCATTATATAAAAAAAAAATAATGAATTTTCTGTTTAATTGCTAAGTGCTGCACAACAAAAATTTTCAAACAGATTAATTGATGGAAACCATAGGTCATCTCAAACTTTTGACCAGCAGTTTACATAATTTTATATCATAATAGGATAATATTCCTTCTTCTGCTCGAAGGCCTTAGAATCGTATCCTGGTTACCCAGATATGTCTTTTGTTTAAAATCCGTTCAACAAGAATGGCTTCTTCAAATGGGCAAATTTCTTTAAAATAATAAAATTCAAAGTAAATGGTAGTTGAATGTGATCATATCGATTGGAAACGATCTCTTCCTTATTTTGTTCATATGTATCCTTTTATTTGTAGTTGAATGATTTCTTTGAATAATTCAGATTTTTAAAAAATTACTACTCTATTTCACATCTTTCTTTTGGTTATTTAAAATAGCATATTGAAAGATTCTTTAATTGATGAATGAATTATTTTAGCTGCCGCTGGTGACATCAGAAATGGTTTCGCTGTGGTGAGGCCTCCGGGACACCACGCTGAAATATCGCAGGCGATGGGCTTCTGTTTCTTCAACTCTGTCGCCATAGCTACTAAGCTTCTGCAGCAGAAGCTGGATGTCAGGAGGATCCTTATTGTCGACTGGGTAAGCTTTTTTTTTTATCTTTACTGATAGTCTTGAAGGGAACTATTGCCTGCTGGGATCTCTGGGAAATTGTAGGTTATCTTTTTGGTGTACGACTGAGATGGTTGTATTAAGTTTTGAACTGATCTATGTTTATTAAATGATTTGATAGACACTCTTCTTCTATAATGATGAAAGAATTATTTACCTTAGAATGTATTATCGGAGAAGTTGGTTAGGGTTGAGGTTGTCAAAGAGATTAGGCTTAAATAAAAATTTAACTTATTATATTTTGTGTTAAATTTTCGGTCTAAATGTCATATTATCAAGAAAAAAACAAGATAACAACCAACAAAAATAAAAGAAAAAATCTGGTTTGTACAACACAGGACTATCACTTACTTCTGTTATTAATATCAATTTAAGAATTGAAACAAAAATAAATTGTTAAAGAATTATTTACATTTGATTTTTATAGAAAGATGTGTTTTATTAAATAATGTTATCTACGAAATTCAGTAAGTTTTTTTTTGGCTTAAAATACTTGGAGGTTTGTCGATGACAGCGCCATCCAGTGGCCTAGCGGTCAAACAATTGCATTAAAAAAATATTTTTTCAGTTTTCTCCTTTAGTTGGATATCGAATTATTCAACTTATATATTTACCTGTTTTTTATCAATAGTAATAAGATGATATGGTTATTTTTATAGAATATACAAAATTAAAGGTACTTTTAAGGAAGAAAATTTAAAATATCTGCATTTAAGTCCCATCAGACTATTTCAATCAGAATAAAACCTACATGATATTAAAGCCCATTAAATTTTACATCGATAAAGCGAGTTTAATCAAAATTGTTTAAGCCGTTTTTGAGAAAATCGTTAAAAGGTACTAAATGCATGGGATAAAGTAGGACTTACGGTCAGCCGATTTTAGTGATAAGGTTGCTGTAACATCTTGGGCATATAGTAGTCTTAAATATGAAATTTCACTTTCATAGGACTTTTCGTTTACGCACTGGACTTATCCCGACACACACAGACCTTTTTGCGGGACTTGGTCATTTGGACTCAGGGGACCCTAAAACATGTATTTCCATTGAAAACTGGAATTCAAAAATGATCACGATCGCAATACTTTCCCTTACTATATATTCCATAAATATATATGTAAGTTAAAGCAAAAATGATGGAGAAGATGTTTGGGGGTGCAGTCACCAAAAAATTACACGCTAATAAAGAACATTTGACTAGTTTAGAATTATTCCTTACTGATATATTTTCTTTGGCCTTTCATTTCTTTACCAAGTCTTTATTAAGAACTTATTTTTTTGTAGGACGTTCACCATGGCAACGGAACCCAGCAGATGTTCTACGAGGACCGACGAGTCCTCTTTATCTCCCTCCACAGGCACGACGATGGCAACTTCTTCCCTGGAACCGGAGGCCCTACTGAGGTAATTATTGGATTTTTTATTGTATTTGAAAACTAATTAATAATATATGGTGACTTTATCTTGGAGAAGTTATGAAACATTTAACAAACAATTGAAACTATGTTAGTAATGTATTCTTTTTTGCTTTATATAAATATGTAAGATATAGTCAGATAATAGTCTGATGATTAGATTAAATATCATCTGTCTAAGGCTGCTATTGCATACTTCAAAGAAAATATTAATGTGCTTTTTTTCTTGCTCAGTGGTTCCAAGATTTGTTCACAATTCCTGTATAACCATATACCACTTTAATTTTGATTATTATATATTCTTAATTACCAAGTGGTGTTTAATTTATCAAAAACTTCACCAATTTTTTTATAACTTTATTTTTCTTCAGTTCTTTTAAAAGTTTAACATATCTGATAGCGACTAAAGGAGAAAAGAGCAAAAATATTTTATATAAATTATTATTATAGAAGAGTAATTTTAATTATGAATGTATTAGTTGGAACAATCTCTTCTTTTTATTTATATATTTATTTATTATAACATATATAAAACTTGATATAACAACGTAACATGTTGCAATTATTTAGCAGTAAAATGTTAAAACAATTATTATGTGATGGTGAAGTAGAGATTATTTTAACAACAATTGACAAAATAATCCATATAAAAGGGCTATGTATGAATAATAGTACTTTATTATATGACCAATATTATGATATATATGATTTTTAATAATCTGAAGATGAGGCATGGAAAGTACAGGTATTTAAGAAACTTTACGTTCTTATAATCAAGTTTTATATATGTTATACTAAATAAATATATAAATAATAAGAAGAGATTGTTCCAACTAATACATTCATGAGCAAAAATATTTTTTTTCCGAACACAAGAATAGTTATATAAATGTATATTATACCGTTGAAAAGTTAAGGCTGCGCTACACGGTGAGGTAAAATATTGTGAGAGTTTGACGAAAGTAGCGGGTGAGTGGGAAGGCATAATCTTTTTTAGTAAATTCAAATAATAACATCAAATATCACTTTTTGAAAAATCCTATAATATCATTAATTATTTTTATTTTTTTTAAATACAAACAAATTAAATGATACAATTATATCTAAACAAACAAGTGTTACAAATCATGAAAACACATGTTTTTTTTAATGTAGAAACTCCATTTTAAGAAATAAAACATTATTTATTTATATAAGTTAAAAAATTATAGGTAGAATAGTCAGGAATCAGTCATTTTTAAAAAGTTTTTAATTTTGCCAACGTTTCGGCTCAAGCTTGTGAGCCATCATCAGGGCTACAAACATCAGAACAAAAGAGATACATATTAATATGATAATGAAAATTTTCTTCTGAATGTAGTGACAATGATAACATTTGAAATAAAACAGAAAATATACCAACATACTTAAATATTATAGATACAAATAATGATAATATGATACATAATCTGATGATGATAAGCATAACAAATTTTACAGAACTTTAGACTTTAATATAAAAGTAAAAAAAACAAAAAAAACATATATATATAAACGTACCATTACTGAGCCATGTCCAAGCATAAACTGAGGAAAACCATAAACATAGGTAGTATGGGGAGGGGTTCGTGTAAAAACCCTGAAGGTTTTCCCCTCTAAGTGTAAATACTACAGCTTATCTTTGTTTTTAAAAAGTTTTACAAAATTATATAATGGAAAAAACAAAATAATATATCCGTATGTACAATAATTATTGTACATACGGATATATTATTTTGTTTTTTCCATTATATAATTTTGTAAAACTTTTTAAAAACAAAGATAAGCTGTAGTATTTACACTTAGAGGGGAAAACCTTCAGGGTTTTTACACGAACCCCTCCCCATACTACCTATGTTTATGGTTTTCCTCAGTTTATGCTTGGACATGGCTCAGTAATGGTACGTTTATATATATATGTTTTTTTTGTTTTTTTTACTTTTATATTAAAGTCTAAAGTTCTGTAAAATTTGTTATGCTTATCATCATCAGATTATGTATCATATTATCATTATTTGTATCTATAATATTTAAGTATGTTGGTATATTTTCTGTTTTATTTCAAATGTTATCATTGTCACTACATTCAGAAGAAAATTTTCATTATCATATTAATATGTATCTCTTTTGTTCTGATGTTTGTAGCCCTGATGATGGCTCACAAGCTTGAGCCGAAACGTTGGCAAAATTAAAAACTTTTTAAAAATGACTGATTCCTGACTATTCTACCTATAATAGTTTCTACAGTCGACTATACACCCTCAATATAAGTTAAAAAAGAAAATACCGTAATTGAATATTTATTAAAATACGTTGAAAGTATGTGAGAGTGTATGATAATTCACTGTCACCAAATCTCACAACATTTTACTTATCTGTTTTCTCACCGTATAGTGTGGCCTTTAAAGGTTTTACAAAAATGTTATCTTATACTTGAAGTTGTGAATAGGGCATTAACTGAAGTGATTATTATACAATTATATATTGTTATTTAATCTAAAACATACGTTTCCAACAAAACTTAATATAATTCTTTTAACTTTTTTCAAATCTAACTTTATTTAATAGTTTTTAACAAATGAGGTAAGTGAATGCCATGTGTTACCCGCTCAAGATTTTTTTTTTTTTTTTGCATTGTACCTCAATTAATTAATATGAGCAATACTAATAATATTACTGGAAGGAATTAGTCCAGGTGGCGGTCATTAAATGAAACAACTAAATAGTTTCAACTATAT